>JAWWMU010000180.1:35885548-35997643 GCA_035048155.1 Cinnycerthia olivascens
TCACTCTACACAAGTGTATGCTGCTATCCTCCTGTGAGATCCTTGTGCTCCACTAGAAAGGTTACATTTGACCTCTTTTAGTTCAAAGTCTTCAGTGGCACCTTGACATAATATCTGGAAAGTGAGGCTTTGTGCAGGCAACATGTGGCAGCACACCCCAGCTGATGTCCCTGAAAGCAGATGCCATTCATCCCACTGTGCTTTTGTTAGTACACCAGCAGCGACTTCTACTCATCTTCAGCTACAGCAGGAATGGAAAAAAGACTTCACCTTTTTTTTATTTCTTTCAAGTGTATGTCGCTACACATTTTTCTTGTTTAAGATGTGTCCTTTTATTACACTTTTGACTAAGTGCAAGTTAAGTGGTAAAGTTGATGGCAGTGCCTCTCATCTTCTGTCTTGTTCTTTGTACCTACAGACAAGAGGCTCTTGATAATGACAGTACCTTGATGACTGCCCTAACTGGATAGTAATGAGAAGGATAGGTTGACCCCTACCTGAGTAGAATTTAAAGATTATTGCATAGCACACGTGCTTGTCGACATGAAATCCTCCAGCCAGATGATGCAGATAAAAAAGGGTATTAGATCTTTACACATATCACTTTGTCCTTTCCCAGCCTCAGTTTCAGATACTCTTTTCATTGATATTGCTTGTTGATCACATATGCATGATCAACTATTAACTCTGGAAAGAGCTTTGAGAATTTTGACCTGCAGCTGTAGAAGCATCATTAGAAACGACATAAAGAAAGAGAAATCACAGCATATGAATTTCTAGTTTAGGATGTAGATACTGTTCTCCAAATTGCCTGGTCTGATACACAGCTGAAAAGCTTTGGTACTCAGGTTTTCCAGAGTACCAGTACTACAGTGGCAAAGTTTAGAGTCTTCTATTAATCTCTTTTCAATCATTATTTTTAATATATTAATGTTAAAGATGTATTTCACTGTTTTTCTGACTCAGACTTCTTTTATTTTTTTATTACACTGCAAGAAATTATTATGAATCTCTTCTAATAAAAATTTGGAAAGGATAAATGAGAGGTGAAGATTCTTAAAATACCTAAAGAAACAGTAAGCTCTTCAGTAGGTCCACGTTGTTTTCCCTCTGTACAAAAATCATTGTAAGCAACTTTAGGCAATAGGCTGGTTGTATGTTGGTATGGCTCCATATCAATCATGGCAGTCACTTTTCGAAGAGAAAACTAAAATATTAAAAGTCTAACTGAGTTAGGTGCCCATCCCATTTTAGAATGACCTGAGCATTAGGAAACATTAGCAAACATTTTACCCGGACTCCTAAAATCAAGACCAGATGCCTTCCCAAACACTGTGCTGTAATTCAACCATATTTTTATTGGACACAGTACAGGAATTACAGGGTGAAATTCCATGGTTTCTGTTATGTAAGAAGTCAGAGTACATGACGGCACGATCCCTTATGTCACTAAAATCTCTGAATAACTGAAGATGAAATCACATCTGATTCGCTCAAATTTCACTTCCTGGGTTCTGCGTTGTCATAGTTTCACTCAATATCCAGCCACTGAAGCAAGTTCTGGGGTAAACAACATAGGCAAGATTTGTATTTTTAATGTAACAAACAAGGAAAACCCTCAAATTTTGGGAAAACCTTTCTGTGAAATTTCCACCATGTTCAATGTGCTTATTCCATTTCAAGATTGAGCTGAGGGGAATTCATATCTGTGTTTTTGCATTCACTTTAATGCTGTTGTTACCAGACAATAAATCAGGGAATTTATGCTGGGTTGGTATCTTAAGCATCAGCTTTATCAGCAAAATCAAAATGCTGATAAAAAGAAATAGAATCTATTTCTGGAATGGGACTTCTATGAATCTATGAATGGTAACGCCTACTGAAAAACAGAGGCCTTTCTCTTATTCTCAGGTTCAGTTTCAATGGAATTCACAAATTTTCTTTTGAGTGTGGAAAATTTCTTCTCATTTCCAGCACTCTAGAAGCCAAGTATTTAAAAGAGTCCAAGTGTGTTGAAACATTTGAAAGAACTCTAATGTCAAGAAAACCTCTGCATGTTAAACCATGCTCAAATATAAAATGAGTTTTAAATGTCTCTTCTGTTAGGCAGGATCACTTGAATGAAAGAAAACTGGAGATCACTCCTGTCTAATGTAAGATTCAAGAACCAAAAATCTCCCACCTCCTTACCAAAAAACAGCCCAGAGCAATCAGCTTCAGTGGGAAATGGAAGGAAACAATAGGTATGCTTTGACCTCAGGATTGTTTTTCCCTTCGCGTCTGTGAAGTCATTAGAAAACTCTGGTACCCTCTGCTGGCCAAGCAATATATATGTCGTCCCGGAGCCAAGATGACATTCCCACGGATGCTGACATAAAAAAGGACATGAGCAGCTTGGGAGCAAGACCCACGTTGACTTGAATCCTCTTAGAGAGCAAAACAAAAAACCCATGAAACAACATATGAGAAAGTGTTAGTCAGGAAAAAGTTTCAGGCTACCAAGAGAGTGCTATAAAAAAAAAAATCTAACTAAGATATCTAACACTAGGTTTTTATTAAAGTATTTTAAAAAAAATTAAGCTTCTACTTAAATATGTTTGTTAGATTTTCAGAGTATATTGTAGCAGTGCTGTATAATGACTGCAAGCATGCTTGTGCTGTGTTCCTCTTGTCTTTCAGATCAGGATAAACAGAGGGAGCATGGCACATCTAAGTACACTGCTTAAATATCTAAAATGTGCATATGCATATTTCTTTGAAATGGACTGATACCCTCTGTTACATGAACTCACCTCTAAGCAGATATCAGTGAAGTTAGAACTTTGTTTTATCCATTTGAAATAATGTGTTATTTGGTGCCTTACAGTTCAGGAGGTTAAAAAGGTAAATGGTTTCGTGTATACCATAGGTCTCTGCTAAAAAGAGGACAATAATGATGAGCCAGACACTTTTTCAGAGGTGGAAAGTAACTAGTTGGAATAGTTAATCTTTTGAGATGCATCTCTGGCATTAAGTGGATTCTTCTCATTCAGCTGAAGGCGCAACAGCTGGATTCTGTCATCCCTGACTGGGGCGGTCTTGTTAGTGTAGGATGACCTCTGGAGCACTAACACAGATAATACTGGCACCTCTCTCCACTCTAATCAACTACCAGTCTGAGCAATTCTACAGGAGATGGGGGCATTAAGGCCATATTATTCTAAACAAAATTCATTGATGGTAGCAGAGTATTGTGACAGCAAAAGACAGATTTTACCTTTCTCACCAAAGGTTTTTAGGGCTAAATTTGTGGAATGGTCTGTGAAAAAGCACAGCTCCATGTTTTCTCCCTTTTCTTAAAGTCATATTTTGCAAAACTAGACTGTTTGTGTCAAGTATGTCTAAGCTAAGCCTCTCACAGTTTTACTGCCATATATAAAACTGTTCATTGCAACCACACGTAGTTAATGTGCTCTCTCTTCGTCTCTTTCCACATAGATTAGAGCTGGCAGGAAATTTTGGGGCATTTAGCTGGAATGTGAAAGGCTCAGGTTCAAATTACTGTTCTGTCCTGCCCTGTTTCAGAGCAAGGCATTGAAAAAGGATTTTCTAGATCTGAACGGACTACTCTTGTGGCTGGACCAGTGCTGTTTTGGTGATGGAGCTCTTGTATTTTGACCGTTTTTAAAGAAGTTTCATTAAAAACTGACCTCTTCTTATCATGTACATAAACTTTCACCAAAAATATTTCCTTCTGTAAAGTTTTCAGTCATAGCTGATACAGCTAGCTATATATGAAAAAAAACAAAGGCAACAAGGCTGTCAGTATTTATGAAAAAGCAAAATGAAGGTAACTGACTTTGTTGAAAGGGATTCATTTGCCACGCAGGCATTTGGTGTCCTGCATCACACTACTTGCAGAGCATAGGCATGCTGTTGATAAAAATGCATCAGTGCAACACATGAAAAGTACAATATGTTGATTTTATAGGCAGCAACAATTCTGTTTATCCTTAGCATTTATTAGAAAATTACCAATATCCACACTGTCAACTAAGCTGAGCCTTCTGCTGTGCTTGTACATTTATAGTAATAACATCTGCCCTCTGAATCCTTGGGATAATGGAATGTTGCTTCCTTGTGACTGGGCAATATAGAGGCATTGGATTTGGTTGTGTTTAAGAGTAGCTTCAGTTGTGTTTGGGAGTGTTCACCTCTGAAATTCATACCCTACTGCTAAAAGTACAATGGAAACGAATGTCTGCATCTGAATTAAGAGTGTTTACATTTTCTTTACTGTCAGTGGTGAGAAATAGGGTGTCATTTACACCCCAAAATAAATATTAATTACTTGACAAATCCTGCCTTTGATTTTTCCTGTCAAATGAGAAGAGAACAGTGATCAGCTGTGAACAATTTGGGGTGCTTACTTGTCCACAGTCCTTCATGTCAAAGATGGGAATAAGACCCAAATCTCCAGGGTAGATTTGCTTAATTGGAGTAAACATTGTGTTGCACTCCCTGTTGACAATTTTATTACAACAACACCAGGCTTTATCTGTCATACAGATGCAGTTCTCTGTGGGGAGGCAAATGAATTACTCAGTGTTTGAGACAGGAGACAAAGCGTCCATGCAATTGGGGACTATGCCATGACAAATACTGCCAGGGAGGTCAAATGCAGGGTTTCTTTGGTGTGGGTGGAATGTCGCAGGAGAAGTGGTAATGTTGTATAATTTCTTAAGCTTTTAAAAGATCATGGGAAATGAAAGCCTGATCCTTTAGAAACTTATCAGTACTACTGGACTTCTTTAGCAATATACCATTGTCCTTCATCATTTGAACTGATAGTAGATGAAGGGGAGGTGTCATCCTGTTTGTGACTCACTAAAGAAGGCTTCTGAAAGTTTTAGTTTTCATAGGTTTTGGTAGAAAGTAAAAGAAATTTAAGGTTCAAGAACTCCTCTGCTCAGAGTGAAACTTTGTTGGGAGATGGCAGAGGAGTGAAGAGAGGAAGAGAGCGTGATTTTGACACAACTTTCAGCAGAGAGCACAAATGTTAACAACATCTGTGAGGGTTTTATTTGAACTTAAAGATTAAAACAAAAAAGAAAGAAAGAAAAAATCATTGTCATGGAAATGATCACTCACTTGGTCCTTAGGACACTTATCAGGCCCTCAGTTTCAGTCCCTTATCTGCCTGATGCATACCTGGCCTGTAATCCTGATGTCCCATATCCCATACGAGTTTGTCTGCTCCAAAGAAAATCTTGCTCTTCTTATGAACTCTTTCAAACTCGTCACAGCTTTTGCAGGCTTCCCCAGTCTGTTGCTTGGAAAAATCATGTTTTGATTGCAGATTGCTTGGAGGATGTAGGTGATTTGGTGATTTTGTATCTTTTGCCCAAAGAAGATTTTACCCCTTTCCTTTGTGTCTGATCTTGCCCATCTCCTTCTCTCTGTGATTTCCTCTGCTGTTTATATTTCTTGTATTAACCTCATCCAATAGGTTTGTTCTTCCCATTGTACCCTTAAACTCTTCCATCTCATTTTCCTGATTGAACGCTGTCAGCAGGGGGAGCATCACCAGCACAGGAGGTGTGGGTTACTGGGTCTTCATGCAGGAATGGAGTCAGACTTGCAGAACCTTAAAGAGAGGTTTGGCTATCAACATGTACAGCAAAGACAGTTCCATGACTGGAAATGTTGACTCATATGTAAAATATAGTGAGCTCTTTATATTTAAATGGAAAGAAAAAATGCCAGCCAACATACGTGTCAGAGTTGCCATAAAAGAAAAAAAAAAGGACAACATGGGAAAAATAAGATTATTCTTGAGCTCTTTCACCAATTATTTAAAATTATTTATTTTAGATATTAATTTTTTTGTTGTATTCCTTGTTCAGTGTCTTTCAAGAGAGTGAGATAGTTCTTTGCTGGTGAATTTCAAGGCTAATAAATGATGTTGATATTGGCCAAATGAAAAATAAACTAATTTTGATTATGCTGGCATTTAAAGAAAACAACTTGGGCAATCTTTACCGTCTGGACATGCTGTACACTTGGCTGATTCTTTCCTTTAGTGAGTCATTGTTTTCTGATAAATGCTTATTACCACTCCGTGTGCATTTGTGAAAATCTCATCAGGTTAGGCAGTTGTTATTAGTGTAAACATCAATATGCTATCAACATATGCCAAAATAAAAATGGTACATCCTAGATTCTACATTAAGAATCTAGAGTTAATGTACATAACACAATATATGAATATGTAAAAATATTTTCACACAAAAAATTATGGTAACTAGAGACTTAGATAATTCACTGTAAGGATATTACAAGGAGATATATGTTTGAACAACTTATGTATCCTGAGAGGGGAATGAAAACATAATTTTAAGACTAAATTATCTCTGACTATTCACTAAGTTTTCTGAATCTCAAGTTTCTCAATCTCAAGTTTTCTGGAGTGATGCTACTTAGATATATAATACTGTGGTAAGATTTGGTGCTCTGTTGACTGAAGAGTCCAACTTCTCTTTCACTTCATGTCTATAGCTATTTGTGAGTTATTTGTAGGCAATTCAGATGTCCCTGTGACTGAATTCTCTGGGGAACCTGATGAAGTAGGTATCTTTTGAATATATTTAACTTACACCAGTTATACAGCATTCAGCCATAGCAAAAATTTTTCAAAATACTGTGTTGGCATACATGTCAACATATATGGTGTTGGTGTACACTTTTTAATATTGTCTAGTGGGCAGAGTGTTCTTCTACACCTAATTTCTCCCTAAACTTGTGGGACTTTCAGTTTATCACCCCCTAGAAGAGGGTCGGTCCTGGCTAAGGAAACTCAGTGGTGCTCTTCTCAGACCAGCAGTAAATGTTCAGGACCAAGACCAGGGACAGATGAGAAGAGAATTGGTGTTAGGTCCTACTGTTGGTGCCAGTCCTATTGCTTCTCAGAAGAAATGGGAAGATCCCTTTTTCCTCACCACAGTTGTTTTCTGATCCCCAAAGCTAGAACTATACAATGCTTCCAGAGCTTTGGCACTGGCAAAGCAGACTGTGGGACTGTGATTGTTTTGGTACCAGAAGATGATGTAGGTAGGTATTAGCTGACTGATGGAACTAGAGACTTTCTTTGCTTATGTTTGGGTACCACCCTAAGTGCTTCTTGTGGCACAACATTAGAACATGACACAGTTTTTAAAAATACTTATCCATTCGGTTTATAAATACAGAATAACTGTTCTTTCCTACAGAAGAGCAGAAGCAGATAAACTAGTATATGTTCAAATAGGTAGATTCCAGTATTGCAAAGTCTTGAATTTTTGTCTCTGAAGTCCTAAGGCAGACCTTAACAAATGGATCCTCTTTCTTCTCTACATGTGCTTGATGTTTCGCTAGCAAACATTGTAAAGCTGCGATTTTCTTTTCTCCTGGGCTGTTTTTCTACAACATATGTATGTCTTTAGTTCTGCAAGTTAAGTAGGTACAGTTTTTCATGCAGTAAACCAATTGGTATATATAGTATTCCTATGTTTAAAATGCCTTTGAAGACTCTTCCAAAGCTCACTGAAGCCAATGACATCTTTGTTTAATTTCAATGGAATATGAATCAGGATGTGGATTGAAAGAGAAAATGTGGTCCTGCTTCTGCACTGAGAATTAATGCAGACATCTTTGAAAGTATAGGACGTTATTTGGTTGTAGAAATAATGAGAACATATGGGATCATGGACTTAACAGAAATGGCTGTTTCACACTTTCTAAAGTGTGCACTATAGTCTGAAGCAGTACCTGTCTGAATAAAACTTCAGCATACAGATATCTTCTCTGAGAAAAGAGATTTTTTTGCTAAATTTCCTTCTATTTCGTATTCAGCAAAACAGAAGAGAAAGTACATCTTTCTATTAAAAATATATTTAGAAGAATATAGCAATCTACAAAAACATTGTAAATCAAATTAAAATAACAGCCTGAGTTTTGGTTAACATAGCAATGTTTTCATTTGTCCAAGAGCTGTCCAAGAATTTGTCCAATTCCTGTTCATGGAATCATAGGATAATTTGGGTTGAAAGACACAGTTCAAGGTCTTCAAATCCAATCCCCCTGCAATAAACAGGGGCATTTTCAACCAGATCAGGATGCTCAGAGCCCCATCCAATGTGACCTTGAATGTTTGCAGGGATGGAGCATCCACCACCTCTCTGGACAACATGTTCCAGTGTTTAAACACTCTCACTGTCAAAAATTAGTTCCACGTTTTTCTGTCTGAATGTACCCTCTTTTAATTTTAAAGCATTGTCCTTGCCCTATTTCAACAGATCTTGCTAAAAGGTTTTTTAATTACCGAAAAGCCATAGTAAGGTCTCCCTGGAGCCTTCTCTTATCCAGGATAGAAAAGGATTGTCTTATTGTCTTATTCTGCCTTCAGAGGAGAGGTGCTTCTTTGATTATTTTTGTGACCTCTGGATTTGCTCCAATAGGTCCACATTATTCTAATGTTAGAACCCAGAGAGCTGGGTGCATCCTTCAGGTGGGGTCTCATGAGAGTGGAGTAGAGGGGCAGAATCCCCTCCCTCACCCTGCTGGCCACCCTGCTTTGTATTTAGAGTTGTGTTTCTGGGGTGCAAGTGCACACAGCTGGGTCATGTCCAGCCTCTCTTCCACCAGCAGCACCCACAAACCCTTCTGGGCAGGACTGCTCTCCATCTGTTCATCCCCCAGCCTGTGTTGGTACCAGGGACTGCCCCAACCCAGATATAGCACCTTGCTCTTGGCTCTGTTGAACCTTGTACTGAGCTTCCCCCTGGATGAGCTCAGTTGTTGGTGTGTGCTGCCAATGATGCCAAGGTTGTGGGTTTGGT
Organism: Cinnycerthia olivascens; assembly: GCA_035048155.1. Lineage (NCBI taxonomy): Eukaryota > Metazoa > Chordata > Aves > Passeriformes > Certhiidae > Cinnycerthia > Cinnycerthia olivascens. The sequence continues at coordinate 35,894,404 of JAWWMU010000180.1, forward strand.
CCCCAGAGGGGACACAAGAGCTGGACTCAGTGATCATTGCAAGTCCTTTCCAACTCAGAATATTTTGTGATCCTCAAATTTGTCCAGGTCCCTCCAAATGATATCACATTACTTTTTAAGAATTGTTTTCAAATTAAACAAAGCTTCAGCAAACTGAAAATTCTGTTGAGCACACATAGTCAAAAACATTCAGAAGTCTCCTGGACAGATTTGCTACTAATTGTAGCAACATTTTGTCATGTTAATTAAATAGAATGATTCAACAATTAGAAAGTTTTCATGGGTCAATTTTTGGACTGATTTTAGAGCAAAAATGGAGGAAAACCCCATGTGCTTTAAAGTAATAGAGACATGAAAAACTCCACAATTTGTCAATGTATTGCTATTACTAACAGGATTGTTTATTTTCTAAAAAGTCCTTATCTTTCAGAGATGGTTATTTCCTTAATTTTTCCTTAATCTGTTAAAATGTGTTGTTTCTGAGAAAGAATTTTTAAGTGAAAAGAAAAATTATCGCTTCAATTTCAATTTCATCACAATCTTTGGGGATTTAAATTTAAAATATCTGTTTTTTTTCAAATTTATTTACTGTAAACTGCAATACAGGAAATCAGATTTGACCCAAATTATTTTGTTTGGACCTTAAACAATTTTTCTAGAGAAGGGAAGAAAAAGTCCACCACTCTGGAGAGTGGATACATGGTGGGTTACGTTGAAGTGTACTCACTAAAACCACAAGCCTTTCAGCTGCTGGCAGCAGTTCACTCCTGATAAATACAAGGTGAGTCCATTGCACTGTGACTGCAATAGGGCTGTGAGACTGAAGAAGCAGCTTTGAATTGAAAAACACTTGAATGTGAGTGAAACACTTGCTGATGAGATGGGATCAGACAGAATTATTATTTTCCTTGTAAGCCTTCAGTATCATCTGAAGCCGGGTACTGTTGCAGACTTACCTCTGGTTGAACGGCACTCTACTTTCACTGTACATTTGCTCACCGAGACAACAAAAATTGCTAAAAACAGAAAGAAAATGTGTTTCTTGTAAACTACAGCCTTCTCTCAAACACTTCCTGTTGTCTTCAGAGCAAATCTAAAATTTCATAATTTTTCTTGACCATTAACTCTTTTGAATATTTTTCAGCTTTCTCAATTACCTATCTATCTCAGCAATCAGCCTATTGTTACTGAGGAAATACCCTTCAGAAGTATATTAGGGACATCATTTCAGTGATTATTTTCTATGGAATAATGACCATTTTGTTTCATTAGTGGCTTTCTGGTTCTAATCAGACATTTATTTTTCACATTCCCGAAACAAGGTTGCTCAGCATATGCTAAGGGAGCTGTGTGTGTACCATATGGCTAAGAATAAATTCTGGATAAAATGGGGAGAGTGAAAGGGGAAGAGTAATGTAATATAATAGATAATGAATTCAGCTACATTAGCATTGTGAGGTTGCAAAGATTAAGGAACATACATGGACTTTAAACGCCAATGATTTTCACTTTCAGTATTCTAAACTCAAATTTCTTTTCCCTCATCTTGATCAGATGTCTCTGTAGTCATGAAACAACAAAGAAAGAAGGTTTAATTCTCGTATGGAATGTTTAACTCCAGTTTCAAGAGAGGTAAAGCACATTAATTCCAAATATGTGGAGCTGGAATCACCATGGAGACAGCCCTGTGATGTGTGGGCTTTGGGGTATATTTTCTGTATTGCAAAACAGCATTCTGGTAATTTCTAAGTAGCAAGGCCAGCTAAAAAAAATGTACGCTCCAAAATAAACTTAAACATTCCTTTTATAACTTGACTGGACTTCAGGAAGTGAGTTTTCACATTGCTCTAATCATCTGCTATTAAGGTTTGAAGTCTGTAAGAATCCTCAGCTCAAATCACTAGAATGAAGAGCCAAAATAAAAATGTTTTGATTTCCTCACCAATATCCACAATTTTTAAAATGTGTTCTGGAAAATAAAATGCTTGTTGGATGATAGCATGACATATAAAAGGGACATTTTGAGCCATAATTTAGCACAAATTGTTATCTGATATTAGATCTAATTTTTGGAGTTTGGCCGATTCTGTGATCAAAATCCCACATAGTACTGAAGTTTTCAGACTACATATTAATAGTGAAATGTGCATTTGGCTGGGCAGCTCTCTGATTTGTTATCAATAGAAATCTAAACAAATTATCTAAATGAAAGCTGGTTCAGAGCTAGCTACCTTGATCCATGCACAGCCTTATCCTAATAGTACCACGTTTCAGAGGTATGTTAATGTTGAAAGTTAAACACACTGAATGCTCACACTTCTGGCTTGTGTATTATAGTCAGAGCTGTACATCATATACTGTCTGTAACCTTGCTTACAAGGATTATAACTTATGATTGTTACAGCCGCAAGTTATTTAATACCAATACCTAAAAGCTCTGCTCATTAGGCTCCCAACCCATGTCTCTCCCTGAAAAGCTTATTATCATAGTTGGCAATATCAATAATTTTACTTAAAGTAAGTAGTACAGCCTTGCCTCGATTTTATGATTTAAAGGTAGTTACTGAGAACCCTTGAGTTCTTAATATATAATTTAGGATCAGCTAAATATACACAAGACCTCACTTATTGAAGAATCAGTGGTGTATAAATACATATTAGTTTTTCTTTCCAACTTTTGTTTCAAGGGTAGCTGGTAGATTTATTGCTTGACTGTGCTTCGGTAGTCTGACTCCCTGTGGTGATTTCCAAAGGTCTGCAGGCAGGAATATACCCTTAGTGTTGCAGAAGATTATGACATCATGGATGTTAAAAAGAGAATGAATGATGTGGTTAGTCATGCATTCAATATATTACTAGAGAGGGGGTTATATGGAAACATGGCCTTTCTGTCAGGTAGAATAAATGACATATATAATTTGTTTTGTCCTTCTTATAAAAGAACAGGGGAGAGGAGATAATCTGTCTTAATAAGGGCATGCTTAGAGTATCAACCAACAAGAAAGTAATATATTCTTAAACATCCATATGTGATCTCCTTATTAAATTAGGATGTTGAGCTAAATTTAAAGTATCAATACATAAATCAGTCAGTCAGTTAAATTAGCCAGTTTTATACTGATAAATGGGAGTTAATAAAGCAATTACTTCTTTCTGAACCATAAGGCTCTGGTTTCCAAATCAGTTGTATAAGTTATGGATTACTGACATAATTTACAAGTTTTCATTTACATGACTTATACCCTTGATTTCTGAGGAATTAGTCCTTTATTGTATTAAAGGCACAACAAAACAACATTTGCGTAACATTACAGTTGGAGCAAAGCAACAAAACTCTGACTTCTCAATTTATGGTGACATTGTCCCTTAGTCTAGCTGCTGTTGTTCATAACATATAGAGAGTTAAGGACAGAATTGTTGCCTCAATATTGAAGGTCATGACTTCTCAATGTGTGTGTCATGACCTGTGTTCTAAAACTGTTGAGTTTTGCCTTTTCTTTCCCTCAATTCTGTAAGTACACATTACTAGCAGGCAGTTCTGCACCTACACTGGCCATTTGCTATGAAAGAGGTGGTATTAAAACTTGTCAGTGTATTGCCACATAACCTTCACGTTTTCTATTTTTATGAGGCTCAGCTTTGTATAGGTTGACGTCATTGAAGGATTGGAAATGATTACAATGTGAGCAAGGTCAAGCCTATATAAGGTGTGCCTTAAATAAATTTTCATTTCAATTTTTCACACTCTTTTCTCCTTTTAATGCTTACTGCCTGATATTTAACTTATTATTTTATCCAGATAGGCGTAACCTGTCTCTTGGGCCACACAAGTCTTGAAGAGTTGCACAGGCTAGACAAAGTCAGGTAGAATTTCACTGGAGTCCAATCAGTTTTTTACAAAACAGTTCTAAAATTCAAAAAAGGTAATGGTTTGCAGATCAAACCATTTACTATCGTCTACCATGTTACTCATTGAGAGTAATGGCAATAGCTGTTATGAGAGAGAGCAATAAGAACATCTAAGGAAGACATCATGATGCATGCTGATGTTGTCTGTGTAGCTCAGTTAATTCAGTGTTTCAAAGAAGAACCCCCAAAAACCAACCAACTGAAAAAAATCAAATTCAAAAAGCTCCAAACCAAGCCTTAAATCATTAAAATCATATTCTGAGGAAATACAATTTTTCTTATTAAAAAAAATGGTGGTGATGCAACAAGCTGAGAAATCAGAAGTATGTAGTGGATAAAAGTAAGGAATGAATAAGAAGGTGGACACTAAAGTCAGGTAGAAACAAAAGAACCAATAGCCCATTGCAGCAGAATTCTCAGGAGAAAAAAAACCCCAAACAATACAAAAATTATATGGTCAAGAGTAGGATTGCCCTGAGACCTGGCCTAAATGGCAGACTCCATTTTACAGACTAGCAGAATTAACAAGGATCTGATGAAAGAGTGACTCTAGTCTCTTATTTATTTTGTTATATTTACCTTACAGGCAATCCAGAAACTGGATTAGCACTAAGTGTGGGATGAATGATTTAAGAGATCTTCTTTCATCGCCCCAGGCTATCTCCATTCAAATATCAACAGCTAATAGATAGGCAAGGCTCACAACTTCTGTCTTTCTTAATGGCATAATCAATGCTGCTGTGTGATATGGAGCAAGTAAACTTAGTCACTCGCTATAAAGGAACTATTTAAATTAATAAAAATAATCTTTCTATGACAAGAATTTTAATTTTTCCTCACTAAAATGTATTGAAACACACAAATATTTACTCCCATAATTATTATACACCAGTATCTGCCCAGTGCATCATATATTTTAAAGCTCAGAGTCCAAGTTCCAAACATTAATGATCCAAACAGCAGTTCATGACAGAGGCAGTCAGGTGGTCATCTCCTTGGTATATGTTGGAGAGTAAGATGTCAGACTGTATAAAAATGCTTCCAAGGAGATATCATAATGTGTTTCTTTAATTTTATCAACATTTACCCTCAAGCCTTATGTAATTGGCTAATACCTGTTATGTTAAACAGCTTTGACAAGAGCAATTTGGTCTACACTGCTGGAATTAATATTATTGCAGGGCATCAATAGGTCTTCCAGTTATAGGCAGATAGGTGTTACCTATCACATGCCTGGATAACAGAAAGATAAATGGATTTATTTTTTTATTTTTTCAAATAAGATATATTCGTAATAAAATATCAAAACATTCTAATAAACCTTATTAAAAAGGCCAATTTTTGAGAGACCCAGCAGAAACTGGTTAGACTGACTAAACTACTCTGCTGTTGGCTCAGGAGCAGCCAAACTACTTCCATTTATACACCTATCTTTACATTTACATTTATACACCTCAACAAAAGCAAAAGTTATTTAATTATTTAAAATAAGTGACATTTTGGCAGAACTTCACATTTCTTTTCAGTCATCTATAAATTTATGAGATTTTAGATAACAGAACTTCCCTTAATATACCTTCCAGGATGTTAAAGAAAAGATATTTGTTTACGGTATACGGAGCAATGCCAGATCTGGCTAGTCTGGAGACAAGATTTTTAAAGCTTTTGATCTGCAGGCTCTGGTTTCCAGAATGTTGAGATCCATGTTAAAAAGGAATCTGTTGTACAGAGTCTGTTCATTGCATTGCCACAATTATAAAAGAGAACCAGATAAAAAGACTGATAAGGGCGGATTAAAAGTATGGAACCATGACTGCAAGAATGGTGACCAAAAGGATTATGGTCTATATAAAGGAAATATTACAAAATCAAGAAGTATGTGGAAGAAGTGAATATTTATAGAGATCTTTATTTACTTCTTCACGCAAGAACTCAGCACATTAAAACAGTGTCAAGAAAAGGCCTTTTCCTCTCCTAACATAACTAAATGACGGTCATGGAGTACAGTAGTACAGAGTTATCAGCCACAGAGTGCTAATGGAAAGTAAAATACAAAAGTATTTGGAATCAAATAGTACTAAACTAATTCCTGGAAGATGGACCCATCAGTAACTTTTATACATGTAGGAAACTGCTCCATGATTGCTAAAAGTGGAGAGATTGTATCAGATTGTCCTGTACTTGTTTTTTATTTCCCTACATGACCACTGTTAGAGGTGCGATACTGGGCTATACAAACCATTGTGTCCATTTTGTCATGCTTAATTTTCAAGGATTTAAGGAAAGGAAAATTTGCCTTGGTTGTTACTGATTATTGCCTCATCTCCCTAAACTGTGCTCTAGACAAGCTCTCTTCCTTACTCTTCTAGGCTTCCTTCCTTTTCTCCATTTTCTTCTTGTCACATACACTCCTTTTAACATTCTTATTAGGAGGACATTGCAGATGTCCTAGGAAATAACCTCATTCATATATTGAATATTGATATTCTGTACAGCCAAGCTTGGACTCTAGACACAGCAATTTTTCCTTCAGCATAACTATTGAGCATGATTATATTGCTGCCATGTCCATTTTGTTGATACGGTAAGAACTGGATTTTTCATACCTGATTGTTCTGAGATAGATTAATTGTTTGTATGTAACTTTTGGTTCTATTTAGTATAGAGGATAATAATTCTAAATACTTACATGACTATGACAACTAATGTAAGCAAAAACCAAAACACTTTTGGTTTTGAAAAGCTAAGAAAGGCAGACAAAATTCAGTCTGCATGTACTTCATATTCTCCAAAATGTTGCAGGTTTAACAGAAGGCTGATTTGAATAAATGGTTCTGGCTCTGAAGCCATGATGTAAAACTTGTAAATTCCCTTGAGATTATTTGACCAGCAGTTTAGCATCTATCATTCAAGATAGACTAACATAATAATGATCACAAATAACTCATCATACATCAATGCTATAGCTCTTCATAGAGTATCATTCATATTGCTGTTATTCAGCTCCTACAAGTGAATTTGATGAAGTAAATCTCAGGGAAAAAGTACTTAATTCTCTTATACATGTTAAAGAACACAGCCTGATGGGTTTTGTTTTTGTTGGGTGATTTTAGTTTGTGTTCCTGCCTCTGCCTCTGAGGTTGTATCCTCAGACATTGTGCATGAAACTGGAGAAACTACAGAAAAACTTCCTAGGTTGCAAAGTTGCAATGGAAAATACACTCATCCTTTGTTTGGATTATGATGAGACATTTTGTCATGGTACAACCTATGCAAAACATTTTGGATTATTTCAGCCACTTGGTGCAAGTCACCCCTGCCCATGGCAGAAGGGATGGACCTAGATGATCTTTAAGGTCTGTTCCAACCCAAGACATTTTAATATTCTGTGATTCACTTTCCTTTCCCTGGAGAAGCCTGGGTGCCTCTCTTTTTGGCTGTGCTGCATTTTCCCCTTCACGGAACTCGTTGGCCAGTGCAGGCAGACACCCTTCCCTCTGGAGGTAGCACGTTGTGGCATGGCTGTACAGGCCATGCAGGTGCCAGGAAGGTTCAAGATCCCAGAGGGGTTTTCCTTCTGCATGCCTATAGTGGACTCTAGATCCCATTCTTGTCACCTTTGCTGAATCTCTGCTCTCCAGAGAAGATTTATATTCTTTTGACATTGAAGAGTTAAACAAGGAAAAAAAGACTTTTACGCTGCCCTGTAAAAGTCATGTTTTGCTGGCAAACAGCAGCAAACTTGTTAGGCTTTCTTCATTAGGGCCTTGCCATTTAAGCCATCAGCGTCATTTTGTGAGGACATCTAACATGTGTACACCAGATGCTGGCAGCACAGAGCAGCTCTAAGGACCTGACTCAACTTAACAATAATCTGTGGACAGCGGGTGTGAACCTGAGCTGGGCCAACACCTCATCAGACTGCATGGCTAATTGATTTCAAAATTAGAGTTGGTATTTCTGAACAATAATCTTAAAAGGCAGCAATAAAATACATCAGAATCCTTTGAGCTAGCCAAGCTTTCATCCAAATGGCTTATTACAAAGAGCTGGCACACCTGAACTTTGGCATAGACAAATAAATCCCAAAACAGTAAATGGAAACCACATTTGGCACTGGAGGTTTGTCAAGAGAAGTTTGTAGTCATCAGGAAACAAGATTTTGGATTTTTTTTCCTTAGTGGCAGGAAGTCATTCACTGGATGCATTTTATTCCAACTGCTGTGATTTATGCAATGAAAATATAGGTAGTGTTGAGGAGAATGTTATTTTTTAATTTTTGTTTTAACATTTCACAATCTTCAGGATCCCAGAAGCTCTAAAAGCACAGGAAGGGTTACAGTTATCCCAACAGTGATAACTTAATTGCATCTGTCGGCCTCCCTCTTTGAACTTTGAACTGCTGTTTTGTGGCATCATGATCCAAAAGGATTTAGATCTGACTTTTGTGTGGCTACAATAAATTATACACAAGTATCTGAGCAATGCCTGGAATCTTATCTTCAAGGCAGGATGAGGCATCTCACTTAAGGGATGGTATAAATTTGGAATACAAATCTCCTTAGGTACTAGCATTATAGATCAGGTAGAGAAGATTGCTTTTTCCTTTGCAATAGATTGAATTATAAGAAAATCAAGAATGTATAAATAAAACCATTATTTTCCTTAAACATTGCCTGAAAAAATGTCTCCTCAGAACTGCTTCAAAATGGGACTAAATCCACCTCTGCAGTCAGAGACTGAGCTGTGCAGTACCACAAATCCATTTGCATTCAACACTCCATTGTTCATAAAAAATTTTATACATTTGAATTTGATGACTAAAGATGTAGCAGTCTAGAGGCAATTGCAGCTTTCATCATTAATTGATCTAGGTGAAATGTTAATCACTGCTTGATTACTAGTTTTGTGTTTAAATATTAGTGGTTAAATTTAACCATTCTGACAGTCTTGGGTTGAGTTTGTGATAACTGAGATAGTCCTCTTCGTGGTTTTGAGTAATTCTGCTCATTAATATTAATGTTAGCATGATCTCAAACTTAGCTTCAAATGTGAGTCTTGATAGTATGAATTACATCTTCATAAACAGTCTTAAGACAGGTACAACTACAGAGTTATTATACATTACTGTGTCAGGGGATATAAGTAGTCTTTTTACTGTGCATCTGACAGATGTAGCAAGCTCAGCTTAGCCAATTCAAATTATTGCCTTTTCTTTTGGTTTCTGTCTAATTATAATTTTCAGGCATGGCCTGATTCTCATCTCACTTACAATGTGGATTTCCAGATGTATCCCTGGATTTTCACAGGGTTATTCATAATGAAAAAATTGGCCTGTGATATGCCAACTTTCTGATTATCTAGGGCCCAATTCAGTTATACATGTTTAAAACAAACCTAATTCTATTAGCTGCCAATCTGTCGTGCTGTGAGAGGATAATCAGACCTTGTAGATTCATCTTACCCTTATGAAAAATTTTGCCATGCACATTATTTTCAGTCTTGCCAATATATAATTTTATCTCCTGTGGGCTGGGCATGTGAGAACACCATTTAGTCATGTACTATACTTTAGCCATGATTCATTTTAGAAACATTTTCAGTTGCACAGGTTTGGGGTACTTGGGGAAATTGAAGTTTTTACCCATTAATTAGCTGAAAAAGTTATTCTTCTCTCTATTTCAATCTAGTAAAGTGAGCTGAAAGTATGGATTTTTTTAAAATAAAATACCTCATCTTATATATGGGCATCTTGGCCTTCTCACATCCATACACATATTGACTTAGCATCCAATTACTTAGCCATTAATGGTCATTTAATTGTTTGGTGTTAAAATAAGGTATAAATTAAACTAAATATCTTACAGGCAAAAAAATATTAATGGGAGACATTCAGACCTCTCTTACTTCTGCTCAAACAGCTTCACTTCAGCAAGGGTTGCAAAGGAGCGAATGAGGACAGATTTACTTCTAAATTTTTGCATTGTTTGTAATGACTCTTCCCTTTGCATGTGCAGCATAAAAGCAAGGACTCGTTTTTATAAAGTTGGATAAGGGATTGACATTTGTAACTTAACTCCAGCACATGGCTCTTCATGTTTTCCTCCTGCTTCTACAAGTATTCATATGTAAAGCAAAAGAATACATCAAAGTGACACAAACAGCATAACAAGAGTCTGTCTACAAAGTCCTGCGCCAGCTGGGACCCTTGCATGGTTTAGATTAGAGTCCAGAGAGTACTAAGGCTGGACCACCACAGGAGAAGGAGCTAGGGGACACTGCAAGTGTTCCCATGCACAGTAATAGACAAACACCTGGGTCAAATTAATCCGGGCTTATCCGCTGTGAAAATTCACAGGGTTTAATGGCTTTCCTTACCTGTGAAGGGGTGGTCTACTTACAGGACTTCTGTACAGAGTCTGATGCAGAAGGGCACGTTGCAGATTTTTGTGTGTTAAAGGTCAAAATCCATAGTAAGAAGCATACAGGTGAGAGTTACCACTCAACAAACAAAAATAAACCCAACAAATATATTAATTCCTCAGTTTTCATTATTTCTTTCATTTTGAAAAGCAACTGAGATGCTATTAAATCAAGTTCCAAGAGAAAACGGTGTTTATTGGTTATGAGGAAAATAGTAAACTACATTCCTGCTGTGTACTACAGGATTATTTTATTCTAGGGAAAGATAATGGTACACTTGTGATATTTGTATTTCTGTGGAATTACTTTAAAAGCTTTTCCCCTGTTTATCTCTTAGGCTACTCTATGCAGACACTTCATTACAAGAATTTTTTCTATTTCTTCAAAGTCTGATCATTCTCGATCTTTCATGTCAAAATATGGAGTAGGATTTTGCTGTGCTTAAATCTTCTTCAACTAGGTCACAACAAAACCAATGGAGAGGGCATATGGACCCACGCATTTGCAAAAACAAGCTTGGCTGTATCACAAAGTCTTAAGAATACGCTTCAAATATATCAATAGTCCCATTAGCTGTCATGCATAACAAGAAGTAATCAGCAGGTTTCCTAGCTCTAATGCTGCAGTTAAAATAGCTTTGGATTAGGGTTTGTTTGTTTGCTTTATCCGTGCATTACTCTTTGATAACAATGCTGCAAACACAACTGTGCTTGTCCTCTATATGGAGATGGATGAACAGGCTTTCTCTGAAACAAGGCCAGGAATTCAACCAGATAACATGAGGGAAATCAGAAAGTAACTGGAATTTTTACAGGGTTTCTTCTACACTGTTAGTATCTCCTAAGGTTTTTGTCCTGCTAGCTGGAGCAGCTTCCTGGCTTGGTGCTTACGCTGCTGAAAGACCAGGGGGTATCCCTGGCTCAGCTGGCTCCCCCAACAATATAAAATGTTTTAATGTGGCTCACCACAACTAACAGAAAGCTGTGCTGTCCTATATAGTGTTATTGCTTTGTCTGTAGTGATAAAGTCACTGTCTTTTTTGTTGTAGGAAGCCAGTTACCTTATCATTATAAGTAAAGAAAAAGCTTTTTCAGAAAGTGTTAATGTCAATTAAATATCGTATTTACTCTGACATTGGAAGACCTATTTCTCTATGAGTAATCAAGACATAAGATTTACTTTTTGTCTTTAGTTTTAAATAAGCCCATGAACCTATCAATACAAAAAGTAGAAATGAGGCAAAGGGACAGAGCAGTTCTGAAAAACAGTAGTCTCCACTGTTAATTTGGAGGATAGGCAGAAATGGCTAGACAAATGTGTTATGCTTTGGAAGAATAAAGATTTTTGGATTGTAAAATATTATAACTTAATAAAACTCAAACCCCGACTTGAATATTTAAATCTTTAATTGCATCTAGAAACACAAAATGTCCATAATGATTTATGAATGTATATTTGTCCAGAAACTGACTCCTAAGAGGAGCACTAAAGGACCATGATGCCATTGCTGGTGTATAGGAAATTTGTGAGAAAGTAGAATTTCACAATTCCTGGTCAGAGGAGAAGAGGACACTTAGAAAGTCCCACAATCTGACAAGCACTGCAGACCAATATTAACTACTTGCACCATGGCAGTCAGTTGAGGTGATGTGATGGCCCTGTGGGAAGAACTCCGAAGATGTATAGCTAAAAATATCAGCATGCTGGTTTTTTGCTTGATTTCTAGGCTTTGACCCTTTAAAAAAAATAAAAATCCCAAGGGAATAGGATGAAGTAGACATGACAACAGTTGTGGAGAAAATAATTTGTAATACTCAAAGTAACATTAAGGAATATGATATATGGGTACACCACATGAATATAACATTACATTGGCCTGGAGTTCTTTCTTTTTTTTTACCAGATGTTGCTTTGGTAAATCATTTGGGTACTTTCAAAATACATAATACACAAGGCACAGACTGTTAAAGGCAATGATGATATCATATTAATCCTTCTGGTACTTCTCCAGTGTGTCTGTTTGGCTCTACTTACCTTGAGTTCATGCTGATGGGAGTCTAAGAGACACTGAGGAAAGTGAAAGCTGCATCTCTGCTCATCAACTACCTGTGACACAGTGTGGCCTGAGCTCAAAACAATGCCAGCAAGCTGCTGATCCAAAGGAAAGCACCTCACAGAAAGACAGTGCATTAACAAGCTTGCTAATGACTTTTTACTTGGATCAGAAAGGGCAAAATCATAATCTAGATACCTACAAATTAATTGTTTATGTTCTACCAAATATTTCTAGCTACAGTAAAATGTCTGTGCTAATTTAAGTCATCTGAAGATCTTGATGGCAGTGATGAAACACGACAAAGAAAGATATTATAGTTTGAAAGTGGAGTAATGTAGAAGGACACAATAATAAGGACACCAAGTTATCTGATGTGCAGTATGAGGAAAATAACATCAAGAATAAACATGCTGATTAATATGCCTAATTCTAAGCATATTATTTTCAGGATTGATTTAACTTTTCTGGTTACCACTTTATCTCTCTCGCTGTGGAGATCAATCTATGCCATTTTCTCCTTTTATAGCTTTATTTTCCCTTCTTTGTACAGCATTATCAAACTATGACACAAATTTAATTATGATGTTGTGATGCCAAACCTGTGGTCCTGGCAAAGTGTATCATGCAGCATATCTAGGTAAGTGAATTAAAAAAGCATCTGAGCAGGTATCTGGTGTGTGTCACTGCTCATTCTTCCATAATAAACTATGTTCTTCTTCTCATTCATTTGTCAATCACAGTAACTAAAGATTATTATATGCTGTATGTACGTGACACCAGCAATTTGCAAAGTCTGTTGGCAAGAAAATCAGGTTAGAATGACAGAGTGAGAAATTAAGCAGAAGTCTGATGTAATTAGCTATAACAATCAGTGCTCTAATTTCTGATTTATTGTTTCCTGTTTTCCTGCTGCTTTCAGTCCATGCATACTGTATGTGCTTCATATAGGTCAAACAATTGTCTTATCAGTCCTGGCCAACCAAGAGGTCAGAGTTAACAATATTTATTTAAACATGCAGGATGCTTCCCACTGCAATTAGGAAATAACTATTACTAATAGATCTTTGGTGCTATTTCCTCGTTTATAAAACTCTGTAAAGACATAAAGGCGATAGGGAATTCAGATTCAGTCTTATTCATAAATCTTTCTTGCAGATAGATTTACTCAACTAGCAGCATTTTAGTTTGTTAAACTGACCACACTGAATTCCACCAAGCGACAATCTGGCAACAAAATATCAATATGAAATATTTGCTTGTACATATATAAATTTAACAACAATGGGCATGTGGCATTATGTAATGCTAGATCTTTAAAAAAAGGCTAAGTCTTGGTCCCTCTGAAATCACTGAGAGCTTTGCTGCTGACTGTGATGGGATGACCACTCGGCCCTATAAATATCTTCTGGCTGCCTTTTTCATGTTGTACAGAATTCAAGATCCTTGGATGAGCAATCTCTTTTCCTAATCCAGGACTGAGCATAATTTACTCTTACACAGTTCTTGCAATTCCAGTGGGAATTCCCATGACTTCTTGCCTTGCTTTGTTTGGAAATACACATAGTAAATTGTGCATCTCACATATTTACCATATGTATTGAACTCTTACTCTTTAGTTAACAGATACATTTTCATGAAAAGTGAGTCTAGGAGAGATGATAAGGGGTCAGGTATTCTGGTCTCCAAAGTATTTCTAAAAGTAAACTAGAACTAAAACATCCCTGAGAGAAGATGGTCTAGTCTATTCTTTAAAAATATCTGAAACAAATCCCACAACCTCCTCATATAATCTATTCCGCTATCTACTTCAGCACTCTTTCAGAAATATAATAGCAGGAAAGTTCTAAACTAAATACTTTTGCTGCTGCAGATTAATCCAATTATTTTACTTTCTATAGTAGACATGGGGTGTAATTTATTCTTTGTAACAATCTTCTCCATAATAATGTCATATTTTTTCTTAGTCTTTTTTTCCTATAAAATTATTTTGTAGTTTTTTTTACTTGAAATTCACATTTACTTGATGTCTGATCATCTGCTTTGTTCTGTGCTGAGCCTTGTCCAATTTTGACAGAGAAATTGCAAAACATGGTGCTGTACATAGAGCTCTTGTGTTTATACTTCCCATTGTGGTGCTTTCTATACTGAAGTGTTAAGACACCTGTGATTCATGAGATACACTACAACATCCAGATCCTTTTCTGTAGCACTGCTATCTGGGTAAGACATTTCTCAGAGTGTGTTTATGAAGCTGATTGTTCCTACTTAAATATTTTATTTGCCTTGATTGAATTGCTTTCTATTTATTATAGCTTCTTTCTCCCATTTGTCTTCCTTATTTTAATTCTAACCTTGTCCTCAAAAATGCTTCCACTCCTCCCAGCTTGCTATCATATAAGAATTTAATAAACTTACTGCCTGTTGTACTGCCCAGAGCATTAATGAAATGACTGCACAGTACCAGACTCCAGACTGATTTCAGTAGAACCCTTGCTGATACCACCTTTCAGCATATTGTTTTCCAGCCTCTTCTGCACCCTTGTAACAGAGCTGTAAGGAAAGAAGTTATTTGCCTGTTTGGTTGGGGTTTCTTCCAATGAGGATAATATTTATGCAAAGCAGCACTGACTATTTAATAAGTGAAGATGCCATTCATCATTTTTGGTTGCTACTTGTCACTGGTTCATCTTTTAAGTTCTTAGAAAAAGATGCTTTGTTGGCTTTTCAACTGTCTGAAGTCAGGTTACCTGACATGGTTCCTCAGCTCTACTTTTCCCCAGTTTTAGGAATAAGCAGTATATTTCTCTTTTTCTTTTTCTTTTTTTTTTTTTTTTTTTTTCTGTGGTGCTCCAGAACCTTGATCTCTGCAGATTTTCTAATTTCTAATGATTCTAATGATTTCTAATGATTCTAAGTTTTGTTCCCTTTTAAATATCTTTGTGAAGCCCTATTCAGTAACTCATTGAAGACTGAAGTTTAACCTTGCTGCTTTCAATTCTAATCACACAATTTGTAATCTAAGATCATTATTTTTTTTTTATGAACCATGAATCAAAAGAGTACTAAACATCTTGTCCATCTTGGCATTACCTAGCACTGTTAATGGTACTGTTGACTTTTCATCCCTGTTGACTGCCAGGATAATTTATTGCTTAGAAAACTTATTTTTGAGGCGATGATCCACCTATTCAGAACCTCTGGGCAACATCCATCAGTGAGGGCCAGTTCTGAAGTCTTCTGTCCAAGGCCCAGGGTAGTGCTGGAAAGGAGTCATGACTGCAGCATAGAACAGCAGCAAATTTAGGATACAGGTAATATCAAGGAGTTAGATTCTATGAGGTTCTATAAGATTCAGTAAATTCTTCTGCCTATAGAGTCGTATGACATTACCAAAGGGAGCATGAGAATGGAGGAAAAAGGGAGGACATAAATGTGAAAAATGTCAGCTATTTAGATTGCTTATATTATTTTCAGGAAATGTTGCTAAATCCCTTCCCATTTCTCATCCTTCTGAAAGTTAAGAGAGGTGTGGAGTTTTTCTATTGCTTTCAGGATGGATACCTGTCCGTGGAGCAGTTGTGTTTGGCAGATTGCAGCACATGTTCATGAGATTTCTGTAGATACCTTGAATGTTGGGGTCTGGATGCCCGTCCCCATCCCTGGCCTGAGATGTGAGCACTGGCAATGGCCTGAACTTCGGACTGTTCAGGACACCCACATCAGGAAAGAGGGAACTGTTGAGCCTTCCAGTCTGTACAGTGAAGGGGGCAAGGCTCCAAAGCACGAGAGACTCACACTTTGGACAGACATGTGATGGCAAACTAAAGCAGGGCTTTAGCTTCTTTTTATGCCTATTCTAATGGATGCTGTCTTCGAGCATTTTTGTTTGTGTCTGGAGTTTCTACTTGTTTCTGATTTACTATTACTACTTAGAATGATTATGATTTTGGAAACTTTAATTATTAGTATTACTTATTTTTCTTGAATATTAAAGCACTTTATAAAAAGGAAGAGCCCAATTCATTGCTATTCACATGTCAAAGTTTTGGTAGAAAGCTACAGCACAACTGAAACTTAGTTCTCAAATGCGTGTGTGAAGGTACTATAGGAAAATATCACCGTGTTACTTTGCTGGCTGTCATTCAAGGTTACATAAAAATATCTTAAAATTTCTTGGGATCACAAAATAAACCACTGTAAGAGCCAATTTACTGCCAAAGAATTTGTATTTCTTGTATTTCTAAATTAGCATCTTCTCCAAATTTTCGACTGGCATCCACTATTATAGTTTCCCACAAGACAATTTATACCACCTTACAGTAGATGAAGGTAGCTGTAGGATATATATAAACAAAAGACACACTGATTAAAAGTTTGTGGATGATAATCATTGCCCAGATTACTAATACTGAATATTAGTTTAATTTTTTACAATTTCAAGAAAATGTGAACCAAACAGCATTATAGTCTGTGGCCATCCCAGTATGTATATCCACCAGAATTCAGTGGACTGGGTTTTCTAATTTTTTCCTCTCAAAGTAATTAATCTTGCTTATTTGTTTCCAGATATTGATGATAATTTTTTTTGTCAGTTAATTTGAGAAAATATAACTTGGGCTCAGTCTTCCTTGTTTGATAATTTAATACCAATATTATTTAGGTTATTAGTTTTACTGGTAAATCAAGAAGCAAGTTGCCGGAATACAGCTGTGACCCCAGGGCAGGAACTTTCTGCCGGCTGTCACCTTCTGACAGTTTGGGCTGTTAATTACCTCCAACAGTTGGAGCACAAGCACCTCTGTGTCTGCCAGCTGGCAGCCTCTGCCTCACACTGGCAGCCTGAGATTTAAAACCTGTAACAAAAAGCTGTTATGTAAACAGTTTATTGTATAATACACAATGGCAGCAGCAGACACACATTGGGAATCAAAGGTAATCTCTGCATTCATGAGTAGTTAGGACTGGAAAAGGATGCAAGATCCTGCTTGCCTCTTTCCGCCAGCCAGGGGACAAAACATAAAGTCCAAAGGGAAACAGCCTGAGCTGAGGCTTCTCAGACTCTGCATACTGGGATCTAAATGTCCAAATTATTGCAGTACTGTTGAACTATACCAATTACTTTAACATGTGAAAATAAAACAGTTTAATTGCCTGGTGACACACCAGTCACCAGCCCAGAGAAACTGCAAAAATCATCTCTGAGCTTTCCTTCTCAGAAAACAAATGCAGACTTCACAAGTGCATTCTCAGGGTCTCTCATTCAAGGACTCATTCCCTGAGGTGGCACAGATGTCTCCTGCAGCTTTAGCTGGTCTGTATCTGGGAAAGAGCTCATGATTACACTTCAGAGGGAGCAGTGTCACCATGCTGTATATAAAACTTGAGCTGCTCAGAAGTGTGAGAAGCAGGTTCCTCATTCCAAATTCATGAAAGGACCTCTTTACAGTCATAATGGCTCAAATCGCGCAGCTAAAGCAGTGCTGGAGCCAGACAAGGGGACATCTCCAAAATGTGGCTTGCAATTTGGCTTCTGGAAGATATTTCATGTCTTTTCTTGTGAATCATTTAAGTTCAGAAAACAGAACCACCCTAAGCAAGAGGAAGGTACCCAAACCCCTTTGTTAGCTTCAGCTAAGTGGTTACAGCACTTACAGAGGGGCAGAACTGGATTGCCTTCCATGCCAAACCTGAAAAGATTCAAGGCCCCATCTCATTTGTCTGGAGGGCAGCCTGGTAATTTCCAGGTGAGCTTTGGCCACCAGAGATGTAGAATTGCACAAGTGATGAAATCAAACAAAAGCAAGAAGAAGCCCAGCTATGGACCAGGATGAGGTGTTCTGGATCATATCCTTATTCTCTGCAATGTTCAAGTATTTTATGTGCTGGCTGCTTGGTGTAATAGCACAGTGTTTCAGTAACAAAATTTTGTGGAATTTTAAAGACCTGAGATAACAACAAACTCATGACTTATCTCTCAATTTCCAATTGTGTGCATATAAATTTGAATTCAATAAACGTATGAAAGGAATATTCCCTACTATTAGGTTTGCATATACATTATAAGGGTGTTCAGACATCTGCTATTTCTCTATCATGCCATTAATGCTGATGGTAAGCAAAATCTTCTTGGGGCCTTTAAATAGTACCATCAGAACAGAAGAAAAAATTCTTTAAGAATCAAGTTTTTCAGGGTTTGAAATAAGTGAAAAAGAGACTTGGAACAAAATTGTTTCAGTGGAAATTTTTTTAGGTGATCATTATAGAGCATTCTTTTTCTCTCTGTCTTATTAGGTTTTACTCAAAGTAAATCAACCATATTTTGATTTAAATATTATTTCTTACATAGAAATGAAATTTCACATCAGTGGTACACTTTCCACAGCTGTTGCAATATTGTTTATTAATTTTATTCTAAGAAACACCACAGTTTATGTCCTTTAAAATAACTCCTAGAGAGAAGGAACAACTCTTAGAGAAAAAAGCTACTATAAACCAGCAATTTGTGTAATAGAAGGGAGCCTGGGTTGCCTTATGTAGATACAGTTCTCAGTATTTTCAAGTATTTCACCTACCTCATCTTTTAGATAGACCTGAGTACAGAATTTGCTTTTCAATATATTTCAGGTCAAGCATGGAAACACCCTACCTCCTCCAACCCTTGCAGACAAAGGGAAGTTGGAACTAACATAAAGCTGTTTAGTAAAAGAGGAGGATAATTATCAACTTATCAACAATTAATAATAGCAGCCCAGGTACCATTCATCTGGTCTGCTGACACACAAATAAATCTAAGCTTCCCAGGCCAGAGGCGCCCACATAATTTTCGGAAAGGAAACATCTGGGAATGGCTTTTATATCACTATGGAACATGCAATTTCATTCCTATCCTTGCAATTTGTGTTTTCCTGACAGTTATTTCAAAGCTACAGGTTTAATCTCACGATATCGATTTGGAGCAAATGGCTGAGGTAGGATGTACCAAATTGTGATTTTGACTACAATGGAACTTCCCAGTATTTACACCAGTACAAAGAGAAGCAGAGTTTGACCCAATGACTTCACACAGGCATAACACTGGGAGGATTCCTAAAACGTGTGTGCATTCCAAAATTTGAAATTTAATGTAAAAGAAAAAGTAATTTAAAACAATTTTTTGCATTGATTAATACATATGAATTTTTGCATGATTCGTACATATGAAACATTGCTCATAAATTCTCTTTACAATGCTATTGAAGGATGCTTTGAAAACAATGCACAGAAATGGAACCAATTGCCAATGTAAAGAAAGTCTGCCTTCAACACTGACAGAGATAAAGAAACATCCATTTCTTTGCATTCTCCTCTCTCAAGTAGTGGCAAACCTTTTAACAGTTCCCATTCCTGCAGGCAATTCCCCTCTCTCTGTTAACTGCTTCACTGCTGGCCCAGCAGTCACATCTGCCCTGTGTTGCCATATCACATTGATGCGCCCTTGAAGCTGGGGAATTGCCAACAAGAGATACCTGGTATCTATCAACAGCAGTCAAGCTATCAGACTGACTGGAACAAAGACATTTTAAAGTTATATTACAAAAATTTGGTATGGTTTTCACAGATCTGAAGCACTCTCACAGTACTGCTTTTTTTTTATTATTTATTTAAATAGACTGCTATTTTATTTAACAGTAAGAATAGAAAACATAAAAATATGTTAGCATGACTCTTGTTATATTTGAAAATATTACTTAAAATATTTTCTAGAAATTATATTTTTCAAGTCTATGGTCTTCTATCCCTTTTTATTTGTAATAATCATTTAAATATAATTTCTTTTGCCTAAAGATTTTTATATTCTCTTATTGTTTCCAAAATATATTTGATTTGATTTCTGCTAGAATGAGAAAACTTTTTCATTGGAAGAATTCACAGTATTTTATAATTATTTTTTTCTTTTTCCTAAAATAACCCAACATCATGGTCTATTTCATAGATACAGAGCTGAGTTTTTAAGTTGTTCTGATATTTGAGCTCTTTCAATTCCTTAAAATGTCAAGTTTCCCATTTTCATTCACATAATATATTTTTCATTGTGGATTGTTTTTCTTACTGATGGCATATATCTCTCCCCCATCCCCTCTTTTTTCCCTAGTGATCCTGTCAGGTGTACATTTGAACAGACATTATACATTTGCTAATTAGCTAATATATAATAATTATATATTATATACACAGCTAATTCTCTGCCTGTGAGTGACCCTGCCTAACTCAGCTGCTTTGCCCTGCTAAGGATGCAGAATTGTGAGTGCAGGAAGCCCAAGTGTTCTTGGGCACTCAGTGTCCAAAGCTCGACATAATCTGTGAGTGCCGGCCCTGCAGTGTGAATGACCCCGGTGCTCTGATGATCCTGCCTGACAAAGACATCAAAATCTGTGCTTGAGGTTGGAGGAGATGTGGCCTGCAGGACCGCATCTTTATTCTTTATATTGCTCCCTTTTTATTTTCTAATGTGATTTCCAGTACCATAGAGCAGAGGGAAATGAAGGAGGGAGAAGTTCAGGAGGAAGAGGCATTGCTCAGGCTTTCTTTGATCTGCTCCAGTTGAAGCTTTTCTGACCCAGGCAGACAGATCAAAGAAAGAAGCCAGAATACAGAGCACTCGAGACATTTCATGACTGTAGAAAATACTGCCCCAAAAGAGCTTCTT
Source organism: Cinnycerthia olivascens (assembly GCA_035048155.1). Lineage (NCBI taxonomy): Eukaryota > Metazoa > Chordata > Aves > Passeriformes > Certhiidae > Cinnycerthia > Cinnycerthia olivascens. The sequence continues at coordinate 35,915,478 of JAWWMU010000180.1, forward strand.
TTTTAGTTTGAAAATATGCTTGCCTTACATATAAACTGTTGTGGCACTTATTACTGAAACCAGATGATCAGTAACTATTGATAATTTTATATATCTCTGTCAGGAAAGTATTAGCTATATAGTGCCTCAGATAAAAATCCTGTGACTGGTACATGAAGACTGCAATAAAACTAACAGAAACAAATGATAACAAGTAGCACATCTATTTTATTTCTTAATATGTCTTTGCTTAAAGAGATTCCAATTTCAAATGTTTTGTAACCCAGTGATTGGTAGAAGACTTTCTTCGGACACTGGTAAACCTTAGCTCTCAATAATTTAGTGAGAGGCAGCAAACAACTTCTCTATTATCATCTTCAATCTGCTACTGAGTAGCCTTTACTTTCAAGTAGAGAGGTGTCACCGAATAAGGACTAAATCCTGGTTTCAGTATGAGTTATGTGTTGCATGCTTTATAGCCATAATTAGACCACATTCTGCCCCAAAGATGCCTCTAACAAGGGCTGATCCTTGTGATGAACTTCCCGTGCTGTGAGCAGTCACACTGACTGATCTCCACTGACTCTTCAGGGGCCGTGTCAGGATTTCTCACAGTGCTTGCCCATCAACTGCAAGCCTTTGGCACCAGCCCCAGCAACAACCCCTTTTGCTGAAAAGTCAGAATAGACTTTTTTGTGTCGTTTTCTGGCCTTTTCTCCTTGCTGGGGCTGATGGGCAGCTGCAGAGAGGCCGAGTGCAGGTTCCTTCTCTGAGACAGAGAGAAGGGTGCCATCTACTGAGGCACTCACATCCCCTCCTGCATCCCACAGAATTTTCACGGAAACCTCTCAGCCGTGTGCCAAGCTAGAAAGCTCATAAGATCAAAGTAAAACCATGAATTTGATGATACTCATTAAAAGACATTTCAGGAAGAGCTGCATTTGTTCAAATTACTATGTTATTCCATTTGCTGTGTCCTAAGTGAGAGTAAGCAGGTTTATGATGAACAGGGAAATGATGCAAAAGATAATTTTGACACATGTATTTTAAAATTACAAAATTCATCATGATAACCATCTATTTACACTGTTAGAGGATGGGATGAATTGAATTTTTATTGTGTAGTCATTTTGGTTGTTAACTCTGAATTTAAAATGTGTATTTTTATTGAATTGGAATTTCTGTTAAGCCTTTGTTAAAATCTACTTCATGCTGATAGTTGTACAGCTATTATTGTTTTATGGCATGTGTGGGACTTCAAAACCATTATCTGTAAATAGATTAAAGAATTATTTCTGCTAATACTTTTATCTGATGCTACAAAATTCATCACTGTGATATTTCATGTAGCAATGGTCACAAGTAAGTAGCATATTTTTCTCTTGCAGGATCATTTTTGAAAATTGGCTTCTAGTACTTTGGTCAGTATGTTTATTTCAAAAGACAGATCTGTATTTTGCAGACCAGACTTGTTTCATTATCTGTTGGTATCTGTCTTCTTTAATGAGAAAAGGGCACTAAAGACACGGGAGAGACAGAGCAAATACCTTCATATGTGACTGTGAGTAAATCACCGTCTGTGTGTAAGCCCAACACATGCTTTCTGTTCATAATCCACAGGGGAGTGTACTAATCGTGCATTTTTACTGCAGGTCTATGTATCCAAACATTTGACCAGGTAAAATTATTGGAGATGTCAGGGAAAAAGATATATTTGCTGTTCTGACTTTCACCTCATCTTATAACATAAGCCCCTGTAAATAAAAGCTAATCTTGGCAAATCATGTAGAAAAAGTCAAAATCAAGTTGTCAAAGCAATAAACAGTCCAATGCAGCTGACAAGTCTCTTTGTTACAAAATAATACACATGTCAGCTGTAAAAAAGATAGGCTGAGACCTAAATATACTGGTTTTGAAACAAGTATGAAACCTTCTATTTCTATACAACTGAGCCATAATAAAGTACTAAAGGAATTTTTTTGCTTTTTCCCCCCTAAACATTTTTCATCAGCCTACCTTGATCTAAGAATTTATTGCAGTCTGATAGCAAAAGCAAAAAAGAGCACTGACAATTATTTGTACGGCTTTGGTTGACTTTAAAAGTTTTATCAGTGAATGACAATTGTGATTGAAAATGCTTCATGCAGGTGCTGTTTTTGACTTGTTCATTCTTACTACCAGATTATGAAATAAATGTAGATTTTCAAGCACAGATGTAAATGCAACGAGTGTTTGGTATCAAGGAGAATTTATGGTGTATCAAATTGTTCTTCTATGTTTTTGGATAGATTTTGCAATCAACAGGTTAAGTTAACAAGAGCTGTGACCAATTTCTGGAAGGTATTTATATACAAGACAAATTTAGGCATGCAGGAAGATACTGAGAAGTTTTTTGTCACCTACAGTCTTCCTCCTCCCACTTACTACTTACTGGTAGGATTCTGTTTTCAAAATAGATAAATCTCTAACCAGAGGTATGAGTAATATTCATTTAAGCTTTGAAATAAAGCATTGCATCTGTTATCCAAAGGTCACACACTTGTAAAAGTACTTTTCCTTTTAAGTTTCTGATGTTCTTAGAGTATTGTCACTTCTTTAATGCAGCTGAAAAAGGTTAAAAATATTGAAAGCCATGTTCATATTTTTGACAGATTCTGCAATGTAATTCAGAAGCAGGATAGCTTAAGTGTTTCTTGGTATTTGATATCATTATCTATGATTTTGCCATAGGTGATTGAATACTGTATTTGGAAAAAGCACTGAGGAAATAGGAGTTGAGCATACCTGTTAAAAATTTAAGTGGGTGGGTTTTTTTCATGCTTACTTTTCTATTGCTGTAATTTACAGGGTTTCTGAGCTCTTGGAAGTGCTGCTGTGACAGTCACTGGAGAGATACACAATAAAAGGCAGTACCAATTCAATGTGACCTGTAATGATTTTTGCCTTTCTTTTTTTATTTTTTTAATGCTCTCTGCCCCAAAACTGTGAAGAATCATCAGAAATTTATTTGAGTCTACCTAGGCTACTTCAAAAAAAGATGCCAAGATGCAATAGTCTGACCACCACCAAATTATATTTTTAATATCATTTTTAATAAATTTTTAATAAGTTGCTATAAATCTGTTGGTAAGCAGAAAATAGTCAAGAAAATATTGCCTTCAAATTTCCTAGATAAATGTGAGCAATATGCGTGTAAACTTTGAAACCCATTGCATGCATGGAGTGTTATGAATCATTAACTCCAGTATTTTAACTGCAGCTTTTATATTCAGTCATTGTTTGGCTTGAACACAGAGTTGAGGCATGCCATACTTTAGTTTTTGTATATTTAAGAAATGGGAGAGATGGCAAGAGTATACTTACCTACCTCCCCTTTTAAGGGATGATCAGTTAATGCTGCTATAACACTTTAAAGACAGGCTTTCCAGAACTTAAATATGATTAGACATTTATACAGATAACAAAACATTCATGTTTACCTAGGATAAGATAGAAGGGATTTAAAATATACTCAGGCTTCCTGGCATAACCAGCTGCTTGAGATTAAAAGGGAAACTTTTTTCCTACAGGCAGGTTATTAGTTAGGGTATTACTTTTGGTGATTGTGGGGTAGTTTGCACATTACTTTGAAGTATCACAGTGTGATGGCTGGAACAAGATACTAGTTTATACAAACTACTGGCCTCAACAAGGATGGCAGGTCTTACTCTTGTGTGTTTCTAGATCCTCACTACCTGGTGGAAGCGAACCCTTTATCTTCTGCGTACATCTCACTGATGCTCAACACATCTGTCTATGGCTACATCACATGGCTAAGGAATGTCCTACCCTGCCAAACCCTTAGGTGTTTCAGTTTTTCATATCTTTTAACAAAATTTAAAAGCTGGTGGTTCTGATTTGCTTCAGTGGACAAAATTCCAGTAAGAAAATCTTTACTAGCTAAAAACTCTTAAAGCAAGCCAAGTTGCTTTGACAGAATTAGAAAGTAATTATATAACCAATTCTGGTGACAGACCTGGGGGCTCATCCCCACTGACAGAACAATTTATATGGGCTTACTAAGAAATAAGAACATGCCTCCTTGAGAAAATTTATAGCACTATATATTTTTAAGTTATGATTTTTTTTTTAATTTTGCATCTTTTTGGCAGCAGTTTACATTTTTAAATACACACAACTACATGTAGTGTGTGTGTGGTATGTGTGCACGTGTTTGGGCAATAACTAGTTTAAATTTACACGTGATTAATTTTTTTAAACTCGCTTATCAGACAACATGTCGCATTTAATTTCTATTCAATTCATAGTTTCTGTTTTACTGCCTCGTTATATTCTTCAAATTCACTGGCTATTTCTCTCTCCTCCCTTTTCTTCCCTTTTGTTGCATACTTTTTATATATAAATACACACATGCATATACAGAGAGAGGAAAATAATTGCTCTGGGGAAATCTTGAAAACCTTTTCCTTCCCTCAACAGCAACAAGGGATTTACATTTATAAATAGGGAGCCAGGAGCCAGCAGGCAGAACGCTAACACACAACATCAGTGAAATTACACAGATAAATTTTTCAGTTCTTTTATCTAGTAAACATCCTAATGATCAACATCAAAGGCTGAAGAAAGAGGCCGTTCTCTTTTGTGCCAGATTGAGAAAGAGTGGGCTCTTTTACATCTCATTTGGGAGATATGAGGAGCCTTTGAATGGATCATTGCTTTTTATGGGTAGTAATGAGGTGAGAAGTATTCTAGTGTGTGGCACAGGCCTTCATTAAAAGCGTGAAACAGAATCGCTTATGGTTAAAAGGAGTAATTTGTTCTAACATACTTGCTAAATTGTGCTGTAACCATGCCAGGTCACTGGACTACATTTTCCATAGGATTTCCGAATGCATTTGTGTGTAATTATTCTGCCTATACAGAGTTGAGGGATTTTTCCAATGAATTGTGCTAACTAGCTGACAACACTCATTCCTTTACTGGAAACTTCCCTAAATGCTATATTTTAAGAGGTGTGGAAGAGCCCAGATTCTTTTGCTCAAACCTATATTTCCTCAAAAACTTAAGACCCAGCCCAACAACATAAAATGAGTGTGACGGATCCAAAGGTCTTATGACAAAAAGCCAGGGAGCCACCCCCAGAGCCTTCCCCTTCATTCTGACCGGGTTTTATCAGAGAGGCCCATGCAAACCGAAGCTGCTGTATGCTGCTGTCTCAAGCACCAAGCTTGAGCAGCCTGGTTTCCCGAAGAACTGCTTGGCCACCTCTCACATCGCAGTGGCCAAGCCCCGATGGCCGTCACTTGGGGAAGTCAGCCGCTCGCACTGAGCTGCCGCTGAGAAACACGCTGGCAATTAGGCAGGAGCACAGATACCACCATGTGAAAATGCTTTTCCAAGTTCTCCTTCCTGTCATGCTTGAAAAGACAGGAAACTTCTACGTAGAGCTCAAATTTCTCCCCAGGTAATTTTTTTTCAGAGGACAGAAAGGAATAATCCCCGGGAACTACACTCCTGAACTGTGAAGGACTGTAAAGCATTACACTGGCAAAGGACAATAGGAGCCCTTTTCTCAGCAAAACACTGGCAGCATCCAGAGTTAACCTTTAGGCATCAAACCCACACAATCTCCTGAAGATTGTGGATCCAACCGGCGGCAGGATATGGAGGAGAATGGAGACTACAGCCTTCCCCCGCTCCTGTCACCACATCGCACCACTCCCCTGCCCTCCCACCGTCCCAGCACCGGCGGAGAAACCAGCTTTAATCCTTGCCATGCAAAAAATGACAGTTTTGGTGTAACACAGGAGTAACAGCTGACCAGAGGATTTTTCTACTATGCTCCTTTAGAAGGAGGTGCTAAGGTATTAAAATAAAAACCACAGAAATTATCTGGTTCAGTTTGTGTCTTTACAAACAAACAAACAAAACCTCTGGGAAAATTCAATATGTAATTTCTCTTTTTTTAATCTATCCCATTTTAGGGCAAATATCAGTATCTAGAAATAATAAAAATCCTACAAAAGTATTTTCATTAACTCAAGCCAAGCTTTTGTTTTGAATGCACATTGAAGAAAATTTATTAGATTTCAGCTTTTTGCTCTGAGTCAGGCAAGGAAAGTGTTTGAAATCTCAAAACAATCTCCTTCCTAGCCTTGAACTAAGGGGAAGGGACAGAACTGTGCCTGTATTTGTGTGTGCATGTGTGTTTGGCAGCAATTAAAATATGAGAGCAGTGCATAGAGCCATATGCTTCCTCCGAAACTGATAAAAGTTGCATGTGTATATAACTGATGGAGAGCTTGCCCCATAATGTTAAGATAGCTAAGTACAGTTGTTTTTTAAATCAGCTTACTATTTCTTTTTGTACAAGTCAAGAAAGGCAAGTCCACTTTAACCTATTCTTGTGAATGAAAAAATAGAGGAGATTTTTTTCACAAAAAATATTTTGTGAAGAATACATGAAATCAAGTTCTATAACAATTTGTCTTCTGAACATCAGACACTTAGAAACCTGAGAAACAGATGAATTATTTTCTCCTCGTATTTTCTAGCCAAATTATGAAACATAGAAGGCGTCAATGTTTAATGTTCATCAGTAAGTGCTGGAGTCATTCCTCATAATCCTATTCACAACATTTTGTTTAAAATTGTTAGTGACAATAATTTAAACTGCTTATTTAAATGATGTGAAAAAAACTAGAATAAAGCAGAGAAGTACAGTCTGCTTTAGTTAAACAGCCATTCCCATGAAAGTGATGTATATAAATGATTGTGTGTATGTGTATATGCAAGTATAGTGTGTATATATATTATAATATATGTGTATATATTATTATATAATGTATATACATTACACAGTTTGAACAAACAACAAAATACAGTCTTAGATTTTCCTATATGTTACATTGTTTTCCTAGCTTTTTCAGGCACTGAGATTAAATATCTTGAAAAAGATTGGATAGTGTGTCAATAGACATCTGGAAATTGTAAGAGTTCAGGCAGTGACTTTATTTTCTCCTTGACTGCAAGTGAGGAGACTCATCTGGTTTCTTACAACAATGGGGCGAGCTCAGGTTGTTGTGAAGGTTTTTTAAAGGATGCTTCAGACAAATGTCAGGTGCTTGTTTATTGGGGAGGTCTGAACGTCCTGACACTGAAAGATCTTTATGCCAGATTGATCATGAATATGTACGTCCACACATTCTAAAGTCAAGGTATCTCTAGAGCTTGTCAATTGTCTTGTGTTGTGAATCACGTGTTCTAAAATATATTTTGGCACTGATGGTTTCTCTGTGGTTTGAAATAGTGTTTAAAATTACATCTCTGTTTTGTACTGACATCTTGGAATTTAGATCTGCAAAGCCAGCATTGGCCGCCTTGAAAACATCATAAAGTTTGTGCTGCAATTACAAATTAAATGCATTTAAAACTCAAGCTGACTTGAATATAATGTTACTTGGCTGCCAGTGTTGTCTGGTCTTCCCCTTTTCCCAGCTTCATCTCCAAACTGAGTTTGTTGCCACTTGTTCAAAGGAGTTTATTCTGTGAATAATTGATTAATTGATAACTGCTTAAAAGAAGGAGAAAATAACGATGAACAAAATGAAATCACTTGAGATTTTTTGGGAAACAGGAAAATGAAAAACCATCAGATTCTGATAACAGGACTGTAAATGTTATTAATGCCTTCTTTATTAGCAATTATTAAAAAAGCAGTATTAAAAATATTGTAAAAAGAGTAAGTCTTGCCTCAGTTTCTCTTTACAGCATGTAAACTAGCAGATTTCTGGGTCTGAGCATCACAGAGTATAAATGGCTTGGTGTTATTCAAACCCTTTATTATGAGACAGAATCTGAAATGGGTATGGTTGTGTGTATAGACACTTGCCTTGGCCAATAATGTCACAAATTAGTCCAAATCTCTCTTGGTTAATCTTAAGACAAATTATTTTCAATCATTTGTTGAGATATTTTTTGCTTCAGGAAACCTAGCAGTGATAAAGAAAAAACAAAACGCATTATCAGACGGGAAAAAGTTTTACAGTGAGACTTGTCTCTGTGCTGTTTTTAGGAATTGGTGTCCAGGTCCCATTATCCCTATTTATTCGTAAAGCATCATGCAGAGGAGGAGCATATATGTGTACTGTGTTTTTCTCAGACAATTCCATTGCAACCAAAATCCTGCTGCTTTCCTCCTGTTACTCTTAATCCTGCTCACAATCTGGAATTAACCTATTATCCAGGAAGAAACTATAGAAGGCAGGAATACATCTTTTCATTCCTCAAATTTTATAGGTGTGGTTATATTCACTCCATCAGTCCCCTGTGCATGATGCGCATTTATGAACCTTAACAACCTGCTGAGATGGTAGGGAGAAAGGATAAGGGAACCACAACCAGAATGGGCACATCAGTGGTTTTAACCATAAAAAGGTCATCCCTATCCTAGTACTTAACCTTTCTTTTTGGAAATTATAAAATCTTGTCTGGGATAAATAAATTCCATTCATCCCTTCTGCAGAAGATGAAAGTCTGCCCTGTAAATAGGATGTTTCTCTATTAAGTTTAGGATTAAATCTAAGCCTGTTGCTGAGCACTCAGAGGTGCCAGAGGCTAGAGGTGAGCAGACAACTGACCTGACCACAGAAATTTCCCTCTCTAGCCTGCCTCGGGGTGAGATCTCAGCTGTTTGAATGGAAGCTGTGGGTCAGGAAGTCTCCCTCGATGGTCTGTGCTTAAAAATACATCTAAAGCAAATAAACCTTGGTGACTTTGCATGTAGTGTGTTATTCCTCTCATTAAAATTCCCAAACAGTGGAGTGCAACCAGAAATATAAGTCATAGCATTAACTAAAAATGTGAAATGGAAGTGTAGCTACAAGAAAAGGAAATAATTCAAAAGGAATAATTTTCCAAAATGATTGTTCCATTATCAAATACAAAAAAAAAAAAAAAAAAAGTGGAAGTCAGTTAAAGGGGAAATTATTGTTGTTTTTTTACCTTTTTTTTTTTTAGGTCTTTCATATCATTTTATACCAGTGCAGTGATCTGACATAGAGCAGAGTCATATAAACAGTTGCATTGGCACAGCTGGGCAGGTGATAAATTGGAACTGGGATTGAGAGAGTAAAGAGATGAAACCAGGAAGAACAAGAACATATTTTTTCACATTTCGCTGTTGAATTAATTAATTGAGTCCAAATCTGTGCTTTACAGGGGCTTAACTTATTCTAGGTTTATGCAGATTTCAAAGTACCAGTGTAAGGGAAGATTTCCTGGTAATGGCACTTGGACTGACTGTGCCCTATAGCAGTGGGGGACAGTGGGGCTGCAGTGCAGAATTCTATGAAGAAAATCTATGAAGGGCCATCCAACATTTTGACCTACTGAAAGTGAAATACATGGGCTGCTGCTTAAATTGCCATTTCCCATAAAGGCAGCACAATCCTAATGTATTTGCTACCATATTTGCTTTTAAAATGCCTAGAGGGAATTAACTTTTATAAAAATGACAGCTAGGCCTGACCCTCCATCTTTAAGCTCCTACTTGAGCCTTAGAGATCCAGCACATATGGTACAGTATGTTACAACCAGCTGCTAATTGGACTCCCTGCAAACATGACTATTAAGGTCAACTGAATCAAATAAAGACAGCTCAAGCTTTAAATCTGAGGGATATATGCAGATTGCAGCTCCCTTTGCTACTGGTGAGAATAAAATGGATTTATCCAGAAACAATAGGCTTCTAGCCAGCTTTGATATTATTTATTATATTTCTAATATTGTTATCCACTTATAAGTGCATTTGGAGTTATATTAAAGTGCAAGGTCCACTCAGACATTTCAAAATAAAATTGCATGCACTTGGATTGTGTATCATGTAATGCATACTAATTTTTTTCTTCAATTTCTGTCTCATTTCCTTTTAGTTTGTATAGATAAAAATTGAGAGTAAAATTAGAAATTGTAAAATTTTAAAATGCAATAGAGTATCAGAAATCCTAACCCTTCTCAATTGTGGGAGCATATTTTAAGCAGTGCTGTGTTGATCTTGCTGATTCTATCATAAAGTGACAGAACACTACTTTTAGCCAGCTCAGTGGAGGCAAGAAAAAGCTTAGGAGAATCCTATAGCACTGTCTAATAACAAAAGCCTTCTAATGTACATGAAACCTTGACAGTGGCCAAAAAGTGTGTTTGTGTTTTAGCCTGTACTTTGTGAACATCCTGCCAACAGAGCGTGAACCTCGCGTATATCTCAAGCTCGACTATCAAAGTCAACAGAAAACCTCCCGTTGCTCCCAAATATCTGTATTAATAAACTGTGTAAACAAAACTTTTGTGGATACCTCACTGGGTCTGAAGGCTTATGGAACTGTTGCTGATTAAGGAGTCTCTTTACTTAACATTTGTCTTTCACATTTATTTTTCAAAGTATTTCCGTAACAGGCCAATGTGACTGAAGTTTCCTGACCCTCTGCCAATCACAATATAACCTTCAAAGGAAAGAGATAACCTCCCACTGAAGTAAGATATGAAGAAATGTTCTTCAGAAGAAAGTCCAGTAAATTTCAAATAGGGAGAGCAAAACTGGAACTGGTTTAGAGAATTATAATACTGAGATTAATTTAACTCTTTAACTAGTTAGTCCCATAGCAAAGGAGTTGATTTAAATCAGAGTTCCACCTCCCCAGCCATGCTGCAGGGGGAAAAAGCAGGGTGAGATAAGCCCTTCTGTGGCAGACACTTTGAAAGGCAGTGAGAAGCAAGGATCTTTCACCTAGGACTGCTTGATGTTTGTCAAAAGGGAAGAGCTGAGATAAGCAGGACCTGAATCCTTGTTTGCATTATAAATGAGTGAGCAGTGAAGCTTTGGTCCCTTGAGGTATTCTAGTACACTATATTTATTTCCATCCCAGATCATAAAGAAATTTGGAACATCATGTTTTGTGGTTTGTTGGGGTTTTTGTCCTTTTTTGAATGAACAATTCCTAACAAACATGATTTTAAAAGAGTCGATTGTTTTGACTTCATTTGCTTATCAAGCTATGTTGCCTCTTGAGTAATCCACATGCCTTGTGCTCAAATTCTTCTCTTGTCCAGGTTTTCTGGTGGGAGGACTTTTCTTTTCAAACCCTGATGTACTGTATCTCAAAGAGGTAACAAAGTATTATAAAGTATAGATAGAAGTACTACTCCTGTGAGACCACCTATGATAATGATGCATCTACATTAATAACCTCCAGAGAAAGATAGTAACCTCCCCCGATTCAATCAACCAAATCCATGTTCTTTAGAGAGAAATTCAATTAGTAGACAATAAAAATAATTTTTTTATTCTTTACACAATTTTCACTGAAAGACTGCTTTCCACCGAGTACATTTTTTATCTGTGTTTCTCCACCCAAGACAAATAGCAAACTGATGCTGTTTAAATGATGAGAGACTCAGTTAACTTCCAGGGCTATAGTCAGCAGTGTTATCAAAACATCATTAGGGGCTTGGTCTATTTTCAGCATTCATTTTACCTCTTTGTTTTTTTTGCTTGTTTTTGTGAACGGCATTTACGAAACTCCCTAGAAACTTGACCTTTTGGACTGAAAGTTGAAATTCTGGTGGTCAATGTTTTTTTGGGGTTTTTTTGATTCTGAAGGGAAACAGCTCAGAATCAGACTGTGGATGGTCCTTGCACAAAACATTGACAATGACATATTCTCTGGTTCTCAGTAACCTCCAGGAGCATGTGTGTTCTTTTAGAATATGTGTCTGCAAATATGGCTCACAACCTCACTGTCTTCTTTGAGAAGAGGAAGATTAATTAGTCATCCCTGTTAAATGCCACAATAACCCATCATTGTTTTAACCAGCATCAGCCTTGATTTACAGATGCAAATCCAAAGAAGAAACTCCTGCCTTTCTTGCCTAATATTTGGTTTAAGTGTCTAAGCATAATGCCATGTTCCTTTTCACAAATCAGACATTTTATTTACATGGGTCCAGCGCTTGCTCAAGTCTGAAGGAGGAAGAATGGAGAGAGACTGTACCATAAATGATAGTTCAGAATTTAGCTGATTATGGTCATAGAATAATTATCTTCTGTACAGTTATTTTCTTCATTGGTGGTCACATTTTATTTTGCACATTCCTCAATTATTGGATTCACCTAAATTTACCAACTTTGCAGTGAGAAGCTTGTCTTAGTCTCTAACAGAAGATAACAACACAGATTTAAGTGAGGCAACATATACACTGTTATGACAAATGTTTAAAATTAATTGTTGTCCTTGAATTTATTTTCCTTGCCCAGATTTCAAGAAGGCCACTTAATATTCTTTTTTTGATAAATGCAAGGGTACATGCAAGGAGAAAAGAGGAAGAAATTCCAGCTTGTATCTTTAGAGCTCTGGAATGGTGTAAAATTACAGTGGTTTCACATTTTCATGGGATCAAGGCAACAACAGTAAGCTCATAAAACAGATACCACTAATTATGCAGAGGAGAAGTCATAAAGTCACTGATAGAAGTATGTTTTATATTCATGAACACATCATTAAAATTTTAAGACACACTATCAAATTCTACATTTTAATACTACACCCAACAGCATTAAACCCTCCCAACAAGAAAATCAGATTGTTTAATGATTGTGTTTGTCACACAGGTTTCATATGGCTGCTGTTGAAGCAGATATAGCCTTTTCTGTTGCTGGATGGCTTTTAATACTGGACAATTAAAATAACCGTTTTATACAGCTCGTAGAAAAACTAGATACAGCAAAAAGGAAACAAAACGTTTGTAACCAAAAAATTAAGAATGTTTAACTGCAGAAATATTTAAATTTAGCCAATCACATAAAATTTTTTTATAGTGTTGTCAATTTGTTCTTACTTCTCTTATATTTTTATTTTAATTAAAAAGTTGTTTTAAAGTAATAAGAGAGTGATTCAGGCAGGCCGCAACCCAGCACACAAATGTTAAGTATTTCAAAGGAATTTTTAAAGTAAACATGCCTTTAATGTAGCCATTTAAGTCAAGGGCAAAATATAATAGGAAATATTTCAGGATTGCACATTTGACTGAAACTCTTGGAAGATTTAGGAGTGTCCTGGATGACTTTCATTACTGTCATGAAGAGACGGAGGCCGCTTTGAAAATTCACATATGAATAAGGGTCCAAATTCTCTGATTTTGAAAGAGGTGCAACAGATAGCAAAAAGATGTATCCTTGCCAAGACATTGATGGCACAAGTGACACTTTCAAAGATGGTTCTTGTGATCTACAAGAATGGGTCCTGGTTTTGGCTCTGGACTGAGAGATGCAAGTGGCCGTGCAGTCGCACATTCACACATGATGCCCCTGCCCTACCCCTGGCATGGACGCACCGTCTCACTGCTCTGTTCCCCTTCACAGTGAACTCTGTTGCTTCCTACATCTGCTACCTCTAGAAATAGATACCTCTCTAGAAAGGCTGGGCAAAGTCCAGGAAATTAAGAGTCAGTCTTATTTGCCAGCATTAGTTACTAAAAACTCAAATAATAAATGCTGCGTATAAAGGACATTTTTTTAATGTCTAACAATAGATTAAACTAGACTTTAAACTGGTCTGGCTCTAGTTAATTACCACATGATATTCAAATACTAGCTAATACCATGGTTAAACATTTATCTGACAAAAATTCAAGAGAGAGCTTCAGTTATTAACATAAATTTCTTGAAGTGAGTTCTGATAGGACTCAGGGAAGGCTTCTGCCTAAAAAATCTGCCTAAAAAATGGCTAAATGCGGTCTAATATTAGGTCTCTTCTAAACCTTTCTTCCTCCCGAGCCAATATTTGGCCTACACTATCTGCCAGCATCTTTTTAATGAGAAGCACACATCTAAAAGCTCTCACAGCTCTCAAAATTTAGGAGTAAATATTTTAAAATTAAAACCGTATGCTAAGCAGTGCAGATTTGCTGGTGCAGATGTTATTTTTGGCTCATTTTTTTTAACTGATTCGTAACCGACGTACTTCAGCCTATTTTTCCAGATTTATTAGTAGTATTCTGAATACCACGGATATAGTGAAAGAAGCTAATAGAATAATATCTCAAGATATTTAATACAGTTTTCTACTTAGCAGCAAAGCCATCACTAAAATTCTATTTGCAAGATGTATCCTCAGGACACTACAGATAGCAAAAGGGAGAAAAAAAGAAAATGGACATGAAAATCACTTAGAAAATGGGACAAGGACCATCCTGCATGAAATTCTACACCCCACCTTTCTCAGGAGACTCATGCAATCCCCTGGCATTTATTTTGTGATTGCTTTATGTAGTTTCTGCAAGTCAGAGTACAGTCGTGCAAGCTTTTGAGTTTTTTGTTGATGGTGGTTCCTCATTCACTCTAATTATTTAGGATTCATAACTATTTCTATTTGTGCTGTTTACATTCATGTCTGATATCCTCAGTGTCATTCTTCCCTGAAAGGAACTGAAATCTCTGGTGAAGGTCACAGAGTTTTCCACACTCTACTAATTCTTAATTAATTCAGTATTAGTTGATTCTCTGGTTATGAGGGACCCTGTTGTCAGCCTTATTATGTTGGCCAATGATTTTCTAAAGAATGAATCACATATCTTTTCCATAAATAGATCTAATTAGTCTTCCTTCAAATGTTGGTTACAGAGATCTTGAAACTATACTATTTAGAAAAGCAAGATTCTCTTTCAGTTGTCCATGGAAAAACATTATCATATTTTCTGGATTGCAAAGATTAGATCAACTCAGTTTAACATCAGAGGTGGCAGTGCAGTAGTAGGAGGCTTAAAGCAGAGAGCTGCTATTCATGCCATTTACAATAATCTGTTCAAGTATTTTTCTTAGAGATCAAAGTTGCCAATTCTTAGTTCAAGCATGAGCAAATCTTTTTTTTAAGTTGTATTTATATAAGGTAAATGGGTTTTTACTCTGTGTGATTATGCTGATCTTACTGTTGTGAGGATCTACTCTGTAAATAAGTATTTTTAATTTACATAACATATAGGCTTAATATGGGACCAATTTTTAGCCCAAAACTTACTTAGAGAATTGAAATACTAAACAATTGTGACATTTAAAAAAAGAATTTTTCAAGCAAGCTAAGAAATGTGAAATTTGAGAATAAGAAGCTCCTCAGCCACAGACACAAAAACAAAATAGACTAAAATCAATTAATTATACATAAAAGTTACAAAGGTAGTCTGAACATAAGTTTAGAAAAATGTCTAGACACTAAGGTCCATTCCACTAAACATCTAAGAATTGTGTATACTACTATGACAAGTAGTCCCACAACTGCTAGAGAACTGATCAAGGCAGTAAATGGCAAAAGCAGTTTTTGCAGAGTCAGGTCTTTTGGCAGAACTGCACAGGGTTTGCAGGTTTCCCATTTTTATGCCTTGAAACATTTTTGTTTGAGGTCTTTCTGTTAAGTTTTGCCAGTTATACCTTAGACCTACATAAGATGCTTTACTGTGTTTGATGGTGAGTCAATAACTTCACAGATTTTCTAAATGTCTTTAATTACTAGAAAGCTATAAAGCAGAAAAGATAAGTTGTTATGGGATTCTAACATATTTTTAAATTATTATTTCCAAAGTTGTGGATGTTTTGCAGAGTGCCACATTTTTTTGAAAAGAAACAAACCTCAAACCTGCAGGTCATTCATTTTTATTGCCCTCTGGAACAAAACAGAAACATGCAAGCAATGGAAAATGTCAAAACCAACATTCTCACTGAATTGTTAAAGAAGTCCTGATATTTTGGTGAGAAAAGATTCAGGAAAAAAAGTCACTTTTGACTGGCATGTTTACAGACTGTCATTGCATAACCAGACGAATATGTATTTAAACCAGATAATTCCCTTTACTAAATCTAATAATGGCACCTTGCTAGAGACACTGGCTAATCAGTCAGCAACTAAATCTAGGCCTAATTTATCAGACAAACTTCATTAAATAAATTTTATATTGTACACTGCACAAAACCGAACTCAATAATTGGGATTAATTGCCACCTTCATCAGTTTTAGCAAGGTCAAGGATTAAGCAGGCTTGGAGAATGATCTGACCTTTCATTGCAATTCTGCTTCCACTGAAAATTTTAGCTGACAAATTCACAATTGTAGGTTTTACAGGAGATTGTCACAAAACAGATTTTGATGTGGTATTATCCATGTCTCACTTTACCCAGCCATGAAATAGCCAGACATTAACAAAACAGCTTTGTGCAATATGAAAATAATATTAAAATGTAAGTTTTTCCATGTTTTGGTGTTTTTTTTCTACAGATTAGGAACTAAAGCTGAAAAATCAATCACATTAAAAAGAGAAAAGATAAAACAAGCTTAAATTTTATGTCTATAGATTTTATAAAAAAGTTTTAAATAGAATATGAATAGCTGAAAAATTAATATAAAACATTTTCCTATGGTTTATCATTTCAACTTTTCATGGAAATGCCCCTAAACAAAATATTTTCAGCCAAAAACTTGTCTGGTTTTGGTTATTTGGGAGGGAGGAGGTTGAGGAAGAATTAAGATTTTACAATATGGGTCTAGAAGTGCTCTTCTGCACTTGGTTATGTATATTTAAGACATATCTCCCTCCTGGCATGATTTGCAACACAATAATGGAGCAATGTTGAGAAACCCATGCTATTGCTCTCAACTTAAATTCCCAGAATTGTCAATCCGGCAGCTGTCACAGTAAAACATTTACATAATTTTTAAATTACAGACAATTATACAAAACTCTTCTCCATCAAAGGATTGGTTTCCTTCCCCACCCTTCCCCTGAAGTCAATAGCAAAAGATCCTTTCTAGACAGTGGGAAAAAAGTGCCTTGGTTATCCTTAATATACAGAAGAGCACTGGATGCCTGAAATCATATTTTTGCTTTTACCTAGTACCATGACATTTGAGAAAGTATGTTAGTAATGGGGATGCTATAAATAGCAGCTTTGAGGTCTTTGATGGTAAGCACAGTTCATGCAGGGCATATATGATGACTATTTATGGAATGCTAGGAAATAAACAAGCAACGATGGCTTTTTGGTTTTGTAAAACTGCAGACTCCCACGACTTGAGATGAAAACAGTTTTTTCAAGTTAATTAATAATTTTTATTTTTTTTTTAATGAGAAAATATCAGCATTTTTCTAAATTACTGAAAATTGTAATTTTCAGTCAAGGAAATAGTTCCTCTCTTGTCCCTTTTTTCTGGCCGTCATCCCTTCAGCTACATGAGAATTACATTTTTTACAGCTGTTAGAATGAAACAACACAGGATTGGTCTTGTCTGTCCCTAGTGCTGTGAATTTTTTAGCCAAATCACAGACAGATGGATAGACGAATATGATGCAAGTATGAATGGCCTACCAGTGGTTTTGTTTCAGATGGCAAGGTAAGCCTGTGTGTATGTGTATATAATGTACAATGTTTATGTGTAGGCCCACGTACTCACACGTGCTGTGACTGGTGTTTGGCCAGTAATGTGAGACAAAGAAGTGAGAGAGAGAGAGAGAGAGAACCCAAGTGGTTTTGTATATTTTTTACAATTATTCACAAAAGCTTTTAGCCGAAATCCAAACTTTTTTTTTCTTTTGCTAAAGCAGCTGTTCATATGCAAAAAATAAAAAAAAGAAAAAGAAAAAGAAAAAGAAAGGAAAACAGACAAACCCAGCAACTTTTGTTTGATTTTACTGCAAGATACATGCTCTGCTGCTCTTCTTGTGATGCCCACAGTGCCGTGGAGCAGTAGACCTTGCCCCTTTTTGTAGTTAACTGGTGAAAAAGACTGCATCTGCTTATTCTCAGACATTAATACAGCTAAAGAAATAAGACATCAGAGGCCTGCAAATGAGAAGGTCTTTTTAAATTTACAAAGCATTTGCTCCTGAATCCACCTCAGCCAGTTTGGGGAAAGCGCTTTTGGCACCAAGTCACCCTTCAGGGAAAGACTGATAATGATCACTAGAGACATACTGCGGGCTCCTGCCCCACTCACTTCAAAGGCCTTCTCTCTTAATCAACATTAAATCATCATTTTGCCTTGGATATAGGGACAGCTGTACACAATCTATTTGTTTTAAAACAGATTAGGAATGGGTTCTCTGCCAGAGTATAAGCTGCATGATAAATGTACTTTAAAGACATGACTAGGAAAAAACATCGCTCCCTTCGTTAGTTAGATTCCAGTACTAGCTGAGAACTCACATTGCCCCAGGACTGGACCCTTCTTTGTTTGTTTGGCTGTACCCAAGAGCACTCAGGCAACATGACAGTTTTGAAAAAATCGAGTGTGTGTCGATCTTTGCTGTGTCTTTTGGTGAATTTTCCATGAAAAGCAGTAGTCACAGGAAGTAGTATAAGATTGTCTAGGTCTGCTTTCTTCTTCCTTTTTTTTAAATCTCAGAGTTAAAAACCCTATTTCATCCACTGACAGTCTCACAAGGTGACAACAAAGGTCTTTTATTACCCAATTAGAAGTCGATAGCCAGATAGTTGTTAAATAATTAAGTAAAGGCTCTAAATTACAGGGGGAAAAATCCCTTCTCTTGATCCCTGCTAGGGGTATTTTTGAATGGTTGCTAAGCATCTCTCTATAAGGCATTTTTCTCACACAATACAAATACAATGGGATGTGCAAAATTTAAAAGTCAAGTCTAGCAACTAGGCATATTCCCAGAATAGGACATTACGTACTAAAAAGCAGTGGTTCCCAAAAAAGATTTGGGAGTCAAAATGAGTGCACAAAAGAATATCATTCTGAGAACAATATAGGGATGAAATAAACTACTCAATTTTTGTATGTGCAGAGACAATATTGATCATGGAAGACTGAAATAAGTCCTAATTTCCACCTTAAAAAAAGAAAAGATATTAAAAATTAAAATATAAAGATATTACAAAGAACATGTCTCACAATAGGAAACTTAGAGCATTCAATTTGTATTATTTTAAAAAAGACACACCAAAAAGATTGGCAGTCAAAGTGATTCTATGACAGTAACTCCTTCATGGGAGAAAACAGTGTTTTTAATACTTCACATATTAGAGAAAAGCAAAAATAATTTAAGAAAGTTTAAAAAAAAGTGAGACAAACTCAAATTAAAAATGAGGCCCAGCTTCTAAGAGGGCCCAGTATAAAAATCTATCAAATGAACTGGTACCTTCTGCGTTTGTTTCTTTAAGCTAAAACCAGCCAGCACTTTGGGGGGCTGTATCCTAATAAAGAAAGCAATAGCTGCTTTAGTTCAAACTGCACTCCACTCTGAAGCTGAGTGAAATGCAGTCTTCCAAAATGAATGATATAACCAGACAGGATGCTCTAACTGCTCATCTTGAGCTCTAGCTTTGCTTCCATGGCCTCAGTTCAAGTACAGGTGGAGCTGCATGGCACTTTCAAGCATCTGCCTTAACTGAGCATGAATCACAGGCCTGTGCATGTGAATTTCTGTGCCAGTGGATGTCACCAATTACACAAAGAGAATACATGCAAGGGATTGGGACTGTTGTGTCTACTCAGAATGACAATAATTCTTATCTGTTTGTTTCGACACTTTTCTCAAGCCAAGAAAATAAATTATGAAAAACAAAAGTTCATATTTTTTACATTTTTATGATAAATCACAATTTTGCCCTAAACATTGTTCTCTCTTTAAATACTCAAGACACAGAATGTCTCTTCTTGATACTTTTATGACCAAATTCAGCATATTCCACTCTAAAAGAAGTCTGATTGTTATTTCTTTTCATATATATATACATATATGTTCTATTTTATGATAAAGATAATTGAAGATGAGGAAGTTTGCCAGAAAACTGGAACCCAGTGTAGCAAGGCAGATAGTGCCACTGATTTCAGTTTTCACACTGTATTTATCACATGGTGAATAGGGAATAAATGAGAAATGCACCCTAACTTCTTTATGTAGGTGCTGTCATAAAGAATATCAGACTTCCAAGAACCTATAGTCAGGTATGGGAAAAAAGGGAGAAGGAAAGATGGCTAGATTAAATTTTAGCTAGCAAGCAAAGCAGTAGAGGGAATCAGCTAAACAAGGGAAACGGAGATATAAATTCAGTAAAAAACTGGGTAAATTTTTGACAAAAAACAAGATTAAAGATTGAGAGGTGAAAATTCTAGTGACACGGAGCAGAAGAAAATACACCATGTGTGGAAAAGCTGCCTCCTATCTAGAAAAGAGCTTCACTTAGTAGAGCAGAGCAAGAGTATTATACTGAATAAAGGGGGGCTGATTCCTGTCCTGCCAGAGAATCCATTTTTTCAGCGGATGAGAATGCACCAGATCATCAAGCCAGTGAGCAGGATGCAAGCAAGGAAAAGCTATATAAAATGAATCTAATGCATTTGAAAAACAACTGAATGCAAATCAAGGCAACATAAATTATAGAGAGGGAGTGAAAGTTACTCCAGGGGTTTTAGTCCCCCTGCCCCCACAGGATACAAGCTATTTCCTTTGAGTTTGCAATAGTAATTTCAAAATGCTACTCCTGGCACCGTCTGAAGCCTCATGTATGTTCGGCACTTGGCAAGAAGACATTTAGAAGACAGAGGTTGTTCCTTTACTTGGGAAAGGGAATTAAACTTCTTGCACTGTGACAGTAAATAATGCATTTCTCCATTGAGGTCACCACCGCACAGACAACAGTAAATTTGGCATTTCCTAATTTTTTGCTCCTTGACTTTACTACCTAAATAACCTTTTTGTTTTCACTGAATGATTGTCCACATGGAGTCCATTTTTGTTGTGCGCGTGCTCATGGCTAGCTCAGGCACAGGGAGCACGTACAGTCCAAGAATGGACTACATGTGCAGAACATATTTCAAAGAAGTACAGTTTCTGAGAGGTAAATAACTCCTTACTACTGGCAATATTGACTAAATTAAGAGGGGATTGTCTGACCATTGCCAGTGCAAATTATTAATCTTTCATAATGTGCACTGGATAGACAGAGTTCTGATTTCTCAACAAATGTTCACAACTGAGTAATTCTACAAAGTAATTTGAGACAATTAGTAATTTGACAGGACTGAAAAATTATGTTGTTTTGAAAAGCACATCAGACTGACTAAATATTCCAAAATTAATTTCTTACAATGTCCACCAGCATGTTATCGTTCTCAGACAACTATATCCTATGTTATATAAAAATGCTAAATTGTGTTCATAATTAAGAGTACTGACGAGAGAACAGACTATGGAAGCAGTTATAGGACATAAGAATAGCCATTATGGATTAGATCTAAGCCCCCATCTGTAACAATGACCAGTAGCAGATGTTACAGGAATAAAAGAAAGACATGGCAACCCCTCCTTTTCTGTGCAATCAGACACTGTAAGTCTGTATCACCAGGTTTTCCTGTGAAAAAGCATGTATGCAAGAAGGTAGCAACTGGCCCATATTTACCTATTTATTTACAAAATTCTGTTTTCCAGTGTTCTCTTTCATGCTGTGAAAGATTGCAGCCTCTTGCCAGAAGACAAAAGGAGAATTTATATATCATTGGTATTCTCTTCTTCAGAGAAGCTATGGCATGCTGAATGCCAAGATCAAGCAAAAAACCCAAAATGTAAATCTGAATTTATTCCTATTATGTCTAATAGAACTCCTGAGATTGCTGTGTTCAGTGTTAGGATGTAAAACTCACAGATCCACCTAGATAACTGATCTTTATTGAACAGGCAATTGCACTTCAATTTTTATCTAATATTAAAGGTAAAAGTCAAACTCAGTTTGAGAAGAAAAAATCAGTTTTGTGTATTTTTAATCATCGAACAAACTCATGTTTTTCTTGTGGGAAGAGACACTTGTGTTAGCTATAGCTGGACATAAGAAATATGGTTTTAGTAGTTTATGTATTTCCGGTCTTGCTTTGTCAGTAGCCATAATTTTGAAAAATTGTTAAAAGAATTGTAAAAGAATTCAGATTGATAGTTTCACTTTCAAGTAGTGACCAATGGACATCAACATGCAGTATCACGTAGGTTGGAAACTTAAATATATACCTGACAGATACAAATAAGAAAAGGGAGGAATCTAAATCATGGCTAAACTGTATCTGGTTTGGATCTTGCCGCTCTTTTTAAGATCTGATTAAGAGACTCTGAGCAGGCAGGTTTGCTTATAGGAAGCTATTCTGCAAATTATAATGGGGAGGTCAGAACTTCAAACTGTTGTGAAGTTGCTTGAATTCATTGTTGTATCTGGGCACCAACTTAGAGACAATGTCAGGACTTGTGTGGAAGCAAAGTGAATTGATGTTCCTGTCTTTCAGCTTATGTACCTCTCTAGATGAGAAAGGGTTAAGCATGAGTTAGGGATGCATGTGAAAATATATGGGTGAAGTAGGAAAAAAAAAATTCTCTCCTAGCTTGAGCCACTCCATCTGTTCCATTAATTCAGTGGCAGACCTCGACTGGACCCTGGGATCCGCTAGTCCCACACTTCATACAGCTTCTCTCTGTAAATTAAGTTGTTGGCCTATGTTACTGAGGGTTTAGGAAGGTGAGTGATGACCTTGGTTTGAGTATGTTTGTATAGAAACATGCCACTGTAGGGTGATGTCTTTCCTCCAGGGACATAGGGCCCAATACTAACCATTTGTTAAGAAAATACCAAAGCTAAACATATCCAGTGTATGAAAGGATCCAACACCCTTGCCAAGGGTAACTCACACTCATCTTTGAAACATCAATGTACACAGTATTTTAAAGGTTATTTTTAGCACTTGTCTTTTAAACTGCTTCCCATCTGATGTTAACATCTTGCAACTTTCAAACTAATATGAGTTATTTTTATTATTAAAATGGGAAATGCCTTTAATATAGTGTATTATGACAATATGTTTAATATATATTTTTTAAAAGGAGATATAAAATAGTATTTATTCTCAAGAATCAGGGCATATAATTCCAGAGAAGTACCACAATACTTTCAAGTTCTGTGTTTCTTTATATAGCTAAGATTAAAAGTAAAACTTTAATGACAATATAGTTCTCCTTTATTCCGCCTCCTTGCAGTATTTTCCTGTTTTTGTAGTGACCTACGTTCCTAAGTCTGATGCGTGCATGTTGTTGCTGTTTGGAGACTCAGTTGTGGTTAAATGTGGTTCAATTGTCTGAGAAAGTTCTGTTAAATCAAGTGAGTTCTCTAACAGCGTTTATTTTGAAGTAATAAGGTAAGAAGTTCAGTCAGATAAGTAATTGTCTTTAGCTTATGAAGTTCACAAGAAAACACAAAGGGAGAAATTCAGATTGGAACCACAGTTTTCAAGCCAGGTAGTTTTAAATCCAAATTCCTAAAAATGATTTTAGACTTGAATTTTAGGCATCTGAGCCTGAAAATGTTGGCCTTGTTTAATATTCCTATTGAGGATTGATTAATGTATAGTCAGGATGTTTTTCCATACAGCCAGTCTATAAACATTACCTTTCTAAAGTTCAGCCCATACTTACTTGATATATCTTTAAATAATTTATCTTTCTTCCTTACACTTTTTAAATATTTCAGACTATTTCAGTTTGTGAAACTGTTGCAAAACTGATGATCTGGTGCTAAAGCTTCTCCTGGGTAGGAGGGGTAGCTGGAGCAGGGGACAGCCTTTGTTTAAACAGAAAAGGATGAAATTTTAGCCCCGTCAGAGTCAGTGGAAGCTTTGCTGCTGGCTTCCACATGGCCTGGATTTTACCCAGGTATCCACCTTTGGTCTCAAATGATGTAAATCAAGCATGACTGCACCAAAGACTGTGAGGATGCAAAATGCAAGACTCATATGTGAAGGGAAATCAGGCCAAAAACAGTCAGAAGAACTATGAAAAGCTGGTCAAAGGAAAGTATCTGCATTAGAGGAGGGTATACTTTAACATTTTCTCCCCTGCAAAATTTTGTCCAAAAGTATGTCTCAGGAAATACAGTCTACCACCATGTGAAACCATTGTTAATGGGTATATCATCAAAAGTAAATTATAAGAACGTTGTATATGTGGGATTTTAACTAAAATAGCTAAAGAAGTTACCTAAAACTGATGATGAACTATTTCTAAATGTCTTCTTTCCTCCACAGGTAAACAACCTTTTTCTCATATCTGAACTTCTGTAAATTCCCAAGTCTTCCTCACTTCAACATAAACAGAAAATCAACAACACATTTTAGTTGTTCTTCTATTGCAGCTGTGCCATTCTATTTAAAGAACTGTATTAGATAGGAATGACAATGTAAAGAATGCACTTGAGTTCTTTAGCTGAAAATAATCTCTATTTATAATAGGTTTTGGATAATTTTTTTGGAAGCTGTCATTCTGTTACTTTTCACATAAATCAAAGCAGAAAAGAAATGTGTTTGAGAAGAAGTGGGAACTAAAGGTCATATCATTCAAGAAAAGGCATATGCTTTATTTGGGCCAGCCCTGAAGAAGAGAATGAAAGATTGAACAGATATCTGGAGAAATGTTATGAATGTTTTCTGGATGAGAAATAAATTAATAAATTAATACATTTTTAAATAAACAGAATAAAATTTTAAGTGCATTTTGTTTTATACTGAGTGCAAAGAAGAAAATAACAAACCCTTTTAAGAGCAGCCAGGATATTATTCCAAGAATAACTTCAAGAGATGCAAAAGCATGGTTAGAGGCATTGAGCAAAATGCTCTGCAGGAGCTGGGTGAAAACCACCTGCACTCCCCTCCTTCCAGAACACATCTCCATTTTGTGACAGTTCTCAGACTCTTTAAAATCCTCTTAACAGCAGGTCTCTAAATTTAAATTTTTCTGTCAGAAAGAGAAGGGGACACCAGGAGGTCCTGTGAAATCCATGGTGCTGTCAGCCAAACTCCAGAGGTACATGCTGGAGATGGCTAGCAGCTTGATCTCTGTTTTAATTACCATGGTCGGCTGTGAGTTGCAGCAGTGGAGAAGGTGGGCTCTGCTCCGAGCAAGGTTTTCTTCCAAGCAGAGAAGCAGGTGGGTGGGTGGGTGAGGAGGTCACCTCTGAAATTGCCTTAGCTTGGGGCATCAAAACCTATAGACTGGGGATCTTGCTCTACTGAGCTGGTCAGAGCTCAAATTTCAGTGTCCTTCTCTATCCTATCTCCTGTGAGCTATTTCATTTTAGCAGTAAGTTGTCTTAGCTTTTCTTTTTTCAGTGAGAAGACATATACAGAAGTCTCTTACAAATTAGAAAGCTCCCCATCATTTTGGCTAGCAGAAAATGCCATAACCTAGCTAAAAATGGAAAACATCACATGTTGGATGATGTGCTGGATCTGCAAACACTTTTCCTATGACAAAACCTCCTATTTACTAGAGACTCTTCAAGGACCCATTCCCCATCCCTACCTGCAGAAGGAAGGTACTTCCTCACCTGAGGTCACCCCAATTGTCACAGAGATGGAACATCTTTGCATGGTGGTTGGAGAAACAGCTGCTCCTTCTGCTTCTCTGTTTTTTGCTCTGTTTCCTGCCATTGTTTTTGCCTGCCAGGTCTGAGGAAGAATGAACTCCAACTGGGACAGTGATTAAATACAAAACAATGAAGAACTACTTGAATTTATTTCCCCCTACCCCAATTTCTCCAAGACCTCTGGTAAAGAAAAAAGGGAATGCAGCAAATGAGATAATAGGCTCTACATTTTGAAGCATTTTGAAAAGAGATGCTAATATAAAAGGTCAGCACTACACTGCTCCTCTTTTTTCTTTCTTTGAGTTTTGTGAATTGAGCATAGTGGTAAGATATTTTTAACACTATATTAGCTGATCTCAGTTTAACAACCAGGAGCTTCCTTTCCTTAGGGTCACTTTGTGCTCCCAGACAGAGAAGAGGATCATGGGCTGAACGAAGGCTGTTTAGAGGTGACACTTTAAGTGAATTTACAAGCCTGTTTGAAGACTTCAATGAATTCTTGTCTACAAGAGCTGCTTGTGTGGCTTGTCATCCACTTGTCAGAGATATGTATTTTTAGGCTGATTGAAGCAAATCTGAGAAAATATTGGTTCCATGGGGTTTTGCTGCTCTTTGTCTCGATAACCTATCAGCAAAGCAACATTTCTAACATTCAATTTATTATTATATTCATCACTTTTACAGTAACTTTGATGACTAATTTCTTTGCCTTGTTTAGTACCAGCATCCCTAGATGCTGTATATTTCCATAACCACAAGACTTGAGCAACCAGGGGGACTAAACAAAAAAAGAAGTGGCAGGAAGGATATGTAAAAGATCTTCTTGCATTGTGTTTATTAATACTAAATATAGAGGATTGCAAGAAAAATGAGTTACATCCTGAACACTTCAGACTTTATTTAAATATTTGGAAACAAAATTATATACCTATGTTTACTGCATCCTTTTGTCTATTTTTGTTATTTAAGTAAAGTATGACTTACTCAGTTACGTCACCTTCAGATCCTCCCTAGAACTAACTGTTCTGGTAAAGAATAAAGAGTGAAGACAGGAAAATAATGGTTTCAAATTTTAAACCAGATTTTCCTCAAATGTATTTTTAGTCATATTTTAAGGGAAAGTCTGCAGATGTCAGGCAGTGTTTGTGTGCTGATCTATGAATATATTTCTATTTTACTAAGAGTCCAATTTTGCTTCTCAGTATCCCAAAGCTGTTGGCAAAAAATGTATGAAAAATAGGTATTTCTATGTGAAGTAAATGGCATTGTAAACAGAAAACCAGCTGAACTTTCAAAATCCAGATTTGGACTCAATTTTTTCAAAGGTTGATAATTTATTTTTCTTTATACCCTTTAGAGATTAAATTAATTTGTGAAATTTCAGCGCAGTTGGCACATGAGCTTGTGATACCATTTTCCCTGACTGGGCTGTTTGGATTTGTGTTCTGATGAACTTGTTCTGTAAGAAATTATAAGAATGATTCCTGGCAGGCCGTCTGAGTTTTTCCACAGTGCATTTAATTTTTCGGAGATGAAATTTGTTGTGTCTGTTAGAAAACGCTCATTTAAGAAAACCCTCCAGAGGCAGAGCACCTAAAGAGCAGTTACATTTCTGCTCTTTTCCTTTAAATTTAATTCAAGTTGAATTTTAGTTTTATTACCCTTTCCCTCCCCCGTAGGGCAATCCCCTGGAGAAATGCTGGCAGCCGAGGCTGTTAACGCAGTAACACAACCCCAAGATCCCACTGCTGCAAAGCAGAGGGAGACACAGCAGAGGGGAACGAGTGAGAGCTGGGGAACAGAGGGGTTGGCAGGGACAGAAATCGAATCAGCCCCCTCTAAATTTCATTTTATGTCTTGTGGCACTACATATACAGATTCACCCCCTCCTCCTTGAAACAGGGAGGGAAAAAGTAGGTTAAATCAAGAGCACCAGTGGCCGTGGCCAGAGAGCAGTGCTGGTCCTGCTCCTGCAGCCCTGGCACTTTGGGGTACCAGTTTCAGTGTGCAGTTGAATCACCACGACGATGGCAAGGAGAAGCCCACTGCAGGTGGTTCTGCTGTCCGTATAGAAACAAATCTTGAAAGTTATATGCAAGAGCAACATTGAAGAGATGTTAAAATTGAAAAACCTAGGCTTTGAAAATGGAAACACCAAATTCATACAGTTACATTTTTCTGCAGTCTGAACTCTGCCACCCTAATTCCGTTATGGTGTACATGAGCACTGAGATGTGACTTTTAGCTCTGCTAAGTCACAAGTTTTGCATATTACTAGTATGAAAATTTTAGCATAGTAGTGAGGTCCACATAGAGAAATGAGGAACTTTCCAGCATAGAAACACTTGAGCTGAATTTGAAACTACAATATCTTCATTTAAGGTACTTTTTGAAATGCAACTTCAGAACTAATTTGAAGAATAATTTTCTTCTTAATTCCCCTGTAAGAATCACCAAGATTTTAGAATTGAGACAAAAATTATGTGATACAATCAGAAATCAAACCAATAGTAGTTTAAGTCTGTTAATGCTTTTCAAACTGAGAAAATAATAATTTAAGCCATCTGACTTCTACAGTGATGGTAGAGTGAAAAATTTATTAAGCACAACTGAAATTATCACAAACTTTTCAATAATGCTGAAATTACAATTGAAAATATTTCTTTTACTGCATGACATGTTAAATAACGGTCTTGGGAGAAAATATGAAGATAAGTAGGAGAAATTAACACAATACAGGGATAAATCCCTTGTTTCCTACTAATCTCACAGAAAATTGTACTGACATTGCAGGGGGTTTATTGACCAGTATGAAATTTTGTTTGCTTCCTTTGGATTCGACACTTTCTTAGCTGGAATGAATAGCTCTCGAGTGGCACTAGAGCAGTGAGCAGGTTATTTGAGGGGTTTCTATTGCCACCTAGTGGCTCCGCGCCCTTCTCCTGCCCTGGGCGCCCGCTCGGGCTCCCGAAATCTCCTCTGTTGCCAGGAGGGAATGCTTTTGTTAACTGACAGGACGGAGAGGTGCTATTCTTTAAACTATTTAGACATGGCAGAAAGAAAAGCGCGAATTTAAATTTTCTCATTCTATGGACTAAAATAAAGAAAAAAAATTCTTTGAGTAACTAAGACATCCCCCAGCTGACATAAATTAAGAACCATATAGCAACTTAGTAAAGAACTTTGAAAAAGAGACTACTTTGAAAGTAGAGACAAAGTAACTGCTTTGAAAAAGAGAAGTTTTTGCAAATGTGCTTTTTGCTGTTGCTGTTGTTTGAAAGAGATGATATGGATTTGATTTGATTCTGTCTTGCCTGAGTTTTAATCTCCTGAAGGTCTCACTGATTTCTGTTTATTTGATACATTTTTTATCTCTGGAGCAAAACCTACTTATACTCTTCTACAAAGAAATTGAACTTCATGTTGGTCATGACAGGGTAGGTTGAGATAAACTGCAAGAAATATAAAGTCTTCAGTTTTCTTTACTTTTTATTGATAATGATATATATAAAAAAAATTATGGGCTTTCACCCTTGCACGCTGACATCTGAGAGTTAAAATAGAAATGAGTAAGAGTCTTAATACCTCATACTTATGCCACTATAAAGTCTGTGGTTTCCCTGAAGCCAGTGGAGGTACTCATGCCTAAGGAGGTAAGACTTGCTGTAAATTAAATTAGATTGAAACCCACAAACCTGAATAAAGTCCAGAAGCTTTTCATTGTACCTGGTCTCATGTGGATTGTACAGCACTGTAATGTAGATTATAATACATAACACCTGTATGTTAGAGCTCCTCGTATCAGAGTTTCACTTCTCCATGAAACAGTTTTTCAAATTATACTTTCTCTTGTATTAAAAACTTTCCTCTATAAAAATTTGCAATTGTTTTGAATTTCAGTATAGACAAAAAGAAAAGTAATTTTATTTCTTGGAAGTTCTATTTTAATGACAAATAAAAATCATAGGGATTAATTTTTGCCTTCACTGCTTCAACAGAAAAGTGTGTTCTGAGTGATAACCACTCCTCCTTTTAAAATAAACCACACACTTTTGTCTTGGCAGACATTCAGCTCTAGAAGACTTATCTGCTTGTAAAGTTTTCCTTTGCATACGTGGTCACTCAGTTTAAACACATTTTAAAAGTATGGAGCAAACTACAGAATGGAAAAAAGTGTGAAGGCTTTGATATATATTCTATTTTTACTCTGTGAATATGCAGCTAACTCTCTCTTTTCTGGTGAATGATTCATTCCCCTGGATTTGGTATGTCTTTCAGCCACAAGAATTGCCCATCTGAAACTTTGACTTCCTACAAATGGAGGCTTTTCTGAATATTTTTAATGCACAAGTTGGCTGGGAACAGGACTGCTGGGAACCTGACATGGAACTTGGAGATACACATTAATTTTCACACTCAGACACAGCCTTCCTCTGTAACCTTGACCAGTTCACTGACTCAGATTTTCAACACTTTTAAAGCCCTTTAAGAGGCAATTCTAAAACACTCTTCTGCCTCAGTTTCCCATCTAAAAGATAGCCTGCTCCATGGTGGCACCTGTATTCCCTTGTCTTGTGCTTGTTTGTGGAGGGTATTTAGGAAGAGCAAAGCACTTACCTGGCTGTTATCTCTGGAAATCCCTCTGAAAGACTGAAACTTCTTGGAGGTTCAGCCTGTCCTCTCACAGGAGGATCTACCTCAGTTAAGTCGAGGAGGCCCCGTACTGGGTTTAGACTTGAGTCGCTGCCACATTTCAAGCAGTAAAATAGAACAGGAAACCAAAGTGAGTGGTCATTCTTCAAACTGAGTGTGGCTTATTCGCACTGGAACTTCTAATTGCAGAGTGAGCAATTGCAATGATTCTACCCTAAAAAATGAACACAGCTGCTGGAAGAGACAGTACACTTCAGTGAGTATTCCAGGGCCATCTGCCAATCCTGCACCCATGCTTGCTAAGCTGATGTCCCTAGGAACAGCAGCATCTCCAGCAATTCCTGAAGGGAAAGTAAAGCCAGGAAGAACCATCAGTGGCTTGCAATTCCAGGTTTCTTACTTAAATGCAAGTGATCTGTCCACCTAGATATATGTGTATCTACATAAACATTTGAATTAGGAAAAGGCTGTAAAAATTTGCAGGGAAAATTTTCAGTGTTCTCTTGCATTATTTCTTCTAGTGTTTCAAAGTTCATCACTCCAATACCATTTACTAAGGAAATAAATTTAATATCAGATTTTTCCATATTGCTTCCTTTTATTTTTATTCACTCTGGAGATTTTTTTTTTTCTGCCGAATGTCCTGCATATGCTAATGCAATAACCATCTTTGAAGCACACTTTAAGTGGTTTGTTTATATCATATTTCAGTTATTTTTCTGAGTAAATTTGAACTCTGGGTTGTTTTTTTTTTTTTGTTTGGTTAGTTGACTGTTTTGAGGGGGGAGTTTCTGTTTTTTCTTTTTTAATCGGAAAAATTGCTTCCAAATGCTAGAGTGTTTTTTCACAGTTAACACAAGAAAAAGCCTTTTTCAGGCCTTTAAACGCATCTGTTGTGCTTCAATATGTTGAAAAGTAAAAATACCTTAGTTTTAGGAGGGGTGGTAGCTAATGAAAAATCTCCCTGGCTAAAGACAGGAATCAATGGAAATGTGAAGTTATTGTTAGAGCTCGGTCATGTGCTATGTTTCCCAAGTGCTCTGTGCTGTCAGATTAAACCGTGCTTTACAGGGTTAGGCACTTGTGCCAGGTAACTGGTATCCTGCTCCCACGGAGCAGTCACAATCCAGACAAATGTAAACTTTCCATGTGTGAGCATTGGAATGGCTCTGTTTAAGCTACAGAGGCCTAAGAAAAATTTCTGTAAGGACATAACCTAGAAAAGCTCGACAGCTCTCTGATGGGGTGAGAAGGTCACAGGGAAATGCTGGTCACTTGGATGCCTGAGATTGTAAATATCTTTCTGAAATGTTATGATGTTTTGTGTGTCTGCAGCGAGTGAGCAAAAAAGAGAATGAAGCATGTGGGAAAAAATTGAAACTTCTGAGATACTGAGAAGTAAGTGCTTCTCCAACAGGCTCAGAGATTGATGATGGGTTTTTGTGAGTCTCTGGGCTGCAATGGGTACAGATACTCAGCACCACAGCCCTCTGGGGTGAGCTCAGGCAAGCTCAGGAGTTGTGCCTCTCTGCACAGCACTAAGACTGGGTCCTCTCCAGGTCCTCAACAGACACCCCTGGTACTGTAACCATACCATGTTGTGTGCTACAAATATTTTCTTAGTGGCTTAGGATATTCTAGAAAATGGGAACGAATATTTTATTTAGCAAAAATAACGTGATGATGGAATTTTTCTTCTATCATTTTGGAAGTTAAAATTAATACTACAGCAGCTCCTAAGATTCCTGTGCTGTGAAGTGGCAGTGTGAAGTTTATCTCCTAGGTAGCTCTGGGGAGCACATTCTTCCTGCAGTTCATTTGTGTTCTGCCTGGGACAGCCCTTGCTCAAAAGATACACCAAGGAAGATGAAGATCTGCTGCCTCATCATTGTGAGATCTGCTCATTGTTCTTACTATAACCCAGAGAATGGACAAATAATTGTTATCAGACTTCAGGCCTCCACCATCACATCTTCTCTCAGTACTGATGTAGAAGGACGTGAAGTCTCCCATCCAGCAAAGTGCATAATCTGAGTAGGCAGGGGAGTAACTCCTTTCCTCCTCTGTGAGGCAAAGCACAGGTTTAAATCCTATTAAAGCCTGCTGGACTTAAACACATACTTAAAGCTTGGTGGAGTTGAAAGGCAGAGGTGGAGCTGAAAGGCAGAAGTGGAAAATTAAATTGAAGAAATGCTCTTCAATTCAGAAACTCTGCCTGCTGGTTTAACAAAAGGGTGACTGTATGCTTGCTGTGTGTGGATTCTAGCTGCAGTATTTTACTTACACAAACCTCCTGATACAGACAGCTAATATCTATAAGAGGATTGCCATGCTTTGTAAGTAGATTAGGATTTAGTTAGATCTTAATTGCCTTCATTACTTAGATAATTTGCCAAAGTTACATGCTAGGCACAAGAATGTGTTTTTGCTTCTACAAATTTTGGGCTCCGTACAAGTATTTGACATAGAGAGAGAAATGTCAGTCTATCCTGAAGATAGTTTGCATCTGGAATATGTATTTTCTGGAAAGTCATCTCCAGGTAAATAAATTTTGCTAAAAAAAGCCCTCAAGCACAAAGTTTTAGAAGGAAAATGAAGTGAAATCCCTCACTCAGTGAAGAGATGTGTTATGGATTTTTTTTATTATATTTTCTTCCATGAAAAAAAAACCTCTCACCAAAAACCCCCAAAACCAACACCACCAGTGATTTTTCAGTAGTTGCTGGTTCTGAAACCTGCTCTGGGAACAGCAAGTCAAGCTGCTGAGGTGGGGGAAAAAGAAAACATCATTGCTATCAGGCCCACTGGGTTCTGTACTGCTTTGCTCTCTGATGACACACAGTTCATTTCCTGACCTCTGGAGAGATGACGGGGAAAAAAGAAAGAAAGCAACTCTTAATGCTAAGGAAAGAACATGGAGTTCAACTTGAAATATAGGGAAGAGAGTCTTTCAAAAGTTGTAGCTGTATTTAGCATCAGAGTTCATGAGATCCACATGTCCCATCTTCTTTTTCTACAAATCCCAGAGGGGAAAAAAACCCATTTATTCTGATAGCCTGGAAGGAAAAAAAAATGTCTGTTCATCAATTTCCCCTTTTTTTAAGAGATAACCACTGACTCTACCCGTATGTTATCTTTATCCTGAGGCAGCAAATTTATCATAATTTATTCTGGTATATTCTAAATTTACCATGTTGATTACCGCTGTATAAACAATGTCTGGCATTTGCCTCAGCCAAAGAATTGAGGCTGGCGCTGATTTGGAGTAGAGATCTGTGGAAGAGCTTCAATTTACTGAAGTGGCTGTAATATCAGTACAAACACCAGAGATAGATAGCTAAGGATATGGTGGTTTTAAAAGGAAAAAAAGTAAGGATTCTTCTCCTGTGTGATGCTAATGAGCCACTTACTGAAATGTATCTGTTTGGAGAGGGAAGTCCAAATGACAGAAGGTTAAAAAACATTAGAAAGTGGTCTGCAGGAACAGCTGACTGGACTCCCTCATGGAAAAGCTGCTCTTAATTCTCCTTAGGTATCAGTGGGTAAGGGTTAAGAAAATCTTTATGTAATTACTGCATACAAATATGAGTAACATGAAAGGATTCTCATAAGGTTGGACTGAAACCAGTCCTAATCTTTGAGGACTAAAAAAAGAATTTAAAGGAGGACCAAAGAAAAGGGGAGAGACTGTCTTGACTAGAGATAAGGTTCTATTTACAGTAAAAAAAGAATTATTTGACCAATTGGCCAAATGGAATATTTACTGGAAAATAGCTGAGATCCTCCATGCAGGCAAGGACATGAAGCAAATTTTATGTCTGTTTCTTCATAAAATTACAATGTATTTCCTTCAATCATAATTCTAATTCCTATAGTGAATTCTGATATTAAAATCAATTTATGAACCAAACTTCTAAATAACATAGTGAGCTCTTTCAAAAAATAGCATATTCTGGATTTAATTTCTATTTACATCCTTAAAATCATGTTTGCCTGTTGTCCTGTGCATCATATTTGGCTTTAAGATCATGGGTGAACTGCACTTGACTTTAATGAGGCTGAAAAAGCCTTATTGACCTCCCTGGCCAACTCTTTCTTATGGTCTTCTTTTCTTCATGTGGGAAATACTTGGTTCAATGATATGTCTTTTCTTGTTACAAAAAAACCCCAAGAAGCACCCCCCCCCCAAAAAAAAACCAACCCAAAACACAACAACAAAGAAAACCTCGACCAAAAATATACTCACCCAAAAACAAGCCAAAAAATAACAACAAAAAATCCCACATGAACTTGCCATTTTGGAGTTATATCTTGTGTTTTGGCTGATTAAAATGAAAAATTAGCTCCTGTTATGTGTGGAGTGTGCACTGTCATGATCTGTGTAAACATGAGAGCTTTTAGGCAAATGTGTGTATGAGCTTAGCAAATGCTTCTTTGGAAGCATCTTAGAAAGTCTGTCTCTAATATTCTGTGGTTTTGTTTGGAATTTTTTATCTTTGCTTAATACTGTTAAGGAAATTCAGACTTAAACTCTGTTTCTGATTTTTTGAGTTAAGCTAGAAAGATAATTTCAAGTTGTTTTCCTCCAACTTGGCACTTTCAACTATTTCTGCTGAACTCTGCTCTTCTTCCCTTACAGAGTTTGCTTAAATTTAGAATCAAAATAGGATTCATTGATAAAGAGCAGCAAAGAGAATGGCTGAGGTTATTTACAGCAACATTAATAAATGTACTTTCCTCTGTTTTCAAAGACACACTGCATCTCAAGGGGAATGCAGATGATAAATGTAACTTCTACACAAGGGATGTGGTGTCAGAAGATCCTGTTTCCTCTTAGACCACAATTGCCCTGAGCTCACGTGTAACTTCAATTACTTCCTAAATTCATGGCATTTCTTGCTTTGTGGAGGAAACTAGATGGAACAAAATTTTGCAGGACTAAATATTAGAATGCATGTTTCATGTCTCAGCACTCAGTTGTGTCATTTCAACCTCCATTTAGCATCTTTGATTTGTGCTGTGCACACAGAAACAACAGAGGTGTATCTTCTAAATAAGAACAGGAAAATATGGGGATCTTACATAAATAAAATTCATCACAATTTTGATGTCTCTTTTGTGCCAGTTATCATATGAGTAGCAAACTCAAAGGCTTGACACAAGTGTACAAGCATGCACTGACCTTTGAGCATGTCACCAGACCTGTAACATCACATGCCTGCAGGTACACACTCTATTTCAACACTTTGCTTTGTTGGGATGTATAAGGTATGGTGGCTTACCACACTGAATGCAAAGAAAGTTACTGGTTTTGATCTTTGCTCTTTACAGGAATGTATTCTGATATGGAACGTTCTGCATGACACAGCAGCAGTATGAAATCTGATTTTGGGGGATTTTTTCAGTACCTGTCAAGCAGGAAATGAGATTATGAAAATGAGACTGTTATAAGAGCAGATGAAATTGTATTTGTATTTTTTTTTTACTCTGAATTATTTCATGGTGTTCGAAAATAAAGCCCTAAAACCTTATGTTGCAGACTAATTTAGCTTCCAACCTATGCAAGGTAGGAAAGAAAATGAAAGTTTTAGGATTCCACATCAGTAGTGGGTGACTACTTGGCCCCCTCTAGCACAGATTTAAACACCTTCATTTGCAGCAAGACAGAATTCAAAGGCAGCTGTGGGATATGTTTGGTAACCAGTCTGTGTAACCTTCTAAGGCAGTT
The DNA here is from genome assembly GCA_035048155.1 of Cinnycerthia olivascens. Classification (NCBI taxonomy): domain Eukaryota; kingdom Metazoa; phylum Chordata; class Aves; order Passeriformes; family Certhiidae; genus Cinnycerthia; species Cinnycerthia olivascens. The sequence goes on from JAWWMU010000180.1 coordinate 35,951,291, forward strand.
CTACCAAACTCTGTGCATGAACAGTATGACTGTGATTTTTAGTCTGTGTGTTTGAAGCATGGATAAAAATGAGGATGCATTTCTGCAAAGATAGTTGCTTTATCCAGTCAAATGCAAATAAAATTATTTTTGCTTTAAAGTGACAACACCCAGCGACCTGCAAGTATTGCAATATTTGATAGTCCACCATATACTGTGATTCTTTTGCCCTTCTTTATTACTGAATCTTCAGCTTGGTTTTCTGTAAAGTCAGCAGGTGCTGTGAAGACTCCTTCTCTCAGTCCATTTTTTCTGAATTGTTTCTTCACATTTACGATCTTAAGAGTATGTTTGTAGGAATTGATTTTAATGGAGTGGTTTGAAATGTTAAATATCTCTTAATACCATCACAATCTCCTGGGACTTGAAGGCAGAGACTTTTGTTCCTGCTTGATACCTTTTGAATAATACTATCCCTAAATATGGTATTAACCAAGGGAAAATACAATACTACCTTCTAAAAGGCTTGGAGAGCTTTTTGGCTGGAAGGCAGAGATTGTGTCTTTGCTAATGTATTCTTAAGAGTGTAGTATTGTGAAACACAATATTTTGTTGATAGTACAGAACAAACACACTTTACCAGAAAAAGAAAGCTGTGTTAGTCCATCCTGTGGTGCAGGAGTTTCTTCAGTGGTTTTAGCAGCTAAGCCATGTTATTCATGGATCAGTTTGGAAAGCAGTTTGAGATCATTCAGAACATTATGGTTTTAAAAAATGGGTAAAATAATTGCATATATTTACATTCCATTCTTGTACTGCCATGTGTCTAGTAGTGCCATTAAAAAAAAAGCTCAAGTTCTTTCACAAAATATAATATGGTCTAAAAATAAATATAACATTTTCTAGTAGTTTAGTAATTATAATAAAAAAGTCCTAGCCCTCCACAAATGAACGCAGTTTCTTTCACCTCATAGACTGCAAGCTCGGACATAGGCTAACCAACAGAAGAAGAATGCAGTATCAAATATAAGCCATAAAGTAGAAATATTCTCACTGCTTTGGATAAGGCTATATAATAACTTGTTAGGGCACACAGAGAGCAAGAAGGAGCCTTTGCTTGCCTCAGTGCCCGTGGTGGTGGGTGAGATGTGAGTGGTGATCGCTGCTGAGGGGCAGAGCACGGCTGCCGGCAGGGCTGCTCGTGTGCAGTGAGCTCCTCTGGCCCAGCCTTTAGTGCAGGCTCACCTCTGAGGGATGGCACTGCCCCCTCCCAGGAGTGCACTGACCAACCTCTCAGCTGTGTGGCAATGGCTCAGGACAGAGGGCAATGTGGGTTAATTTTGGGATTGTGTTGGGATTTTCTTTTCTAGGGTGGATGGGAAGAGTTAGACACTGAATAGAGAACCTTCTTGAGAATAACTGAAGCCATAGCTCAATGAAATGTAGTGAGGTATGTCTGTCAGAATACATGTTGAGTGAAGAACACTGCAGAACATGACATTACACAAAGAACTCCTGAACACATTTTTTAACTTGGGAGTAAACTGCATGTTCAAAGAATGGCTTGCTTTCTTTGTACAGAGTACAAGCCATCATGCTCTGATGCCCTGTAGTGAAAAGGGTGGAGGTGTTAATACCAGCATTTTGGGAAAGAAATTGTTACCAGAGTCAAGGAACATCATCTCCATTTGTAACTAGAATTATGAGATCAGGAGCTGAGGGAAATGTCACAGCAGCCTCCTAGGAGACCGCTTACAACATTCTGAAAAGGCATGGAGTTGATTTGGGCAACCAAACACTAATCTTGGTACTTCTAGTATGACTGGAATAGGGAGAAACCTGAAGATGCCATAAATAGAATTGGCAGTCAAACAGCCTACATTTCCTGTGAAAATTGTTTTTTATGTGAATGTTGGTTTCCCCACACCTGTTTTGCATTGCTGACATTTTTCTGGAAGTTTTTCTTTAAATTTGGTTGCTGAAGTTTAATCAGCTGAACTTCTCAACTGGCTCAGTAGGGTGGGCACAGATTCTTGAAGGTAAGAGGTTTTTGTCCCCAGAATAATATCACTGTGTCTGTTTAGTTTTATGTATCTATTGGAAGCTGTATCCACTATGATGAGTTTAAACATTAAAAAAAAAACAAACTAAGTTTGGTTATATTTTCAGCATTTAATTTAAACAAGGTATTATGATGTCCTTGAATCTAAAGGAAATTTTTGCTGCTTTGACACTGCAAAACGTGATGCTGTAAACTAACTGGATCTTTTCCAGCTCTACCTTTTGTGCCTGGGTTGGCCTAGAACCAGATTTTAATGTTACTATTGGGAGTACATTTTCAAAGTAATAAACAATTAAACAGTAGCAGTGTGGTGGTGAGTAAATTTCTTTACTGTTAAACTTCAGTTGACTCAGGTTTCTGTTTCCAGTGATTTTACAAGCAAACACTAAATTCCTTCTTTATTCTTTCCTTGGATGACTTACAACCAAAACAGAGCAGGAAACATTTAGTATCATAATTTTATAAAATAAAGTAAATTTTATTAATTATTTAATTCTGTGATTCTCTGACAGTTACACAGTACCAGACTTTTAAAATCAATGATCTCTCTACTACTATTTTTGTCATAATTTCTGTTGATGGAATTATGGGACCAAGGCTACATACTATACAAGGTCTCACCAAACTGTAAGTTACTGTAAGATTGCTATGGACTGCAAGAGTCATGGAGCAAATAATATAATAGTCAATGAGAAGAAAGCTTTAAGGAAATTTTTTTAAGGACTATTCAGCACTGACTTTCTCACTCTTTTAGATGTTGAATAGGAAAAAGTATGTGAAAACCTGTCCCCATCCTATAATTTTGTGTATTCTTGGAGACTTAAATTCAATGTGTTACACACATTCAGTGCAGATTTTCTCTGTCCTGGAACTCAAATGGAATGCTCTATGCTTTCCAACATATTAAAATGTCTATAGGAGTGTTCTGTGTAGGTGCTCCATGGTGTCTATGTGCAAAAAGTAATACCTGAACATCAGTCAAATTTAATGATAAATTAATATCCAGTCAGAATAATAGATGGACTCATTAGTGGAGGGAGCCCACCCTTTAGTTAAAATTCCCAAAGGACAAATATATGAGCAAAAAGAAAGAAAAGCAAAAGAGCTAGAAAACCAGATTTCATTGGGATTTAAGACCAAACTCAAAAATCTCATCTTGGGCTTTGGAAGCACTGTTTAGTACCAGTTGGATAGTAACAGAGGGGATGCTGGAAAGCCTGAGAAGCAGTGGCTTTTCTTTGGTTGCTCATTTCTTTCACCTCCACTGGTTTCAGCGGCAGGAGCCTCCTGACACCTGCAGTGGACCAGCAGCACTCCCAAACCTGTGGTGCATGGATTGCTGCCCCAGGCTGAGACTGTGCCTGCACCTCACTAGAGGTCACAGACATCGTTCCTTTGAGCTCTCCTCCCCTAGCTGCAGTGCTTGTGTGACAGTTACCCAAGGAATTTTATTTCCTGCTTGTCCTGGGTTGGTGCACTGCTCTACTTTCTTACTCTTGATTCAGTGCCACAAAGTTTTAGCATGCTTCATTCTTGCACAGATGGAATAAAGCAATGCACGTCCTTGTAAACTGAGATCAAGACTGTCCCACAGGTGAAAATGGTGTAAGATAATCCAGGAAGTCCTTTCCCTACTGACTTCTAAGTAGGCTGTTTTTTTGGTGCTGTTTTCCTAGACACTTTTTCAAAGCATTCAACTGTAGTGTCACATTTTAAATCCTCATGCGGATGATGTTCTTTCCACTGACTTTAAAGAGCTTTGGATCAGGCCCTAAGTAAATAATGAGAATTTCTTCCACCTTAATTTATGTTTAATTTCCAAACTAAGCAGTTATGTCTTTCATCTTTATTCTTTATATTTTCTCATGGCTCTGCTTGTTATTTTAAGGAAGCAGTAATATATACAGCATCTATATACATAGACTGCAATATATGTATACTGCCTGAAGTATGGTGGATTGTCTTGATGAAGGGGTGAATATGTAACTGTAAGAAGCCCTTTAGAGTTCATCCAGAATACATAGTTACTTATTACATTGTAGCCTGGATTCAGTCAAAGGTGTATTTAATAGTAATTTAAGATTTTTCTTTTTAACCAGAGCAAACTATGATAAATGTTTTGGAAAAGATGCATATTCCAGGAGTAAAAGAAAGTGCTCTTACAAGCGATCTTGCTGCTTAAGACTGCAAAAATTGGGAAATGTTAATAGATATTCAATAACAAGCCAAAGAATAAAAAATCTTATCTACCAACCAATGGAAAGTGGTTCCCAACTGTACATTTTCTAGTGTTCAGTCCCCAAACTAAGTGCTTTCAATTCCATTCCTGTGCACGTGTGCATTTATGCGAGTGCTTTTCAGTACAAAATCACATCACACTAGAGATATTGGCTTCTTCCTTCCACTTTCCAAATTAACTGTTGTCTATGAATGATATCATCACTGGCATGCTGGCTTTAAGCTGTTTTTGCTATGACATGAAATGTTTTGCATCATACCATACATTTTGTCACACACCAGCTTTCATTTTCATTTCTGAGTAGAAAGATAAATATTGCCTTTGGAAAGAGTGGCAGCAGAGGAAAGAGAGAGATGGGAGACATGCTTCAGCGAAGCATCCTGTGAGATGTGGCACTTACCCACCCCATACGGGTGGAAATTAGGTCTTTTGTTTGAAGTAACCTTAGCTGAACCTTAACTCACCTCAGTTATGCTAGCTTTGAATTCACAACTGATAGAAAGGAATTTGTATTCCAAGTGCCTCTCCTCCCTAGTGGAGAGGGTAATGGATACCTCCGTGCCTGTGGTTAGTTGGTATTTTGGCAAGGTGGGATTTATTGAAATTTTATGATGCTGTGAAGAGCAGCAAACATTTCAGGAAAAAAAAATAAATTTATCTAGATATTATCTATGTAAATGTGACCAAGACATACTTAGAGGACACATGAGAATTTTTGTTTTCACTTCTGTAGATAAGGGAAACAGCAAAGTATAAAAGTGCTAGTATTCTCATGCACATATTTACTTTATTTTAATCATTTCTTATTTTAATAAATATAAAAGACGGCCAGTTTTCCAGGGGTACTGAGCCTTCAATAATACTGCTGAAACTGTTCAGTGCTGACCTTGAGAAACTATGTATATAGCCAGACTTTTCGCTCTACTATGTCTGTGAAGATTGTCTTACAAATATATGACTTCTCCTGATGAATTTTTTGTCTGTGAGGATAAAAAAACCCAGTCATTTCATGGATCTCAATAGTAAGGTAGCATGAAAATAAATCTGCAAAGTACTCTGTTAAGCTGGGTGTGAGGGAGGAAGGTGGAAGTGGTTATATATACATGACATCCATGGCTTTGTATTTAAAGCAAGGCTGGATAACCAGCCTCTGTATAACGGTTAAAGATACAATGAATGCAGAAGACAGAAAAAATGCGGTGCCACGATTTCACCAAATAATACAGGAATCCTGTTGAAAATCTAATGAAGGATCATAGAAATAAAGATGGATAAAAGTGCATTTGCATGAAGAGGCAACTGATGCGGGTGGATCACATAAATTCAAGCAATATTATTGTGGCATTTCTAAACTTAAGACACCAGTCTTTATATTTTCTAAGTATCCTCTGGAGCATAAAAGTTATAAAATGTTTCCCCATGGAAACAAAATGTTGTGAAGAGTTAGCTTTGCTTTTATCTATAATAGTTTGAATGTTTAGACTCAGGAAAGTAAGGGTTATTTCAAGTAGGAGCTGATACACATGATAAGAACCCCACCATTCCTTGGTATCCTTATTTCAGTTCTGTCATAGTTTCTCTTCATCTAAATACATACAATCTTTGTTAATGTTGAAATGCATGATACTATTATTAATACTCATAGAACTCTTATTCACCAGAACAAATGACTAATAGCTCATGTGGACAGGAAAGTGCCTTGTTCTTTATCTGTATTCTTGTAGTGTCTTTAAGTCCAAGTGTTGGCCATGAGGTAAAGGTGTTTGTCTAGGGACACTGATAAAAATAGGATACTGTGTGAAACTACAGCACTTAAGCCAATAAATATAGGATGAACTTGGAAATTATGCAGTTTCTTTAAGGTTGCATTTTTGAGTGTGTTGTCTAAGTTCTTCACTATGTAGCAATTTATTTTGTTAGTTTAGAAATACCTTATCTGCATAGAGAAAAGATTGAATTACCCTGAAATGTGCATGGAGTGCTTTTCTGAGTGTGGTTTTGGCACATGATATAGGAAGCAAGTATAACACTACAGTTCTCCTGATCCTGCGTCCTGGTGAAGTAAATATAAAGCTTTTATAGGTACAAAGTGCCTCAGGAACTGGATCAGAGTTTACAAAATAAAGCTTCAGAAAATTAAACATACGCACTTAAAAATAATTCTTACAGAACTGTGGGTAATAGTATCTGTTCAAATACAGACTTTTTCACAGCTTTCAGTTTCATTTCTATTTGCAATCAAGCATAGTTGTTAACTTGATAGTTACACACATAGGGGCCTGTTAAATTTGCTGGAATCATTTGACTTTCTCATAAACATGAGTTTTTGGTAAAAGTAATTAATGAAAGGGAGATTACATTTCAGAATCTTTGCTGGTGAATAGATAAGAAAAAAGCTGCAAGATAAATATGTCAATATCTTTCCTGAAGCAGAATAAAAATCTCTCGCAATGTCAACAAAAACATGTTTCTCTTCAGATTTAATTTCCATGAGAAACTATGTTAAATTAAAACCTTCCAGTGTAGTGTCCTTCCATTTTTTGCATTTTTACTACCTAGAGATCAAACAGTTTGACACAGCAAAAATTCTAGTGAGTTAAGAAGAAATGCTGATTGGTTTGTTGGCTGGTGGCCGGGGGAATGTTATGACCAAATAATTATGTGTTCTGGACAGATGTATTAACCAGGCTTCGAGCTGGAGCCACTGCATATTATTTTAGTCATAAGACTAGAGGAACTGAATCATTTTCAAAGAGCTGGCTGGCTGACACTGCCTTAGTGATGCCTGTTCCAATGATTCTTTGGCAACAACTTCCAACGCTGCACTTATGACACAGTAAACAAAAACTACATTAAAGGTTTGTTTTTTAATCATAGAGAAGTTGAACATTTCCACCGAGCTATTTTGCTATTTATCAAGAAGCACTGAAGGTTATTGTGCAGCTTCCATCCTTGTTTCTTTTACCAAAGAAGGGGAGCTGTTTAGGAAAACTGTTTTAGATCTGGTGATAGTAAAAATAATACAGAACTCAAGGTTATTATCAAATCATTGAGTTCTTATCTCTAAACCTGCTGTGTCATGTTTGTTTATTCACTCACTTTTGGAGGTAAGAATGTTTTTTTTTAATTGGACTGACAATTAAAATGAAGGGGGCTTTCATTGTGGCCTCAAGAGATGGTGAGATTTCTTCTGTTCTGGTAAGTAACAACATTGTTTTGCAAGATTCTGAAATGTATTGACAGATGAAGAAAGAATATAGAAGGGAAAAGAAATCTGTATTAAATGTAGTCTTTGATAAAAAAATGTAATTTTTACATATAAAAATAGCATAATGTGTGCATACATTAACATTTAGTATCTTCTAAAAGTGACATTTGAGGTACTTCAGTGAAATTTGTCACCTGATAAGCATTAAGAGGCCTTTGAAAAAAAGTTGTTTTATTAATTTTGCAGCTACTTTGTAAATGCACATTGCCATGGTTAATATGCAAATGCACACTGTACAAGGGCTATTTTTTGGGAGTGGGGGGTGTTCAGTGTTTTTTGTAGTTCTAATCTGACTTCATCACTGGTTCTTTCCCAAGGACACAACATAGAACAAGAGCAGCCCTTCATAATGAAGCGGGAAAGAGTCTGTTGTTTTGATTTCCCTCTGCAGTGATGGATTATGAATGTAAACTGTTATGTAAGGTCATTTTGAACATTGCCCTGGAGGCAGTATGTCAAGGGAAGCATAGCAAACAAGTCAAAGATTCTCTTTCTTGGAGTCGCAATGGATTTAAATGAGAAAGACTCTTTGCTGGCCTCTGATTCTAAGGGCACACTATGTGACTGGAAAAATATAGATCTGCACCTAGAGCCCTGGCAGCTGCTTACAGGGGGCTTGAGAGGAAGCTTTACTTTTAGGTCTCTTACTTGCTCGTTTGACTGTGGTAAATGGCAGACTCTGTGCTCCAGGTTCACCTTCTGTAAAGCACAGGTGATAAAGTGTTGGGGCTGACGACAGCTACTGTGGTACTAAATGTCTGGAGCTTGTGGGGCCTTTTGGCTTGGAGGATGCTATGAGTAAATGAATAGTAAAGAACACAAGAAAAATAGTGTGTTATGGTGAAATGTAAAAGTCAGTCAAAACTCTCCTTTCAGAATTGTGCAGGGGTAAATTATCCTTGTCCCTGGTGATTCATGGGGTCTTTTGATGTGCATGTTGGAGTCCCTTATAATTTGTACACCCCAGTCAATTATGAAGGACCAATTTGACCTGCAAATTTGTCTTCCATCCAACTCCTGATGGCAAAAGAGGGGTTTGTCTGCAAACTTCTTTTCCATATACCCTAGCTGCCAAAAGCCCAGGTTTGCTAAGACAGTGAACTAGGGAAAATTGAGATCCTATTAATGTATTTGTTCTATTTTTTTCACCAGGACAGCACAGCGTTTCAGAAAAGCATAATGTTTCTCTCTGCAAGAGGCAAAGAAAGGGAAAGATATAGAAATTTGGCTCCTGTACAAACACATATTTTATTATTTCTTTAGTTTTTTAATATTTTTAATAAACTGTAAATTTAACTGCTAAATTTTTAAATGCTAGTGAAACACTGAACATTGCAAATTTCTATGTATATTTTCAGCTTGATAGAGACTTAGTGAACAGAAGACAAAGAGATGCTTCTCTGACATGGACCCACTGAAGGGAGACTCAAGGGATGCCTTCTGTTTCATTGTCAGATCAGTAATGAGCTTGGTCACTGCTCTGATTTGGATCTTTCAAGAATATTTTTTTTGTCCTGAGAAACTCTGAAAGAAAGTAGATCTTTTTTTCCTTTTCAGAATGATGAAATGGAATGAGAAAAACAAATACTTAATTTTCTACATAAGTCTTCATACTTTACATGTTTGTGTGTATCCATGTATGTGCATCTGCCTGTGTGTGTGCAAAAATGATTCAGATGGTAACCTGAAAGTCATTCAGTGGAAGAATAACAGACAAAAATTAAAGCCTAAAGTGGTGTCTATAAATTTGTTCCAAGCTCCCAAGGTATCAGAGCTTCTCAAAGAGAAAATCTGAAAATGTCTTCAAGACCTGTTTTCTTCAACAAGCCAAACCCAAAACACCCTAAGCTGATAGGAGACCCTCCTTTTGCATTTGACTGGTTTGATATGGACCCTAGGCATCCAAAAAGTTGATGTAGTGAAAAGCTAAGGGATTGCATATACATAAATAAAACTCTGCTGTATAAATTATGTTAAGTCCCCAGAATGTATATGAGTGCTCAACAGTTATTTATTCATTACTTATCCACCAGGATGAGCTTAAATTGTGAGCTGAGTCTCTGGCAGATTAATGCAAGTTTCTTCTTTTCCTTAGTTGGAAAAATTTGTTGTGGGGATTTTTTGTTGTTGTTGGGGGTTTTGTGGATTTTTTTCTTTTGTGTTCGGTTTTTTTGTTTGGTTGGTTCTGTTTTGGGGTTTTTTCTTTTTACAGTGAAAATAAATCAGATCCTTCTGGTTTAACAATGATTTCTTTTCTTGTAGTTACATCCAAGATGTTAACACTAAAGTGTACAGCCCAGACCCTAAAGTCTCAAGAGGCAAATATGTTAATGTCTTATAGATTAAAAGAGCTATTATCTCATTTACTCTGGGAACAAGCTATGAGAGCTAAAAAATTAACAGTATAATGAATAAACATACTCTAACCTAGACCAAAATTTGTTTTCTAAAGATGAAAAGTGGGAGATCACGAGACTTCAGGCTAGCACTTTTTAATAAATTGTGCTGACAATTGTGTCAGGCTGCTATAATCCTTAGACTACACTATACATTATCCTACAAATTTCTGTAAATGGAAATAAACAATGGTGCTCGGGGGGACTGGCTTAGCTTACAGAAAGCAAAATAACTCACTGACAGTACAAGTGAGGATCATCTTTTTTCCTTCAGTTAATTTCTTCAAAGTGTGTGTATGCTACTAAATCTATGAAAAAAACTGAAATGTAGTCTCTGTTGGATATATGGGTACACACAGAAAAATGGGATGGATAAATGTCTTCAAGCATTAAGACCAGAAATCCATGATTTTGGTGATTTTGAATGGTAAATGATCAACTGGTATAATCCTAGGAGATGTGAACCAGCAATGTATTTAGTGAGCATTTGCCAAGGACTGACATCTCATTGCTTCTTTGATATTTGGAAACCAATGGAAAGCAGGACCTGCTACTTTGAAAAAAGCTAAATCCTTCTCATCTGCAGGTTGGTGACATCCTTCCACCTTCAGTCACAGCAGCTCTTGAATCCTGGTTAGCATATAATTTTGGTTTTAAAAATTTATTAATGCGGTGCTCACTAGCGTCCTTAAAAGCCAAAGCATTTTCATCTCGTGCACAGGACAGAGCTGATGCCAAATGCCACCTCTGCTTTCCCCACTGTGCTCCCATGGCCTGGTGCTGGGCTGCTACCTTGCTTTTCTGTGCTTAGATTAAGTGTGGGGTTTAGAGGCTGATTTGCTTGACCCTGTTATCTTACAAATTAGATTTTTTTTTTTTTTTTGTACTGGCCCGCCTCCTGATACAGATATGTTGTGGATACAAAGGAAAGCAGAGTATGAATGAAGATGTTTTGGTTTTGTTTTGAAACAAAGAAAAAAACACAAATTCTGGTCCTTACTGGTTTAAGGATGAGGATGTTTACAGGATAATTTGAGTGGGGACTAAAACAAACGGAACATTTTCATCCTTTCTGGTTAATAGATGTTTGTACAGCACCATGAAGATGAGAGGCATGTTAAGTGTTATTAATTAATATTATTTCAAGATATTTATAAGATATTTATAATGTTTATGTGTTTATGACAACAAAAATGTTTCACTATCAAAGCAAATTATCCCAGAAAAAAATGCCAAGCTTTTGATCTGCTTATACATCACGTCACTGCAAACCTTTTCCTTTCAACCTAGAGTTACATTCAAAAGCAGAAAGATATACAGCTGACGTTTGGAACTGTACGACACTACGATAAACTAGGGTTTCTCCAGAAGATAAAATACATCATAAATCGGTGTAACACTTACCTCATTTTAAATATTACTGTCTCCTTTTATCAGGTAACACTATATAACCTCCCTTTACCTCCTTTCTTCCCATATTTTATTTGGTATATTAATTCTGAGCAATGATCACAAGCAGAATTTTTTTTTAATTAAAATCAAATATATGGCCTTAGAGACTTAGGTTATCTGATAAAAATATTTTAATTAAAAAAGATGCCAATTCTTTTGGCTCCCTGATGAATTCATAATAATTGAAATGTACAGTGTTAATTTTAATCTGCAGCTAGTTGTTTAAAAAAATAATTCTTACTCTTTTCAAAATAAAAAAAATAAATAAAAAGAAATTCCTTAAGGGGAAGAGGAACCTTGCCCAATGGACTTTGTATTGTTGCAGATTGTCAAAAAATCACCCAATATTAGAGGTTATTACATTTACTTATAGAGTTATTTTATTTTGTTTTATTTTATTTTTCAAAGGATGGAGAAATGCTTGTCTGACTAAAGTAACTGAGTTGTTTCTGCTTTTATGGCACCCTACCTCTAGAGGAACTTTATATCTCCTGCAAAAGCATTTTCTTTACAAAATGCTGACTCTGTCATGATCATGAATTTCACTAAAGCAAGGTTTCACACCTGGGCCTTTCCCTGAGGAGTGTGAATGTAACAGGGACAGATTTGAAATGGAGAAAACTGTTTTTATGTTGGGAACATGGCTGTTGTGTAGCAGCCCTGCAATGTCCCATTAGAGAAATGTGGTTTAAGGAGAGGATAGCAAATGGCATTCTAACACTCCAAGAAAAAATCAAGGTCATACAAAAAACAAGAAAGGAAACATCCACTTTTTATACTTTTATTTATTTATACTGTAAACCACTATCAGAACAACTTATTTTTTCAAGTATTTTTAAGAACTTCTTGATCTAACCTCTATAGGAAAATCAATTCTAGTACAAACTTTTTAAGATGGATCAGGTTAGGAGTGGCTAGTTATTATTTTAAAGGGATACCCAGTGTTACATGAATTTGAAAGCTGACACTGAAGCAAAAGTCTAGATCTTGAGAGACAGCTACTATATAAGAGCTTCTATATAAGAAAAATTGAAAATTCCAGGTACAGTGCATAATTCACTGAAGAAGTTTTATTTTTTCCTTTAGAGATTGTAGGACTTAATTAGATATTAATTCCAGGTGGGATGTTGCCTGGAATTCTTTCATTTATAATGATTGATTTTTAAATCTAATCCGTATTTATAAATCATTGGATGAGCACGGCTTCGTTCAGAAGAGTGATTTAATTCTATTGTGACTGTTCTGACCTTAAATATTATGCAAACATGGGATAGTAAGTAAAATATTTTTATAAATAAATAGAGTAATTTTTGTTTTCACAGAGATGTGAAGTTTATTTTCCAAGTTTGACAGTGATTATGTAAAATCAACAAACTACAATCAAAATCCACTACATTCAAACAAACGATCATGTTTTGGTTTGTGTTTTTAATGTATCAACTTAGGTTGATCAACACTTTAAAATAAAACAAAAATAATAAAATGTTTGGAAGCAGAGTCAATCTGGGTTTGCCATTGAATAACACAAAAGAGTAAAAAGTGTTACTACTCTACCCACAGGAAAAATAGCATTGGCTATGCACAGGAGCAGAGCAGCCACACTGTGTGCAAATGTTGGGATGTGGAGGGCTACTCCCTGCCTTCAATGTGCCCTCTGCCCAACCAAACACCTTATTGAGGCAGGTCAATAAGTATTGCAGTTTTCAGATGTGAGGGACACTTTCCACTAACATTACTGTGTGCTGTTGGCCAAACTTCATCAGGGGGCTAAATAAGATCCTGAGAGCTCAGCCACAGGCATATACCCCTAATGACTTTCTTCAGCAGCCTAAACCTTTAAAATTACTTAATCTATTCATAGTTGATTACTGCCATTCTTTCCAAATATTCCTGTTTCCAAAGATTATTCTTGTGAGTTCTGTAAATAGTGCCTAAAAATTTTCCTGTGTATCAATTTTCTCTTTGCACATTTTACTGTGAATCTGGGGTAGAGAAAGGATTTATTTGTGTGTATTATTTCTTATTTTATATAGCATTTCAGTTAAAGTTTCAGAAGTTTTAATAATATTTGTAATTTCTTAATGTTTCCTGGACATTTAAATGTGTTTAGGGTATGACAGAGGAGTAAACTTGAGCTGGTAAATCAACGAAATCAGAAACCAGAATTTTAGAAACAGGTAGGTAACTTATTTTTATTCCTTGACATTAAATAAAAAATATTGGTGTCTGAAGTGGTGTCGTTGTTTTATCATCATTTAATGTTATAACTTGATACTTTTACCTTTCTTTTATCTACCTAATTACCATTAGGTAACAATGATAACAGATTTAAGGAAGCATTTAGGATATATATTTTAAATCAAGACTCATGCTTGGTGAGTAGTATTTAAGATAAAATGCATTTGTTATGGACTCCACTAAAAATTATATTAATTTGGCATATTTTAATCCCTTTTAGCTCTGTAGTAGGAAAAAATAAATTAAGATTAGCATAGAAATCTTATCTTCACTAGGTCAATGGCATGGTTTAGAAACAGGTTTGTGGCAAACATACATGGTGGCTTTTACTTGCCTTTCATCTCTTGTCTACAGTGTTTGCTCCATAAGACAACTTCAACAGACAATATCAAGAGGTTTGGGCTGCTGAATTGTTGTCAGTCAGTCTGTGCTTTTCTTGAGCATAATTTAAAACAACATATTTCTTCTCTCATCTGGATTTTTTATTTTCCTTTTTGAAGCATCAATCTTTTATTATCTCCCTTCACAGAAGGGCAACGTTTGTTTCTTTATTTTTTTATATGAATTTACTACAACAGATAACAGGATATTGCAGTCTTTGTGATGATTTAGAAGCAAGGCGGGTTCTTTCTTTTTCCTTTTTTTTACGTGCTGTTTCTTTACCTCCTTTGCTTTTGGTTTTGCTCATGTTGGATTGACCTGCACATGTGCTGTAGACAGTCCTCTGGCTTGCATGCATGCACACACATGTGGTGCCTGTGCCAACAGGATCCACCATGAGATCTGCATGCATTCCTGCAATTACAACTGCTCTCATTTAAAAATAGGGCTTATTGACATGTGTCACTACAGACAAACAAAAGAAAACAAAAAAAACCAACCTCAAATTCAGCGTTTCCTGAGAGAGGAATGCTCAAAAGCAATGCTAATATCTGGGGGAGAGGTCTGGTTTTCTGTGACTGCTTTTCACTTCCCGTTTCTCTACGGGAGGAATCTTAGTACTGTGTGGGGTAGTCTTTCAGCTCTGAAAAACACACACACCCTGCAGAGACCGTACCCTGAATACGTGCTCATTGCATATTTTGGTGATAGTCAATATGTGTTGTTAAGATCATTTTTGGTTTTCTGATATAGGAGTAGAAATAATCATACAGACTGCAGAAAAACAGAATTTTTAAAAAAACCTACATATTCACTAGTTAAAATGGCAATTGAATAGTCTGCTAAAGGAGAACATTGAACAGTTTATTCTGAATTTCTGTAAATAATTTTATTTTTAAAAAAAATTTAAAAACCAAAACATTAATATTTTTATTAGAAATTTCATAAATCCAGATAAAAATAATATTAATTTTTTTGAGATAACATTTATAATTTTGATTATATGTAGAGCAATAATGCAAACTCAGTGAGTTATGCCTGAGTTCATATTTTGTTCAGAAATTAATTGTACTAATAAAATGTGTTTTGTCTTAAGCAGGAATAAAAAAACCCTTTTAATTACCACAAAATTTCACATCAAGTTCTGCATTTATAAACTGCTATAATTTTTTACATAATTTTACTTTGTCATCAGATAAAAGATAATCCACTTCTAGCTGTGCTTTACTGCTAAAGGTATGAAAATCTGCAAGAAATGTTAAATTTGCTGTTAAATATATTACAGAAGTAAAATGTTAAAACACTGCATTGGTATGTTGGAAGCATTTAATTTTGATAGGCATGATGTATAGCTAGGGAAGTAAAAGTACTCAAATTATGCTGTCTTTGAAAGACTAGGTAATTTAAAAGTAGATTATCCAATGAGACCGAAGTAGCAGTTGTCAAATTTTCAGGAAGTAATTAAACAAGCAGAGAGTCTCTCTTTTTTACTGGCTGTTTCTGGGTTGCATAGAGATTATGAAGAGAGACAAGAAAAATGACAGAGCAGGCTAAACAGCACATCAAACTCTCCTTGAAGAAAGCTTTTTTTTTTTTCCCTCTTAGTGACTTTCTGAATAAGCTAGGTAACGTTTTACGGTATTTTCGTTGCAGGTATCTGGAAAAAAAATGCCCTTTGGAAAAGCAAGAGACACCACAGGCAACTTCTTCTTTTTTTAATACCTCTCAGTGAAATCTGTCTTACTCCAAACGACTTCTTGCCTATATACGGTTTTGGTTTTGTGTTTTGTTTTGTTTTGTTTAAGACTTTCGTTTAGATCTTGTCTCTTCTGCTTGACTGCCATCTGGCACTCTGCCTTTACTTTCCAAAAGTAGGGCCACAAACTGCTCGTCCAGCTGCTGTTGGTGCTGCCCAAGCTTTCACACAGCTCCACCCTCACAGAGCACCTCTGTCCTCCTCTGGCATACACGGCCTCATCTTCACTCTGCTTTTTCCAGTTTTCAGACTGCCCAGAGTAGCTGCCCCTGGGTTTCTCAGCAGCATAACACCAGGCAATGAGCTTGGGTCTCAGTTTGGCTAAGAAATTTCAGTGTCTGCCCCTCAGAGCAGAAAGCGAGGAGTGTCCAGAGTGGGGATGAAGTTAAATGATATAACACAACCCTCTGGCCAGTGTAAACACGGAGGGCAGGGCTGTGTCCTTTTATTTTGCAAATTCCTATATGTAACCATTTTAGGAATCAGCCTTCCAGTATCTAGACATTGAGAGCTGCATCAAATCAGGGGTTGTCTGACTTTAGGAAGATGAGAATAGTGAGTGTCCTGCCATTAAAATGGCTTTCATGCTAATTCTCAAATTTTCATCCCTCTTTCCCTGTATATTTCAGTAGTGAAGATGCAAGAAGAGAAATCACAATAGTACCAACTTAGCAGGTGAGGCAGCAGATCAGATTACTTTGAGACATTAGCAGTAAAACCCATGCCTGACTTTTCAGGAATCCTCCTGCAGTGTCCTGTGGCCAGATTGGTCATTGCACCACGCAGAGCAGTAAGGGAGCAGTAATGGCCATTGACAGGGTCTCAAGGCCAATCTGACTGGCCTCTCAGAAAAATAGGAGGCAAATATAAGTATTTTGGGTAGCCAGATTGACTCTACAATTACCTACAAGTAGCGACTTCTCCCTTGACTTCTTCCTGAGGCATAAAATTTCTGCAGTGAGCATTTTGTCCTTTTCAGTTGCCCAAAAAGCTAATTCTGACCCGCAGCAGCCAGAGCTTCAGCCACTCTCTCACCTTGCGCTAGGACTACTATGGAAACTTCCCACATTGACAATAGAGCCTCAAAAGGCTTTCTTCACCTTCTTTTTCTTGCCCTTTCATATGACAGACTAATGCAAGATTTCTCTTTAAGACATGAGGATTTATATGCGTTTACCTTACTTATTCACTGCTTTAAACTGTGGGACATAGACTACTGATTAATGTTGCTAACTTCTGAACAACTGCTGCTGTGCTCCCTGAGGGGGACTGGAAGTCACCAACGGGATCTCTTGTTGGCTACAGTTGTCTGTGCATCAAATAGTCTGATAACATTTCCATAACTAAACCTTATAAATGAACTGAAAATTAAATCCACACTTTAATTTTAAAAGTGGGAATATGAGAAATTGAGTAAGAAGAATATTTTTAAATTTTTTTAGACAGTCACCTTAAATATTTTTGGTTCCACAACTCATGAGATGTGGAAAAAACGAAAAGAAAAAAAACCCAAAACAACAAAAACCAAAAAAACCCAAAAAAGCCCTAAATTACTTTTTAATTATTTTCTTATCAGCTTCATATTTCTACATGAAAACTGCATTTTGAAAAGACTATTTCTGGTAGCTGGAAAATTAAGACTATAGGAAATTATGACAGTAGGTGAAGGTGAGAGTTATTTTTCTGAAGACTTTCTACAGTCACAGTTGTAATGGCCTAGAGTTAGCTGAGAGGCCATTGTTTTTCTGCAGTTGCACCGTCTGATTAGCAGTGTATGCATGACTCTAGGTAGTGTTGATGACCCTAAACAGGCCCTTTTCAACACAGATATGTACCTGCACATCAAGAATATTCCATGCCAGTTGTAAAAGACACTTCTGACTGCATCCAAAATGTACAAGGGAGGTATTAGAAAAAGCACTGATATTTGTTAGAAATATGTATATGTGCACATTGAGTTTCAGGATCTATCTGTGAACAGACTGCTTTGTTTTCTTAACTGAAACAGATGAATGGAACAGGTTGTTCTTTCTTTGGAACAGCTTGATGTTTTTATGGAAATGATGGTGGAATCAGTGTCCAGGAAGAGACTGACTTGAGAAGAGGCTGAATTGTTGCAAACAAGTTTGGGACTGGTGGGAAAAGGCTCCCCTGGATACCAGGAAGAGGGATACCTGAAAGGTAATGTTTGGAAAAAGAAATGTGTGCGAGATGCTCTGCATGTGGTAGTAACAGTGAAAACTGAATATTGCAGATCATCAGTATATTTGCACGTGGAGAACACTAAGAGATATAAAATTGGAGCTGTTGATTGCAGTTGTTATTACAGTGGGTGAACGAGGGATTAACAGAAGGAATAAGATTGATTTGTATGTATTTACACAAAAGCATGTGTCCAGAGCATCCTTTGGTATTATACACCCCCTCGAGTTAAAGAGCTAAATTCTTCAAACAAGTGCACTGTGAATAAATTCACAGTTCCAAGAAAGGGTTTAGTCATGTCCATTATCCTCTGTATTTGGGGAATTCCTGGGCATTGATTACAATTGCAGGGGAAAAAATCTTGTGATTGTAAATGAGAAGCCAAAAAGACCTGAGATTTTTTTTTCAGTCAATTATCATATTAGATTGGAGTGACAAAGTTTCAGCTTTGTCCACGAGTAATTAAATATAACTGTTCTTGGGGACCTCGTTTGTTCTTTGGCTTCTATGTGGAGAAACTTGTGCAAATGCGCTCCCCAAGGCATGTCGTTAAAAAAAAACAAAACTCCAAAAGTGCTGTTTCTTTTCACGAGGTTTGTTTGCACCTTTCCAGTTTCGTTGCCCGCCTGCCACTCCTCCCCAGCGCCACGGGGAATTGTGACTCCCTCCCCGAGAGGCACAGCTCTCCGCGCCGCTCAGCACTTCGCCACAGTTACTGGGCTTCTCCTGACACTTTTTTTCTCTTTATTTCTGTCTCTCTTTGGATGTGGGAAACGGCCCGACGAAGGTAAACCTCCGGCCGGCAGGAGCAAGGGGAGCCCCTGAGCTCCCCCCCCCAGCTTTCCCTGGTCTCTGGCTTTCCTCTCCCTGAAGCCCTGTGTACACAAAGGGCTCGCTTCTGCCTTTCAATTAGGTAACCGAGATTTATTTACTTTTACTCCTTCTCCCATCCCTACACTTATTTAGCGTCTGTAGCTCCTGACAGCTTTGGGCTTGGGTATTCTTTTTATTATTTTTCCTCCCTCCTCTCTATTAAGTTGAGATTTTTTTGCATTGCCCCGGAGACAGATTTAAAACAAATGTCCGTCTAAGGGAGGACTCCATCCAGCCTGACTCCCACACCCAGCAGACAGACGCGGCTTGGCCACCCCACCGCTCCGGCCGAGAGCCTGAGCCTCGCCTGGGCAGGACTGGGGCTCCCGCGGCTCGGGGGGGACGGAGGAGCCCCAGCTGGCTGGGAGGGGCTGGCTGAGCCCAGCCTCAGTTCATACCCTTAGGGGAGGAAAAACCACCAACAAAAAAACCCCAACAACAGAAAACGCAACAAAGCCGCCGGGGCGTTGCTGGGGAAGGAGGGTTTCCCCGTGTTTGAGGAGCTGAGGCGGGGTTGGGTGACCCAAAGCGTCCGGGACAGCGCTTGGCACCGGCGGGTCCTCCGGGGCTTTCCCGGAGGGCCTTATATGGCGGGGGCGGGGGGTCCCGGCCCCAGCCTGGGGAGCCTGTGCGGGGGCTGCCGCGGGGTGCAGCGCTCTGTGTCGTTCTAGGGGACTCCGGGAGCGGACGAGACTGGGGCCCCGCCAGAAGGGAGGACCACAGCAACCCTCCCGGCCACGAAAGGTAAATGAGATTTGGTCTCTGTTGGGGTTATATTGTTATTGTTTTGAACTTTTTGTTTGGACTGGTGGTTTGTTTTGTAGTGAGAGTTTTTCTGTATGTGTGCGTTTGTGATTTTTAAAAGTATGTATATTTTTTCATTCTCTCTCTTTTTCCCCTCCCCTCGTCGTTTTCTGAACAGCACGGACCTGCCGAGGGAGGCGGCTATTGGCATCCCGGGAGCACCGGCTGTGTGTCCCCGCGGGAGCCGGGCCCCGCCGGGGGGAGCAGCGCGGGGGGGTGGAGTGTCCTGCTTGGCCCGGCCCGGCCCGGCCCGGCTGGCGCTGCTCGCTCCCGCCGGCGGCCCCTCCGCCGCCCGTCCTCCACTCGGCTCTGCTCGGCTCCGCGGTCCCTTTGCTGCCGGCCACCGCCGGCACTCCGCGCCCTCTCCGAAAATCCATGCGTGACTTCACGAAGAAATGAAGGGGAGGAACGTCGAGGAATTTTCTGTTTGGCATTGACGCGGGGAAGAAGAAAAACCGCGGGTTCGGTCATCTGCTCTGCGTCCTGACCGGAGGAGAGCCCGGCCAGGGCCTGCGGGAGCTGTTATTGCCCATAAATAGCACCGGGGGAGCGGCCGGTAACGCGATCAGGAAGGGAGGCATTAGGCAGAACAGCGCTCAGCACCGGGCGCCTACAAGCGCGCTCTCTAAAGACGCTTCGAGGCGAGTCGCAGTAAAGGTTTTATTGGTGACCGAGAAGCGTCTCGCAGCCGCAGGTTTGGCATTAATGACTGCTCCGGCTGGCGGGAATTACACTGCCAGGCTGGCGGCGAGACCCAGCGGGCAAAGGGCGCTGCGCGGGAGTAACAAGTAGTTACAAAAGGAGTTAGTGCCGAATGAATGCGGGGTTTCAGTCTTCGATTTACCGGACAAAGTTTTCAGTAACTATGAAAGCAGTTTATAACGTTTATAGAGGAAAGAAAAATATTTGAAGTTACAAACTTCTCTAATAGCCGAAAATTAACTTTTGACAGCACGCGGGATTTCCCCTCCTCGTTGATTCAAAGAAACGTCTATACTTAAATTTCACCGTAGAAGATCGACTATTTTAAAAATAACAGCACCCCGCGGGGCAATTCTCCAGCTATAGAAGAACCTTTAAAACCAAACCGCAGTATTGCCTGCGGGCAGACGTGTTTAGAGCCGATGAGAGCAGAGCATCCATAATATTTATGTTAGGATTTTCGGGTATTTGCAGGGAGCACAGGAATGTTATTCTCTCCTGCAGATCCTGAAGTACTTCCCACAAGATTTTCTTTTTTGATCTGCTTGTTGTCAAGTAATTAGTAAAAGGAATTACCCGCTCTGGCGCTGTGCCTCCAGGTAGCAGAGGCATTAGGGCTGTAAACTTCGCATTTTCTACGTATCTCCGGTTTGCCTTTCTCCTCCATCAGCAGCGGTCCTTTCAAGGGGGCTTAAAATTTTAATTTAGTTCCTTGTAAGATGTGAAGCGATTTGTTATGTCACTGTCTCTGCCCATTTGAGGTTAATAGACTGGTTGCAGTGACTTTGTCTCTCCGGGAAAAGGCGGAGGGGGTTTTGTGGTGAGGCAGCGCTGTCCGCAGTTCCTGTCCTGCCCCCTGGCCCACCCCGCGGCAGGGCTGGCACCGAGGCACAGCCAGGAAAATGAGATGCCGCGACCATCAGAGCAACTTCCCCTGTCCTTGGGAAAACCGTCTCCTTTTGTCTTTGAAAATATCTCACGCGAATTTCCCCAGGTGGACAACTGTATTTTAATGTGCTTTGGAATGTTAAGGTTACCTCGGGAAAAAAAAAATAAAAAAAAATAGAAGAAAGCAAAGGTACTTGTAACGAATTAACCTTTGAATTTTTGCCCTTTTCTCGGGCATGGATTTAATCTCTAAATTTTACCCGTGCAAACGAAAACAGTAAATACTGAGGTATGGATTTATGAAGGCATCTAAATGAACACAAAGTACGACTGTGTCCATATGGTATAAGCATGTTTGTTAGAGTACTTTCACTGAAAAAGAAGGGAAGCTGATGAAACAATTATCCCTTTATCAGATTAAAGGCCGTCTGAAATTTTTAAATGCTTAAATTATTTCATCAGGAATATGCTGTATTCCAAATGATGAAATAGAGGAATTTTCCTTGTAACAGGAAAAAACAACTACAACAAAGAAATAAACTACTCACCCTCAAAAGACTTTTTCATCTTCCCACCTCCAAAATAACAACAAAACACCAAAGCGCTCGAGAATTTTTTGGTTTTATTTTGATTTCATTATTCAATGCTGGGACTTAGCAATTACAGGTTGGAAAACCCGTTTGAAAACAGTAGGGCTGCGTTACAACGAAAGTCTGGCCAACATTTATCTAGTGTTTGGAAAACACTTGACAGCTGCGAGGGCTCCCTCCTTTCCTCCCGTTCCTTTAAAAGTTACCACTTTCAAAAGGCAATCACAGCCCTGATCTCTGTTTCTCCGGGTAGATTCCCTTCTCTTGCTCTCTCCCTCTCTTTCCCCTTGCATGAAGGGTTGAAGTGAAAAATCATTTAATTATTTTCATTCTAATCGCCTTAAACCCCCTTATAGTAGGAGCAAATGATGATAATGGGATCCACATGGAAATGATCCCCGGATGCGGGGGGAGGTAGGGCAGGGATCCTCCCGGCCCTGCGCCTTGGCAGGTGGAGACGGGCGGGGCGGGGCGGTGCTCGGGGTTTTAGCATAAACGAAGCATTGGACTAAACCTTCTCAATCCGCAGGCAATTTACTTTTTATCATTTTATTTTTGCTCCAGGTGACGCGGCTGTGTAGTGACCCGGTTGTCACTCTGGACAAACAGGGGATCCTCCTGAAACAGAAGAAAAAACAAAACCCATCTCGCTCTCCCCCACACCATCCCCCCGCCTCCTCGCAGCCTAAGCAAGGACAAGCGGATTAATTTTCCCGGGTGGCCCTGGCAATCCCCGAGGGCCGCTTCGCTTTGCCGCCATCCGCGGCCGGCGACCTTGAGATCCAGCGGGGTTCAGCTGCAGCCCGGGGGCGAGGAGGAGGAGGAGGAGGAAGGGCAGCTCGCCCCCGGCATCAATTATAAGCACCGCCGTAATTGTACTCCTATCTGAGGCTGCAGGGATGGAGCCAACAGCGAGATCACCGGGCGCTGGGTTTTCTTTGGGCGTTTGCAGATCTGTACAAGTCCGGGGCCTGGTGGTTTTTATAAACAACTTTCAGGGCACAGTCAATCAATCATGCTGGCAAGCAAGCAGACCAGGAGCCTAAGATATATACAAGGCATAAATATATACATATAAACCCTGTCAATTTTGGAGTAGTTACAATTTGTTTTCTTTAAGCCTAAGGGAAACAGTATCTAGAAAGATTCTGCCAAGTCAGGAAATCACAGTGGAAAAGCATAAGGTATTGTTAGGAAGTTATGTTACATTGTTTTAATACCAGCAAGGTACATGTTGGAAAAGAGAAAGAAAAAAGTGTCTAAGCAAGTCGAATATTTTAAAAAAAAAACAAAAAATACTTACAGTCAGAGAGACAATTTCAAGAATATATGGCATATATTTCAAGAATATATGGAAAACATGAAACTTGGCCACTTTAAAATACAATGCAACAAATGCATCCGTAAAAGACATGAGTTTACCAGATTTTCTAGCCAGCAAAGTATTCTTTATGTTGAAGTAATTTCTAATCTTTAATTTGAAACATATTTGTGTCTAGGGATAGGCCCTTGCAAATGCACTGCATTGTTTTGGTCTGTTTTTTTAACTATCTTTTGATAATAAGAGCTCTGCACAGCATGGAGTTTGTGCTGTCTCTTTCTGACACTGAGTTTCTCTTGCAAAAGGATATGTGTGAACAAGGAACCCAGAAAATGAAGGGTGCAACAGGCTTGACCATCCCAGTAATGCAGAAAGAATAGTTGCATATCAAGGTAGGAAGGAGAAAGATAAGTTTCTGGACTTTAAAGAGGGGGACGTACTCTGTGCTTGTGTAAATTAGGAGTTTCACTGACATAGGCTGCTACTGCAGACACTGAGTGTTGTTCTTATGTTGCTGTGATCCCAAACTGTGGCTCCTTCTTCTGCATAGTGAGCATTGAGGAAAGCCTGGGGAATGGTGCCCAGAGAGCAGAAGCTGCTCTGGGAGAAAGGATCACAAGGAGCTCTTCCCAACTGGTAAAACTAAGGACCAGAGTGTTGGTTTTGCTCAGGAAAGACATTGTGACTACATTGCCTCTATGCAGCCATTGTCAGGAATAATTATCTTTTTTTGAAATTACTGCATTTGTTGTGTAAGAATAAACTTGATATTTGGTTATTTCACTGTTGTCATATTTGGTTGTTATCTGTCAAAACAAATCCTAAGCCAAAAACCACTCATGTCAGGAGAGTGGGTTTTGGTGGTGATCTTCCAAGCTGACTGGAATAGTTGGAGACATGAATAGTTGGAAAATTGTGTCACTGCCTACTCAGAAACTAAATGTGTTTAAAGATTTGTATGGTCAGCAGAACAGGGATTGGCTTACATCTAAGACCTTTCCCTTTTAAAGACTTGTGTTTAAAATTGGATTGGATCACTTACTTGTTTAAAGACAGTTTCATTTTCATGTAACAATTTATGCATATTACCATATAAGTGAATGCTTCATCAATCACAGCTTTATTCTTGTGGATCCAATGTATTATTTTTCACAGCAATATATTATGGAGTCCTTTCACAGAAACTTGCCTTGATTTGTGGTGTGTAAGTCTGACACAATGAGTGATAAATATATTAACTGACAATTTCCAACTAAAATAGCACATGAAATAAATAGCAACAATTAAAGTAGTATTTGAAGACTCCAAAAATACTTAATAATTTTGATGTAATTTTTATGTTATTTTAATGTTATGGAAACACTGTAAAAGCTCACACACTTGTTTTACCCTCAAAGATTCAGTTTATTTTGTTGGGTTATTTTATCCCAGGCTAAATGATTGTTAAGACTAATATAAACAAGCTTTTCTGGAAATGAAGAAATTGAAAAGGGAAGAAAGTGGGATAGAAATATACAATACATACACCTGACAGTATCAACAACCCCACCCCATAACCTGGCTTCCTTATGCCTTTATAATATGGCAAGTGACAAATGTCTTTCCAGAAAGTCCTGCAATGCTACTGAGGCACCAAAGGCTGTTTGTGAGAAGTGTCTGCCACAGCAGACAGGTTATCTCACCAGCCTACTAACACACAGATTCTTCTGTGCTCCATTATGTGGTACACCTGTATACCAAGAACTGGCTACAAAGGGGGTGAAGCCAAATGGGTACTTTAATCACTTGAGAAAATTATAGTCATAATCTAATATATATAGTTACATACTAAAACTGATACACCTTTTCCTTTACACCAATACACTGCTGCACCTGTACAAGTGGGATTCTGCTATTTATTTTACATATCTCCTTGGCATCATGGTCATTGAATTTTACTAGTTCTCTTTTCTCTGAGGTAAAATGCTTTCTGGCACTACTTGTATGAAGAAACAGTATTACTAGCACTGCTTGTAGTAAGCATAAAACCTCCAAAGTCTCAGCCTGTTTTTGAGTCCTCTTTTTTATTGAGAATACATTATCCCAGAAGATGTGAGAATTCTGCTTTGTTTCAATTGATAACACAGTGACATCTATCGCCTTAAACAGTGTGTTGAGACCTTGGCTCTGTTAGGAGGCGAGTCACTAAAGATATTTCTAAGCCTTTACTTCTTCCAGTGCAATGAGATCTTGCACCTCCTCCCTTGAGTCACTAATCTGCTTTTGAAAGAGGCAGGGCAACAACTTAACTAGGGTGTGACTTGTTAGGTATGTGGCAAGGAAAACACAGATAAGCTTCTCCAAATATTCTTTCATATTCTGTGAAAAATTTTTCTCAGTTTAAATTTGTGGTGAACAACTTCTAAAACAGACTCAAGATCATTAATTAGCATTCTTTTGCTTTTGTACTTAGAAAATACTGATACTTACTGAGAGTACATCTTAACTGCTAATTTCTCTTGTTTTTTTTAAGCACTGCGAAGAAATTACAGAAAACACTTTATATTTTAAAAATAACAAGATTACCTGCTGTCTATTTACAAATTTAGGGAGAAGAGGTGTAGTTTGGAGAGAAAGACTGCTCTGCTCCCCTGTGGACAGTTGTGGAGAGGTGCAGATGTGTTGGGAAGGGCAGATAAACTGTTATGTTACTGCAGGAAAGAGGGAGGATAAGATATGAATGCGTCTGGGACCAGGTATTCTCTTACAGCGACTACCAATCTCACCTCTTCAAAACTTCTGTCTTGATCTGCATTAAAACCAACAAAATTTTAGCTTTAATGAAGTCTTATCACAGAAAATTTCCTTTGCTTTTTTTCTGTTTTACTAATGTGAGTCTTTAGACTTTGGCTATAAATCTTGATTTATGACTGACAATTTACCTTAATATTATTAAATATCACTAATTTAAATAATTTTCAATGCATTTCAGAGTCTTTATGATTTTTAAATAAAATCTATCTTACATAGGAAGTCAAAATGTCTGTGTTCTATTTAGATCTTCAAATTAGCTCTTTAAGTGCTGTGATTCTCAGTACGTTATGCAGCACTATGCACATTGTGAAGACTTAATAGCAAGAAAATCATATTTTACTTTTAAAAAGTTGAAAAAGAAATTAACAAAAGCTGATTACTCATCATGTGATTTCTATATTTTATTACATATCTAAAACTTATTTAGAGGGAGAAAAGATTCAAGCATTTCTTATTGCATTTTTGCAGTGGTAGATGAATGTGGAGCACTTTCATTTTTTCTGCTTTTCCATGGGAAAAAACCCAAAAAAGCCAGCTTTTGCTAGTACAAACCAGAAATTGTACTGTCAGACTGCAGACAGTGTGGAACAGCAATAAATACTTTTATTGATATAAATTCCTAAGTGGAATATGGAAAAAAGAAGTTACATTTAATGTGAAAAAATACAGCATCTTGATTGTTACTAAGAAGCACACTGAGAGATGCACTTCTTTAACACTTGTAAAGAAGTTCTGTGACTTCCTCATTTATCACGCAGGTGATTAATGCTGCAGAAGGCAAGTAAACTCAAGAAGTTCTCCAGTTATAAAAATATACTTCAGTTCAGTTGTGTTACATGTAATCATGACAATTAGCCTGAATTCAGGATATGAAGACAGGGAAACTGCAGTTGTGGAAATACTTTTTTTAGCACATAAAAAATAGCTAAGATAAAAGTAATGCAAAGAATACATGTGCCATCATGCCCTGTAAAGGAGTACGTTCTGCCTGGTGCAGCAGAGCACTCCAAACTCTTTTCCACCACCTACATCCCTGCGAAGCCTTGCAGGATTTTTTTGCCTGCTGAGTCAATGGATAGAACTGGTGTATGAAGGGGTCCATAGGAGTGAATGCAAGGTCAGTTTTTTGATACAGCACTATGTGACTGTAGGATTTGCACAGCACAGGTAGGCATGTTTTCTTAGAAGAGGAAGGCTGCTTTTGAAATGGAAAAAATTTTTTTGATTTTTGAATATTTCATATGTAAGAAAATACAATGCTCAAACTGTAGACTAAGAACAAACTTCCACAAGGAAAGCAAAGAAGACAAATTGTAGAGAATTTTAAATATCAACCTTGCATTTCAAATGAATTACTCATTTGCTTACGTTATGGTTATATATAAGTATTGCAAACTTGTCAAATTTTGGCTCTTGGCATACACATTGATGCATCTGCCTCAAGTCCAACAGAACATTCCTTGCCACTCAGCAAACTATTGGCATGCATAGTGCTCAAAGGATGAGTTCCTCCTAACAGAATACAGTATACAAATAGATCATCTTTCTCCAGAAAAACTTAGCTAAATAAGCTTTGATACATATTTTTTCCCCTTTTAAAGTATTTCTATTCAGCATGGATTACAGAATTTTCCATAAGGTTAAAAAAATGGCTATGCTTGCTCTAAAAATTTAAGTTTACACTGGTATCCACTGTCAAAAACAGACTATTGAGATAACAAATGAGGCTCACTTCCTCAGAATGTGTAAATGTCCCAGCTTAAACTTTCAACAGCTGAAAGACAATACCATCGACATGTACCTGGCACTAGTTACTCGGGTTTCTTTTTTCCTGGAAAGCAGTTTTGGGCGACAGAGTGGCGTCCGGGTTTCCCAGGTTGTTGTGCTGACAAACTGCAGTGGTGGTAAAGGCAGGGAGTCTGACAAAATCCCATTAATCATTTTAAATTAAATCCAACATTCCACTCCAACACTGCCAAGAAGAAAGCTAACTTTTACAAATGAGTACTCTCTCTGAAAATAACTGGTATCCTGACCATATTGCTTTCACAAAAACATGCTTGATTTCTGTTAGGTACACATACACTATTTTTAAGCTTAAAAAATGCACTTTTTTGATTGCTAGGAATCTGAAAAGTGCTTTTTGCTTGTTTTCTCTATTAGGGTCTATGAGTGAACCACACAACTGAAAATTAAGAGCCCCTTTTTTCTTTCAAGGAGTTGAAGTTTTTTGCTTTTCTAATACTTTAAGCACAGAAAGTTTGTTTTTAATGCAAGTAAATTTCACACAGGAAGTGAAGTATTCCATTTAAATATTTTCCCTAAGTATATTTATAACTGCAGATTTACTAACATTAATATTAGCAAAAACACTGAGGTGACAAAGGAGCAATGTGATCTCTTTTAGGTTTCTTACAGGCACACTTCTGTAACTATTCCTAGCTATTTGATTATGATTTAATTACACATGGCAAGTCTGAACATCTCATAAATAATATTAGATTATCATATAAAATTTTATCTTACTAAAATCACTATCACATGCAGATTAAAAGTTTGTATTTCTATCTAAGGCAAAATGAAACCGTAATGTGCTGATGTGAGACACAGGAAATATTTTATATCTGTTCTTTGCCCATTTTAATAGTGCTTTTGAGATCCGAGTGGGAGATTTTACAATGGCAGAGAACAAGTAATCAGCCTTAATATTTATTAGTTTTAATACATCCATGAAATACTTGAAAAGAAAAAAAAAATCCTAATTCAATAGAGGGCAAGTAAATCTGGCTTTCCCAAATACTTATTATAATTTTGACATTTTCACATGATCAAGTAGGTATACCTCAATTTTTTTTAAGTGCTTAAAATAATACTTGTTTTCTAAAAACAGAGCTATAAACAATATCAGATTGAGCAATGACATCTTACGTAGAGAACAATACTATTATGACCTCAAAAAAGAGCAATTCCTGTTGATAAACTTGTTTATGTTCGGAACATTAATGAACTGCAGAACACTGAAGAATAGCAATATTTATTTGCCCAGCTAGTCAGTTTATTTTCTTAAAGCTGTATTTTGAAACTGTTTACATTTTTTCTTTTTCCTGTGTGGGGGGTGGAAGGGAAAGGTTAAAGAGAACAAATTAAATTTTTTTCCTGAATGCAAATTTCTTACTTGCTTCAAAATTGACAAACATGCCTCAAACTTGTGTTTGTTTGGGCTTCTGTATGCTGCAGCAACTTTGATTTATTTTAAAAAGTCAAAGCTGTATAAATGTGTTGTTTAGAGTTTGAATGGAAAGTATTCTCGACAAAAATAGAGTTTGAGAAAACAGATATCAGATACTGTCTATAGCTAAGCCACGTGACTATCTAATATGTGCTATATTCCTTCAATAAATGCAGTGAGAGCCTCAGACTTTAATAAAAGTAAACAGGAGCTGCATTTGTGTGACACTTTACATGGACACAGGTACACCCATGTTCCTGACACGAACAGTAAAGTCACATCTGTGTATACTGAAGTCACCAAACTTTCAGAAATGGCCATTCAGAACAATTTCAGTCTTTTAGGACAGAACAGTGAGTGTTTGCAGGGGGATGGGCTGCAGGCTCACTTCTTCCTTCAGTGCTGTGTACAGTGCATATAGTTAAGAGTTAAGGCAACACCACATGGCCAAAGTTCAAAGGACATGCAGTGGTGGAACTACATTAGCTTGGGAATCACTTTGCAGTTAAAACCATGATCATGCTCGAGTAATTCGGCTTAAGATCCTCTACCTAAGTCTTCTGAAGTGCTTGATCAAGTAGCTATTCCCACACCACATCATTTAGTGACACCTGGATCAATGAAGCATCATTTTTTTTAAATGTGCATGGAGACACCAAGTGCGTTGAAGGAAACTGCCCAAAACTTTGTTTTTTAGTTTTTTTGGGGAAAAACCAAGATAATTTTTGTCACTTTTTAAGAGCACTATTACACCTGATTAAGACTTTTTTTCTCCTTTTAAACAGAAAATTATTTAACTTCATGTAAAGTCTAGATTGCTAAAATGCAAAAAATTTCTTAGCCACTTTAGAGCTAGACTCAAACTGGAAAAAGGACAGAAGAGATGTCTGTATTAATTAATTGTTTCATGGTTGCTTCTGAGGGAATTCACACTTGGCATGTTGTGTTTGCTGTTTTCTGTTCTACTCTGTGTTAGTAACATAATGTACAGCATGAGTTGGGTGCTAATCCTCTAACACTGTTCAAAATCCTGTTGTGAAGATCACATGCTGTTATTTGCATGTCATTAGGGTTTTGTTTTCTTTTCCCCTGGACTTGTCTTATGGAAACTTGAATTGCATCATCCTGTTTCTAATTTAACTTCTTGGCTGCTACACAGGCCTTGAAGTTTTCTAAACCTTGCTAAGAGATGTACTCATCTATTCCTGAAAAAACATGTTCTGTCTGCATGAAGGCTTTGTTCTGTATCAGGGTAACTGGAAATTAAAAGAAATGCAGACTAACAACTCATTGCCTCTTATTAGTGCAAAAATCAAAACCAGTATCACTAATGTCAACCTAAGCATAAGTCAGAAGAGGATTAAGCCTTGCTCTGTGTTTGTGGCTTGAGGAGAAAATATTTTCTAACAAGAAAAGTTCTAATTTCAAAATTCACTGCATTCTTCTTTTAAAGTATGTAACCTTTGAGAAGTGTTTCTTAGAAAACTTTATTCTGTTGTCTCCAGACCACTTTAAAGAGCCCAGAGACACTTGTCTTTTATAGTTGGTTTTACAGAGCATGTAAGAAGTTTTCCTTTTTTTTTTTTTCTGTAATACAGGAGCAGATATGTGTGTCTTAAAGCTCCCCACTGTACCATATACTCTTAATTCGTGTTTGAGATTAATTGGCCACTGCAGAACACACCCTTGGACTTTCTGCAATACATGAAACAACAGTGGGTGAAGCATGGTTATCCTGAGCAAGGCAGGTGATACTGTAAACCTGTCTGGTACACGGCCACAATACTGCTGGCTCCTGGCTTTGGCTGTGTATGCTACATAAATGCAATGGCATTTACACTTGAATAAAGGTAATGTAATAAAAAAGTACTTTTTCTGCATGCATTTCAGTTTGTAAAGCAGAGCTATAAACACTTGAAACAGGAGTAATAGCTACATCTTTTTTTCCCATCATTTATGTAGCCCTTGTATGGACTGTCCTTCTCACATCTAAAACAAATGTAACACTCCCTAGGTGCCAAACAGAGAGCAGCAGCATAGGCAAAGTGCATGGCTGTGAGGGGTCATTCCTGAATTAAATTCTTGGCTCTGCAATAGGCTTTCTACATTAAAAACTCAGATTAGTTCTGTTGTACAGATTAAGAATACCTTCCCACCTCACCTCATGGTATGGTAGGAAAAGGGAATAAATATCCTTGTTACCGTGATGTATCCAGATGCTACTTATAGCTAAATATTATGTAAACGAACATAATCACAGGAACAGCTCTTACTTCAACTAAATGTTATGTCAACTTAAGAAAAGCACTGTGCCATGAATTGTCTGAACAAAAACTAGGCAAATCCTTATTCAATTCCTGCACATGCACAACAGTTCCACTGTTAATGCTCTCCAGACTTCAGAAAATGTCGATACAACCTGATCAAGTAATTTTTGAAGTATTTCCATAAATTTAGAGCTGTTTAAAATCTAGCTACATGACCGATTTAGAAAGTAATTCAGTATCTGACTCTGAAACAGCTCTCCAATCCTGCACAGTCACTGCTCCAATCTTGCACTGTCAGTTTTTAACAGCTTTAGCAACAAGTCATCTGGTATACATTTGCCAAGGCATTTCCATCATTGACACTTCTAGACTGAGGGAACCAGTTGAAAGAAGCAACACTTTACTTACTCCTACCACTTTCTCTGTTCAGATTTTTTCTTGCTTACTGTGCTGAATAGGTGATTGTAGTTGTCCTGTTCCCCAAAAACCAAAATAAGTTATGTATGTAAATAATGTAAACCTTTCTGTACACTGCATAATTTCCCCTGGCTACCCCTGGATGGTATCAGGGTTCATCTAAAATAGAGCCTGCAATCGTTAAAACTGAGTGAATAGCAGATTGGCAACATGCTAATTCAAGTTAATAAATATAGTATAAAATACCAGCTTAGATATTTTACAAGTGTTCTATCATCTCCTAGAATAAACTTTATTGTAGTATTCAGACCAATGTTCCTCTAACTTAAGCATCTGAGGTAGTCAGCATTGTAAAAAAATGCAAACGAAAGTCAAACACTAATTTAAGAGATAAAAGGAGAAATTTTAGTTAAAATACTTTACAATAAAATAATTATGATTATAAATCTCTTTAGTTAAATATATACACATTACATGGTATTCTAAAAAGAATGAACTTATTAAAGTTTCAAGCAGATCTAATGCACAAATTCACCACTTTTTCAGCTTAGACTGTAATGTCAGTTTAACATTCATAAATGGCTGTGTCAGACTAATGGCATTGTTTTGTGCAAAACTAAAAAAAAAATTATGAAAAAAAAATCCTTCTGTTCCCACAGTAAATAGATAGAAAAGGTAGTTGACACATACACGCACTTACACACACAAACTTTGATTGCATACAGAGGTTAGAATGACCAGCACTAAAATAACCCCCATCTCTACAAAATATTTCATATCTTGAATTGATGTAGTTTTTGAAAATTACAAATTTTAAGTGCTAGCAAATTGTGCTTTTAGGCAGCCACGTGGCCAATAAGGTAGATGTTGTCATAAAGGTGCCCTACAAAATCTTCACTAATATTCTGTGCAGCTCGTCGCGTATTTCGGATGAATTCCCTCTTTGACATTTTGTTCTTCACGTGAGGGCTCGTTAGATCAATCGAAAGTAGAATCAAAGAGTAACACAGTACATAAACTGCATCTAGATAAAAGAGAATAAATAAAAAAAAAGTCAAAAAAGAAACGATGATCATTGAAAGTATTTTTCCCTGTCTAAGAACCCCATGGTCTTTATCATCTAGGTTTATAATTTTATATTTCTATATACAGATATACATATACATACAACTACTCAGAAGGGTATCTCAGTGAAATAAAAATTAATATGGTAACTTTCAAACTAATAATGTCAGCACACTGGCAAATGAGAATTTACAAATCTCTTAATATTTCTACATAATCCAAAGCCACTAAGGGCTTTTTACATTTTCATTTAAACAGATTCTTGAAGTTTGTGTAAACGGAAGCAAACATCCTGCAAAATCTTATCTTTTAAATATGTAAGCAGTTCCACTGCTGAAAACTGCCTCTCCCAACCAATTAGAAAAGCTTGTTAACTTGAATGTGGTCCAAGATTCCCTTTCATTTTGGTGAGACTATACACAAGGTAAAATGTTAAGTGTGAAAGCCTCTGCAAGAGGAACTTCAGAAAAAAAAAAAGTTCAAAGTACAGACAAAAATGAAGGAAAGATAACATGGAAATAAACCAAACTAATCAGCTAAAAAAAATAAATCTATGTTTTGGGTTTTTTTTTCAACCCGAGTGAAATGATGACTCTATACTGAACCATTTTGTACTTTCAGAAATACTTTAGGTGCTGATTTTAAAGCTATCTGAAACAGTAGCATCATCCAGAACTATAAAGACTGATCCATTGCTCATTTTTGCTTACCAGGGCTAAGGCCAAGCTCTCTCATCAAATCAGGATTACAAGCACAGAATCTGTGAGAGAACTTTGTTATGAGAGTTTCAAGGTACTCCCCACGCTCCTCAGGAGCATGAATGTGTCTGAAGAACTCTCTCAGTGCATTTGGCAAGAACTGATTTCTGAAGTTGTGCAGCGTCACAAGGTCATCCAAAACATCTCTCCTGGCAGAACAAAAACCCGTATTATTAGAAAAGTTTCTTTTAACTGTTTAAATAGGAAAATCTGTAGATTTTTAAAATAAAATTGAAAGCTTTAGAATAGTATGAGCTTTTGTTTTTGCTAAAAAGCAGCACAAGGATAATATAAACACATGTTCTTTGCCTATTTGTAGCCAAATACTATAAAAACATATATGAATCAGAACACAAGGTTTATATGTATATTCAATAAAGGTCTACATAGAAGCTTTGCTTCCTTTAAACTGTGACAAAACCATTAAAAAGGACAGTAAAGGAAATAAATTCATGTGTGTCACACATTTTCATGTCTAAGTAGAAGCTGTTCTAGAAGTGTCTTGTTAAAACCTGGCTTCAGCTAGGCAAAATTTGCTCATGGAAGTCCATCAAAGTGTGATGCTCTCAACCATTTTGAACTGAAGACAGACAGATTTAAAAGATTCAGACCACACCTATATTACCAGATGCGCAAAAGACAGTTGAAAAAAATTTGGAAAGAAATTTGAAGTGAACCTAAGATTATTTTCCTGTGTTTAATCTGATTTTAACTTGCTTGTGAGTTTCGACATTTAGAAAAGTAGTTTTTATTTTCAGTGTCTGATTATACCCTGTTTATGAAGGGAGGATAAATGGTAGTAGGAGTAGCTAACAATTAACTTGTAATCTCATCCATTAAATGCTTTTCCATTTTTATTACTAAAAATAATTTCTATTGTCTAAAAAATTGATAAATCTGAAGTTTTACAGCACAGGACTGCCAGTAGTGACTGACACTACAACCTCTTTTTATTCCTTTGGTAGTACGGGCTGAAGAGAATGAGAAGTAGGAGAGGACTCCTACTAGAAGTGCTGCAGACTTTCTGCTATTCCTGTTCAGGTGCAGTTACTATTCTTCTCCTTCAAGATACTCCCCTACCCCAACCTGATGGCATGAGAAAGCACTGTGCAGACACAACAACACCCTACAGCAGGGAGAGTGTTCCCTTCTGCAGCTCCTGATGTCTCCAAGAGGATGCTCCCTTCCATCTCAGGAGGTGTGTGCAACTTCCAGCCAAGAAATACCAGACAACCAAGTAATGGTTAGATGATTCAACATTAGTTAAAAAGCTATCATTCCTTAGTGAAGTGATAACTACTTTTTCTGAATAACACCCATAAGAAAGGGAAAAAAACAGGTCAAGTAAAAAAAGCAGCAAAATATCTACGTAAGATTTTATGAGGATGTGAGATTTATTATTTATAGATGGTATTTTTGAGGATTCTTATTGAGTGTGTTACAGCCACATAACTACTTGAACTGAGTAACTGCACAGATTTAGCAGAACCATTACCTAGCTGCATTTTCTTGCCTTTTTACATCCTTGACATGTTATCTCTACGTTCAAAATATTGTTGAATGGGGCTGTCTGTACATTGAAAATTAACAGAAAATGTCTTAAGAGAAATTTGAATTACCTTTCATCAAGGTAGATTCTCAGCTTCTTCCAATTCAGAGTTCTTGTGCAAAAGATGAACTTAGCTATTTCTTTTGGTGAATCGTCTAGTATGCCTTTGGACATAAAGTAGTTGACTCCCTGAGAAAAAATACATGTACATATAAATATGTTTGATCTTCATAATGTATTTAGGAACAAGTATTGCACTTCACAATGTAGGAATGTAATCCTACTAATTAACTAGTTTGTTTTTCAGAATGATACCTCCTCCTCTAAATCACATTTCAACATGCAGAATACACTCTAAAATTATAAATCAAATGCAAAGAAACAATTTAGTGTTATGGTTGAGATTTTACAGTCATATTAGAAAATTTAAAATTATGAACCTCATAATGAGTATGATGGTTCTTTAATAATTTCTTTACAGTGTTTATCAGTACTTTGCTTTTCTTACTTTTGTAATAGTATTAAAAATGTTGCAGGGACTGTAACTGGTAATTTCATAACTTTTGCAAGTAAGAAAATCTTAGCCATAATGTGTTTAGTTTTCAACATCTTTCATTAAAACAGGAATGTTCTAACATGTATACAATGTATCACATTCAAATAGATGCATTAAATGCATTTGTTTAAATGTGTAATAACGCAAATAAACACAAGCACGCTGATTTCAAAGAATAGGTAAGTATCAACATATATAAATATGCATACACATAAATAAGAACACTAGGTCTAACATAAAAATAGTTTAAAAATACTGAATTGCATATAATTTATAATAATATTATGATTTCCAGAATTTTACACTTTGACCAAGCACACATTTCTTATAGAATAAACACAACAAATTTAAAGAATTTCAGTGATATTCTGGATTCTCTCTGGTCATTGAAATATCCCAAAGCATAAAACTATTTTCCTTACAATCTCAGAAATCAAAATGGATTTCAAAAATGTTCACAATTTTCAACGGCAAAAATCTAAACCTGAGAAAAACTAACCAAGTTCTTCTGATTCAATTTGGCAGGGGCTGGGAGCAGCTCTCAGCATTTGTTACAAAGAAGTGCTACAATACTTCAGCACAACAGACCTTGACTATAGCATAAGGCTGAAACATAAAATGAATAGGACAGTGCAGTTCTGCATAGAATAATGTACCAAGGCCACAACCTAAATGACATTTAAAATACTTCTGAAATATTTTTTCATAAATCTGATATCAAACTTCACAATATTTTGTAAGTCTGCTCTTTTAGTTTACATTACAGCTACAAAGATGTAGGGGCAACCTGTCATTCAGTGTATAAACTAAACTTCCCAGGGATCTTGAATTTTGTGTGAAAAAGAAATAAAGGATGGAGTGCAAGTTTGGAACATTTTGTGAAGTGGCATAGTAAAGCAAAGTCTTTGTTGCATCAAGTAGAAAAATAGTTAAAATATATGTTTAACAATAAAAGTTAACATCCAAGAAGCATGTGTAGTATTAACTAGCTATTTTTACCAGTCCATAGTTTTTGCTTATAAATTTATAGAAAATAGCAGTTAATCAAGATACACTTATTTTGTTAAAATAATGGTTTATAAAAGGAAATAAAAATATAAATGTTTTCAGATAGGTAAACCAAAAAAAGTCTAGCAGTGTTATGCCCCAATTTTAAGAAAAATCTATATTTAGGATGACAATGAAACATATATTGCTCTATCAGCTTGCATTTCAGTCCAAACTAGATCATATCTGATTTTGTCCATAATATGAATGGACAACATAACATTAAGTACTTTCTTGAACCAGAGCTAAGAAAGAAATTAAAAACGGGAGATACCAAGGATTTTGGCAATTTAGGTAAGATGAGCAGCAGAGTATCTCCTTTACACATATCCCGAGTTAATGAGACTTATGTGTTTGCTTCAGTAAGAAGTATTAGCTTAAGGTAATACAAACTGAAGCCTGGTGAGGAAGTCTCGAGTAGCACTCCTGCTGCAATTAACAAACACTTCTGCAACATATCCAGAAAATACTTAGCATGACATAGAAGAGGCAGGATTAAAATAACTCCTTCCTTAAGACAGACAGTGGATTTGTTTCTCTGTGACAATAAATGCTGCAGTTTTTTTTCATGCACTAGCTTGCAACTCATTGTAGGCCCTCCATCTGATAGGCTACAAAGTCTTTGCATTATTATTCTCTAATTCCTTTTTCCTCCACCATATGTAATGCTTGACAATATCTTTCCCTGTGAATTCATTTTCCTCAACTCCTTCACAAGTAAACAGGGTATAAATAAAATATACTTCAAAACATGCCATTGTTTTTAGTTGCTTTTTAGTTCATCCTAAGCCATCAAAAATACTTTGCAGCAGTAGAAGCCTGACTTGTCTTTTAAGTTCTTAAATTTTATCTTACAGCAAATGAAAATTTATTTACAAGATTTACAGCATGTCATTGAATCTGTTTTTCATAACACTGTATATACTACCTTGAAAACCTCTAGGAACCCTTGCTTCAAATAAATCACTTCTGGTAGCTAAAATGGTCGCTTGTGGCATATATATTGGCTGAAAAAGGTAGCCCTACACACTATTAAAACCTATGCTAAGATTATTCATCAGTCAGCTGGTGATTCTCTTAGGAAACATTTGACTGCAGTCAGGTAGGCTGTTCTGTACCATGATCTACCAGCTCTTATGAGGCCTTTTTAACACTTGGGAAACATTTCAGAATGAGCACATACAGCAGTATTTTAGTTCTGATTCAGAACACTATAATGTTCTTAGCATTAGAGAATTAGGAAAGATGACTTAAACCTTGCCTCTGTGGACAGCATGTTAGCTCTGAATTTCAGACAGCTCTGGATAAAATATTATTGTATGGAAGTGTTGATTTAAATTATATATGCAAACAATTTTAAATATAGACTAACGGTAACAACAAAAGCCATTTGTTGTATTTTAGTACGTTATTTTTACAGGATTTTTTTTTTCCCCTAGCACACAATGCCTGTTTTGACAGCCTATTCTATTACACTCCTTGCTTGTTTTCTACCTGTTTCCAATAGTCTTTGGATTTGTTTATACCCATACAGGATCCCTAAAATGGAAAACTTTTTCTTTTCAGTTTTGATTCCATTTCTGCATTGACTATCCTCTTTACTAAGAGTACTTTCAGAGCACTTCAGTACAGCAGCCAACAGGAAAACTCTTGTAGTTGCCTTTGGCACCTCTGTTTAGATATGCATAGAAAACAAACCAGACATATCCTAAGTTAATAGCACAGAAACTTATGAATCAGTACCTAGAGTAGTAGGGTCTCAATTTCTGTTGGTGATTCTAGGTAACACTAACTAGGTAATTTACTATTATTAGTAAATAGTAATTCAACATGTATGGCATGATTGTTTCCATTTTTCTGGGGAAGTACAACACCAATGTATCTAATGGTGCAACTTCTGGAACAATGCAGAGTATTAACAAGACATTGTATAATACAAATTTTTATGACTGTTTTACTAAATTATGAATCAAGTCATTTGGTGACTAATGTGGATACAATATGTAACATACACTGCAAAAAGTGTCTCTTTCACTGCATGTCTTTAAAATACAGTCTCAGTGATACAAATTTATGACGGCAGAAATTGCAAATATTGCAATTGCAGAAATATTTTTCATGTTACACAGAATCCATACCTAATAATTTATAAGATTAAAGCACTCTGATTCTAAGATAGAATTACCAAAAGGTTTCAGCTCAATGTTCCTTTCCAATTTTTTTGATAAATCACGCAAAAGAATTTCTTTCCTCTACAATATACACATAATATTCTTCAGACTGATAAATCAATGCATCTCAAAATTGGCTTGCTTAGTAGATCACTATGAAATAGGATAAGTTTCAAAGAGCTTTGCTTAGAAATAAAGCACAGTAAACATTCCATCATCTATAGACTACCTATAATTAAAAGTCAGGCAAGGTAGCTTTATACAAGTGGCTAACAATTTATAACCAGGAAATGGTCAGAAAAACCTGGCCTCCCTGTCAAAAACTAAGGGCAGCTTGTAGAATGAGACAATCAGAAGAGTGGAAAGACAGGCTTAGTATAAGCACTGTCTTACTGTACTTTATTATTATGCTACATAAAGGAAATCCTGACCTCACAGAAGACAGACAGTTTTGGTACAGTAGATTCCAGAAGGTCCATAAAAATATATGCTATTAAATAGCTCAGTTAGAACTATTAAGGATGAAACCAAAAATAGATCATCTTTCCTGACCAAAAGGTTTTTTTTCCTTTTTTACATTCAGTTTCAATTTTAGCTACATATCATTGATCCATGCAATAAACTTGACAAAATATTTTGTAGGGAGTTAGAAACTGGATATAAAATAATGGGAAATAACTTCTGGTTGCTTACAAATTCTGAGTCATAAACACATGAGATGAAACGAGCACTGCATGAGAAACATTTCACATACACCATACACTGTTTAAAATAAAATACAGCAGAAACCAGGTAGGCAGATTAAACAACACGATATTTATATCCAAGTGCTAATACTAACACTAAACTATCCCCTCTCTCCAAAGAAACAACAAAAAACAGGTTCCAAAATCTTGGCTACAAAGATGGTGCCATATGAAAAAAACCCAACAAAACAAATCAACAAAAAAAAAAAAAACCAAAACCAAAAAACAAACCCAAAAAACCCAACCCAAACATGCACTGGAGTTTTTTTGTTTTTTTTTCAGATTACGTGTCATGTGTTTAGGCACATCCTTTCAGCAGAATGTGAGCACCTGCTGTGAATTATGCAAGCTCATGCACACAACCAACACGTTAAATTACAGCAGATATCACAACACCATGCACACAACAATGGCTAACCAGAGAATCCTACCACAAAGTGTGTAGATGCTCTTCCCTACCCCGTGAGCCACCGCCAGCTCTGGAGCTGTTGCTGTGAAGCCTGGTTACCCATTTTCATGACATGGGCGGTGTCCTTTGGAGAATCTTGCTCCTGTGGCTGTAAGTATTCCTATTTTTATAGTAATTTGATCAGGTCTGTTATCAAATGTAAAGCAGAGTTTGGCAGGAAATTCGGAGACACAATTTGTAATAGTGGAATGTCATATCATATGTTCCAGTCACAGTGTCCTCATGATAATAATTCTGCCAATATCACAGTTGTAAACAGTAAAAGCAATAGTATTTGTGAATTCTCCTGAAACTCAGGCCCTGAATGATTCCTACCAGGCTACGGTGCTCCACAGGGAGAGAGGAACAGAGCCCTTAGGAGATACCCTGAGGTTCTCATCTCTCATTGAAGCAGTGTTTGTACTTCTATTTTAAAATACACCCGTAAGGATGAAGCAAGAGTAACATAATAAAGTTAATACCTAATTTAGATATGCCGTAAGTTAGCCCTAATATGCAGATCTTAATTGCCTTTAAAAATAATGAATCTTCTATTAAGTGCCTTTTTTGAAGGTTCCAAATGCTTCAAACATACCAAGATTAGTTTAAATAAGGTTGAGATATAATGGCACATCATAAACTGAGATAGTTAAGTGAAAAACTATGTTAAAACTAATTGAAATACAAAGATAAATTTGGATGGACAATGCTGCTAGCAATATACTTGATATATTACTGAAAACGTGTAGTTACCTAAATATTGCATCTTGTTTGAAAACTTTTATATTTATTACTAAATTTGGGGAAATTCCACAGAAAAACAATACTAATTACTCAAGTGGCCAGGTGCTGATGTCTTGATGCTGTGTATCAGAGCTAAAAGCAGAGTTCTACTAGAGAAATTACAAAATACTCTATTTGTGACTGATAAAAGTAATGGTCTCTTAATCAAACAAAATATGAGATAAAACAAGAACTTAAACAAAATCACATTATTGCAATGATTCATAGAACTGCTTTATTTATTTTACCCATGGTCACAAGTTCACACTTTCTGCATCATATCAGCTGAGTGAAATTTGCTTTTAGAAGTGTTTCTTTTCATATATCAATCATTTTTCTACTTTGGATTTATTCAATTACCATTTCCACATGTATGTGTATCTATAAATAGGAAGTTAACAGCATTTTTGTTCAGTACTGTGTACACTCTTTTCCTAGGAAACATGAAGCAGGACTCTTGTTTTATACACAAAAGACTTTGTCACTTGGGCATTAACTGTCTATCTCCCAGGCAAAAGCTGTCTACTCTCAAATTGTTTTCTTCTTTGAAAAGTGACAGACTGAAAGCAGAAACTGACTTTTCCAGTTAGTTACATGAACTTATAAATGGAAACTTTCCAGTTTGACAAAGGAGATTTTTTTTTTTTGATGATAAATTTATGTTGTTCTATAAGGAAAGATTATGCACAACAAACACCAACAGAAATTAAATCAAACTGATCTTCAGGATAGTTTAGCAGTAGACCTTTTTCATATTTCAAGATTTGCTCCTTGATAATGGAAATAAGTAAAAATCCCCTACAAAAAAATGTGATTGTCATAGACATAATCAGACTTTACACCTCATCCTGCTTTGTGTAAGGTGGAACCAAACTCACATTCTGTATTTTAACATTTTCATTTATGTAAGCTCATTGCTATGCTCTTACAATTCACCACTGTCTCTTCAGTTAGGATATCTGCCTCGTTCCTAAATTAATACGTGTTTATGAATTTCTGGCACCCACAGTGTACAGAGCACTTAACAGGCAAGTCATGTAAATGATATACACAGGTACAATATTCAAAAAAAGACAAGAATATGGCTGTAGCTCAGTATAAACCATCCCTACAGTAAAACAAACACCTATTAAAACTTTGTTTTTATATGGCTATAACTATAAAAACCCAATCACAATTATTGTGTTTATTACTGTCAGCAACAGTTCACTTACCTCATCAGGGTTGGCATTAAAGGTGAGACTGCCCTCATCTAGCTGCATATACAATTTTCTAAAAGAAAATCCTAGAGGCGGATTCTTATTGTATATAGAACAGTGACCCCAAGTGGATTTGCACAACCTATGAAAATAGAATTAATCTATTATAAAAATTCCTTTCTGAATTTCATGGATTTTACAGAAGCAAAATGTAATCAACACTGCAAAGCTAAATTCTCAAACTATAGGAAAAGTTAGAAGTAGGTTGATGTAACAGTTATTAAGCCTTTTGCCATGTTTTTCTAAAATCTTCAATTATATGATTAATGTTTTCTTCTCACAGAGGTTTTGGTGTATTTGAGTGCAACCTCAAAACATATCCCAGTAGGTAGCATCCTAATAATCACACAGCAGAGACCTCTAGAACTCCTAGAACCTGGACACTGGAGAACAGTGGTAAGTTGTTCTCCTGTGGTACTATGACAGATTAAAACATTTTGTTTCTTTTCTTGTGCCCCAGTTGTGCAGTGAATTGGACACCGTCACTGCACAAAATTATGCCATTAATTCAGCACTTTCCCCATCTGTCCTTCTTCACCCAACTCTTCTTTCTCTTGTCCTAATTGGGCAGTCCTAATGACTAGATCTAGCCCCATCCCTCTCTATCTTCTATAACTTTTAAGCTTCTATCCCTTTTATTTCACCCTGATTCCGTACCTCAGTTTCTTTGATGATACCACCTGCAATTCCCTTTCTACACACTCTAGATTCCTTATTGAACTGGTGGTTCTGCTTCGACACAACTGCCCTGTAACTAATTAGTAACAATGTTTAGAACCCAGCAGGTAGTCGCTGAAAACACGGCAAAGATTCCTTTTCAATTCTGGAACCTGGGTCTTATTTGGACGGAGTTTGGAACTGCAACCACAGTACTTGCCAAAGCTTAACCACACCCTTATACGTGTGGAATAGTGAAGATTTTTACGGAGATTATCCAAATTTATTTATCACTAAATCAGGATACATTTTCATTACTAAAAGAAATGTGGTATGAATGTATTATTTGGAAAGATTTCATGAAAAATGACTGTTTCTCAGAATGAACTTCAAGGAAAATATGTATTTCCATCTCACATGTTAAGAATATATACTGCATGCAATTAAGAAGTTCTAGTATCTTCAAGCTTTGGTCTAGGGAATTTATCTGTATTTATTGATACCAACAATTGAGCACAGTACAATGCATATTGATAAACTTAGAAGCTTACTGGTATCCTCCACCAGAATTCCTGTTTCCTGGCAATATAACAGTCCCCAACAGCAGAACAATTGTGACTAAGAAGTTATGCTGCATTATCCTTTTGCTAGGCTCAAAAGCATGATAGGAAGGGAAGCTGCTTAATTCAAATGCAGCAGGGCAAGGAAATAGATGAGGGGAGGAAGAGATGTGGAGTATAATGAAAGGAAAATAAACAACCTGAACAGCAACCCAACTGCTACAGTAGCAATACTGTCTGTTAAGGGAGAAAAACATTGCGAAAGAAGTTACAAGTTCTGTTGACAATCTACTCTAAAGATAAGTATGATTTCATGAGTCTTTCATAGTACTGTAAAACATAAAATACCAAAGAGTATGTTAACTACATTTTGATATTACACTATTTCATCTGAAAGAATGTTCCTTTATTAATTTATTTCCCAGACATACAAATTGTGCGTATATTATACATAAATATGTTTCAAGTGCTACGTTGAAGAAATTTCAC
Source organism: Cinnycerthia olivascens (assembly GCA_035048155.1). Classification (NCBI taxonomy): domain Eukaryota; kingdom Metazoa; phylum Chordata; class Aves; order Passeriformes; family Certhiidae; genus Cinnycerthia; species Cinnycerthia olivascens. The sequence goes on from JAWWMU010000180.1 coordinate 35,995,236, forward strand.
TTGAGAAAAAATGACCTTTTCTTTCCTCCCTCCATAACCATCTCTCAAAAAAAGATACACCTACGTTGCTACAAGTGCAGTAGATGAGTTCCTCTTCATTTGGAAGTTGGGCTGAACAGGTTTGCTTGCTTAAGCTAGACAACTGTTTGAAGTTCAGAGAAATAATGGTACGAACACCTGAGATGCGCTTTGAGCTAATACAAAAGTGAAGACAAGTCCCTGTTTTTACTATCTCAAACACCAGGTGTATAATAATACACATGTATACTTGTGCCAGGCACACTTGTGTATGTAGTAATCTCCAGTAATATCCCATACATAACTAACTAAGAAATCCAGAATAACACACTTTTGAACGATATATGTCTTCTCTACAGAAACCTCATTTAACTTAAGGTTAACGTAAGGTTAGAAAGACAAAAAGCACTTACTGAGACAAACGTAAAATCTAATACTTTTTACTATGTCCTGGTGATGCTTTTTTTTGTGCTTACCCTTGCCAGAGGAGCTCATCATTAGCAAGATCCTGCCAGACACATGATGCTAGACAGAGATCAGTTGCATTCAGGTATGACAAAATGGTAAAACTAAGCTCTGGTGGCAACATTTCCAGGTTAATGAACCCTTCTTGCTCTTTAGATTTTCTTGTCTTCAGCAGGTGGTAGATGTCAATGCCTCCTTGGGCTTGTTTTCGATGGCTTGTATTGGAAACATTGTTAGCAGGTATCCTCCTATCATGCTCTCTGGGAAGATAGCCTGGGGCACTGTATCCTTGCTGTTGAAATTGCTGGTTTCTAGCAATTCTCCAGAGTCCCTGACCCATCTGCGAGCCTGCTGGACATAAAACCCAAATTAGATGTTGACAGCTATTTGTAAACATGTTAAGACAGAATCAGCATATAAGTGAAGTTTTAGGACTGATCTGAGTAGGTAGAAAGTGAGTTCTGTCAAAGTTATGTTGACCAGGTAATCAGTCTTCACGAGGCAAATAAAAAAATACTGATGACAAAACCCACAAAAAAAGTAGAAGTTTTTTTTCAAAATTCTTGAAGAGCTACAAAATTAACAATAAACTTCGTCAAAGAGTACCAAACATTATCTACATTCTATGCAAGTTAAGAAACCTTAGGCTTCAGAACATTTAGAATCTTCAGACTTCCTTCAAAATTTAGTAAAAAAACTTATTTAGAGTCAATGAAGTACTATAAAACAGAGGGAGAAACAAAAATGTATTGGGTAACACAGTGACTGACACACAAACAAAGTTTAACCACTTCAGTGATAATGCAGTAAGGATTTTGAGTGCTCAGAAACAAGAGAATAAGTATCTTTTCAAGCTTTCTTAACTAGTAGCATAACACAAAGCCTTGATAATAAGATACTTACATACTGTACAGAGGATATCACTTCAGAAATAGTACAAAAAGCCTTTTCGTAATGTAAAAAAAAAAATATATATATATATTTGCTATTTAAAGGACCAACTGAAGAAATTTCACAGTAGAAACAAAATGAGACAAAATTTAAACCAGTATAGAACCAGCTGTTGAAAAATTCACAAGCTCTGCTATTTGTGTAGCTATTCAGCAGCTTATATGCTATTTGTTAGAACACATACAATTTTCACAATCATGTAATTACTTTCAGCTTTGCAGTAATTCAAGATGAATGTTTTCAGAGCCGATCATAATAAAAGATGAGCAAACCCATTGTTATAAAGCCTTCTAAGTAATGGCATGGATAAATTAATTTTTAAATTATTTTGAACATATATTTTCAATCTACAGATTCAGTATGCCCCTCAAAGGCATATTTTCAAACTCCTAATAATGTAATTTTATCTAGTAATTGAAACCTCTTGATAGCTTGGCTGTAGTAACTACCACAGTAAAAAATCCATCAGGCTTGTTTACAAATTGTTGATCTTCTCTAGCTCTGTCTGCTATGTATCAAAGTCTGCTTTAAATTCTAATTGTGTCTTCCTCATGTTACTTTGCTAGTGCATAATAAATTATTTTGCACTGTTGACAAGCATGATAGGATGTTAAAAGTAATCCAGATTAATGCTGCGTTAGTACTGGATCCTACTTCATTAAATAAAAACCAAAATGCACTCTAGATATAAACACTCTCCACTTTATGGTAAATGTGCCCTACAGCTGCTACTTTGCAATAGGAAAATAGGAAAACGTTCCTTCCTTCGATGCAAGCCTATTGAAGGTGAACCTTCGTTCACAGCAGCTGCATTGCAACCGAGGCCTGCTGGTCTCCCCCGGAACGTGAAAGCCCCTGAAGCCCGACTCCGGGCAGCCAGGCTGGCGGGAGCAGGCACAGCCCGTTCCGCAGGCCCAGAGCCGCCCCGGGCAGCTCCGCGGCCGTGCCGCCGCCGAGCCCCGCGCACCAAGCCA
>JAWWMU010000180.1:35997891-36047602 GCA_035048155.1 Cinnycerthia olivascens
AGCCCGGCCCGCCTCCGTGCGAGGGCCGCGCCGGGCGGGAGGGGCTGCGCGGGCCCGGTGGCGGGGACAGGCGGACAGGCCCAGGGAAGGCGCCTCGGCAGGGAGGCCCAGCCCGCCGCCACCACCGCCCCGACTCCGGTCCGGGCGGTTCTGACGTCCGCTGTTGTTGCTGGAAGTGACGCCCGCGGGGCGGGACGCGCGGAAGCGGAAGTGCCGGCCGGGGTCGGTGGCGGCAGATTCGGTCTGCGGTAGATTCCGTCTGCGACCGCCGCCTCCGGCAGCAGCCGCGGGGCCCGGCCGCGCTCCCGAGGGAACGGTGGCGCTCCCGCCGCGCGGGTGAGCGTCAGCATCGCTCTCAGCTGGGAGCCGTGGTCTCCCTCTCCTTGGACGGCGAGCCCGGGGGAGGGCCCGGTCTCCGGCTGTTGTAGGGGCGAGGAAAGGCAGGTGGCGAGTCGGCCCCGGTCCCACTCCTGCGAGTTTGCCTCAGCGCTCTGGTTCCGGGAGCGCAGCTCGCCTTGCCGTGTCCTGGCTGGGACACGCTGTTCTTCCGCTGGTGCCAGGGCAACCAGCCTAGGATGCGCAGTCCCTTGTGCCGGTCGCTGTGTGCGAGCGGCCTCTGCGCCAAGGGTGTCGCAGCCGGCACAGCCCCGTTCTTGTCGGTGACATTTTTGAATCTCTGCGTAATTTCCCCCAGCTCCCTGCCCTATGCAACAGGAGAGTCTGGATTCAGTTAGAAGAAATCAAAAAATCTAGTTGTTGGGCATTTCAAAGGCAGCGTTTACAGGGTAAACATACATGGTAATTTGCATGGGGTACTTTTTTTGTTTTTTGTTTGTTTGTTTTGGTAATTTTGTTTACAGTTTTTTTACATTGATCCTTTGAATGTCATACAGAGTTTGGAGAGTTGTTCTTAGAGCCACTTGCTCAAAGTTCTATATTATTGTATCTTGAAACTTTGTTATACTCGTTTTTTTTTCTTGATAGCCAGTGCTCTGTAACTTGTTACAAATTTCTACAGACAAAAGCTGTAGAAATGTACCTCATTTTACTGAGTTCCCTTCCTTCCCTGCGTTCCTACCTTCCCAAGGTTTGCTACCAACTTGACTGTTACTTTTATGATCTCTTAAGCTAGTTTGTAGTGACAGTAGTTACCAGTTTTTATATCCAGAGGTCTGGTGTAACAAGAAAGGATTGCTTATATTTTTGGGAAATAGCTTATATGGTTAGACAAAATCCTGTAAGAGTATCTTCTGTGAGTATTTGCATTGCAAATTAGAGCTTCAGTTTTATGTCAGTCTTTCAGATTTGTCTTAATAGCTAGCTAAATTCGCAAAACCATAGAATGGATCACATTGTAACACAGTGCAGGAAAAATAGCTGCCTCAATTTCCAAATAATTCGTTAAATTCTTCCAAACTTTTAGCAGTAAGCATTATGTACTTCTGTTTAGTGCAACTAATAACCCAGAGCCTAATGATTAAATTAAAGGGACCTGATGGTTAAGTAGGAAGAAAATCTTTTTAACGAAATACATGGGAAGAGCTTAATATTGAGGTCTGCTGATTAAACACTATAGAAGCACAAGAAAGAAAACACCCACAACAAACCTAGCCCAATGTAAATGCAAGCTTTAACTGTCCCTTAACTCCATTGCTTCATTCATAGGCTGTGTGACTGTGCCTCTTCACTGCTTGCATTTGTAGGCTTCAAAATACTTGTTTTGTAGCAAGAAAAGAAATTTAGTGAAGATAGTGGTAGATAATTGTCTCTCAGGTTCTAGCAGAAAGTTGAATTTAAGTGATTATTGCGTTTTGTAATTTTTGTGTACATAATTTTTTTGAACAGGCATACTTTACGTTTATTTCATAATCTGAAAGAAGAATAGCATTTGGAATAATGGCAACAGGAGACCTAAATGGAAGTTTAAGGAAAATAGAGCAAGGACTTCGCTTGTTAAATTATCCAAGAGATGTGGATTACACAATGTAAGTGTCAGTGTGAAAATTTATGTTAATACACGATGACAGCAGGATTGTGTAAACAAGATTGCACCCAGTGATAAGTAAGCAGAACATAACTGTGGGAAGTTAGGGTGTGGTCTGTGTGAACTGGAATATAAAAATGCGCAGTTTTGCTCTTCTAAGAAATCCTTAGAACAATCCTGAGCTGTGTTACTGTTGTGCTTCTCTTCTGCTGTTCTTATCTTTGTTTTGGTTAATCTTACCTTTCTGATTTCTTCAGAAGTGCTGGCAAAACTTTCTTCATGGAATTTCATCCTGTAAAGGTTAGGAACAAAAATAAAAGGTCTGAATGTTGAGCTGGAAGTGCTGGTGGGCTTTAGACTTGACAGTGTTTAAATTACATGAAGGTCACAAAACCATTTTTCTGGAGCATTTTACAGATAACAGCAAAGATAGCTGAATAAGAGATGCCTGGACAAAAAAAAATTAAAATGAAAGATATCTGGATATAACATGCTGGCTGTATTTATTCCTTTCAAGTTAAATGTTTGAATTCATGTAATGAAAGGCTTTTATTACCTTCTGCTGTGTAAAATACTTTTGTTTCTTAATAGGTTAGTAAAGGGTGATCCGGCTGCATTTTTACCTATCATCAGCTATTGTTTTACATCTTTTTCAACTTGCATAGCAGAGCTTTTGGTAAAGTGTGATGTGGAACTGACAGCCAAGAGTGACTTGCGTTTTATTGAAGCTGTTTATAAGGTATCTCTTCGTGTTCTTTGCAAAAGAAATGTGGGTTGGAGTACAACTTCACAAAAATTAAATTTTTACTATGAGCTTCACTAGAAAGTTTTTATCAGTGAACATGAATTTTAATTCTGTTAAGATTTAAGATGAATAGAAAGTTACTGTGTGAAAGTTTTTAGATTTTAATGAAATTAAGGATGAGTGGTGGTAGCCAAATCTCAATTTTGAGACATTTGCAGATACAGTAATATTGTTAGTTGTTAGTTTTGAAGAACACAGAAATGTTTATTGGAGAATAAAATTTATAGTAGTGACCTTGGCAAAAATCTTAACCACCAAAAACATCATAAACTCAAAAAATTGTAAGGTAAGCACAGTTAAGAAATACAGCTATTTTGAAACGCTATGCCATTTTAATACATAAAGTTGAATACTTAACCTTCTATAAACTGGAATCAAATTCTTAACTGATTGAAAATAACTTTGAACTATCCTTAAAATATACAAAAGCACGTTTTTATGAAAGGTGGATTGATGAATTAAGAAATAGTGGCTTATTCAGACTAGTTTTCCATCTGAGAAAACCTTTACAGGGTTCTGTGGGAGCCTTATGTAGCCCTCTGATGCATTTGCTGAGATTAATACAACTTTTTATTGTTGTATATATTGCATTCACTTTAAAAACTCTTAGTTTAAGTTTTTTAGTATTAATTTCTATAGCCATTTATTTCTTGAATCTTAAGACTGAGTTGAAGTTTGCAAGAGTGAGGTGAATGAAAGAGGAGAGATCTTTAAGGCCTTTGTGGAAGAGGAGGTATGTTAAAAGAAACAGCTATGTATATAGAAATAATCAAATGAGAAAAGGTTTAACTGCTGAAGTGCAGAATAAAAGAAAAGATTGTAGTAAAATAAGAATATGGACATACCATTTCTGCAGCAAATTGTGAGGTGATTTTGAAAGTGAAGTAAACTCTTATTTTGTTGCAGTTTCTTCGAGATCAATTTCAGTATAAGCCAATTTTAACGAAAGAGCAGTTTCTTCAGTTTGGCTTTGCAGAAAGAAAAATGCAAATTGTTTGTGACATTATCAACTGTGTGGTGAAGAAACACAAGGAGTTGAGTAACTCTAGTAAGGTACTGATCAAATGGTTACCTTTATTGTAAGTTTCTATTGACATGTTTGATGCTGCAGATAAACTGGTCTTCAGCTTCTATATCAAGATGCAGCATTGCTCATGGTCCAAATAATGGAAAGTTACTTTGAAGTTCCATTGTAAGATACTTGAATGCTTTCATTCAAGACATGAAGCTGCCAATACTTTGTAGTATAAAAAAAATTAGAATGAAGATAAATCTATTTGTTGTCTTTACAGTAAGTGATATATTTTCTTTTACACTTCTTGATACAGTGAACATGTGAATCAATAAACTCTTCAGATAAATTTAAAGGCAAAGCAAAATCATCTCATATGTTGAATTTCTGTAAACATGTCACTTGTATTTGTATTTGTTTCTCATATCTGATTATTTTCATCAACAATACTTGTAATGGCATTTTAAATTTTTAAAAATTTTTTAAAATTAATTTTTAATTAATTTAATTAATGCTTTAATGAAAAGAATTTCCAGTCTGTATTTTACAGGATTTTGTTTCCTTTGAGTTTTTAACAAGTCTTCAGGACTTCTGTATACTTAATTTGTCAGTTTTGAAGACATAACTACACTTCTTTGTATTTGTTTTACTTTCAACTCTGGTGCAAGTTATCTTTTCTATTTATAACTTTCTATTGATGCAACCTAACATAGGCATTAATGAGTGTAAAATTATGGCATTCACTTCTGGATCTGTGTTCTCTGTAAGTTTGGGTCATATTTAATTTATTTTTAGACGTTATTGTACTAGAGAGGTTTAAATATGTTTGTGTGTGTGTGTGCCATGAAATATTCTTGGTTGTCAGTGATGGTGTCAGAAGATAGGGGTGGCATCCTGAAAATTTTCCTTATTTTCTTCTGTTCACTTTGAAGGTTAAATCCCAAACGAGGAAAAAAATCAGACCGATTAAATTTGAAAAATGGTCAAATTGTAGTAAAGGTCTTGCTGATCCAAGTGGTAGTGCTCTGAATTCCAAAAAGGTATGAAAATAATTCTTATGTTTTATGTCTGAAGGTTAATCTAATTTGTAGCAGGTCAGGCTCTTGCTGAAATTTTTGCTTTCATTTAGGTTTTAATACTTAATCACACCAGTTTTGAGGTGGGCTGATGTTTGTTTTTTCCCCAAAGTGTTTTTGGCTGGAATAATAGCTGAAATATGGGGGATGTTGCCTCTCTCTTTTACTGAGTAGTTATCTCAAAGTCTTGGTGGTAATAACCTTGTGCTGTTGTTTGTGTTATATTTGAATTTTATCAAGTGTAAGAGAGAGCAATGGAAAAAGATACAGTGGGACAAAGAAGCCATATTGTGTTTGAAGAGTCAAGTGTGCTTTGCCTAACATGTGTTTTCAATGCAGCTTTAAAAACACTGTGTGATTTTTTTTGTCTGAATCTGCTCAGCAGGTTTTCATAATGTAGCATTCCTCTTGGCTTTGGTTTTACAAAGGTAAAATGATTATGCAGTGAGTAAAAATGATTACACCTAATGCCACTCTTGACATGTGAAGGAGGCAGCTTTCCTAATATTTTCTGCTAAAAGAGAGCAAAACAAAATTGTAGACAACTTCTAGGACTATGACTGCCTGTTAATTGTTGATGATTTCTACTTGTAAGGAAAATATTGCTTTTATCAAGGAAAACTTCACAAAGAAAGTATTTGGAATGGCTTCTTTGTCTCTTCTAGTTATTTAATAGTGACTCTGAATGGGGATAGGTATGTGTGTTTTAAGAATTCCCTAGTAGAGGAGAGTTTCAGCTTAAGTAAAACACCGAGGAATCTATACATGTTAAGATGCTGGACAGAACTAGTAATTTTGCATTCTTAATCATTAAGTATTTTATTTTGTTTTGTGATAGTATCATAGAATTTAATCCACCTAGAAATAATTGCAAGATTTCCCTTTGTTTTCCCTAAGGGAAGTCTTCGAAGGAAACTAATGTGTAACTCGTAGGGCTATTTTACTGACAGTTGTCAAGAAAAAGGAAGAATTCTTATCTTCCTAGTTCAACCTTTTTTGTTCTTAATGTTTTAGTCATGGTGTTGATATTGGAACTGTCTATAGATAGGAATTTTGCTGTTATGTAGTAACATGTTTTCCAGTCCACACTAAAATCCACAATCTAAAAACCTCTACATTAGGGAAGGCATTCATATCTTCCTTACTGTTTATGGAAAGGAAACAAGGTACACAGTATATATGGTAAAGTGTGTGCATATCAGTTTTACAGTTCCTTCAAGTCTGTATAAGTTTTTAAAAATTAAACTTATTTTGTCACCAGTTGGGATAACGTGGTTAGATGTAAATAAATACTGAAACAATAGCTGTTGTGTGTTATTACTTGGCTAATGAATTGAAATATTCCTGTAACAAATAACACCAGCAGTTTGTTGGTTTTGTTTGTTTTTTAACATACTCCAAAGAAGCCTCTAGTGGAACGGCACTCAGGAAATGAAGTTATTGGTGAACTTTGTCCACTACCCCTTCCAGCCCGGGGAGGGAATGAGGAAGAATTGTGCCTGGATCATGATATTGTGGAAGTTAAATGTGAACAAGTAAGAACTTCTCTTATAAGATGCTGTCTTTTTTTTAAAGGATTTTTCTAAAGGGATAAAGAGTTTTACATTATAGTTATACTTCAGGAGCATGCAGCTGATATTTAATAAATATATTGAAAAAGTTGGAAAAAGGAAAAGTCAGTTAAACTGTACTGTCTCTTTCAAGACAGAGTTCTGTCAACAGCTTCTCTTAAAAGCTGAGTTCCCTGAGTAGGCATATTTTGGTAATTCTGGAAAAAAAATATTTTTCTAATGTGGTTACTGAACTTGAAGATTGCACTTAATTTGTTTGATCAAATGATGAATTTTCTGTTTTCAAATTAGAGTACATGTTCTTATCAATATTTTCAGGTCATAGAAGACAATTCACAGATTGAGTTTTTAAAGAATCAGCTTGCAGATTTCCAGGAAAAACTTCATAAGCTAGATTGGATGGAAGATAAGCTGCAAGTTTTAGAAGAGAAACTGCAAGGAAAGGTGATCATAGATGAGAAGGACTGGAATAACTTACTGAATCGAGTTTTGCTTCTTGAAACAGAACTGTTGTTACAATCCAAAAAGGTGTGTTAACTTCTATTTTAATTCTCTAACAAAAATTGCCCAAACACAATCTTGTTGGTCTGTTTCAGCCCTCCCTGCCTCTCAGTGGGTTTTTTTCACTGGTTTTAAAGTCATGATCTGCCAGTGCCATTTATGAAGTTGATGGTAATTTTTTTCTTAACTGTTAAATTCTATTCTCTGATACTCTATGAACCAACGCTCTCCATCTGTTCTCATTAGTAAAGATTCAGTGTCATTTTATTTACTACTGAAGTTACAGAAGGAAGTTTTTGAACATGGAATCTTCATTCTCTACAGCTGATATTGACAAAAATGGATGGCGTGCACAGTGGAAAATACAGAGTTAATAAAAAAATTAATTCTTATCTTAATCCTATGTTTAATTTATGGGTCCTTGAAATTTCTAGCCTCATCAATGCGGTTTTTTCTCCTATTCCCACTCTCTTCCCCCACTTGGTATTTCTTGTCAGTGATACTCATTACATTTTTGAATGTGTAGTTGTGATGTGGCTACATTTAGCACAGCAAATAAAGCCTCCTGTTGCATTAAGACTCTTGGTTATTTTTCTTGCTGTTGAAAAGTCCTTGTGTGCACATTATGTAATTTGATACATGTACACATGTAAATATTGAGTTACAGTGAATCATAGCATCACTTTGAAATTAATCACGTGATCCAAAAATTTTATTCTCTCATGCATCTTGTGTATCCTTCAGATACTATCAGATGCTTTCCATAAGTTAAAAACTCTGGTGGAAAATATTTGATCAGTGTTGCATTTTTCTTTGCTATTGTAAAACTGTTGGATTTTTTCATAACCAGGAGCTCTGTGCATGTTGCTGAGCCCACAAATTTGAAAATGTTGCTAATACTTGTGTACAAGATGTTTTATTATGTGCCTTGCAAGTGTGGTGGTTATGCAAAGTCTTGAGATGTACAGGTGTTCAGACTGATCGCTAGGTTATTTCTAAAGGCAGTAGCTCAATTAATAAGGATAGATATTCAATCACTTAAAAAAAAAGTTTTAGGTCAGTGGTAGCTTAAGTGATTTACCATCTGAAATGTGATTCTTGTGGATCAGTAGACATAGGTCCAAATAATACCATGAATGATAATGTTTTTTCCTGGCAGCAGTCTCAAGAGGCCTTCAGGTGAACAGCCGTTGACAGTTTTTCTCCTGTTTAAAATGTGTTCTTTTCAAGAAATTACTGTATCACATGGGAAAGCTCATGTTTCATACTGGACTTGTTCTTTTGTCTTTGTAAATTTGGTTTATTACTGCTTCAGTAATATGTTTATAGTGGTTGTTTGTATGACTGGAATAGTGTCTGGCAAATACTCCCAAAAATATCACTCAGAAATTTCCAGTGAGATAATTATATTTCTATACTGCATGTTACTGAAAGAATTCATTTGCAGAAACAAGTTCAGTTATAGTTTCTGTGTGACATTGTATGTACAAATATATAAGGCTTTAAATGTATATTTATGTGTATACATAATCTTCAAAACTATTTTGAAAACTGCGAAGAAATAATCCTTTGGACCACAGAATTGCTGATTTTTTGTTTAATGAAATTGCCTCCAAGTCGTGCTTCACATAGAAACAATTCAGAATTACTCCTCTCTCATTCTTGCACTTTTCAGGGACTTTTTGGCATCTAGCCAACATAATGGGAACGCTCTAAGATCTGTCTTTTGCTGTTGCCAAAGTAGCAGCAGCTGTGCTTTTAGCTCTGGGAAAGTCTGAAAGCTACCAAATCAATTTCAATGAAAGGAATTGAATAGACATAGTCTGTGCAGATTCTGCTTGAGTATTTTTTTAAGTGATAGACATTATTACAGTTTTTTCCAGTGTTTTCCCATACAATAGCTGCTATTTCTCCTTCATTCATTTGTTTGGGTGCAGTGTTCCCCTGTTAGCTGATGTAGTTACCCCAGTATATAGAGTGACATATTTTAAAGGCTGATATGTCAAATCATAATGATAACTCATTGATGAAAAAAGGTCTAGATGATGTTTGAGTGTTGCATTTTTTTTACTTTGAAATTAGAAAGTTGAACTCAAAATTACTGTTGTTTCCTTGCTTATGAGCAACCTTTTTAAGTTAGATCAAATTAAACTGAGAATGAGCCCTGTCTCATTTAGAAGCCTGGGAAACCAGCTTAAAATAGCCTTCTGAGTTCTAAGCATTTAGATGGAATGAATTTCAGTTAGTGTAGAGGCCATTTTTTTTAGGGCTGAGGACTGTATTTTTGAAGTATCAACCAGCAATACACGTAGTTTAAGCTAATGGCAACCAATGTTGAGATGAAATTATTAGTACTAGGCTAAGAGATTAGTATTAGGCTAAGAGCATTCTGATTGTCCATTCTACTCATAACTAAGTTATGTGCACTGTATTTTGGCCTAGTTTTGACCTCTTTATGAACAGCAATATTGATATTGAAAAAAAGACCCATTAAATAGACTAGTTTTTTAATGAAGTGCATTTATGGAAATGTTGAATTTTTTTAGTCCTGTGAAGATCTTTGTGCAGTGCCAACATATCTGGATGGTGTATGTATATACCTTATACTTAAATATAGTTTTGTTCAGTCATAAGATGATTTAAACAGGGTGTATGGCTAAAATGTGGTAAACTTATGTTTCAGAGAGAATTACCTATAAATCAAGAAAGAAGTTCTAGTAGCATTCCAGTTTCTCTTGGTGAGTATTAATGATTTTCCTTTCAATTAACGTAAATATGCTAAGCAATTCTTACTGACCTTGACTAAAATAGTTTGAGTAGGTAACTGTGATTTAGTGACCTCTGAATTTAAAACCGTACTGCGGATTAGAAGTTAACCTCCTCATCATTTCATGTTTCTAATTTATTCTTAGATGATTTAGTTGCTATAGCATAGTAAAGTAGTAGTTACGAGTAGCTACTAAAAATATCAAAGATGCATATTTAATTAAGGTTCTGTGAAAAAGAATACTGTCATCTTTAAAGCAGTTATCATGTTTAAAAAATACTCTATTCTTAAGCATTTTTGATAAACTTTCTTGTTTTGAAGAGAAAAACAAAACATCTTTCTTCCATTTCCAACTTCTGTTTAATTTTGTTAACATAGAAGAAGTAAAAGAAGCAGACTTGAGTGGAAAAGAAGTTAAAAGCACTGCGCAGGCCATGAGTAATTCTTGTCTTTCTCCATGGTAGCTTTTTAGCCCTTAGCTCTATTAGCTCCCTTAGCTCCCTCTGTTCTCTTCTTGATTTGGCCTGTGTCCCTTGTGGCAGCTGTTATTCCTTCCACCAGTGGTAAGGAGGATATTCTATTTTCCATTCTCACATATTAGGCTTTTTTGTCCACTGTTGAGCTCTTGAATTGTAATTAAAAGGGAGTCTCAGTAATCCAGTTTCCATGGAAATTAGGAAGGCAGTTCTTGGTTATGTCAAAGCTTGTTTTTGTCATGGATTCTGAGGAATGGGACCTTCCTTTTACAGGACATAGAAAGCTTGCAACATGTTTACTTCCTTTGATAGGTTTGGTGGTGTGTTACTGATGCTTGAGAACTTTGTAGTCAGTAAACAGGCAGATGGTTTTTGAAGGGGAATTTTCATATTTTCCGACTCCTCAAATTTTTCTGAATTTGTTATTCCTACTTTTCTAAAATTCAGGAAATTTTAGGCATAAAAATTGTGGGGACAGTCTTCACTCTTTATCTGAGAGTATAGTACTCAGAATCCTTTCCAGCTCTTTTTGCTTGTAGCACTCTTCAGAAATCACAGCTGTACCAAATAAACAGTTTTTAATTTTAGGTATTTGAAAACAGTTTAATATAAATTTTAGATACAAAATAGTATAGCTAAGTATGTTCTGAAGATATGATATGTAGATGGTGACATTACTAAAAAATGGGTATGGGAACATGGTTTTTTTTCAAGATACTAAATTCTCTTCCCTGACAATAGTAATCTAAAATTGCAAAGAATGTCACAGCCTTCCAAATAAAAAAATGGAAAAAAAACTGGAAAAAAAAGGAAAAAAAAATCTGCTACTTATAAGACAAGTTACTTAGTTCAAATTAAAGACATGTTTGAACAGGGAGTTAACAACAAAAATAATGTAAACTAAATGAAATTACTATTAAATGTTTGGCACTGTAATCAGATGTTCATAAGCTTTAGTTTTCCTCTAATCAGGAGGAAATAATCTTAATAATCTTTGGAATTTGCTTTTTGTATATTATATGTATTATACATAGTGTAATATTGCACTTGTTTTTAAAATATGAGAAACTTATTTTGGACTCTCATAGTAGCTTTTTCTTTTCCCTCTTTAAACAATGCATTCTCTTCTGTTATTACTTACTGTAAATCAAGTTATTTGATAGCTGACCTTGCAAAAGAGAGCAAAAAGGCAGAGGTGACGTAAAGCTGAGCATTTCTCTATATATACAGAGAGGAATGAGGACATGCCAGGGAGTCATCTTCAGCTGTCTGGATGCAGTTCACTGGTATCCACAAACCAATCTCCCAAAGACATGGCCATTAATTCTCATGATCTGACAGACATTTCAAAGGTAAGTAAAACTGGTGAATGCTCAGTTGATTTCCTTTGAGGTCAAGAGAACAAGTAAGCATTGGTTTTAGTTGTATATACTGATAGAAAAACAAAGAAACTGTGCAAAACGACATCTAGATCTGTCTCATAAAAATACTTTTCATATGTAAGCAGTGCTTAAAGTCACATTTCATTGAATTTAAGTTGAAAATCCATCTGAAGAATGTCAGCTTTGAAGAGTTCACTAACTTTGTTGCTTTTACATTGTAGGAGACAATAAGACAAAGAATGGAAAAGATAAGTAAAATGTAAGTAATAGGAAAGGGCAGCAAGAATTTATTTCCCAGGAGGGAGTTGTACTGGACTAAGGCACACAGAGAATGTACATATGTTTTCCAAACCTCAAAGGTCTCTGTCAGGTGTGGCATTTCCTTATGGCTCTACTGGATAGCAAATCCAGTTACATTTTTGTATTTGTGGGATGAATCAATGTTTTGATTTCTAAAAAGCAATAGAAAGCACTCTTTATAGTGTTAACTAGAGATTAAAGGGTGTTTAGGATTTGGTTAATAAGAAATAGGAGTATTATTTATTTCTTGATTGAAATTCCATGATACTTGCAACCTTTCTTCCTGAAAAATACCTATGTTATCTTAACTGTGTTTTTTTATTTAAGGAAAGGTAAAACAAATTTCCGCCTAAGTTAACTCTATAAAGATGTATTTGACATTAATTCTGAGATCTATAATAAAATTTTTTGTTATATTTTTATTATACTTGAAGAGAAATGTGTTTCTCTACAGTGTTTCTCTGGCAAGAGATTTCTATTCTCTAAGGGTGTGGCCTAAAAAGAGCTCTAGCCTTTTCTGTGATTTAATTTTATTGTGTGGGTTACTTCTTTCTTTGTGTACTTAAGGTTTATTGATATATGGTAGGCATTTAAAATAGAAACCAAGTGCAGAGGAAAAAGATGGGATGAGAGAAAACTTATGGGGTCATGCTGCTTTGTTAGTATAATTAGGATGTTAAAAGCAAGTCAGTTATTTTGTACCTTATTTTATTAAATGTATGTAAACAAAATCTATTTTCAGAATTGAAGAAACCTTCAACTTGTTCAAAACACCCAGCCCACCTCGGGGAATATCTGAAAGCACAGGTCTTCAGACCTGGTCTCTGCAGACTTATGGTTACCAGAAATAACATGTATGTTTGTACAGTATTAAATTTTTAATTTATCGGATTTGTAACGATCACCAGTGCTTTTATGGCTTTGAATAAATACTTTACTCATCCATCTGCGCATTGATTTCCCTCCCATGACCACAATTTTTGGTTTTAAAGACTGTTCAAATAGCTTCTTCCTCCCTCCTTGCATGTTTGTAAATTGAAATCATTACAGCAGTGTATTCTTGTGTTGACATTTGTTAGCAGTGTGCTAAGTAATATGTTTTTTAAAGTGCGGGCTTGAGGACTGTGGTTTACATCCTGTTGGAAACATTCCAGCTGGAACTTTCGTATTACACCCAAGAGGCATTCTTACATACCATCTTACCATCTGTACTGTTGAATGGGTCTTAATAAAAAACTTACACACACAGTTTCAAATATGTACCTTTTTTGCTGTTTTTAATTTTATTTTTAAATATAAGTTTTCATGCTGAGATGGAGAGCACCAACACTTTATGCCTTCCATTAATACTGACCAAGTGAGGGTCAGTTTGATCCTAAACACTGAAATGTGCAAGTAAGTCCACAGACTTTGACTGCAGGAGATGTGTTGAGTGTTTTAGTGCTCTTAGCCAACACATTTTAAGACCAGCAGCACAGATGGAGACCAGTCAGTATACAAAGAAACACAACATTTTCATTATTTGAAGCCATATTAAGATTTTGGTTTAGAGACATAAGTAGATGTAAGACTTCCATAAACATGATCAAACCAAAGATGTGTGAGACTTAGATTTATTTATTGGTTTATTACTCTTTTTAAATTGGTAGCTTATCATATCAAGATTCCTTTGTGTTTTAATACTTCATTTTAAAAGATTTTGGAAGTTTAATACTACAATACAGTCAGAATTTTTGGGGGGCAGAGTTTGCAGATGAAGGCAAAAGCAGCTGTTTGGCATGCTGTAAAAAGTGATTTCTGTGTTTAATAATAATTATGATTTTTTTCTGTAACCATATGGAATATAAATGGACTTTATTTTACACAGAAACAGAAGAGCTTGTGCCAATCTGTTGTTACATAAACTAGTTCTGGGTTTTTCTGACTTCTGTCATTAGACTTAGTTTTTCATTTGTTTAAAAATAAAAGAACCTAAAAAGATTGGAAAATTACATAGTAGGAATGTGTTTTGCCCCTTAATTGAAAATAGGCCTTGAAAATCACTGTTCATTATTCTAACTGTGAAATGAAATGAGGGTTTTCTTCTAAAATGTTAGAGCAATTTATGTCTTAAAATAGGACTACAGCACCATCTTGTGGAAATCTTTATAAAGTCATCAAAGAAGTAAAAATTAATATTTCTGCTTTAAGTCGCTATGGTCAAATATTTGGAATTATCTTGCTCTTATTTTTCCTCTGCTTTGGAATCAAAGAGGCTTTTATGTTCAGTAAGATATTTATCCTCTGTGATATTTGAGAATGTGGCAGGAATGAGGGGAATGACTGTTGTTTATTCATGTCATGGCAAAAATGAGAAGTGTTAGTATACTTGATTCAAGTTACAGAGACTTATTGAATGCATCTGGGGAATGCAACAAGTGTTAGGAAAAGCTCTTTCTATATATGTGCAATTCAATATAATCTCTATTTAGTGCTATAACATTGAAAATCCCAAGTTGTTCAATTATTTCCTTCTTCCAGCAGCTGATATAGTAATGAAAAGCTAAAATCAAGAATATGGACAAACTGAAGTTTGAGAAGTGCGTTGCTGTCTTGTAAAGGTTAATTTTTCTAGAGAAATAGGAAAATAAGACAATCAAAATATATTAGAAGATACTAATTGTGGAATTTACTTAGTTACTTTGTATTACAGGTGCTTAAAGTTCTTTAATCACTAGTAAACAGGGTGTGAAACAGCTTTTTTCTATTAGCTACTTGTTTTGACATTGCAAGTTAGGCATAATTTCAAACGGTTGCAATTGTAATATATTCTACCTTAAAATTATTTATTTGCTAATTATTTGCAATTATCTTTTCAAACACTTTATGCCTCATAATTTCTGTTTAGGTTTTTTTTTAAGGATCTCTTGTAAATCTGTGTGGTGAAAGTAATTAACTTACAATGCTCAGGGAGCAAATTATGCTTCCACAGGAGAAGTATTATATCTGCAAAAATGGTTTAATGATAGTATTTTGCTTCTGTGGTGTGTAGGCAGATTTCTGTATGATAAGAGATCTGTGTTGTGGTCTTTGTAGGATACTGGGGACGATGCACTCTGTCACCTATGCCAGATGAGCAATCAATACAAGGATAGTGGTTAAAACACTTTTGAGTGTCCCAAATGGGGAAAAGAAGTTGTACCAAAACTATGATAGTCCTTCCCCCTGAGCATCCTATGGCTTATTTAATGAGTAGTAAAGTTAGTATCTCTGTTTGGGCAATGTGACCTTATCTGAGAGAAAAATGCTGTTATCAGTCATTGCAGAACTCATTTTCTTTAGTCTATCTAGAGCAGATGCTTGATTTGGAAGTGGTAAAACATTTTACTCTCTAGGAGCAAACTGCTCTAGTTACAGGTTCACAGCAATTAGCAGTAGTGGGGAGCACTGATGTTCTAATACAGCCTTGTGTGTTGGTTTTCCTCTCCCCTTTCCCTTTGCAGTTGTTGTAAAGAAAACTTACTCTGTAAAGCAAAATCACTTGATGATAGACTCAAAATTAACAGAAATATAATTTTGCCAATGTTAGATTTATCATGATAAATTTTTAGCATAAGCAACATCAAAGAATATTATGCCTTGGGGTATTTTAATCAAGGGTGCAATTCTGTTTCTAAAACATACTGCAAGGTCTTCATAAACTTTCACACTTGCGTGTCTGTTCTCTTACCTGGTGTTGCTGCACTGCATTGAGTACATGTTGAAATATGAACTGGGATTAAGAGTTAGAGAGCCTTGAATACTTTCCATGAATGCTGAGAATAGTTTCACAAAGCTGAAGTTTTTGGCAGCTTAAGGGATTTCCTCCCATTGCTGATCATTCCCATCTGTCTGTGTTATCAACTGTGTTTTGTAACTGATGTGACTTAAATATACTCTTCCAAAAATAAATAGTGAGGGGTATTGGTTGTATTTTTTCGAGTAGTCGTCTTTTTTTTTTTATTATATTATTTCTCATTCACATCAGCTCTGTGATCAACATAAGACATTGCTTCCAAATGTTTGTGCCTGAACTTTCATTTGGAGCAGCCTGCTATGCTGTCAACAAGGAGAGAGAAGGGGTTGAGTTGGTGTTTTACTGCTGAAAGAAATCTTTCACTGAGTCTCCAGAGAGCTAGAAGTGAAGAAGTTCCTGTGCAAAGTCCCAGTGTACATATTCATGAAAACTTGTTTAATTTATTTTTTAATTGATTGAATGAAAGGGCAAACATGTCTGAGAAAAACATGGAAAATAGGATTAAAGGAAATCTAAATCTACAATTTGTAATTGGATCAGTTTTCAGAAGTTGAAATTGCTCTGTTTATTACATGTGCTTTTGTTTTGTTTTGTTGGATTTTTTTTTCCCCTTGGCCTGTTTTTCTGGATTTAGAGGTGTATTTTTCATATGTTCAAAAGTACATGAAAAACTTAACCTGTTCTTTGCTGAGTAAAATGACCATAAAATATACAGGCAAATGCAAACCCAATCCTTGGGAAATATCCTTTGTAATCTTTTGTATTGTGGAATAAATGTGTATGAATATATAACACATTTAAAATATTTCACATAGGCAATCACTGTATTATAAAAATATGAAACATATTCTCCTTAGAATTTTCGTTTAACTGTAGTGATAAACTAGGTAATATAGTTCATGGACTTTGAAACATTTCTTTGCTATTCATATAAACAAGTTTCAATATGCAGGAAGACTCTTCAGGTTTTTTTAGCAGTGTGTGTTCATTTGCTCCATAGGTGATCAACTAGAAGTAGTCTGGCACTGCATAATCTTTATCCCTGTATTGTTGCATTAGACACTGATGGTATAGTAATTTCTTTGTCTGCTTCCTCCAACTGCAAAATTAAGAGATTCCCCTTGTTTTTCTCTTGAGTATGATGTGGTTTGGTTCATTGTTTATGCCCGCTTTAAGAATTACTTAGGAAAAAAGCTAATGGAAAAAAATGTAGTCTGTTTTTTTCTTGTAATTGAAACCATCCCATTGGAACCTATTGAAGGAACTAAGGATAAGTTCATGAACTTACTTGAGTTTATGTATTATTGGTAACTAAGGGTCCAGCTTCTTGTTGTAATAAAAGTGGCTGACAGCTGAGATAATTTCAGTTAAAGTAGTTGTGCTTTTGTGTGAACTACAGAAAAATAGATGCTGATATGGTGGAAGATTACTAGCCTGAATACTTTATCAAGTTCCGTTTTAAGCTGAGGCGACAGTTTAAGATCAGCGACTTGAATTTTCTATAGGTTTTTTCTTGTATCACCGTTGGAACATTTCTGTATTCTCTATATTATATGTAGCCTTTTTAATGAAGATATACCAGCAAACAATATATTGCTCTAAGTATTTTGTGATTGAATGTCATAGTCAAAACGTAAATCTTTTTGTTTGAAACTGACTTGGACTTGCATAATACTGTGTTGATGCGCTGATCATAAATTGTCTTGAATGTAAAATATACAGAGGGAAGGGATACAATAGTTACATTGCTTTAGCTTGGAAAGAACAAAAGGCAGTTATTCTAGTGATTGAGAAGGCACTGAGATTAATGTTATTTCATAGTTGTTTAAAAGGCTTCAGCCTTGATTGAAAGTATTTTTGTTACAGGAGTGTCTTTGATAAGTGTTTGGATTTTAAGTGTGTTTTCTGATGGTTTTGCCCTCATTTTAAAGATTGACATAAATATACTGATCTAGTAGTACAAGCAGCAGCAATGATCTGTTCTAGTAAGGTTTGTGAGCTTTGCTATACAGGTATAGTTTTACCTTAGCAATAAATAAAGATGAGTTATCTGTGAATCCCTTCTTGCTAAAGGAGAGATGTAATCTTGAGTAAAGAGCAAACTGAAGTCCTCATAGAGGAGAGGCCTTGAAATATCACAACCCAGAATATGGAGGACTTTCCTGGTTATTGGAGTAAGGTCCACAGGAAATACCTCTGGAGGAGAGAAAAATGGAGCTACAAGGGAAGCAGGAAAAAGGCTCTGGATGATCCCAAAGTGGGGGTATCAACAGGATATATTTTATTTGTGTAATGCTTTAAAAAGTTACCTTCAGAATGTAATGTGTCTTACAATCAAGCAGCACAAAATACCAAGGGGATGCATTTAATTAAGAGTATACTCGTGTTGAGAACCATTTGAAATTAAAACAACTCAAATGAGTAGAAAAATACGCTGCAGTATGGTGGTCATAGGCATGAGACAGGGTTAGGTACCGTACCCATATGAACAGACCAAACTACCTTGAGACCTTTGGCTCCATACCTAATACACAAATGCTTTGATCAAAATTGTTTCCAACCTCCTCTGGGCAGATCTGTTGTTATCTCAATTCTTCATGCCCTATATTGGGCACCAATTAAGGCTGTCCTGGTTTAGGAATGGTATTCCTCAGTTCAGTGCCCCCACTGAGACTCCAAAACCACACTGCTGCTCCCTCTCCCTGTTTAGCCTTCCCCTTTCCTGTTGGATGGGATGGAGTTGAGAATTGGAGGCAAAATAGGCAAAAATCATGGATTGAGACAAGAGCCATTTAGTAGAAACAACAAGATAAGTAAAACAATAATAGCAACAGAATTAATGACAAAAGGGTTCAAAGAGAGAGTGATTCCATGAAAAATTCTCGCTGAGCCCTGAAGGAATCCTTTCTCCCTGGACAAGAGTGTCCCTTTCCCTTGCCCTCGTCAATGAGGTGAGGTGATATGGAATAACCTCTATGCCTAATCACACCCTCTCCCTGCTACTGCAAAAAATTAACCCTGTTCTGGCTGGAACCAGGATAGACAGTAATATTGCTTCAGCAAATGGTTTCATAAACATTTAATCAATAAAAGGAGATGGAATGGGACAGTATCTTGAATCTTGTACAAATGACAAATCTGTAAATAAGAGGTGAAAATTTAATTTCACAGGTTATCTAAAGCTGCACAGGTGTGAGAAAGGGATTTTGAACTTTAGGAAATAGACCTTCCAGACCTGTGCTGACCGACCTCAGCACTGTGACTTTAGCACATACCTAGCTTTAAAATGTCTGCCGAAGTTAAGGTGTCTTTATTACTCATTTAGTGCCTTATTTACAGTGTCTTGCATTTTTATCACCATTTGATTCTTATCAGGCATCCTAACAGTATTTATTTCTGTTATGCTTATGTATTTAATGTTTGGGGGGAGGGGAGCAAAGAATGATTGGTGGGGTTTTTTCTGTCTACCCTAGTGAGGTTTAATGTGAACACAAACCATAGCTGTACTCAGAAGCATAAGGTAGCTCAGGTAATCGCTCTAAGTCCACGTCAATAAAATTGTTCACTGTAGCCAGTGCGAGCATTCCTAAGTTATCAGTAACTTGAGGAGCTCGGGTCCTGACTTATTGCTGGGGCTGATGTTGAGGTCAGCACAGGCCACAGGACCCAGGAAGTTTGTGAGTCAGACCATGGCAATCTCTGTTGCAGTAACTGCGCTCTTGCTGATAACTGCGCTGGAGTTTGGTGACTCCAGTCTTAACATCTTGGACAGCAGCACATACATCATTAACTGAATGTGGGATCTGAAATTAAGTGCTTCCAGTTATGTGGCTGAATTATCTCATGCATCTCACCACGACTGTTGTATGTGTGTTTTTGTGTCTACCTATGGGAAATGAAGGGGACGAATATGTTTATAAATATCAATAAAATGTTTAAAACACAATTAATACTAGTTTTTAATACAAATGGTAAAATTGAGTGAGGATAATCTGAACTCAAGATTTCTATTTCTAAATGGGCTCAATGCTTTCCTGTTAAAAATTGAAGTAGTATTTAGAGTGACTTAATAAATAATTTCCTGTTTTCATGTAAAGTAAGCCTGTAATTCCAGCAAAAATAATCCCAGAATACACTGGATTGGAAGGGACCCACAAAGATCATCATCCTGGTCCTTCAGAGGACCATTCCCAAGAGTCAAATGTTTTTAAATCTGAACATTAAGTCAGACAATTTGTTCAAAGATCATTCTTTTTTGTTGCTCCAATGCTCGTCATCGCACAAAATTAAAAGTTTAAAATTGAAATTTAAAAGTTTAAAACAAATTAAAATTAAAATGTTTAAATTAAAAGAGACTCTAAATAAAGTGTATAAAGTAGGATACATATTTTCTATTTTGGTGTATTTTACTGGAAGATGTAGACAGACTTGACTACTATAATATAAACAATTTAGTCTTTAGACTACATTTTTTTCATAAAAGATTGACATTTGCTGCTTTTTCCAGATAACAGTAGCCAATGTTGTCTTATCAGGAAACAGATAAGCTGCAGTTCTGTGAGTCGTGGAGAAGATAAGAACAACTTTGAAAAATGGAGCAATGGTGCAAGAAGGTCCTTGTGTTTGAGAAAAGATTAAACACTAAACTTCCCAATAAACTGACAATCAGCCTTTTTTTCCCACTTAAAATTTCTCAATCACATAGAAGTATGAGGTTCAGGTAAGGGTGTTGAATTATAAAGCTTTATATAAAAATATTAAGCTTTTAATCTTTAAAATTATAAAGCTGCCTGCAGTAGAGAGAATATTTCAAAATGATGTGGTTTTTTATAGTAGAAATTCAATTTAATATTCATGAACAATAACTTTTACTGTTTGTTCATGTAGGCCCTTATTTGTAACATTGAGTCTGTGTCGCAGATGTAATCCCTCTAATTTAATATTTTCCAATGTTTGAAAGATATCCAAGAATATGGTCTTAAAATCTCTATAGAAATTGCTGGGTTGCATTTCTTGCATCTCTAAATGTGTATCTACTCCCTTGCTAGGCAAGATTTTCTTGATGCCAAGGAGGAATTCATTATTGCACATGATTCCAGCTCTCTTGCTATTATTATTAGCATGTATGTCATTTAGTCCTTATTGTATGTTCAGTTAGAACTGGTTTTGTAGCTGAAAGGAAGTTTTACTCCCCTTTCACTTCCCTTCCTTATATCTGGCCTACTGAAGTTTTCCTTCTTTACAAATTGCAGCTATACTTTTCTGTTTCAGGAACTGCTTCTTCAGTTTAATATCTAGATTACATATCTGGGGAAAGAGAGAATAATAAGCTCATTGCTTCTGCTACCAGTACTAAAGCTGATTCTCCTTTCTGGTTTTATTTTCATGTATTTGTTTTTTGTTGAAAAAGATCAACACTGCCTATACTCTAGTATAAACACAAGTCATTTTTTGATTATGTGGAAAAAAAACCCCAAAAAAAATATCCCAAAGCAGGAGCTTTAAGAAATGTCAGAAATACTGTTTTGGCTGTATTATTGTTATATGGCTTTTAACATACCTGTTACTCCAAGCCCTTGCATTTTCTTTTTTTTAATTACATTGCCCTTAAGCAATTTTTTCCTCCTTCAGTAAAGAAGAAAGTGTTAGTGGTGTTCATTACTATTTCAGGTCAATCTGTGAGTATTTTACTTGCTGATACTTTCTTTTATGCCTTGAACTTCAGAAAGAGACAGCTATTGTTGTGGTGAGCTTTGAGTTCCAGTGTATCTAGGAAAAAGGGAGGGAATAAATTAACAGGCTCAGTTAAGAACCACAGCAAAGTGCTGCTCTTGTGACCTCATTCTATTCTGTTGGTAGAGATTCTGTATCAATTAGGATAATTTCTCAAAAATGACCACAGGAAACATTGTGCAGGCTCGTGCAGAATGTGAACCATGAGAGACGTCATGGTCCAGGAAAAGTAATTCTGGGAAATATTCCATGGAAGCTGTAGATAAGCATACTAGTAAAATTGTGACTACATTTGTATAATTTGCATGACTGGAGGGAGGCAGCAGAGAAAAAATACATAAACAGTAAACTCCAAGTATGAAAACAATGTTTGCAGAACAGAAACAAGTAAATAGGAAAGGAACCTAAGTATTTCCAATGTTATTTGGATAGGTAGACGTTGGCTTGAGATTCTGTATAAATCATACAAATACATTCTTGTCTTCTGTTTTCTGTTTGAAACCTGGATTCTTCAGAGCAAAATGTAATGTCTCTGATATTTTCCAAAGGGGCTATTTTACCTCTGTGCAGTGAGATACTGTACATCCAATATCTCACTTTTGCATAGAGAGAATGAACTTAGAACTCATTGAAAAGTCAGATTTGTCATATATTTTGTTTAATGTTTGTCAGCATTGAACTATTTCAGTAAATTGTTTTTTCACTCAGTATTTTCAGTAAATATTTTTTCAGATTTCTGATCTTAGCAGCCTGAATATTATCAGCCAAAGTGATCGTATCACGAGATAACCACCCCTTCCAGAACATTTGTGAGTGGATTTGGATTTGATATTTCTACTTTATAACAGTAAGAGCAGTACACATTAAATCTTTGTCCTAACAGCTTCTTTTAAGTTTTCTTCAGCTTTTTGTTCTCTGACCCTTAATAAAATTTCATTCTAGAAATTTCAGAGAATTATCTGAAAGAAAAATCCACATTCAGGAATGTCTACAATCATCAGAACCTCTTTGAAATTACAGACTTCTATATTCATATATTTCTCTTTCTTGTTCCTCTTGATTTATCAAAGCAAAACAGTTTTATCTTTTGCCTTTCTTTTTTACCTTCCTTAGGTCAAACATTGGGTTCTTTTTGGCGTGTTAGGTCTATATGGAATGTGATCTTTACTGGAGAATATTGGAAGCATAATATTAAAAAGAACTGCTCACCTAAAAGTCCTATTCAAATGAAGATATTGAACAAGGGTTCTGCTTCTTCTTTTGAATCCTTTGAGGATATTATATACCTAATGTTTATATGACTTGAGGAAAATTAGACATTTGTCACAGAAAACATTGATGGATTCTAGGGAATGAGCGTAGATATCACATAATTGCAGCACAACTTTAAACTGAGTGCAGCATCCTTCAAAGGGAATTGAATTTCATACTGTCGGTAGTGTAACAGAACTTATTACTTGGTACTTAATAACAAGTTTAACTTGGAGGTAATGATTTTACATTTAGACCCCCATTAAAAAGACAAACGCCTTAAACTGACCACTCAACTCACTCAACCATGGTGTCTGTTTAGAATGAAAGACTTCATGAATTCTTTTCCTCTTTCTTTGGGTTTCTGAGGCCCTTTCTGGTACTAAGCTTTAACAACTTGTCTGCCTGAGACCTTAGGGCCACACAGAAACATCTGATGAAATTGAGGAGGATTCAAAGCTCCTTACACAGCTAAAATTGCATCAGATGACCTGTGAGAAACAGGTACCACTGCAAATTCAAGTTAATGTTAAGATTCCTGTCAGCAAAGGCAATCATTTAAGCCGTTTCTTGCAAAGCAACCAAATAAAGTATTACTCAAACATCTGTCAGCAGAGACTTGAGGTCTAACCCTCAGCTAAGCTAGAAACCCATAATGAGGGACACCTGGTCCAAACTGCTTTTGCTTAGAAAGCTTCAGCACTTCTTTGATATATCGGTAGGTCACATTTGTGACAATATAATTTTCTAGAAATGATCTGTCCAACCCAATTTATGCAGCCCAATTAACTCTTCTTCATTAGGCCTTGCTATTTATCTTCACATTATAAAAATTTTCGGCCTCTTAATGTATTGTGCCTTTCTTTAAAACTGTTCAAATTTAAAGTACTAGTTTTCTCTTGTAGTGCAATGAAATATTTAATTCTGAGATAAGTAGAAGCCTTCTGATCTCCTTTCCGTATCCATATACCATAGCAGGCCAGCAGAACCCACTCCCTTCCTATTTATCCATTCCTTGTGACTTCTTCTGCTTTAATGTGCATGTTTGCTAATTCAATCTTTTGTCACAGTATGGGTTTATTTTCTTTAGATTCCCCACCTTCTTAGGTACTCTGATGCTTCTAGAAGTTTTTCAAAGCTCAGGTTTGTCTGAAAGCTGAGAGCTAAGAAATAAGACTTCACATTGCATTTCCAAATAGGGCAAAAGGGGTAAGGTGGAGGGCTGTTTTTAGCAAAACAGTGGATAATCATTTTCACCTCAACAGAGTTTAACTGCTGCTCTTGACTTGAGATGGGACAGTTAATTTACTCGGAAAAAGCATAAGAAAGGCCACTAACAGTTGTTTATAGAGCATGATGGATATCACCTTACAATTAGTGATATTCTACTGATAGTAACTTGAATCTTGGAGTTGTCTTGGGAAATAAAAAAGTCAGAGCCCCATGGAAAACGTCTTTATCTTATTTTTTTTTCTTTTTCTATTAAATGGTGCTACTGTTAAAAAGCTTTAAAGTAAATACCTAGTTGTTAAAACTATTGCTGAACCTGAAGATGTTTTACACTGCTGTTCATTTTGATATTCAAATTTGAATTTCATGGATTTCTTATATTGTAAAAAACTTGTGTTTTGTCTTGTAGCCTTTTTGTAAGCATCCCTGCTCCTTTGTTTCAAGCACTGTCTACAAACTCTTGAGAACAAATTAAATTGCCAATTGCTTAAGGATCTCTCTTGTGATATCACAAGGCAGGATATTTTTTTGAAAAGTGAGCATATACAGTGAGAATCCCTAATTTCTATGTAGATAGAAATCCTGAGGGACCTTAAAGATCATCTAGATCCAGCCCCCTTGCCCTGGACAGGGACACCTTCCACTAAACCAGGATGCTCCAGGCCCCATCCAGCCTGACCTTCCAGGGCTGGGCCATCCAGAGGAAACTTGTGCCGGTATCTCACCACCCTCAGAGTGAAGCATTTCACTCTAATATCTAATCTAAATCTGCCCTTTTTGAATTTGAAGCCATTCGATTCAAGGTGGCTTGTCCTGTCACTCCACCCCCTTGTAAAAAGTCCCTCTCCAGCTCTCTTGGAGGCCTCCTCTAAGGTCTCCTCAGAGCCTCCTCTTCTCCAGGCTGACCAACCCTAACTGTCTCAGCCTGTCTCCATAAGAGAGGTGCTCCAGTCCACTGAGCAGCTCTGTCATCTCCACTGTACTTGCTCCAACAGGTCCATGTCCTTATTTTGGGGTTCCAGAGCTGGATGTAGCATTCTAGGTGTGGTGTCACCATAGCAGAGCAGAGGGGCTCCATCCCCTCCCTCAGCTTGCTGGTCACAGTGCTTTTGATGCAGCCCAGGGTGTACTTGGCTTTCTGGGCTGCAAGTGCACGTGCTTGGGTCTTGTTGAGCTTCTTGGCAACCAGAGAAACAATCCATGATCAAGGAAGGTCTTGGCAAACAGTTTATCAGCATTATTCAGGCAGTCTAACCCTGCGCCGTGTCTGTAGAGCATTTAAGTTAATTTTCCTTCTAATTAAGTAAACCTGAAGTATATCAGTGAAGGTTTACTTTCCTGGAACTGAAACATAGAACATAATGTAAGTGACTGAGTTGCTCGCTAATTGAAGCAATCAGTCAAGGTAATGAGGGAGGATTTTCTAGTGAGTGGTAGTGGTGGTCAGGGGATAGGGGAGACATTCAGAAATTCCTTGGAAGTAGAAACATGGTTAGTGGGTACAGACTCAAAAGGATTTGTGTTAGGGTTGGCAGCGAAGTTGTGCACTCTGCACTCAGGAATGATATTTGAAAAGGTTGTCGCTTATGTTTGTTGTACTAAACTTTTATTCTCTCACTAAGCAGGTTTTTCTGATATATGGCAACTATAGAATAACTAGCGGCTTAGAATGGAAGAGTAACTGCAATTCTAATTTAAATTGAATTGTTACTTAAGGGTGGAAATTTTACTTGCTTGCTGTAGTTCTTACGAGTAAGTATGTGATCTGGATGGTGTTCAGCACTCATTAATCATGTTTGCATACCCGTTTTACAGCTGGATTTTCAAATATGGTCTCAAAGTTCATTTAACATGCCTTACAGAAAGTAAATATGTCAGTAAGTTTTGGTTTGTTTTACATACTCATTCTTCAAGTAGTTTAACTTAGTACAAATCTATACTGCATTCGAACTTTATCCAGAGTTGGTCAAGACTAGTTTCATTTCAGATTATGGAGTGATCCAGGAACACCTGGAGCCAAGATTTATGTCTTTACCTAAATTTTGAAAGTACTGTGTTTTTATAGCCCTTTAGAGGAAAGTCAGGAACTGCATTAACACTTGTTAGAGCAACAGTTAATGCAATGCTGACTAGAACTTAACCCCCTAAAATATTAATGTTAAAATGTCAAAAAAAAAAAAAAAAAAAAAAGGTTGGGGGGGAGGGGGAATGAGTTGAATGAGTTTCAATATTTGTTCTTGCAAAATTATTTATTCTCCTTTATTTAAAAAATTGTCAAGTTTTAAAGCATTTGAGATGAACAAGGTTTGCTTCTTTATTTGCTGCTGATCTGGTATAAAAGTTAAGACCTCAAGTCCCCACAGAAGTTATTCCTCTGGAATAAATATTTGAATATTTTTAAACCTGACAGGTTATGTACACTAGCCACAGACTTTGAAACGGATGTATTTCTAATTGAAATATCTCATTGAAAATTATCCTTTGGTTAAAGTTTTCTTATGCCAGTGAGATTCATACCCAGTATGTTGGAAATCTAGATTTCAAGCTGCAAGGATTTGAAAACATCTAGTTTTGAGTGTTTCTGTAGAGTAATGCTATGTCATTAGAAAAATTGTGTTTGCATAAAATTGTACACATATTTAAATCCTTCCTCAGAGATGATGAAAATTACAGTGTGTAGCCTCAGGTTCCATAATCTACATTGTGTAATTCCCTTGCTTAGAGTAGATAGTAGAAGACCACGAGTTGGAAAAATTCTGTCAGGTTTCAGCACTCTGCCTGCTTTACCAAACTGTTAAATAGTGAAATGATACCATCCTTTGCTTTCTTTAGAAAATTTCAATCAGCTAGAATTGTTCATCACTGACAGCACTCCGTACAGTATCATTTAACTTGAGTCAGGGTGATAAATCATATTCTGTAATTTCTCTGAAGAATGTAAAACCTTTCCAACACTACATCTGTTAAGAATATAATACTTGTCTTTCTATGCAGCAGAATGGAGATTTAATCACAACAGTACCATTTAGAGGCATCTATTCGTGTATTTGAATATTTTGACTAAGCAAGATGGGTTACTTTCTGAATGAGAAACAAATATGTCTTCATATAATCTCTTCTACTCAAGATTTTTTCTCAATGAAAAGAGATTTTGAGATATACTTGTTTAAAATACCTTCAGGAACTTGAAAGCAACAAGTGTTTCCAGTGTTTCTGCAGCTGTGTGAAATGCTTTGCCTGTCAAAATGAAGGTGATGAATTATGGTTACACAAAAGAGCAAAGCAGATTCTATTAAGACCGTCAGCAAAAGTTGGTTTTGTAACTGCCTTGAAAATGATAAAACTTTTCCTGTTAAAAATCGCCACAAAATAAATGAAAATGATGTATTTAAATTTTCATTTATTTTTATGGCAGTACTGTGACGCATCATTTTTGTCTGCCTCAGTAAATATGTTCTGGAGACAACCAAGTTTTTTCATGTGTTAGAGCAACCTGACAGAAGTTGACAAATCTTATCTAAACAGACTCTACACTCTTCTCTTCTTGCATAAATCCCCATGACTCATTAATACATTATCTTGTCTCCTCAACCTGAATTCTTTCTGCCCCTATCCTAGTTTGTGCTCTGGATGGGTTTTACTCCTTTGCAGCCAGTGTGACCCTATGGTGTCTAGGCTGCATGCTCTGATTTGGGTTAGACCCAATCTGTCCAAATAGACTGAATGCCTGGCAGTAGTTTGAATGTTTTAGCTCCCCCATATGCAGCAGCTGGCAAACTGTTGTTTTTGTTAAATCGGACCCATTTAATGTTTCAGAGGTATCTGTAAATTTGTCAAATAAGTGACAAAAAAAGAAAACAAATCTAATTTCACTTGTGAGGCTAGCATGCAGTTAGTGCAAAATTAATTTGATAGTATACATTATAAGGTTATAATTGATCGCACTTTTAATTTTACACTTTGACTGTAGTTTGAACAAAATGATGATCAACTTAAATAAGGACACCTAAGCACAAAGCTGTCTCTTAAGACCCACCAGAATTCAAAAGAAATATTAAAATATAAATTCATATAATCTAGAGCTTCATAAACTGGAACATTTTTTTTGTTTGTTTAAACTCTTTTTGTCCGGTTCTGACCAGTATGTGAAGCTTTCCACCTGGTCATTATCCAAAAGCAGCCAGCTCATTTACACATATTTCCTTGAGGATTGTTCTGATAGATGTCCTTGGAGCCCACTTGCTGCACTGATCAAGCTAGACTGCTGGCATGATTACATGAGGGAAAGGCTGTGGATATTGTCTACCTGGACTTCAGCAAAGCCTCCCTGATTTGCTACTGTCTTCCACAGCATTCTCCTGGCATCCCACAGATTGGACAGATGCACAGTTCACTGGGTTAAAAACTGGCTGGATGGTCAGGAGCAGAGAGTGGTGGTGAATGGTGCTACATCCAGTTTCCAGCCAGTCACCAGTGGTGTCCCCTGCCGAGGCCTGTCCTGTTTAGTATCTGTCTGGATGAGGGGATTGGGTGGCACTGATTTGTGAGGGAATATTGATCTGCTGGGGGACAGGTTTTTCAGAGGGATCTGAACAGACTGGGTCATGGGCCAAGGCCAATTGTCTGAAGTTCAACAAGGCCAAGTGCCAGGTTGTGCCCTTGGGTCACCATGACCCCACTCAGCACTACAGACTGGGACAGAGTGGCTGGGAAGCTGCCCAGAGGAAAAGAACCTGGAAGTGCTGATTGATAGCATCTGAACATAAGCCAGCTGTACCCAGGTGGCCAAGAAGGCCAGTGGCATCCTGGCCTGGATCATCAATAGTGTGGCCAGCAGGACCAGGGCAGGGATTGACCCCCTGCACTGGGGAGGACTGGTGAGGCTGCACCTCACATACTGTGTCCAGTTCTGGCCCCTCATAACACAGGGACATTGAGGGTCTGGAGCGTGTCCAGAGAAGGGCAATGGAGCTGGTTTTGTGGGGGTCTTGGAGTACAGGTCTTGTAAGGACTGGCTGAGGGAGCTGGGGGTGAGGGAGCTGGAACCTGGAGAAAAGGAAGCTGGGGGGACACCTCATCGTTCTCTACAATGCCCTGAAAGGAGAGTGTAGTCAGGAGGGGTTTGACTTCTTCTGTCAAGCAAAAAGTGATGGAACAAGAGGAAATGACCTCAAGCTGCATAGGCAGAGGTTAAGGTGAGGAAGGATTTTCTTAAGCGCTGGAACACATAACACCAGCAGGGAGGTGGTGAGTGTTCAAGGAGTAACTGGATGTGGCACTTAGAGCTCTGGTCTAGTTGACAAGGTGGTGATTGGTCAAAGGTTAAACTTGATGATCCTGGAGGTTGTTTGCAGCTTAAATTATTCTGATTCTGTGACTTGCCTTGTGGCTTAGGACATCTAGTACTTTTCTCAGCAGTGGGAATGCAACTACTTTCAGGAATTTTCTTAACCACCAGTCTATAGAATACCTCTTATAAGGAAAATGATTTGGTGTTTTGTTTTCCTGCTTCATAAAACTTTTCACTTCTTATAGCATTATATGTACAGCTACAAGGTAAGCAGTCTTGGGAAAAGCAAATGGAATGTAAACTGTCTCTCTGAGAGCTTCCTGATTACTTGACCAGAATTTCATGGATTTTTTTGTCATGTGGCCCAGACAATTTCCTCTGGATTACTTTATAGATGTCATCACCACATGTGTTTTAAGAGAAAAATATCTTCCTTCAAATAATAGGTACATACTTGTAACATAGTGTTTTCTTCTGTGATCACAAATAGAGAGAGGCATTTAACTGTAGGCAAAACACCTAAGCACCAAAGTTTTTTTTGTTGTTTTTTTTTTTTTTTTTTTTTTTTTTGTGGGAAAGAGTTTTCTGTAATTCGCTTATTTCTGGGAGCAGGTTAAAGGAAGCAGAGAATGGCTAGGGTAAAGGAGGAAATGCATGGGAACATCTTAAACTGGCTTTATTGTCTGAAGACAAGACAATGAATCATGTAACTATGTTCTAATACAGATGTTTGTATTCCTTGGAGGGAGGAGCTGGTCAAGTGCTTAAGTGGTTCTGCAGCACCTCTCAACTTTTTAGATGTGAAATTACAATTTATTGGACTGTGGGGTGCTTCACAGTCCCTATCAGAATGATGTACTCTCATCAGTACAAAAAAATATTAATCATTATTATTTAATACCTTTGCATATAGTCCCAAATGTAAAGCTGCATATTTTCATAACCAGCAATTAAGGTATTAAAATATAGATAATATAGACAAAAAACCCCCAAAACAAAACAAACAAACAACCCCTACAAAACCCAATTTACATATAACCTAAGAGATAAGAAGTACTTTAGATACAAGTCTGTGGGTTGCTTTATTTTTTTTATTCCCTTTCTCTCCAAAAACAATTTTAAAACAAAAATATAAATTCATCACCCTTGGCCATAGACTTCATATTCAGGGAAGACATTTTGTAGGGAATGAACTCTTCTCCCTGCCACTATGCACTTGGGTCTCAAATGCTTTGCTGACTTGGAGCCTCTGTCAATGCATAAATTCAGAGAAAAATGGGCAATATTATCAAGTGAGTTGCAAATAATTACTTAAAGGAGAAGGAAAATGAAGAAAATTACTTAAGGAATGACATTTTATGATAGATACTTGCAGGTAGTAAGTTTACATATTTGCTGTTCTTCTCCTTGAGCGGTCTTGCTGAGAGGGATTATATGCATCAACTACTTTCCCTGATTTAATTTAAATTTTAACTAAAATTTTACCAATTGTGTTTCCATTCAAATGGCACAAACAATTAAATTGAGGATGCCTTTATTTGCAAAGAGCACACTTTGTTCTGCTTTTCTCTGAACTGTGTCATGTTTTCTTTCTAATGTCTTTTTTTTCTCACTTATCTTTTGAACACATGCTCACCTGCTTTAGAGGATCCAAAGCTACTAATAAAAACACCCCATAATATATAACAGATGCAGAAGTGAATATAAGTGGAAACAGTTGAATAAGGGGAGCAGACCCAGAGCTGTCATCAAGCTCTTCACAGTCACTAGATTTTTTTTCACCTGCTCATGCAGTGCTTACTCAAGACCTGTTGGCAGTAACTATATGTTTCATCTCTCACCATTTTTTTCCCTCTCCACCTCACAGGCTTTTTCTGGGAGTTTGTGAGTATATTAAATTCATCTTTAAGTCCTGTTAAATGTGCTAAACAATGTAAAGTGGTTGCCATTAAAAAGACAAATTTATGTGCTGCCAATATTTTAACCAGGACCTCCTTCTAAAATTTGTCCTTGGAGATTTTCTGGAATCCTTCCAGCTTGTGAGAAACTGTTATGGAAGGGTGTATGTCAGCTTGGTGAGGAGACAATTAGAGGGCTAGGAGATCTTTTGATTATTTTTCTTTATGATCAAAATGCATTTTGGGAAGAAATATGAAAATGCCATTTGACATTTTATGCACTGCTTTGAGTCTGTGGCCTAATCATGGTAGACATACAAGACCTTTTGAAAATACCATGGTTCTGTGTGTAAACTTGAGAGCAAAAGAAAATTTATCTTTCTTCAAAAATGTTTTTAAAAGCAATTGATGTTTGTTGTTCTCTATCCACATATGAGCAGTGTGTTTACAGATTTGTTTTCTAGATGTATGAAGAAAGTTTTGGGCATGATGGCTTTAAACAAGATGAAGAGAAGTTTTTATTTGGATACAAAGTTAAGTACTCCAGAAATTGTAATTTCATGTGCATTCTTTTCCTTCCAGGAGTGTTTTCAGATTTCTATTAAACACACTAGGCTTTGTTGTCTTATGTTCTTTGTGGATACAAAAAAAAAAAAAGTAGAAGAGTAGAAGCTATTAAAACAAGCTTAGAATCTAACAGCTGATATGTAATAATAGAGTCAGTCACATTTTTCATTGTGAATTTTATCTCCATTTGTTGGTTGTAGTAATGTAGTTGGACAGTAAACTTACAGAAGAAGGACCTTCTTGGTGGCACACCAGCATAAATCTCTTGTGTTAAACCAGAACACTGAAAGGGATTTGTCAATTTGGTTTCATTTGAGCTCTGCTTACATGTCCTATGGTACTTGGCAGTACAATACTGGAGTGTGAAATAAGCTATTGACACAAATATCTTTTTAGCGGACATGTGATCTGACTGTCTCTGTTGACAGCCCAGAGAACACATCCCCAGCTCCCTACCAGAGAGTACAGAGAAAAATAGTTTTGGTCTCCTTCCCTTTCTCTGTTCTCTTTCCATTATCCCATGTGAAATGAAATGCAGTGCTCCTAACAAAAAGTTATAGTTTTTTTCCCCCCCAGCTAAATTAAACAATAGCATTTCTGCAATTGATTGGTGAATGTTCAAAGGAGTTTTTTGTATTGTGGTTATTGATTTCATCTATCTGTGTTCAATTTGACTGATTTTCTTTCTAGAACTGAGCTACAAAGTCTTCTGCTTTCTATTCCACAGAGCTCTTGAAATCACACATTTTTCTGTGTTATGCAATCTAGTGTCACTTGCCTGTTCAGAGGCAGAGCAGGACAGCAGTGAAAGTCAGTTTGTCATTTTGTGTTATACTGTGCACTTCCTTTCTCCCTACTTAGTATATGCCTTTAAATATAAAGTTCAAATTAGCTCTGCTATAGAAAGACCTGTATCTCTGTTCACAGATGCTTTGTGTTGGGCATACACACAACCATAAGTGGAACTTTATTCTCTTTAGTTTGCAACCTCTTTAGTTCTGTGTGGTTGATAGTTTTAAGTATGCATAGAAATAAACATGCAATAAAACATATGGATCCAAGAGCTGACCTCAGATACATCACTGTAAATCTGGACAGGAACTGTTATCATTTGGTTTCATGCTGGTGCTATTAAGATAAAGAAAGGGGGAGTGATTTATTAGTGATGAACGGAGTTTTTATAGCCATCTCAGTCTTGCACAAGTTTATAAGGTTGTTTAAGTACCAAGACTCACAGATTTAACTCCTTTTATTATGTGTAAAAAACTCTAAGGCATTCCTCGCATAGAGAGTGAATGGTATGTAAGGGTATATTAATTAAAAGTCCTGTTATTTGAAGAAATTACTTGGATTTTCTTTTTTTCTTTCTCAGAACTCTTGTACCATTCTTAATTCAACCAGTTTATTATTTTTTACACAATGTTTTTGTCTGATATGTGTCACTATTGCATGAGCATATCCTTGGCTCAGAAGGAACCATTAGCAAAACAGTGAACCTGTTTGTGACTTCTTTCAGGGATACAGACATATAAATGTGTTGTGACACATTTTCTGGACACCTCAAGAAACCAACATTCAAAAACAAAGGAGAGAGGCACAAGGAGAAATTTTTTCAGGGGTATTGTTGTGATTCAAAATTATCACTGCTGCTTGGTCTCTTCTTGTCTTTTCATTCATAGCTCTCTGTGTATTTTCATGCTGTACTGTAAAGGAGAGAGATAAACAGGTAAATAAATTTGCATATGTAGAAAGAAAAAAGAATAATACATGTGAGGATAAAACACTTCAGTCTAAAAACTTTTGTCTTGGTTACTTGAAATATTTAATGAGAATAAAATACTGTGATCTTATGTCTTTTCAATGGTGTCTAAATAAATTAACATTGTGGGATATAATTACTTTGTTGATTAATATTTTGAACATTTTAAACATTTTTTATGCAAAAAAATTAAACTTTTATGAGAAAGGTGCCAATAACATAATTTTAATTTAAAAGTCAGAAAAGGCAGGAATTACTGCTGTTACAAGGCCTGGTACTGCACCACTGAAATCTGTGCCAATGTTGTCTTGTTCACTAATTGCTGACTCTGAATAAACTCTACAATTTCTCTTTAAAAAGAGACCACAGTAATTTCATATTTAAGAGAAGTGGAAGGCTCAAGATATATTTGTCAACTTCATCAGAACTAAAGCACAACTTTTAGGAGGAATGCTTAAAAAATAAATCTTTTAAAGGTTTCTGTATTCTGAAAAACTGTTCAATGTCCAAGAGTACAGCACTGAAGATATTGAGTGTATCATTTTTCCATTAATATAAGTGACACATAGGAATTTTCCTGAGATATACATGTAAATAAATGCAAAGTCAAGGCCTTAAAACAGCCCAGAAATGCTTAGCTCTCTTGATTTCTAAAGCTTTTCAGAGCAGGCACTACTTTTACTTTACCTGAAAGTGGTTTTTATCTTGACATGCATATATAAAACTTTTATGAGCTCCCAAGAATCTGTGAGAAATTATGCAAGTATACTCTGGGGGAAAGGGGCACAAAATCCCCTAAAGGTGGATGTTTAAATAATACAGAGAAATTGTGAACTAACATCAAATCCTTATTGAACAGCTCATGGAGACATGGTCCTTTCAAACACCCTGAGTTGAGAGCTCTAAAATATTAAAGTGATTTCTGATGCCCAGATTTAAGGCAATAAAAATAGATCTTCAAATTTTTATTCATGAATACTGGGCTTATGCAGTTATAATGGCCATCAGGGGGATGCTGCACGTTTGCAGACCTACCATTTTCTATGCTGGTATGCTACACATGTGTTTCTTACTTATATAGTGCCAAGTCCTATGTTTGAAGTGGAAATTATTTGATAAGATTTTTTTACATACTCTATTAAAGCATGTTATACATTGGTTAAGACAAACACAGAGATAGCTGGCATGTTAAGGTTCAGAAAGTATATTTGGTCTTAGATCAAATGTACAGATATACATTTATGGGTATACATTGTTTCAAAAGATTGGATGCTGAGGACAATAGAGGAACACACTCTTAATGAAATGCTATATAATCTGCATGAGCTCAAGAATGCCACTATATATTTATGGCTGTTTGGGGAATATAATGTGCACCAAGACATATCCATATTCATAGTGGCCTGTGGAAGTGTGGTAGAGAGGGATAAGGGAGAAGATTTAGGAAGATTGGCTTGAAGATTGAGAGGGTCCAGGTAAAAATATGGAAGGTTGGAATACATGTTTTTTAAATCTATCGAAGTCACAGCCCAAAGAAAAGGCATCAGAGCACATTTGCGAAACGTCAGACTTGATCCCTGCTGTAGTTTTGCTGCAGTTATTGTTCGTGCTGCAGAGTTTTGTACCCTGTGTTATGGCGTTTTGCTTTTTTAACTTTTATGGGTGGTCCCTTCAGGACCATCTCAATATAAAAAAAAATTATGAAAAAAAATTAAGTAAGTTGTTGTACTTTTGTTGAGTCTATCTGATATAACATCATTTGGAACTGATTAATGTTTATTTACCAGCCCCGAGTGAAAAATACATACCTTGTGGTTCTTTTAGCCTATAGGGGAATGGAAATGGGTTTTGACCTGTAAAGAGTGATGAAGTGCTTCCTTCATGTTTGCAGTGCAGCTTTTCCCACTCTGACCATGAATTCTGCTCAGTGACAGCTCCTCCAAGGGTGAGAAATGTTGTACAGGTGTTATTGGGGGCATTATTTGAGATGCTGAGCACGTGCTGCTTAAATTGTAGATGAGAGGATGTGTTTGAAAGGGGAATTTTACAAATATGATTCTGGAAAATGAGAACATTCCAACTGGTCACAGCTGTGTAATATGTAACAGTATAACATGATTTTTTCCTCTCTGAGTTACTGGTTTTATCACAGTAGATCTTTGAAGTACTGATTTGATGCAGATCTGTCTCATGATTTTTATTTTATTTAGAAAAATTAGTTGAATTTAAATTGATACTTTTCTATTTAAAAAAAAATAAAAATATTTGCCAGTCTGATAGGTAAGAGCAATGTACTGAAAGAAAAGGAAATTTCCTTTAGGGTGGGTGTTTCATCCAGAAAAGCGGATCAATGAAAAATGGATTCTTTCCACACGATGGCAGTGTAGGGGCATTTTTTAAAAAAAAAAATTTCCTGAGCTAAAATAAGTTGTTCTGCAAAACTCAGGAGAGGATTCGTGGTAATTTAGTCATTTATGACTACAAAGTAATTACAAAATGCTGTATTAGTGTAGTTATTAGTAGTGTGTCAGATCCTGGATGATACAGAATTTCAGTAACTTCCATTACCACTGGGTTTTAGTATAATTTATTTTAAGTACATATAACTGTTTTCTTGCCATTTGTTTTGTGGCTAGAAGACATAATCACTCTAAGCAATGAGCATATGATATTTTGAAAATATCTGATAAATTCGAATCTTGCAAGATGGAGAGTTAATGCTACTTTTTGGCTGAATTTGATTCACCAAATGTTTGAAAAAAGACTTCTGTGCATTATTGTATAATCAGAATTTCTACGTGTATAAACATGTGGTCGTTTCCTTGGATACCCATTTATCCATGTGTGAATTCTTGAAGGCCTTATAATGCATTCAGTCCCCTACTTGTTGTTAACTGCTGTCTATGTTACAAGCTTAAAAGCAAGGTAGGATGCTCTTAAATAATCAAATCACAGAAACTGTGATTTGAAACTATTCCTTGCATGCTGCTTGGTTTTTTTGTTGGGTTTTTTTTGTTTGTTTGTTTGTTTGTTTGTTTGGGTTTTTTTTGCTAAATGCATGGAGTTAACTTGGTGATATCTTTCTCTATTCAGTATAATAAAATTTTTTGCTCGTAAGTGCTCCAGCTGGCTTTTGCACACAGTGCTTGAGTATTTGCTGTGAAGTGATCTTATTTGTGAAATGTAAGTTATTTAATTTTCTGGAATTTAAATAAAATAAGCTCCCCTCACCTGTTTTCCCAAGTACTTGAAAAAGCTGGAAAAGAATAAAGGTCAAACCACGGTCAGCGTTCCTTGCCCAAACAGGGCATTAAGAGCATATTGAATTTCTAGTGTAAAATTTCTGTTGATTTCAGTTTGCAAAATTATCATTGAAGTAGAATTGATGGAAAGTTTCTTGGATTTCTTTCTTTTTGAGGAATGTAAGGATACCAGATGATTGCTACACAATACAATCTGACAGTATAACAAACTCAATTGTGTTTTAAAATCCCATTCATTCATTCGCTGTTAAGCTGGTTTGCTCCAGGTTGAGGGTAGCAATAATAAAAAGCCAGAATGTGAAGACTTAGGCTTCCTACAACTTGATTTGATTACAGCCATGGGAAAGTGGAAAAAAAATTGAAGGGGTCTTCAGGAAGAAGGAACCATCTTTCATCACCACGTGAAATGTAATGGTGTTTATCTGTGTTGAATGCTTTGCCATGTTGTAGCCGTGCACAAAACCTATTCTACAGTCATGGAGGCCTAACAAACTTATCTTTGTCCTTTTGGCCTATTTCTTATCTGGCTGGCACAGGCAAATCTATGTGGGTTTCAGGGAGGTGTTGAGGCTTTTAGTGCTTTACACCAGTACGATACTGATTAGCAATACAGATGTTTTGTGGATTGTGCAGTGAGGATGGAAAGAACAACTTGACAGTGTACAGAAGATAGAATATGTTTGATTAATTCCAACAACCAGTGACTTTGTGCAAAAATGTTTATTGTTTTGGTGCCCAGCCGCATTTTTGTTGTGTTACCTAGGTTATTTTACAGTTTCAATATGCTTCTTCAATTTATATCACCTTCTGATGTTTAGGAATTTTGCAAGTTGACTGACAATTATTGTACTGAAAAGTATTTGGCAATATGTTTCTCAGTGAAGTCATGGAAATTTACTGTACAGGTTAACTACTGATGTTTGTTTAATAGATTTCAGTATCTTGTTGAGGTCTCAGTCACTGCCCTGAGGAATTTACAATCAAAGATACGTGGAGATAACAAACCCACATTGAGTTTACTTGACTGAAAATTGTTAGCCAAACCAAACATGACACATCAAGCATGACAGATAGTATATACCTTGCATTCCAGTGTTAGTGAGCCAGTGAAAATAATTCAGATTTATAAATTAAATACAGGAAAATTAAATTGGAATGAAGACCAGAGGAATATTGTAGAAAATGAGGTACATTTCATTGCCCAGTGAAAGCTTTAAAAGGAACAGATTTTTATGTTCAAAAACGATATAGAAGTTGGAGACAGGATTATTTATTATTCAGAGCAAACTGTTTACGTAGAGAACTGGCCCAGAAAGTGTTGAGCTTCAGTATTGTGTATAAAAGTCAGGATGAGAGAATTAATGTTTAATACTAGGAGATTTTCAGTTATTCCTCAGCATTTTGATGAAAGAACTGACATGAACTTTGTGTGGGAAATTACTTTTTTGATTACCTTCAGAATAGATTTTTTTTCCTGAAAGCAATTTGTCTCATTTAGTTTATTGGGTCAATGAGGCCCAGTCCTGAAGCTGAGTCACAAATTGTGCCAATTTCTTGGTAAGCTTAATGCCAGCCTACTTGATTCTCAGTTTTCTCTATTTCAGAACAACTACTACATCACATCAGTGTCAGTACTTCAGAGAGCATTCGAATGCAACTCCTGCATAGTTATATGTGCTAAAATAGGCCACTGAATTTTAATCAGACTTAAAACTGTCCTTTTGTATCTCATCCAACACTGATACTGATGTGTTTTATCACTTACAGAGAATTACTGTACATAAATTGAATGTCTTGTCAGTAAAACCACAGTTATCTATGTAAAAAAAATTGTTAACAGATCCATTGTCAAGGTCACCTCAATTCTTGCTCAGTTTTACTGAACAGATTTATATTGGCTTTGTGCAGTCAGATGGAAAATATAAACAAAACACAAGAAGTAATTTGTTCCTTTTTTTTCAAATTGGAAGAATAATAAGGTAGATGGATTGAGCAAATCCAGATTTACGTCACTCATCTTCAAATGTTCTCATTTGTTCAGATGACTAAAGCTTCATCAGAAAAGAGAGAAAAATTGGAAGGGGAAAGCTATGTGCTCTAAGGAAAGAATCTTTTCAGTCTTGTAAAAGGAATTTTGGATTACAAAACCCAGACAAGTATCTCCAGGAGCTTTGATGACATGAATTTCAAAGGGCAAAAGCAAACCACTTTTAAACACTGGTAAGTAGAAGGAAGAGCCATCAGAATTGTTAAAAAAAGTAGGCACTGGATCAAATGATAAGAAGGAAGGCTTAGAGAGCCTTTTCAAAAAGGGGACACGGTGTATGGGGTAGAGGAAAAATACATCACTCTCTAAAATTACCTTAAGGGAGGTTGTAGCCAGGAGGGAGTCAGTCTCTTCTCCCAGGTAACAAGCTACAGTACAAGAGGAAATGGCCTGAAGTTGTGCCAGGGGAGGTTTGGATTGGATATAAGGAAAAATTTCCTCACCAAAAAGTCTGTCAAGCATTGGAACAGGCTGCCCAGGTCAAGCCACCATCTCCAGAGGTATTTAAAAGAGGTCTACGTGTGGTGCTGGGAGTCATGGTTTAGTGGTGGACTTGGAAGCACTGGGTTAAGGATTGGAATAGATGTTCATAAAGGCCTTTCCCAAGCTAAATGTTTCTATGATTATTGAGTGATCCAGAGCATGAGAGAATATGCATATGGTCCTTGCAGGACATCAGACTTAATGAAGGTAAATTCTTGGAATAAAATAAAATCTGCTTTTCTCCATGAGAGGGAAGAGGGATAATTACTAGCAATTAGGTTTATCCTCTACAATACTTATGTTTGTGAATATTGAGCGTAAAAATGCGGGCAAACCATCAGGTCTGGTAATCACACGATGTTAAATTCAGTAGCAAATTTTTGACTTTTCATTTACTAAAGGAGATATGAGAAGCAGTGAAAAGC
Organism: Cinnycerthia olivascens; assembly: GCA_035048155.1. Taxonomy (NCBI): domain Eukaryota; kingdom Metazoa; phylum Chordata; class Aves; order Passeriformes; family Certhiidae; genus Cinnycerthia; species Cinnycerthia olivascens. The sequence continues at coordinate 36,037,487 of JAWWMU010000180.1, forward strand.
ATCTAATATTTTTAAGAATTAGGAATAAGTTATCTCTTCATTTTTCCTTATCCTTTCCAGCTCCATGTTCAGTAGAATAGAATAGAATTATTTTATTTAATTATTTTGCATATTCAGATCACTTCAATTAGAATAATGCATCCAAGGGGCTTGTGCATTGCAGTCTAAGCAAGTTCAGGAGTATGTCTTAATTCAGTTGACCTCCCCATCTTGTGGATTGATGGACCCACATATTATTCTCCTTTTCAGTTTCCTAGAGGCAAAATTTTGTGTGAGGAACAGGAAATGTAAATGTCACTTGAATAAAAACACCCCACAAATTAAACCCAGAAACAAAATTAACCCCAGAAACAAAATTAACCCCAGAAAAATCCCAACACAAAAAATATCAGCAAAGATACCAAGAAACCAGCTCTGCCGGAGTGGGATGTTAGTTTAGGGCAGAGGCAGTAGACCGTGTAGTCATTAGAGCTGGGTAGGAGTTGTGGCTGTGTTATCTATGCCATGAATAGTTTGTACCTGTTGAGAGTACTGTACTTTGATGGGAGTCACAGCAGGAGATTTGTAGCCTGAAGCTAAATAGTACCTTAAGGGATCATGCTACTGCATTTTTTGCTTCTGTTGTTCCTGAAATCCTAAGCACAGGGGTGTTTAACTAATAGGTCTAAGGATTAGCACCTTTTTTTTTTTTTTTTTTGGCGTGCTCCTAGTAAAGTAGCTCTGGAGTTGTAAAGACTCATGTGGAGCCCTGACAATCCTGACTTGCTCTGAAACTTATAAACACCTCTCATATGTAGAAGAGTAGGTTCATAGCATCATCCTTTATTACCAGGTATGCACACATTTACAATATATCCTTCAAGATTCTGGAGAAAATGGAATGATGAAAATAATCTCTAGAGGTCACAGTGCATTTCCCCTTGTTTTTGCCGAAGCAAGAGAACAAATGAGGAAGCTCCTGGCTGATGATTCCTTGCAAGTGAATGATTTCCTTCTCTGTTTCCTTAGAACTTTGTAGGGTTCTTATTTTCTAATTCAATCTCAATCACTCAACAGCAATATATTGTTGAGAGCTATCAAGTGTCTTGTCTGTTTGTTAATCTTTTAACAAATATATTTCATATTTCTGATTGTATGTTTCCATTTTCCCATACATCCTGTCACCATACAGTGTTCACAAGCAATATACTCTCTGGGATGACTCATATGTGTAATATGTAATTCATATTGTAATATGCACTAGTAATATGGATTGGAGTATCTCACTGGACTCCCCATGATGATGATGATGATAATAATAATAAATAATAATAATAATAATAATAGTAGTGAGTATGAGTCAGTGCAGGAGTGGCTAAGATTAACTCAGAGTTTCAGGGAGCCAAGAGATGATTCATCCTTTGAAATAAAGAGAAGCTGCTAATAAACATTAATAGACATTTTCAGTTTTGTTTGCAGCATACCAGCACCCATTGTAGATACTGAGGAAGAAACATGAGGAACTGAGAATGTCATACCAACAGCAGTTTTATAATCAATGACTTGATTTGTCATGTTGATTTGTCACTGCTGTAGATATTGGCACTCTCTACTGTCAAGATACAGCAAAAAACCTTACTGGTTTTGCTACTGCAGCAGCTTTTTTTCACAGTCTTTAGTGCTGTTATTTTGCACTTGAGATTTTCTGGGTGTTTCCTCGAATTTCTGAATCCTAAGTGCATATCAACAACATTAGCTATGCTAATTTATAGTATTTAAAGTGGCAAATGACTCAGATAACAGGAAAGTCACTCTGGTGTAGATTCACTGAACAGCAGAATGATTTGTTCTCTACAGAATGGATGTATTTGCTCCTCCTCTTTGCATCTCTGCCAAGTCATTTTAATTGGGACCTCATGCCTTCTGTGACAGTCACTCTGAACCCCCCAGTGCCCTGAAGCCCTCTTCACAATAAAATGCTGAACTGTATCTGACTGTTGACCACGTGCTCTCAGCTCATGGAGAACTCATTTGCTTTAGGTGAAAAATGATGTGATGCTTACTTTGCTCAGCTGTCAGGCAATGTCTTTGACTTCCTTGCTGGTGTGGTCACTTGCAAGAGAGCTTTTATGTTTTCTAGTCACTACATGTGTTTGGGCTGGTTTTATGTGGTCAAAGGAAAGACACAGGTTGGAGTCAGGCTTGAGAGTATCATGATAAACTCTGATTGCTATCCAATGTATAGAGAGCTTTCTGTCCTCAGGAATTTCATTTGTCCCTACACATTGTTCAGAGTGGGAGCTAGTCTGATGTATCACAAACTGTCTTCTTTTCCTGTTATATTTAGTGAACATAGATCTATTGCTTTTGTTGCCTGTGTGGTGCCTCAGACCATGGTGGCCACTGCTTTGTCCAGCCAAAATACTTCCGTCTTGTAAACTAATAACTTATCTTTCTTTTAGAAACAGAAACAGGAGAGAAAACTCTAATGATACTTTTACTGGCCCTGCTTGTTCATGTCCTTGATTTTTTGAAAATTATTTATTGATTTTCTTTTAGTATCAGGCATTTAAGTTGGCAAACACCTACTGCAAAAAAAAAAAAGATATGACAGGCCCTTTCCTTAACAAAAATACACTCCTGTCTTCTGGTTGTCTGTAAAATTAATCTTTTTAATACATGTTCTTAAGCTATGGTGTTAGTGTTTTTTTAATCAAGAAGAAAAAAAATCTATACTTTTCATTCCAATTCCTCTTCTGCATTATTGATTTCTTACTAACATTGTACCTCCTTCGAGACCACCATTCACACACAAAAATGTCCAGCATTTTTCTCAGCTTTCCTATTTTTCTTCTTGAACAGAATTCTCCTGTACAAAGGTGAAAGTACTCAGAAATAATTTTGCCATTTGTCATCTCTTTCAGTGCTCAAATATCTTAAATTCAAGATATGCACTGTTAAATGTTCATTAGTTCTCTTCTCTTCTCTCAAAAAAAAAAAAAGATTGGCTTGAAACCTTGAGATAGCTGTTTGGGTTGTGTCTGTATATGCCTGCTTTCACATGAAAAATTCATTATAAAATACTCTAAAGTACATGCCTGCCTCCAGAATTTAATTATTTTTTACTTTCTTTAAGTGAAAAATATTGAATAGGTAGTGATTTCAGAGACTGCCTCTACCTCTCCTCTTAGATTTTTTTCTCTTTTCGTGATTTATAACAACTTTGTTTATAAATGGATTTGAGCTGACTCTGTTGCATATTTGACTGCATCTTGTTAAAAATTTTAACATGTTGTGATCACCTCTTTGTTGATGTTTATGAGTGCACTGATTTTGCCTGGGATAGAGTTAATGCTCGTCACAGTGGCTTGCGTGGTCCCATGTTTAGTATTTGTGACCAAAACAGTGTTGATAACACAGGACTGTTTTCATTATTGCTGAGCCATGCTTAGGCAGAGTCAAGGTCTTTTATATTTCTGTCCTAATCAGCTTGAGAGTATTGTGCTGCATGTGAAGAGTTTATTGGTCTACCCTTGTTACCTATTCAAAAGTGGGTACTCCTTGGCTTCAATGAATAATCTGTTTGCATGGAAAATATTCAGTGTATGAGTATCTACCACATGAGATAGCACAGTGGAATTACCTGTAAGACAGATGGAATTAAGAACATGTAAATGCTATTTTTTTAAAAGAAAATATAAAACAATACTTTTGTGATCAGTGGAGTGATTACTACCTTTTTGTTGTGCTGCATGTTTTGTCCTGTCTAACAACTCTTCAGAAAAGCGAGTAGTATTGTAATAACATGTGTAGTATTTGTGAATTTCTATCCACCACAGGCACTAGGAATCCTTCTACCTTGGAAGCTGAACTACTTTGTACAAATACTTTATTTTTTTATTTCTCACATTATCTACTGGATATTGCATGTTACTTCAGTGACATTCAAGCAGATTAACTTTCTTTCCCTTTCAGACTGGAATACACAGGTATAACACTTCTCTTTTTCCCAGGTAGAACTGGTAAGTGTTCTATAAATCAGATACTTCCTAAAACTGCATGTTACTCAAGGAAACTGTACTGTTTTCCCAGGTTGAGGAGTCTTTCTCCATACCTTCTTACAAAATAATTCAACTCTATTTAATTAGCATTGACGTGATATCCACTGATGATTGTACAGAGTGTTCAGAGACCTTTGTGTTGCAATGTGGTGTTTCTTTCCATTGTGGGATGACTCTGCACTACTGGCCTCCACTGTAACAAATTAAAGTTTAACCCCTTCATGCTCTGGAAATAACGGGGTTTGCCAGGTACCCACTACAATTCTGTGTAGGGCTAGAAACCTTCCTCTGTGGAAAGGCTGCAACTTGAATAATTTAATGGGAAAAACTGTAACTGTTTTAGGATTTCTGGATAAACAGTTCTCAGACAATAATGAACAACATATTCTATATTCGCACACATGTTGAATGTGGAATGAGAAATAAGGGAAAGAAGAACAGATGAGAGAAATGAGAATCCAGTTTTCTTTATTCTCAAGATATATAAGATTCCTAGTAAGGAATCAGAAAATTGCAAAATAATTTAGTACTGAACTCTCAGGCATATGTGTTTTCTTTTCTAATCTAAACCATAGACTAATACCTTGCAATTGAATGTACATTCCAGAGTGGGAGCATTCCTGTGGCCTTGTGAAAGCCAGACTTGGGGTGATTCATAATAAGAGGAGTCTCCTTTGTGAGAATCCTGAATTAATTAAAGTACTTATGGAGAAAATAATGTAGATATCCAGCATCCTGCAAGACCGAACAGTGCTGCTAAAATTGTTTTTATATGGTCTATTTCTATTCATCTAGTTCCACAGAAAATGATACTGCCATGTGAAAAGGATGTAAACATTATACTCACCCTCCTTCTGTTGCGAAATAAGTCTTCACATTGCTCTTAGTTTGGAAATTTAAAGTACATTAGTCAGTTACTAATTATTTATTAAACAGAAGAGTTGTCAGTATCAGTTATTTTGGAAGTTTGCATCGCTGTGCTGGTTCCCAGAGTATCTCAAATTAACTGTGAGAAATTTTCCTTCACTTTTAGAGCACTTGGTGGCCTCTCTCTTTTCTGTCTCTCTTTTTTGACACTCAGCTGTGACATGGCCTGCATCTCTATCCCGATATTATTAGTTCAGATGCAACAATGAGAAATTATTTAGTATAATCCACTGAGCTGGAATCCAGTACAACAGGATGGAGTCTGTAAAATAAAATTCAGATTTGAATACATGAAATCTTCTTGAGAGTGAAATCTATGTAGAAAGGGACATTTGATAGGAGTTGTGGAAATCCCAACATGGTGGATTTTTGTAGAACAAACAATCTTGTTCTGGAAAGTCCTGTCTGTATGGAGATATGCTGGATGATCTAACCCAGCAGAATCTGTCTAGGTTTTTTTGGAATGGCATAGAAGGACTGGATGCAAAAGATAAGGAGAAAAGTTAACTTTGAAATCCTATATTACTGTTCTAAAAGTCTGATATGATAATACCCAGCAACAAGAGGAACATAAACTGGTATTCAGGCGAACCCCTAAATTAAAATTCTCTCCAAAGCTTCACCTAAATCCTTCTACTGGGTTACTTTTTTCTCACTTAGTACAAGAATACTTTTTCACTGTAACTTTTCCTAACCTTTTTGAGAACTATGACTTTTTCACCAGAAATTTTATTCATGTAACATCAGATATTGGTGAAAAATATTTCGGAAGCTTTTGGTGGAGAAAATTACATAAGTTCGGAAAGGATGATATTATTATAAAGCTTATTTAAACTTATTTTATGCTTAATTTTCTTTTTAGTTTTCCCAGTGGAAATATTCAACATTCACATTGAAAAAGCTTCTTTTGCAATTTTCTTTTTCAAATCACATTTGAGATTACTTTGAAAAATTCATGACTTCTTACAGGTAAGCAGAGTACTAGGACTGTGGAAAAGTTAAGTTGTTCTTTTGGTTGGTTTCACATCATGCCTTAAGAATTATATCCATTTTCGGAAGGTCTCAATGACTTTTCCAAATTGTGTTGTCTGATGTTGGGAAGCAGTACCAGGTTCACTAATGAAGTGGAGAGTGTGAGAGAATCTACTTTGACATTGCTAGTACATTGCCATAGAAAGTTGTGTAATAATATCTAATAAATTCTGAATTATTATGTTGGCCAAATACATTACATAATTTGAATATCATTGATATATCACGAGGGTGATTGTAGAGTAGAAACCTGGTACACTTTATTTCTGTGTGCTGCTACTGGCAATCCTGCACTAGAAGTGTGTCTTTTGCCTGGGAAAAAGCACGATCTTCTATGTTAGGCAATAAAATTGAATAAGAGATGGGCTCTTGTGATATGATGGAGAAATGAGACGTTCTCTTGGATATACACTAGGAAATCAAGAATTTTCGTGTAACATCAAAGCCAAAGGACTAAAGAACACATTGCTGCTTTGTAGAGGTAAGATTATTTGTATTTTTTTTACAATTGTTTTGATGTTAGTTATCTTCTAGACATGAACAATTTCAGAGGGTGGGAACAGCTGTCCATGTTGATAGGGATATCTTGTTACTGTTGCCTGCTTTCCTCTGACAGTGATAGTGACTGCTATCAGAAACAGGATATGGAAGTTTGACAATTCCTGTGTACTCTCATACATCCACTGTTTACGTAAATCAGAGGGAAATACTTTCACTCTGCTTTGCTTGTAGTTTTAGTGGAGAAAAGATCCAAAGAGACTAAATGAAAAGCCTATGTCCCAGAAAAGTGCTTCATTAAACATGCAGGGGAAGCTGCATGCATTTCGGACAAGTAACTTTTTTACTAAATTTTTTCTTTCCTCACCCTGTAGGAGGATGGAACACAAAAAACCTTGCTGTCCCAATTTCAGGGATTTCACAACAATTTCGATCCCTGTTTTTCTGTTTAAAAAAATCCAGACACTGTAAAATACCTGCTGAATATTCCCACTAATGTACTCTGCCCAACTGTAGTCAGTTTTGGTGCTTAGGATCTGCCCTGTTTACAGTGACTGAAATTGATAGATTTTCCAAGATTATTGGATTTTTTTCAGTATAACTGTATTGCCCTGCATTGCATTGCTTTACGCTTTTTTTTTTTTTTTTTCATTTTAAGGTGGAAGTGTTTTAGGAAGAAGAACAAGATTAGAGTAACTACTATACAGAGTGTTCCCAAAAAGCCCAGAAAACAAAAGAAAGCCAAGATTGCGACAGATAAGGAATGTCATTACGAACATAGCTCAGGGCTATTCTGACTTGTGGCCATAAATGCAGTAAGTAATATTCCTCCTGGATTCTTTTTAAATATAGGAACAAAAAAAAATGTCTGATAATTGCAGGTACAGTGTGTGGGAGATCCTAAAGGTCATATAAATATCTGGGCAATAGGATGAAGGTGCGTGTATATGAACTCATAACTCCTAACTCTTAAAATTTTTAAGACTTTACCACTAACCCACCAGCATCTGTGATGAAATTACATAACTTCTTAATAGTACTTCCTTTCTTAACAGTCAAATAATCTGGTAGGATGTCCCTGTTCTTGTGCTGTGAACAGTATATTCACAAAATTGCTTAGAAAAAGTCTTCAGTTCTCTTTCCATTATGTCTGCCCCAAGAACTACATGCAAAAGCTTTAGGCATTTTAATAATTAACTGGAGAACTCTCATGATTGATTCAAAATCCCAGACAAAAAAACATGTATATGAAACAAATTAACCCTGCTGAGATAATAAATAAAAAAAAAATCCCAGAACGCTAGCTTCTTCTTTAGTACAGATCAAATAATGCATATGTTTCTCTCTACGTGTTTTATATGTTTATCTCTATGAGACTTTTTATTTTCTGTGAATAATAGGTAATTACCAGTTTTTATTTACAGCAAACCCAACAGTACTCTCACTTCCTTCTTATGAGCATTTTAACATTTGTTAACATCTGTGTTTGTATATTATACACATGCTCTTTAATCTTTCTATGAATATTCTTTAGAAGGACTTTTTTGAGACTAAAATTGAGTTGCAAATCTTGCTATTGTGTTTTTGACTCGACTACATTTTTCAGTTGTATTTCATAGTTAATTCTTGCAAATTAAAATTGTCATCATGTTCTGCAAAAAAATATAGTTTATTGCTTATCTGGACATCTCATTTTCCATTTGCATCTTTCTTGCAGTTGACTGATATTTCCTAATTTTTTAAAAAGAAAAATATATTTTATCTGTAAACATTTTCCCCTTACTATTCATTTTGCATTTTAAATTAATTATTTCCCACATTTCTTTGTGTTGGAAATAATTAATTTAATAGCTAAACCCTGAGGGCAAACCAATTGCCTTCATTTTAGATTCAGACAAGCATCTTCCAAAACAAACAGGAGTGAAGTTCTGGTGACATACTCAGTTTACACATTACAGAAACTCTTCCTGTAAAATTCAATTTGCAAATTGAAGTTCTTAGAATATGAAATCACAACACTTAGAGTGAAATAATCTTCTGTCTAGCTGGGAAAGAGGTTTTGATGTTGGTGGTAGTCTTGCAGTTTGTTTCATTTCTCAGTGTTTCCTGAAAGAAAGCTATTTTGCTTTCCTCCACTATTTAAATGCTTGCTAGGTGCAAAGAGCAGCACTGGTTTGTGTAAAAAGGACAGTTAGAGTGGTTAAAGAGCTACCCAGAAGTTTTTTTACAACACTCCATAGCCACCAAGTGCCCATATGAATTTGTCCATACAAAATACTATCTCCTTCAAAGAAAACTGCAAAATCTCATAGACTTCTTGAAGGTGGGACTTAAATCTTTAATGTCTTCCTGTTTCAAGTGTTCCACTGCAAATTGTAGTCATTCATTTCTGCACAATCATGCATAGAAACTAAGGAGTATGCTTCATTCATGTGAGTACAGATACTGTAGTGAAACATAACATAGCAGTGCAGAACGAGATTACAAGACTAGACTTTCTCTATTGCATTTAATTTTGCTTAAATTTCTCTCTGTCTGGATCCCCAACAAAATTATGGAGAGTAAAAAGAAATATTATGGAGTAATTAGCATTCCAGAAATCATACAGTGGACTCTAGGGGAAAGCATGCAAGCAAATTAAGTAATGCATATTTCATTTCATTAGGGGTTATAAATTGTGTTGATCAGTACTTAAACAAAAGCTGGCAGTTAAATTTTATCTCAAGAGGAGAAAAATGTTTAAGTTGAATCAGTTGAATTAAAAAATAAAATTAATATGGTCCAGTCACTTAAGAGTTATGCTTGATCATCCTTCTGTGTCCCTTCCAACTCAGATGATTCTGTGCTTTGATGCATGTTAGAAGGATGGAAAGTTGGCTTCAGTGGCTCCATCTTGAGGCTGTTTTTCCTTGAGGAGGTTCACCTACATAACCCATATTCTGCAAAAGAGGTTCTTGGTAAGTGTTTTATTCTTAAGAGAAAGAGTTTTGGTTTTGTTGTTGTATTAGTCATGTAAAGGTTTAGGAGCTATGTCAAAACACGAGCTGAGTAAGAGAGAAAACCAGAAAACATTGTGTATTGTTTCTATTGTAACTTCTGGTGTTATTTGGAATTTCAGTTTTATTTATTTTGACGTCCATTTTTCACTCTGTTTTCTAGTTAGATTTTTAAGTCCCTTTGGCAATCCCTGACTGAATCTGCGGATATTAACTTCTGCAAGTTCCTCTTCTTCAGTAAGGGCATTTTGAGAAAGCCATTTAGGATCAATTTTGGTGGTCTGATAGACCCAAGGACAGAGTAAAAGGCTCCAACAAGTTCCTGGATGAAAGAGGCACTTGAGTGTGGTGTCGCAAAAAATAGGAGAAGGAAAGAGATTGCCTGCTCCTGTAAACACAAACCATTTTTCATGTTCCAGTTCTGTCTTTGGCTGGGAAGAACTTGTTGGTAGAAGGCAAAGAGAGGACAGTCTGCCACTGCCAAAAGACCACATGGTACTTCAGCAATTTTCCCTGGTTTTCCATACACACTCTAAGAAGGTAATTTTTGTTAACCGTATAACAGGAAGTCAGGATTTATAATGAACGCAATTTTTCTGAAGCAAACTTTTTTTTCTCAAACT
>JAWWMU010000180.1:36047702-36080657 GCA_035048155.1 Cinnycerthia olivascens
TTTGTTAACCGTATAACAGGAAGTCAGGATTTATAATGAACGCAATTTTTCTGAAGCAAACTTTTTTTTCTCAAACTTGGGCTACTGATTTTACACTGTACTATTTCTTCTGAGAATAAGTTTCATGTGAAAATGTCCCAGAAAGTAAAGAATTCACAAGGCATTTTACTTGCAATGTTTCTCTCCATATTTTCTTTTTAGTTCGTTCACAGATCTTTCATATTCTTCTGTAGTATTGGCTGGTGCAAGGTTTCTAGCAAGAGAGAGGGCATTCATATATGTTAAAAAATGGTTTCATGGTGTACCAGAAATTGCAAATTTTTTGGAAATTAAAGATACATGGAATCCTCTTATTCAGAACATGCAAGTGCAGAGAAATGAAAAACAAATTTTTTAGTAACAAACTAACAACAGATAGCTAAAAGGCAGAGAAATAACCTTAAGCTAAGGGAGAAAAAATTATAAACGTACATTTTGATTCCTTCAAAATTTCAGCAGCCATAAATCAGCAAATGTCATCTATAGTTTGGAAATAAAATATTTACTTAATCCAATAGGCTTTTCCCCTCAGGCCAGCTGTATGAGAGAAAAGCAGAACATTCAAGTCTGGTCATGTACTTACAAACATCTTTCTGCAAGATCAGGATGTGGGTTTGCTAGTCATCCTTGTGCCTCCATGATCCACACCAGTGCTGATGTCAGTGTTCCCTAGGGATATGAACTGGCTCAACCTTCTGAAAGTTGTCACACATTTTGTGAGGAACAGAGACAGTTGGATTACTGCTGCACTTTGCCAGCAGCTGGCTTTTTTAGAGGAACAACTCATTGACGAAGTCTGTAACAGGACTAAATGGGATGAGCATCTGGCAGTGAAGGAACAGGGGCGACAAGGGTATAGGCAGGTTCTTGATTCCACTGTCTCTTCCCTTTTAACCTGTCATCCTAAATTTCAATACTGCCTGTGCATTTAAACATGCCCTCCAAAGCTGTGGCTTTTCAATAAGCCCACTTAATTTTTTTTTTTTTTACACAAGAAACAGGAAGTGGTATACTTTTGTTGCATTTTTTTCTCATGGAGCCTATGTAGTAAAAGTGATTATCCGTGAAAAAAACCCAAACGAACATGCTCACATATTGATCCATTTAATGTTTCTTTTTGAAAAAAATTAGGAATCACAGGTGCTACAAGTCATGTGTTTATTACTGCATATTGCCACAAATGATAGCAGAAACATGGTAATTCAGTTTCTTATGAAGCTTCATTCACAGAATTGTAATATGACCTTCAAAAACCTGTCTGGCTACTTCAAGTGTTTACAAGAGAGAAAGGAAGGTAGCGTGCTGTTACACAGACGTTTTTAAATATTAATAGAAAGTATCTTTCAGCTCTTTACCCAATCAGTTTCTTTCCTTCTAAAATGTATCGTACTTTGAAGCCTAATCTGTTTGCAATGTAGTATGATATCTGTATGACAACTAGTATGCATAAAAAAATAGAAATTGTATTTGAGTATCAGTTACTAGTTAAAAAATAAAATTGCTATCCCTGCACAATAGGATAGTCACAGCACTTAGTTATGCAGGGTCAAAGTGAGTTTCAGTTCCAAAGAGGTCATGGATTCTTGAGAAAAAACCATATGAGTTCAGGCCAATAACGGTAGAAATGCTTTCTATGGTGAAACAGCATACATTACCATTGAAACAGAAGTATTTTGGCCTAAGGTCCCTACCTGCAAGGGAAAATAATATTAGTAATTGCATCTAATACTCCTAGTCTGAACCAGATTAAAAAATTCAGTACTGTGTCTATCATTGACAACCAAATTTTCTTATAAAGTGGTTCTGGGTTTCCCCTTCATGCTAGAAAAAAAGCCTTTTCAACATGGTGCTAGCATAGAAAACAATATTTTCTTAGAAATAACATGGAAATCAGAGGCATGAAAATATTTAACTAATTTAGAATTTGGTGTTTTAGTGTGAGGAATTCAGCCTTAATAAAGTAATCTCATTTAATTTCTTCACTGAAAGCATTATTAAGCACTGGAACAGGCTGCCCAGGAATGTGATGGAGTCACCATCCCTGGAAGTGTTCAAAAAACATGTGGATATGACACCTGGGGATGTGGTTTAATGGTGAATATGGTGGTGTAGCTGGCGATTCTAGTGGATCTAGTGGACTTCTCCAACCTCAATAATTTTATGATTCTATAATTTGCCTTCCATTTTGAAAATTGTCTGCTTTTGCAAAGACAAAAAGTGTTGTATCTCCATAAATTCTGCAGCAGTGTCCTCTGAGTATAAGTTCCTTCCTTAGCCTTTGAGTCCATTTTTCCCACTTGCTTTCTAAGCTCGGAAATGTGTTTTTTTGATACAATTTGCAAGCTGTATAATTAGGACCAGCTAGGGATGCATTTGCTTCACAGTCCAGATCAGCTGAACAATTCCTGGGCCAAGAAAGGGGATGAGGAAGGTGGGTGCAGTAAAATCCCCAAACATCCTTCTGAGCAGAGTTGATATTGAAGGAATACACAAGTATTCAGATTATTCTGTTCCCTCCCTGTCTGTCATGTCCAGGTTCCTTAATGTAACAGCATATTGTGGCCTAGGAAGCCCTCTGACATGTTGGATACCTCCTCTCCAGAACCATTTCCAGGCCAGTGTAGGACAAACCCGTCCTTTTCTCTGACTAGATGTGTTCTTTCTGTTCACCAAGGGTAACTCAGGAGCAATGAAAACATTGTGTGTGGTGCTAACACAATTAGTCCTTTCTACCATAAATAGAAATTTCCCTTCTTTAATCAGGATGTGCACATGGAATTAGAACCTCTGCTGTTTTAGGCAGAGGTTGACTTCACAAACAGTTTCAGATTTCAGTGTATTTTTTTCCTTCCCATTACACTACGGCTAGCAGTGTTATCAGTTACTCGTTACAAGATAAAATCCTGCAGCCCATTATTCTGTGTATGATTTCTAAACCTCTGGATCTGGTCATGGAAAGTAAAACTATGCAGCCACACTCGGTGATTACAAGACAAATCAAAAAAAAAGGAAAAGAAAAGGATAAAACTTGATTCCTCTTTAGGAAGGAAATTCCTAGCTGTACACTGTCACTGTATGATGGATCTTTATGCCATTGCTTGCCACCATTCAACATGAGCTCTTTGTCAACAGATAACAACAGTTCACACTGGTTGTGGGGTGTTATGGTGGTCTGAAAATTAGTCCCAGAAGCACTGTAGTATTAGTCCATGTAGAAGGTAAAAAATCAGTGTGCAGAATGACAGAACAGGCCAGGTTGGAAGGGACAAAACCATCTGGTCCAACCTTTAATTGGAAATGGAGCATAGATGAGATTATCAAATACTCTAGAACATCAGAGAGCTCTTTGTCCCAGAGAAGATGCCCCTAAAAAGGCTTTCCTGCAGCTTGAATGGATTCTTGCCTGTCTCCTTATCCCTTGACTGGTGCTGGCTTATGTTCCCTCATTAAAATTTTGACACTTTACCTCTCAAACTGTGGACTAATTTACAGCTGGTGCGTGACAAATTTCTTTTCAAGTTCTTTGTTTAGTCATCTGATGAATGTGTTCCACTGGAATTCAAGTGACACTTATCCAATACCAGTCTGATTCTAAAGAGCAGGGGAAACACTGATTTTGTGTCCTCTAAAGTGATCTCAGGCTCTACAGATTCTCTTCCTTGATGGCTTCCTTTACTTCACCTTCTCATCCTTGACCATCAGACACCCTACCTCAAAATGCAAAAAGATGAAGTTTTAGGTGTGGAAAGGTCAAATATGAAAAATAGTGTAATTTCATTTCAGCCTGGTGTTAACAGAACATGAAATTAAAAACAATGCTTTACTTGATAAGGAAGAACTTACTGCATGTAGAGAGGCCCCAGGTCTCAACTATCAAATGTTCTATCTGTAACCACATCATTTAGAACAGGAAACCCAGAAAAATATGTTTCCTCCAGATCATGTTGACGTAATGGCGTATATAAGGTAATTAATATTCTGGATTTCAAACTGGCCTAATGAAATCCTCCAAAGCAAAATCATTTGAGAAAGCAAACAAAACATTTCCTTTCTTTTCCAGAGAAAGATAAATAGGAGTATCTAAGCAAGTCCTGACAACCCTTAAAATCTGATATGAAATTTGATTGTATTTTACTATCTAAACAGAGTTGTTGAGAGTGGGTTGTTCCACTAAATAAACCTTATTTAGGAGCAAAAAAGTAACATTTGGTGACCAGGAACTCTCAATCTAGAGCTAAAATGTGGTGTATCAGACTAAGCAGTTTAAAAAGCCTAACCATTTTCTAGATGTTAGAGGAAGCAAAACAAATAATCTCTCAAAGTGTTTATTTCTTGAGCCATTTAGTTAGGAAATAACTCTCAGAGGCATAAAAACTGCATGTAAATAACAGAATGAATCTCTGAATGGTGGAGACCAATTATTTTGGTATTGCATCCAACTTAAGCTTAAAGAGCAAACAGATCTGCTTGAAGTTTATTACCCTTTGCACTGTCCTTTCCCTAATTCAATTAAGTAGATGGAGAGAAAGAGAAAGAGAGAATGTAATTTCTCTCTCCACAAAGGGCTGGCTATCGATGTGCAGCAGGCTGAAGTCAATGGTCCTCGTGACAAATTGATTAAATTTGCTCATTTGATATATCTCCCAGCTTCTGCTAGAAGATACACTACCCCCCTGGATTTTAATTCTGATTTTTTAATCACAGGTCTGATGTAAGGCAAGAAGTTTGTGTTTCGGTGTTTCACCAGCTTCAAGTTCTTGCCTTTTCATTGACCGCCAAGTTAGAGGGTGGTGCAGGATGTAAAAAAACACACTGATCTCCACTGGATTTAATGAACAGAGTTTTAGAACTAATTTTATACAAATTTATCACTCTATTTATTTTTTTGATATGTGAGTGGAGTTATGTATCCAATAAGAAATATGCAAACCCCTCAAAAGCTGCCAAAGAATACAAGTTATACAAGCAGGCATGTCACAGGCTGACTTGGTGACTCATGTCTTGGCAGCTGCCCTATAAACAAAGCTACTGAATTGGTTGGATCTGTTTAATCATAAAACCTTTTATGCAGCTCACTTTCAGAACATGCTGTAAAGAATTACTAGAGAGTGAAAATTTGATCAAAATGCATGAAATACTAATGATTTGAAAAATTTGAGTAGGCTTTAGAAATTCATTTATAATATTTGTATTTCAGTCTCTGAGTTTTAATCAGATACAAATACATATTAAATCTAAACCAAAGATTTGCAAATCAAAATGTATTCTCTTAGTAATTTCAATTTCTGCTTTGGGAGTCAACCAAACATCAATGCCAGAGCTTCTAATCACCTGAAAAATTTTTGAATATCAGGTAACTATTGAGGATCCAGTAGTCATAGTTGCTTTAAAGATTATTGGAGTTCTGCTTATATATTCTAAGTGCTTTAAATATTCAAAAGCTACTGGAACGCAAGGAGAAAAAAAGTAAAATAAAGAATTAGAAACCAATAACTATGATTCTGCAGGTCAGATCTTTTCTTGAAGTTGTAGTACTATAGAGGTAGCTGAGTTCCAAGACAGAGTAGTCATGCTGCTGATTAGCAGTTATCTGCCAGTTTCTAGAAATCCAAAATATACTTGTACTCCACAGTATATGGAGGCAACAGGTGTTAAGCATTAACAATTGTTGAGGATACTTTTACTGGATTGTAAGCCCCCTTTAGAAAATCCCAATACTGAAAATTTAAAACTATTACTATACTATAATGCTACAGTCTTTATAGGTAGAGTTGTGCTAACTGCACCTGTGACTGTAAAGGCTCATCATTCCTTCTATTTTCAATTCTTCTGGAATGCTAGTTTTTGACTGTCAGAACTGAGGACTGAACCACCTCTGCCTGGAGGAGAGCAAAAAGTATTTGTGATCAATTTGTCTAAACATTACCATTTCATTTAGAAATTAAGTGAGAACTCAATTTATGCATATTTTCAACAACTCCTAGCAAATCTTCACAGTTTGTCACATGCTCTTGAGCAGCATTTGCTGATAGATAGTTCCTAAGTCCATGTAAATTAATTTATTCTTCATTTTCTCCAGAATTGTGCAGCTCAGAAGCTGTAACCCAATACATATTGAGATGAATTTTAGTTTTCTGGGATAGGCCAAAATGACTTTTAACTGAATGTTTCTTTGACTATCAAGAAATTAAGGGATACTGGAAGCAGAGAGCTGACAAACTAAGACAGCTAATGCAGCTCACTTTTATCCAGAAATTGGGGAACAAGGCCATGCAGGAGGGAGATCTGTGAGAGAGGCAGAAAATTGCATTTTTTTTCTTTGGGTGTTTCTTGCATAGTTTTCACCTTTCCTGACTATAAGGGCTGTCCAAAATTCTTAGCCTCCACAGAAAGATTTGGCAAAGAAGGAAGACTCCATCAGGACCAATTTGCAGTTAATGCAAAATATAATGCTATGCCATTATATTTTGTCTAGCACAGAGACTTGAACACAGATTCAGTTGGCTTGTAGGCTGATTCAGGCTCACTGAAGTTGATGACATCTTAGTATTTCCCTGAAGCTTAGCATGCAAATCCTGCTTTAAGTACAGATGTTTCCCCAGCACGACAAATGCTTCAATGCTGAAGTGTCATTGAACTTGAGAACAAAAGTGCTTTGTTATAAATGCAGAACCAAGTCTTGAAATTTACAGAAATTAAACATATTTAGTTTATTTAAAATGATTATGATTGCTTTTCAAGCTCTTGATAATTGAAGAGGCTAAAACAAATGTCTAATAAGGTTTTAGTCCTTATGTCTGTTAAACAGACTCCATAGTTCTTTGTTGGTGCCCTGGAGTATTTTAACTTATGCTACAAATGTTTTTCAGGGCCAAATGTTTTAAGAAACTCTCATTGGAAATGAAGTTTGAATTTCACACCAATGTGTAGAGTACTGAATCATTTTTCCTCCTTAAGGTGTTTAAATAATTTTTTTCCTAACAGTATGGTACAATGACAAATTGAGGGAAAAATAGCGGCCAATAGGAAACTCACTATCCATACTGATATTTATACAGCCTCTTTGTTGTTCACAGGAACGAACCTTACACTTTCAGCCACAGAGTTTGCACCATGTACATGTCATAGATAAATATCTGTACTGCAAGATACAGCTATTCAGTCCAGTTGAGTAGCACAAGCTTTGGACTTTATAGAAACATTTTGTTCTATATTTGTGCTTTTTCCTTGGTTTTTTTTTTAATGTTTGACATATTAGACATAATGGGGAATAAAAAGGAATAATAAAATACTCAGATGATATATTTGATGATTTTTCAAGGAACACAGTCCCACAGGTTGGCCTAGTAACCATATTTTTAGTTTTGGCCACAGCGTAGCACAATTGTTCTTTTTAAGCAGAGCCTGCTGTTGTATTCAGTGCACAGTTCTGTTCAATAAATGAAAAGGCAATGTGTGTGTTTTTATGCCTTTTTTGAGTTTTGGCATTATTGTTTCATTTTGTTTGCCCCTTCTGCAAGTAAAAATCAATAATGCTAGCACCATAAAGAAAAAAGTAAATTTGCCCTGCCACAAAGGTGGTCTAAATGGTCTTAAATATCTTTTCCAACCTAAGTGATTCTACAATTCTAAAGATTTTGTCATGAAATATTTAGGAAGTGTCCCATGTACAACATCATAAACCTTCCAGTGACTGTGATTAACTATGATAGTATATAAAATTATGTATAAAAATTATAATAGATAAGAGCATAGATTTTCCTCAGCAGGTGCCATTTGAGTGATCTATAATATGTCAATGATTATACATATCAGCTAATGCATGATTGTTTAAATTAAAGGGCAAATCAAGTTTTGATATATTTCAGGAACTGAGAAGAAAAATGAAACTGAAAATTCAACTAGATAAAAAATTTTCAAAAAAATATAATTTATACAGATTTAAGCTTATTTCAATTCAGGAGATAAACGTCACTGAGAAATAATGCTTTACAGCTTTTATAAAAGATACTATCTCCAGGGCCATGCTGAGACAGTGACTATTTCTCTAAAACAAAGGATTTCTATTGTATATGTAGATTATGTGTTGTAGGTACATATATGTGAAGGTATATGTATACATACAGATATAGACATGTAAAAAAATGCTAGCTGCATTTTCTTTAGTCTTGCATTAATATGTACCAAGTATAGCAACTCTCTTAAATCAAAACAACAGCAATAGTTTTGATAAGAGTCAGCTAATTTGTAAGCATTGCTGAGGGCAGTGTATTTAAACAGATTTACAAATGCAGAGAAGGATAAAAGCTTCATGAAGGAGCACTGTATCTGTTTGAAGTGAAATTGCCAGAAGGATTTTGTACAAGGAAGCTCTTTCATTTTTGTAAGAACTGTTCCAGAATAAGTAGTAGAGAATTCAATATTCTCTGCCCATCTCTGGGTCTTTCTTGAGAGCTGCACTGTTCGTGTGTTTGTGTCATTAACTGCTTGTAGTGTTATTTGCTGAAATAATGTTTCAAGGTCAAATGCTGTACAATATTCTGAAGCATTAGTCATTTAAACTAAGTAAATTCGAATAGCTAGGTCACCTAAAATACAATCATTTTTTCTGAAGAGTTCCACATTCCTGTATTCTGAAAATATCTTTATTTCCTCTTTGCTTCTGTGGGTTTTGTTTGCAGCTGTTGCAAAGTGCACTGAAAGCTATCTTGTGCTTTGCTTTTCTGCAAGCAAGCAGAAGTGTGCTTATCCTCATGTCCTATAGTAAAGAGTTCAGAGCTGTGTGACTGAGAGCCTGATTTCCTATTCTTCTTTCTTTCCTTTCTCAAGATTGTGGCCACTGAGGAAAGGTTCTATTGCAAGGAGAAAAGAGCTGCTGAGATACCTTGAGCCGTTTCTTTGATGTGGAGCATCATGTGAACTAATAAACTGGCCTTACAGTTTCTGTGAAATCGGAGAAACGAGTGATGTCTTAAGTGAATATGTTCTTGGTGGCTGCTGAAGAAGCACAGCTGTTTTGGTGTAGCTGGAGTGTAGTTCACTTCTGAAGTGCTTGTGTTTAAGGTAGTCCAAAGTAAGGATGAAGAGAAGGAATTGGCAAGGTCAGTGTGACAAATGAGGGATTAGGTAGATCTTTTACATTCTGCTTGGATGTCACTACCATAAATCTCTGCTTGATGAGGCTAAATCTAGAGCCTTCAACCATTCAGAATTCCTGGGTTGGATGTCAGACCTGTCAACAGATGATCATCTTGTCCTGTGCAACCCCACTTCTGTGTGAAGGGAGGAGGAACAGGAACCCTTTGATGAAAGTGAAAGCTAAGAAAGTGCAATTCTTGTAGCAAGAAATTAATTCCACCTCTGCAGTAGTAATAATCTCTGTAAAGTTTGCCCAGCAGATGCCAGCAGTGAATTAACACAGAGCTTGTGGAAAAAAAATGAACCTCAATATATAACTGTTTCAAATGCTTCACTGCTCAATGATTGAAATCAATTTTTTTCATTAAGATTAATTTTTACTGTGAAGATCCTGATTTTATCCTCTGAATTCCTGTGACAATAGTGTGTTAGACTGTCTTCATAAAAATCAGAAAACATTCAGATTTAAATTTGTGCCACAGTGCTTATTAATGGCCTTTCACTTAAACAGTGGGATTTAAGTTACTTATTTTGAAGGTGTTCCAGGTTTAGCCTCTTTGCACCCTTTTTTAACCTTATCTGTTCTCTTCCTGTTTACTGTCCCCATCAGAGTAAGAACATAATGCTTCTTGTTTACTGTCCTTTTCTGTTTTAATTTTAAATTTGACCTGACATTAAGCTGCTCCTTTATGTACTGGAGGGGAAAAAAAAAATCTAAGTCATATGGTATTATCCTTCACTTTCATTGCACCATCTGGATTCCTGGAGCTGGAGCTGAAAACTGTCAACGTCGCTTGATGCAAAGCAAATAGACTTAGCTAAAAGGGAAGTTCAAGCTGGAGAATCATCCTGTAGAAAGTTTAGAGCAGTTCAACACTGGAGGAAGGAAATTATCATCTGTCAGAAGAGCCCCATCCTGCCCAAAAGCCATAGCTTTAGCTATCTAATGCTATTCCTTTAAAGATTAGTCTCATATACACGATTTCAGTGAAAAATCAGATTTTGGTTTTATTGAAGTTTATTTTTAGTTTACTGTTTGCAAAGCTTATGTTCCAAACAAGAGAAGGTCTAGTCTCTCATATGTGGATTTACCACAATTTCAGAAATCTACAGGAAGGATTTGTATTCCATGGTTCACTCCGTCAATAACAAAATTGATACATTTATGATTTTATGGCACTCATAATACAAGTTAATTCCAGGTCATTCTGAACGCTACAAAATACAATGAACAATCCACATAATTATGCAGATTATGTAACTCTTAAATGTTGTGAATTAAGGCATTAAACTATACAAATAAACTAGCACTGTCATATAACAAAGCATTTGAAATGCCTTATGATTTAGGGCTTTTGTGCAGGATCATAAGCACTGAAAAAAATGGAGTTAATTTGTAACATTTATTCTTTACTCCCAAGAAAAATCTTACTTGAAACTCTAAGGACCACTGAAAAGTAAACTTGTGTCACATGGAGTTGAGTGTTCATTCGAAATAATGGTCATTATACAATCTAGAATACTACTTGTTATTTTATGTTCTTGGCAATTAGTGTATCTCATTTAAAATATTTATTTTTCCTTTTGGCTGAGTTTCTCTACAACACTGGAACAGTTGTCTTAAAATTATGGTCTCTCAGGAAAAATAAATTAAGTCTTGGCATTATGTCAAGACTTTTAACTGAAGAAGAAGTTTCAAAACAATCTTTGTGCAAAAAATGAAGCTTACTCCCCTTCAACTCATCTTTCCGCCTACTGCTTCTCTGATTAAATCAAACATATGCTCCCTCTCTCTCTGACTGGAAGACTTCCAAAGTTGGGGGGGAAGTCTTACAGGAAACCTTTCCTAAACATATGTAGGACTTGTTCTTCCTGTGCAGATAAAACCCCCAGATGTGTTTAAATTCAGACTGTCTGAAACTGGAAAGGTGTAGTTGGTTTGGGGCACTTCTTTATTAGAAGGTAGAAATTTGATGGCTATTTTTCACATTATGATTTGTACCAAGGATTTTGCTACACTGTACATATTTCTTTCAGTAGGTTCCAGATGTGCTAATAATTTGAAATTAGTTTAAATGTTTATTTGATTCTGAGGCTTCCTTATCAGATTAGCAGATAGAAATCAGTGCCTTTCATTAAGTTTTCTGTATGGCTTTGATTTTAAAACATCTGTCTTTTGAGTTACAAAATTAATCCAGAAGAAAAGGCCAATACATGTAAGATAAGATTTAAATTCTTTCCCAGATATAGTCTTAGATTTTTCTGGTGTCCTGGAGTCTAATTGCATCTTTTATGAATCAAATTTTTTCTTGTCTGACTATTGACATACCACATAAATGGAAACTTAGAATAATACCAATTCATAGAATTAGAATTTCATAGTAGTGCAATATCACAAGTTAATTGAGCAATGATTAAAATGAATAGTTGTAATTAATGTTACATTTCTTTCTGATTTTCTTCCTTCAGGGAGCATACATTGGACTCCTGACCTTTTATTACTAACATTATTAAATTATTTATCCTTTCATTGATTCCCTGGGAAAGACAACCAGCCCTGTCCAGCAGACATTTCTTTTGGGGTATCAAGGAGCAGAGATGAGCAAAAGCAATCAAGCCAGCAATGTGCCATCAGCAATATTCCTATTGTTATTTGAAGTGTGCTACTAAGAGAAGCTGCTGAGTTACTGTCCTAGTGTGGTGTTTGGTGGTTTCATGTTTTGCATGTACAATCATTATTTTCAAAACTTCCCCAGTCTCTAGACTACGTTGAAATCCTGCTTAACAAGGAGACACACAGAGGTAGATGATTATCAGCTTTAGGACCTACACTAACACACGCTGACTTCAAGTTTTCATCACATCTTTTACACTATTCTGCCATGTTTTGGGAAATGCTCTGATTTTAATGAGACAAACATGGAAACTAATACTCCCAAATCAGATAGTAGTTTTTAATCCAGAGGGATATACAGATGCTGTCAGGGATGCTAAAGCTGTGGCTAGCATCCTGTGTGCTTTCAAAATGGGCGTTAAAAATAGTGTTAATATACCCAAAAATGGAGGCATTGGGAGAATGATGAGTAATTCAAAGAATGTGCTTCTGCTTCTTTTTTTCTCTGCACAGACTTATTACTTCCTGACTTCCACAGAAGGTGAATACTATTGTTTCCACTTTTTCAGTAACAAAAATCAGTGAAATTAGTCAGTACTCCTAAGAAGGGCAAATATTAACTTTCCAGCTTTCCCAGGAGCTATTAAATCTTATGTTATGAATCTAATTAAATTACCACACAAGAAATTATTTTTGTTAGGCATGTAACCCATGAAGTATGAAGATTTTTTGCATAAATGTAGCTGAGAATTGACCTGGATTCAGAAGGCCCAGTACTGCTCAGGATGTAGGAAGCTCAATTTTCATTTTCATTGCTACTATATGACACGCTACCTCTCAGAATACGTACTGTGAAACCAAAAGGCACATGTGAAAAACATGATGAAAAACCAATTATTCAGGATTGAATTGAGATTTTACTCAATGAAGGCAAGAAATAAAGGTTTAGAAAATAGGATTTAATAGGCAAGCAGACATTTCAATCAATGCCAAAATATTCATCATTGTATATACAGAATGAGAAAATTCACATATATATATCTATAAAAGAAAACAAAAATTTTCTGAAATATTTTATAAATATCTAAAATCCAAGAAGTTAAAAATCTGTACTTCCTTATATGATATACAGCATATAAAGTTGCACATATTTAACATTTTGTAAGAGAAAGTTAATTCTTAACTCCTTATGGCTACATTTGTGATGTAGATTCCTGAACTGAATTCCTGGTCTGAAGAATTCAAGATGTAAATAAGTAGACACAACAGTGAAAAGAATTATAACAAAGTAAGTCAGATCAACTAACTAAAATTTGCTTATAATATGTAGATCAGAACAAACAGAATGAAAAAAGTGGCCCCTACTACTAAATAATAATTTAAAAAAGCTTCAGAGGAGTATGTTTTCATTCTACTAAATAAATACTGTTACTAGTGCTTGTAGAATCAGAACAGGGTGGAACATCTTCCCACAACAGATTTTCTCACCTCTTTGTTATTAGGATGCAAATATTTGAATACTGTCATTGATGTAGAAACAACACTAATATTTTTTTCTCCCAAAATTACTCTTGTAAAAAATTTTTCTACTTAAGAAAAGCTAAAAGTAATTAGCACAAAACAATTATTTATCACTTTGATGATGTAAAAGGTATTTGGCCATATTGCTGAAAATGAATTCCTTGGGAAGCTGTGATCTTCATAACTTCTCCATTTAGAGTATCATCTTCAATTATTGTTATCAATCCCTCAGCAATTATTGATGGGCTGAAAAAAAAAGTTATTTCAGAATCATGTTATAATAGAACACGTAAAAATGACAAGAAACTCAATGTAAATCTATATCTGAAAATTTTAAAAATTGGCATTTGAACAAGTTTATTTTGAGGAAAAGAAGAGGTGGTTTGAGTGTTTCAGGAGAGATATGTATTCTTCTAAATCAGGAAATACATCTAAAGTGGCTACTTTACAAATCATCATTTGTTTGCTCTAGTTTCTGATAAATGCCAGTGGACGTCCAGCTGCCACTGGGCTTTCTATCGAAGTTTTCTCTGTCAGGAAAATGGACAGAAATAATCCTTACACAGTCCTCTGCAGCTCTTTGCTGTTGATTTATCCTGCTTCTGTAGCAGAGCTGACATACAAATTAGCATTAAGGATAATTTCACTTGCAGTTTGCTGTGCTTAATGGGTGCAAAATATTTTACATAAAGAAAAGTGAAACAACACATTCATACAATTTCCTTTGTGCAGAAGTGTCTTGAAAGCTAATTTTTAGAAGCTAAGAAAGTGTTAAAAAGTATCACTTTATGCTTGTCATATTCTCTGTCTGCCAAAGCTGTCTGCTTTTGGCCTTCATTGGCAAGGCTGTAATGGGCCAGGTTACTCTTTGATCTTATCCAAGGGGGATGCTATTGTACTCTTAATCCAGTTTTGTCAGTTCTTGGTCTGATTTCTATCTTGGTTCACTTGAAAATTTTGTGAAAATTCAGTGCAAATTATATACCTTGTATCTCACAACTAGTTTGATAAAACAAATTCATGAGGGAACACGAAAGTCCAATAAAAACTACAACCACTATATTTAACTTGCTAATTTGATTTGGACTTTGCTGGGAAATGGGAATGCATAAAGGGATATATCACTGTGCAGATGATCCTCTTAAAATAGCTTTAGATATCTGCCATTTTTTCTTTGTACACAGGATAACATGTTTGATAGTCTTATCTGAGGCAACATTTCCCTTCTACTTTAATTTTGCTGAAAGTGTGTCTTTGTTCTTCATCCACAAAGTACAAAATCTACATGGTATCTGACTTGACTTACTCCATCACACCATAGAACCGCATCATATTTTTTATCTCATCCTTGTATGAGTAGTATTGTCCCATATTCTCCTCCTTATCTATTGACTGAAGAATTGGTGTGTTGACAAATCCTGGACAAATTGTGTTGAGTCTCACACCATAGTTTTCCATGTTAGCAGCTAACTAGAATAGAGAAAGGGGTAGGCATTTGTCATCAACATTTTAAGACAGTATTGTAAGCAAATTTTCAAAGAACAAAATTTACCACAAAGTACTTTTCAGCCTTGTTAAGGAGATTTTGTTACTACTGATTGTTTTAACAACTAAGTTGAAAGCATGTTTTCTCTAGTAATCATACTAGATTACTAGAAAAAACCCCCACATTTCTTTTGTTAGGAGAACAATTTTACAAGAAATCAGAACTCTTTCCATGCAGCTGTTTTTTCTAATACATTTTGTTCTTAGGGCTTTTTTGGCATGTCATTAACAGTATTCTAGGGTGATAACATAACTCTTCTAAGCAAAAACAAGGAAAAGCTCTCCAAAATTTATGCTTCCAATCATATAGGAGCTTTTTTTTATTAAAAGAAAATGCTGAAATAAATCAAATTATATTTAAGATACTGTATTTACCTTCCTCACATCAACAGAAATACAGTATGCTCTCTATCTCTACAATTGTAATGCTAAACCTTTCTTGTTGCTCTATTGTGCCTGCCAGGGTATGAATCTATCACTGAGCATCTCCACTGGAAAGTCCCTGTGAACTGGTCTTTCTTCAGGAAGCAGCTCAGGAACATGATGAAAGAAAGAAGCACAAGTTGCTCTGGGAAAGGGGTGATTCTACCAAAGTGTGCATGTAGCAAAGGAGTCTGATCCACATCCAGGTATGTATTGAATGCTGGAGGAACTTTCTTGGGAATAGCACAGAACTGATGAACTATACATAATATATCCAAGAATAACCATAACTGTTAAACACTTCATTCTATTTATTTTAACATTTCACAGGGCTCCTATTATGCAAGTTACATGTCATTTTCATGGTATGGTAGCCTGCCCTTTTGGTCTGGGGAGACAAGAAACTGAAGTCCTAAATGTCAGACCCACCCCCCATCAGGCTGTGCTGCTTTTCCTGACAAATACTGTAGTTCACTATGTTTATTATTTTTTTCTTCCATGACATTCTCATGTTCCTTAAAGATAGCACTTCCTCTTACTTACTTTTGTGCTTAGATGTTGATATTTATATTTCTAATGAGAAAACAAAAATGGAAAACTAGGTGTCATGTTCTTGATGTTATGATATGTTTAGTATGGTACATGTGACACTTATCCACCCTATTCTTTTTCTGTTAATCTGAAAAATTTGTGTGGGGATGGGGACATAAAATATGGATAGAGTGTTCGAAGTATAATTTCAGGTGAATAGTTCTGGAAATCAGATTGGAAATATTATATGGGTAGATTATCTTTAAGATTAAAGTGATTAATGTAATATATGTAATATGACTATTAAAATCTAGTCATATTTTCTCCCTCCAAGTTGTTTTATTGCAGTGCTTGTTAAATTTAACTAGAAAGTTTTGGAGTCAGAGGCTGAGACTTATAATATGGTCATCTTACATGCTCCATCCTGAATGTGTCATTTTGCATTTTCAGAGTATTAAGAGTCGGTAAGAATGATGTGCTCAAGTCACTTTTGTACACTTCAGTGCCTATAAAAAAAGTAATTGACCTGACTTATAAATAAAGAATCCAAAATCTTAAATAACTGGGCAAAGCTTCCGAAAAAATATTTTTAAAACTTGGATTAGAATTTGGCTTTTGGACTCCTCCCACTGTCCTTGTATTACTCTGCAACATCTTTCTTCAAAGCTCTCTAAACCTCAAATCAGTCATAAACACACAGATGCCATATTATTCCATCTTTGGATACCCTCTGTGAAGGGAGGGAACCTCCACTGCTTCACACATTATTTTTTTCTTTCATAAAATTAGTTCCAATTGTGTGGCTATAGGGAAGGAACATGAAAAACTTAAGCATGTTCCCAGGAAGCTGCTGATACCCTTTTGGAAAATGCATACTTACTGCTATGGACCGTGTGAATCCAATTACACCATGCTTTGTAGCACAGTACACAGGCTGGAATGCAGCAGGCATGAGTCCTTTAAAATAAAAATGCAGCTGAATGAAGACGTCGAATATTCCTAATTAGCGATTACCTTGAACACATGTATAGGTCTATAGTGTAAAAAATTTGTGACAGAGATGCAACAAAATGGATTAGTAGACATTTGTAAATTATATTTTGTTATCTGGAATAGGCCAAGAAAAAATTATTAAAGTAAAAATGTGCAGGCAAAAGAAGAGTAATAAAAAAGCATAACTTTTAAAAGGAAAATTGTGCCTATGAGGTATGACAAAATAGAGGACATAATCTGGAAGAAAACACTGAAGAATGAGATTTTTGAGGCATCTATGAATCAGTAAAGTATTTAAAGTATATTGAGGAGCAAAGTATTTTAGATAGGCTTTGATATCGAACGTGTGAACTGGACACCTGCAATAATTTACAGTGTGTTCAGGGAGGAAGTGTGCGAATAGGAGAAGGAAAGTAAAAATTTTCTGCTAACACTGTAAACCTTTATGGTCTGAGTAGGAGAGCACAAAATTTTTATTCATAGTAAAGAAGCAAGAGAGAACAGGGGTTTTGGAAAAAAAACCAAGAAGAAACCTGGTAAGACTGAGTTGATGGCAAAAAGTCAAGAAGAAATGACAGATCATGAGTGCATATTCATTTCTGCCAGTTATGCCAACAATTTCTACTATACAATGAAAGCTGAACTGGACCAAATAGATGCTGTAGTTCCACTTGAAATTCAGGCCCTTATGAATAGCAGACTTCAGCCTGTCCAAAAGCCAGATAAAATATTTTCCTGAATGTGCTACTGTAAAACTGGATAGTAATTTTAATGCCTTAATGTTTGATTCTAATGGAAGTAATTCCAATTAATAATTCAGTTTCTTTTTTAATCTTTCATACATCAGATCTTAAGGTGATACATTCAAGAAGAGCTGTGACTTACTCCAGTGGAGATGAAAAATTCACTATCTACCTCTAAGTATGGATTTGCCAGAAAAATTATATATGCCAGACTTGCATGGGCTCTTTGCTCTGGGATCTATTTCGTCTGAAGGAAATAACTTTCTAAGACAGCACAAAGCCCTAATATTACCAATCTGATCACTTCAAGGTTTTATCTTGATTTAAATGCTACCTTGATGATCCAGTGAAAGCAACACTTTTCAATACTGGGAAATGAAGAACTAACCTATTGTCTGGCTGTCCTTTTAAAATTGCATTTATTTGCTTAGCTTGGATTAATGTGTTACGCTTCTGCGTAAGAACTCACTCTATGAAATGGCTTTTGTACTGTCACCTGTGGATTGTGATCACAACAAATTCTCAATATTCCTCTGCTCTTTGAATTTTGATGATCACCATTTTTCAGTTTTGGGAACATTGGGATATTGGCACATTAGAAATAATACAATGCTATTTAAAAAAAACCCCACAATTCTCAAGTACTTTTACATGCTTTAAATAAAGGAAATTCTAATCAAGCTGCAGCTAACAGAAATAAAACAGACAATGTCTACTGGGAAACACAGAAGAAGAATTTAGAAGTAATTTTTTTATTATTTTTTAACCACAGTAAGAAAAAATACCTTTTACTTGAGAGAGAAGAGAAACAAAGTCAAGAAATAAACAAAGGAAGGGCACAGCTCACAATAATGAAGTGGAATAAGGTTCAACGACCTACTTAAATACCAAAGACAGCAGGAATAACTAGGCAGGAAGAGGAGAACCAAATAGCTTTTTTGGTTTTTTTTTTAAAACCAGTTCTTTCTTAATTGAAATTATTATCTTTGCTGAAGTGGAGAACCAAGAAAAAATCATCTCACTTTTGGATTAAGCATCTAAGACTAGTCCTAACATTCCTCACGTAAAACAGTAACAGTCCTGTCTCATTTTTGTTCCTGAGTTCAGTACTCAGAACCACAGTGTGGGTTTTCCAGCTTTGAGCCCTGCCCTGGGAAGAGCTGGGCTTCTGCTTGTGCTGCATCCCAGGGACTCTCCCAACAAGTATTTTATGATGAACCACTGTGTCATATTGAGTCTGCTCTGCCCACATATTTCTTCCATCAGTGAGCAGAGATGAGTTCCTAGCATATTAGTTAGGGCATTCATTTGCTAGAAAATCTGGATCCTATTTGCTGCTGCCATGTATATTTAATTATCGTATGCAAAGCAGAACGGCAACGAAACAGACTAGAGACCGTTATGCACAAAATAATGGGGAGAAGAGGAGGAGGGTGTTCAAATGGATGATGATGGGTCAGTGTACTTCTGGAAAGTGGTACATTTGGGTTTTAATCTCTCTTAGATGGGGGCACTGCTATGGCTAGATTTTTCTCTCTCTAGATGTTGCTGCGTGGTGAATTGCAAATGACTTCGTGGTGACTCAAGATGCTCTTTGACTTACCAAACCCAGTTCAAGTTGACCAACAATAATCCTGTGCTCCAGTGTTAACTGCTCTGTTTTATTTTTCTCAGTTCCTGATAGGCTGAAAGAGACAGTTCTTGCCCTTGCTTATACTTTACTGTCCTTGTTAGTGTCAAGACCACTCTGCTGTTGAAGACATGGTGTCAGGTGTCTCACTACAACTCATTTATCATGGTCAATAGTTTCAATAACCACATCTTGAGAAATTAGTACTGGAGATGGAGAATTAGTACTGGAATGGAGAATATCAAGGAGTTTGAATTGTGTCACTAGGCTTCGCTGAAACCAGTATTTCCTTTCATTTCACTTTGATGGAACAAAGAACTTTGATAAAAACAGAATCAAGCATTTTTCACTGGTTATGCTCTCAGAGATTTGAGTAAGTTCCTTTTTTTGAATAAGATCTATTAGCCTTTTTAATTTTAAGCTGGACTTTGGCCTTTATGATTTTCTCTCTGCATACTCCCATGGTATCATTGTAGTCTTCCTGAGTGCCAAAACAAAGGTGAAACAGAAATCCAAGCAAAAAATTCCAAGCTGCACCATTTCTGTGATTTCTTTTTATAGTGAACTGAATTCCAAAGGGATTAGTGTCTAATTTTTTTAAACCTCATTCTGGCAGTTTCTGCTGAGCATTTTCCTTTTCACAAAGGGGAGGGACCAGAAACTCTGTCTTGATACTGAACTGAAGGCCCCAGTTGTGCAGCCATTGATGCTTCTGCTCCCCTGTATCACTCTGAGTCCTTGCTTGGTGATGTAACCATATGCTTGGTTTTGTTCTCGTAATACATATAGGATCTGGTCCTCAAAAAGCTTGTTTGCTGTGGCAGGTACTTTAAGTATTTCTTATGGCTGGAGCTTTCAATAAAGGGAAGACAAACCAGCTGTTTGCAGAATCTGAATGCTTGAAGTTGAGTGCAATCAAACCATGAGTATGGCTGTGCAGCAGAAAGGTATCCAGATTCATTACACATTGAACAGCTTCTCAAAAAAGTAGCATGATACCATGCTAAAAAGTTCTAACACTTTTTAATCCCTCTGCGAATACTTTGACTTTTTTTTGTCTGCTAAAATACAGACAGATATAAAATCAGTTTCACAGAAAACCTTAAAAATATGAAAGCTATCAAACCAAAATTGTGTGCCTATACTTGAATTCCTTTTGCTCTTTTACCCTTTGCAGAAAATGTACAAGTACCACAAGGTGAAAGACCATGTTAAGTTTAATAATTTAAGCAGCCTCTTGAGTTAAATTTAGGTTTTTTATGCTTTCTCTGTTGCCTGTAACTATTCCATTAAATGCAATTAAAGGTACCATGTGTAGCTTATTACAGAAGAAATTTTAGAACATTTTATTACTTGAATTTGAAAATTAAGTCCATTCCAATACGAAAGCCTGCAATCATTGAAATTGTTTTTATGGAGCCAAATTTGAAATAAAATGCATTTCTCATTATTTCAGATTAGCAGAATTACTACTTGTAATGAATGCAAAAATCAAAACTAAATTTTGTAGCTTTGAGATATCGTTGAGTGCTTGCTGCATGTGCTCACATATGTCTCTCCCTTTTAAGTCCAGTCTGGAGTCAAGACAAGAAAGAAAGACTCACTACTGGATAGACAGGCTCTGGCTTTGATTCAGCATCCACTTTTCAGAAATAATTTTGATAGTACCATGAGTGTTTGGAAATGTAATACTGTAAGGCTTGATTCTGTCCCTAGTCCAAACCATTGGCAAAATTCCCATGGTGATGTACTGGTTGCTAATTAATGTGCAAAGGAAATATTATTGAATTTTACATAAGCACTATGTACAACTCTTCCTGTTGCTCAGAAAGACATAGAAAGATTTGCTTCTGTGTCTTAGTGAGAACTTGGACAGTGGGGATCAAAAGCACTCAGGGTTTAATGATCAACAAAACCTAGCTCTAAGAAAACACTTGAAGGGGATGTTAAGCAAGCCAATGGAAGTTTGTCTTTCATATATGGAATAAACTGCAGGACTTAGAACTTCAGACTGGAAAGTAGAATTAGAATCATAAAGCACAAATGGCAGTAAATAAATAAGCAATAAAAATCAGTATATGCTAGCTTTTAAAATGTTTTTTTCCTTATGACCTTGGAAGCAATTGCTAAACACGAGACATGTAAAGCCAAACCAAACAAAAAAACTGTTTGTTTTATCAAACTGAACAGCCAGGCTTTTAGGTCTTTAAAACAAAATCATTTCGTGTTCATTTGAGACCTGTTAGAAAAAGAATGAAACCACTTGCTACCCCTACCCTTTCTTAAGCACTTCCTTGGACATCACTCTTTCTGTGAAAATGTTTAATCTTTTACTTGTGTTGATGACCTCTTGCACTGCAGCAAGAATTTCCTTCAGGTTAATTTGGACCCAATACATTGTCCATTTCAGCCTATAGAGATGGACTTACTGGCGTCAGCAGGCAATGTGCCAGGCAGTAGGACAAATGCTGACTTAAATGTACACGGAGCCTTTTGATAAGACCCTTTTGACCTATGTACATATGTTAAGTCAGATCCTCAAGATCCACATGCATTATGTCAGTAGGGTGAACTGGACTTTTTTATCACAAAAGCTAAGGTGTATAGGAGACCTTAAAACTACTCAGAACATCCACACCTATGCTCAATCAGATAACCATGGCCTGTGCTATCTCAGCTGGCTTTTCATTGTTAAAACACATAGGAATATCCTGGAATGATATGACTTGAATTTGATAATCTGCACAGATATAAAAAAACCCTCTGACAATCCCAGTGTTGGGCAGCATACGTATTATTTTTCACAGACAGTCTGACAGTAGAAAGAGAAAACAACCTCTCCAAAAAAAAAAAAGAGAATGCAAGTACTTCCTCACAAATTTTTGAGGAAGGTTGTCAGGTGACTTCATTCTCCATGTACTATTTCCCCCTCAGCTGTGCATTTTTGCTGGGAGCCCAGCTGCTGAAACATTGAGTATATCTACAAGAAATGGCGCAGAATTCTGACTCACAATGGGGCAGCATTACCCCTGACTGGTGTAGGATCTACAGAATTCTATTTTTATACCAATAAATTGACATACAGTTATAGCATAGATAGGCAAAGAACAGTACTTGCTTAAGCTTGGTGAAATATGAGTGTTAATTTTATGGCTTCTCAAGTACAGGCAGATCACACCTGAAAGGACCTGGAACACAGAGTGGGTGTGTGACGGTCTTTGTTAATAAAGTAGGTATAGTCCAGTCTTAAATATTCCTGCATTTGTGTTTTTCTGCAGTTGAATGGAGGAATTTATGTAAGGCTCAAGATTTTAAATACAAGACTGATAGGTTAGGAAAATTACTGATTTTTTCTATTGAATTGTGTTTTAAAAAGCAAATGAAATTTGTGATCGTTTGATATTCCTTCTGTTGCTACAATGAAAAACAGTTGAAAATATTTCTAAACAGAGAAGGGCCATTAAAAAAAAGGAAGTAAGACTGATCAGTGTGATTTATTTACTTAAGAAGAAAACCCAGCAGAAATTGTTTATGCATAAAATGTTCTCACCTGCCAAGGATGAGATATTGATGATTACTCCTCCATCACCTCCATTTCCTTTTCTCATGTATTCTAGGCCAAGGTAGGTTCCTCTGATCACAGATGTCTGGTATAGAGAGGAAGGAAGTATTGAAGATACTCAAAGATTATTTGAAACTATTCAAAATATTTTACTGAATTATTGATGTTATTTGAAATATCTGTTGTGCTTCTACAAACTGAAACTTGCTTTTATTCTGGTGCTTAGAACCTGGATTGCTTTACCAGTGATCTTATTTATACTTTGAAGTTTTTAAGCACAGACATACTCCACAGTGTTGCAACTCTATAGCTTCAGAAGCACAGTTGCAATAGAAGTAATAGCAGTTTACTTATTTCTCTTAATTAGATATAAATAAACAAACTAAAATATTGAAATGCAAAAAAAGAGCTGTGAAGGAAATGAAACAAAGAATAAGTGAATAATTAATAGACGAAACACATGCCTTGTCTAAAAATATAAGTGACAGATGAACTGATCTAAATCCCATAATTTTTGTTAAGATAGCCTGTTCTATATTCCAAAAAAATGTACTGGTGTTATCTGAAGATAACATTAACACTTAAAACTGCATTAGGCTCAAGAAATTCACACATTTTAATATTAAGCACCATGATATATTTCTGGTCCCAGGATATTAAAAATGTGTATTATTTTCTGACTAAAGTTGTAGGAGTTTTACCATTCCTCTCAAATGAAAGTTAGCCCACATAGGCAAATACAGAGAAGGTAAAAAAGGCATTCTAAGACATATGTGATATTGTTAGCATAATATTAGCTGTGACTTTTACAAATATTTTCCATTTCTTTTTTTTTTAAGACAGAACTTTGAAAAAAAAATAATTTCTGAGACTTGTATCATCTTGATTCCTTTAAATCTGTTTTTGAACCCTACTGCAGTCAGAAATTCTGCTGAGATTCCTTGCACTGGGCTTCACACTTCTAAACTGAGATGTCCAAAGACACACCATGCCTTGGGTTAGCAGCCTCCTGGGTGAATCATGAGAGAGAGCTCCTCCCAGAAAGCCACTCTACCTGTGAGTGAAACCAGCAGTAAGAAAAGGGCAGCACACAAGGCTCCTGGTGCAAGATAATAACTTTAGAGAAATGTTCCAGTATTACTGCATTACTGATGAGTTCCATAAACATTTACCAAACTTTTTTAGATCTTCCTGTAATCATTTTGTATTTGCTTTACAATTTCTACTTAAAATGGATGAATGCATTGAAACACACTTTTAGTCTTTTCGAAATATTTTTCAGCTTTTAAATGAGAACTTCATTTGTACTTTTTGACTGTTGTGCTATTTATTGACCCAAATAAATTAAGATGTCCAAAAGATGAAGTGTATATGGTTATTTCACTATTTTTGACCAGAGAAGGCCTGCAGAATAATGGAGACAGAAATTTCCCATATAAAAAAAAAAGCCCACAGTGAAAACTCTGTATTTGCCTAAAACATAATGGATAGTGACTAGAGAAACTAAGAAAAAAAACCAACCAGCTTTTAAAATCAGAATGTTAGCTATTTTTCTGCCATGATCTAAATACCCAAAGCAAAAAAATTGGAATAATCTTGAGATGGGTATTATATTTCATTTTTATTAGCTGATATTTTTAGAC
Organism: Cinnycerthia olivascens; assembly: GCA_035048155.1. Lineage (NCBI taxonomy): Eukaryota > Metazoa > Chordata > Aves > Passeriformes > Certhiidae > Cinnycerthia > Cinnycerthia olivascens. The sequence goes on from JAWWMU010000180.1 coordinate 36,072,085, forward strand.
TTTCATGTTATAAAATATAAAGTAGTACTTCTAATTCAATTTCAGTTATCCTTCATGCTTTTTGGTTTTAATAGGAATCAGATTTAGAGGAGTGGATGTCCTACTTTATTAATATCACTGATTAATTTTTCAAGTAACATGAGGCTGCCTATTGACAGAGATAAAACAACCTGAGACCTCATTACCAAGTTTGATTTGGAATCTTGATAATGAATCAGATTTTCTCATTTTCTATACTTTCAGAACTTAATGAGATATTTTTATAATAATATATTTTCAGAATATATATTTCCTGCTATAGTTTAAAACTGCACAAAATATGATTTTAAAATTCTGAAATAATATTTTAAATTTTTCTGAAATAAAAATTTCCCATAAATATAATTATTTTTCTTTCCTGGAAAGGCTTGTTTAAGTGAACATATTTTAAAGAAATATTTTGATTAATTTAAAAAGGATGCTGTTGATTAAATGCTTTAACAGGAACTTTCTAATGAATTGTCTTCAGTGTCTTGACACATACTAAACTAAATCAGATTTCTCTTACATGTCCTGGAAAATAGCAGAGCCATTATAAAGGTTAATCTATTGCTGTTTAATGTTGATTTTCACATGTAAGTTTGATTTATTAAAACCAAGATTCTTAATGCCTCATTGTGTTGTTGTAAGGTATATTTATTCTGAACATAAACTTACTGGGACCTCAATTAAAATTAGATTTGGACTTAAGCATGGAATATGTTTTTAAATATAAATATATGTATGATAGGCTGTACAGAAGGTACTTTAGAAAGAAGGGTTAATGCTGTCTTTGGAGAGCAGGTGCAGGTCCTGTCATGCCCTGGAGCAGTGGCTCAGCCTGCTGAGCAGAAAAAGAGAATTCCACTTAGGATGATTAGAGAAAATAAATCAGCTGAAGAAGGAAATAGCTTGGGGCTCTTTGAAGGCTTTTCTATTCCTTCTAAGTCAGAGATAATAGAGCTAGATGAGTTCTTGGCCAAACCACAATTATTAACCAAGAAAAAGGTGGGAATTTTAGCTGTCTGATCAAAATTACTGTATTGTTCTTTTTCTCCCTCTGGAATCCATTAACTTAGTATTTCTTCATGTGGCTGAAGACATGTTCTCCTTTACATAAAGGTATTGTGAGAGGTGGTCTTCAAGATAAATGCAACTTCCTTTTGGATATTGCCCCTTATACCTGCTACAGCCTTGTAATCCTTACCTGTGGTCCTTGCAAAAACCTCACTGAGTGTGGCTGATCTTGGGTGAAATGGTTATTTATGATGTAAGGGCTGATGAAATAAAGAACTATTCTGAAGGTAAACTCGGAACCACATACCCAGGGTGAGAGGAACCTGTCTACACTCTCAGCAGATGGCACTTTTCATCTAAAGTATTGTGCATTGGATTTCTTATTCTCTCACAAGAATCCACCTCCCTCCAATCCTCTCAAAATTTATGTGTTTTTTGGTTTCAGGTTATGATGAAAATGTATGTAATTTCCTTTCAATTAAATGAAAGAAACTAAAGATTGCTTCAGTTTGTGCAGTTCCCCAATTATACTTTTAAGACTAATAATTTAATCCCATGTTCTTATCCAACAATAATTTATAGATTATTATTATATGCCTATTAAATAAAAATTCTAGGAAAGTTAAATTTAAAATTACCTAATTAAAAAAATGTCTGACTCAGCTTAAGATGAAAATATGCTGGGAGACTATACGAGAAAGTATTTTAGAGCTGAATTTTTTGATTCCTTTGTTTACAACTGCATTTAGCTCAAGGGATGTTGTTCATAAACATGTCAAGAACAAAGAGTATCAAAGCAGTCAGCTTTGTAACTAAATGTAGGTAAATCAAAAATTGGCACAGCTGACTCTTCTTTTTTTTTTTTTTTTCTTTTATCCTGGCTATGGAAAACTAGTATCCTTGAAGTTAGAAAATAATCGAATTTACTGTTCTTCTAGATGTTATAAAACATGATATCTCAGTAACACTGCTGTTTATCTTACCAGAATACTAATAGTGGTTTACTACAGCACATAATGAAGATGGGCCATTAAGGTGCACTGGAGGCCTTACTCTTCATCTGCCAGCAGAAAATTTAGGATTCTTTCAAATAAAGTTATAGTGGTGAGTGTGGGAATATCTCCTAGCATTAATTTACATAAATTACGGATTTAAATTAGAGGGGATCAGACACGCTGAATAATCATACAGTAATAAATCCAATATGGTATCTGACAGCATGGTAAACACTGCAAAATAATTGTGCAAATACTCAAAATATTTACAGTTACTTTTGAGAATAACGTATCAGTAATCAGGAACTTATTTAATGATTTCTCAAGTGGCTATTTAGTTGCCAGTGTCAAAATCAGAAATAAAACTTACAAAATTTTTTATTCTTCACATTTCTATGTGTCCTTTGGTTGTATAGCTTTAGTTCTATCATTATAAAATAAATCATATAGTGAAACTATGATTCTAATTAGGCTCAGAGTCTATAGTAGAGCACTAATTAATTCTTTCCACCTTTAGGAACCAGTATCACCCAATGTCCTTGTATTCAACATTATATCTGTCAGTTTTCATACTTTGTGTTTCATTTTAGATTTATCTATTAAAAAAAAAATTGTTTTTTGGTGATGGTGCCCAGGACATCATTAATCATCATCATTTTCAAGTGACAATTGCTTTGAAAGTAACTCAGTAAACGGTGCTTTTTTTTCTAGTGTTTCAGGGCAGCTGTTCCAACTGACATAGTTTCTCACATCTATTTAATAAGGTTTTGGTTGTCTGATACATCTCATACTTCACGCTGAGAAAATTCATCAACATCTCCGGTGCTGAAGATGAGCACTATATTGATATCAAGGTGATACAGTAATATGAATTCCTTTGAGAAATTAAAATAGTAATCAGCCCTAACATTTTATGTAGGCTCCTGAACTAAGATAGTTCAGTGCTACTGATATTGAACAACAAAGAAAGAGCCACTGCCTTGTGGTTTCATAAAGCAGGTTAGCACAGAGCTGGAATTTGACCCAAGACCGTTTGCCTTTCATACAATGATGTTGTAAATCAATGACTACCTATAAGGAAACATTTAAAAGTTCTTTATGAATTGTGTAAGATGAGCTTCAAAATTCTGAAACTAAAAGTACTGCTTGTGATAGCCATGGAAAATTTAAGCATTTTGCTGTTGGACAGGAAGGTGGGACTAATTTTTTTAATGTAGATTTTCTAGGGTGTAGACAAGTTGGAGCAGGCATGCAAGTCCCTTGGCACTCCTATTGGTTAGTTTGACAGCTATATGAAATGAAATTGCAAGCTCTTGAGTATGAATTTCCAGCTCAAACTGTGGAAAACAAGAAGTCTAGAGAAGAAAAGGCAGAAAGCAATTAATAGCAGGATTTGATAATTTGCTACATGTCAATGGCTTTTTTACAGCGTGGTAATGAAACACTATGTATTCAGTTTTTTATGGTGCAGATTTCCCTTCCCCCCTTCAATACACCTCTGCATTCCTGAAGGACATAGGAATGGTATTCCATTTTGATAGCTGGTTTTATGTTCTTAGTTCAAAACCTTTGCTTTTCATTATACTTCAACATTGCTTACTGTAAACATACATTAAAACCATCAGCTAAAAATTTAATTGACTTATTGTGCTGTTATGGTAAGTCACTGTATCCTTCCTAGTACAATATAAAGAGCAAACATAATTATACCTATAGTCTTCTTTATGTACTTAGAGGATTGATCCTTGTGCTACTAATTTCAAGGTAAGTGTTGCTTCTCATTTTTTGGCTGCATGTCTCCCTAGACATTTGGTCCTCTGACATCAAATTATGCTGAAGAACAGGCAGGTAAACCATTGAGGTAGCCACAGGTCAGTAAACCAGCCACCTATGCCATTTCATCTACTACAGATAAAACTGTTTGTTTTGGTTTGTTTCTCTGTTGCTGGCACTGAGAAATGGTTCTTGCCTTTGTCTCTATTGTGGGAGGGACCTAGTGGTTATTTCCATTGCTGAATCCAGCTATATGTCCAGGTTACATTTCTTTGGGATGAAAGTTCAGACCTCCTCATTTCTTCTCCTATGCTGGGAAAAGCCAGGAAGGTGTATGGACCAGAAGAAAGTTACAGCATGCTCCCTTTTATGGCCTGCACAGTGGAACAGCTGATCATGAAGTCTTAGTCACAAAAATAAGTTCAGTTAATAACTTCTGATGTTTGCTTAGCTACTCTTCTGGGTTCTGCTTTAATTTTCCTTCAGAGAAAAAGGTCCTTACTGATAAGCAAACATTGATTTTGCAAGATTTTCTAGTTTCTGGAACATGTATTTCACCATGAGCTATATTGAAAGGAGTCACACATAAATATGCAGTGGTGCATTATCTTCTCTGAGTTCCAATCTAAGCGTTTGCAGGGACAAACCATGATGTTGGTAGGCTTCATTTTAGTAGGGGACTTTTCTAAATTCATGGAAATTTGTTACTTCTGTTGCTTATGAAAATAAATTGTGCAAACCCATGAAAAATGTAAAAACTTGGAATTCTTGCATATTTCTACATTTTGCCTAGTAATGATAAATGAGACTGTCATGCACCTGAAAAAACTTTTGAATTCTACTTACTTCTGGACAATGCTTAAATAATTGAATCCCATATGACTGGGTTGTTTTGATGCGCCCAGGCTCTGGCCTGCAAGTTAAAGTTCTGCCAGAATGTGTTAAAAACTGCAAAACTATCACATAAACAGGAGAGAGTTGTGATTTTGCTTTAATTTTTTTCATCATTTCATTTGGGGAATTGGTTTAAATAGATACAAAATTAAATTTTTGTCATAATAAAATACCATAAAAAGTAGTTCTAAATTTTTGATTCAGGTATATATTTCAAATTCAAGTATAGGTGATACCAGTACTGCTACATTTACCTGTATACTGCAACCTATGTCAGTTTTCAGAAACCTCAGACATAAACATAAAAAGAGACCCTGCACATAATTTGGGTGATTATCTTCAGTATAAAATGTTCTGAGTGCATTTGTAATGACAAAAGACACTGTAATTATAGTGGCCACTCTAATTACAGTGGTTTCAGAAAGCCACATCCACACAAGATAAAATTATTGAAGCTTCTTAGTACATCCAATTGTGTTCAAATAACATACATGTTCAAGTCTTGTAAAGATGTGGGCCCTTTTCTTGCTTTAGGGATTTGAAGAATAAAAAAAGTCAGATTGTAAAATTTCTGGATCCCTTAGGCAAGGGTTTTATGAATGCAATAAAGACTGTCATGCTGGAGGACTGTAGGTAGGACCCTTTACAAGAATTTATGTGTGATACACCCTTGTGCTATTCTGTGCAGGAATATGTTTGTGTGGCTGACTGCTGAAACTACACTGGTAATATCTCTTTAAAATGGAATTCTTGTATGGTTGCCAAGTCCATTTTTTCATGTGCCATAATAACAAGAGTGTACCCTTGTATGAGTATCACCAGTTGAAGCTGCTGTTGATCAAGCTGATATCAATCAAGTAAACACCACGAGATTTGGAGTTTTGAGGTGAGGAATAGACACCATTGCTGGAATACTTAAGTAAAAACAAAAAAAGAGATAGATGTATTAATAAAGTAATGAAAAGACAGATGTTTAGCACAAAATGTAGCAAAATGGTGGAAAGCACTGCAATAGAAATATCATTTTAGTAGTCTGCTCCTTCTTACACTCCCTCCCTGGTTTTATCAAGTTGTCTTTTCTTGCTCTCAGGAAATTGTAATGGACACCAGTAGGCATAGTGTTTTACTCCATTTTTCTTCCAAATTGAGTCCCACGTTTTGAGCCTTTTTCTTCATGCTTTCTCAAGCAGTACTATCAGAGAACTTCCTTACACTCCTTTAAAAATGTTCCCGAAGACCAACCGGTTCTGTGAACTGTTTCAGCCATAAAGAACACACCCCAGATGTGTTTATTCTGATTTATCTTGCTCTGTACTGCTCCGCTTTTGTACTTTGTACTTTAAACTGGGGCAGGGAATATTTGTTATACCAATGAGACAATGAATAGCAAGTAGAGGGTTTTTTTCCCCTTTTAAAATAAAAAATGTGCATAACGTGTATCACACTGTGTGGCTATAGCAGCTATTTCTGTTCTTTGGAATAAAACAAAAAATAATTAAACTACCCTACAAGAGGGAAATTGAGACATTTTAAAAGAATATATTTCATATCTATTTTGCTCCTTTCTACAAGAGACAGAAAAATATTTTATAGAACAAACCCATAGAAGATTTTATATGCATCAGCTATTTTTCTTCTGTTATAAATTAAAAAAGCAAAAAGTTGTTAGTTAGTTGACTTAGTGTTAAGACAGAGAAAGAATAATCAGATCAATAGGTGAGTGGGGATATTTGGATCTTAGGGTGGCTTTGATTTAACCCACATAACATGTACTTCTACTCTGATTGCTTTAGATGTTCTTCCAGTCACCACCAGGTGTTTATGAAATTTTTCAACATTCAACTCAGTATTAAGCCATTAGGACATTTATGGTGAACTTACATATACAATAATGTATAAACTATATAATATTCCCTTAAAAAAAAATAAGGCACTAACTTGATAGTTAAGCATGTAGGTTTCTAAGACTTGGATTTCAGATATTCTGCTACTTGAGACCACTTATGGTCTGCTTCTGTTCAATTACTGAGATTGGAAAAGACCTTTAAAATCATCAAATCCAACTGTTAGCCCAGCACTGCCAAGTCCACCACTAAACCATGACCCCAAGCACCTTATCTACAGGCCTTTTAAATACCTCCAGGGGTACTGGCTCACTTTCCTGGGCAGACTGTTCCAGTGCTTGACAACTCTTTTGGTGAGGAAATCTCTCCTCATATCCAATTTAAACCTCTTCCAGCCCTTCTGACCATTTTCTCTTGTCCTATCACTTCTTACCTGGTAGAGGAGGCTGTTTCCCACCTCATAATGACCTCCATTCAGGTGATTTCAGAGGGTGATTAGGCTCCTCTGAGCCTCCTTTTCTCAGGGTTAAACAACCCCATCTTCCTCAGCTGCTTCTCATAAGACCCTTCACTGCTTTGTTGCCCTTTTCTGGGCAAGCGCCAGCACCTCGATGTCTTCCTCGGAGGGAAGGGCCAAAATGAACATGGGATTCGAGGTGCAGCCTCCCCAGTGCTGAGTACAGAGGGACAATCTGGTCCTGCTGGCCACACTATTGCTGACACAGGCCAGGAAGCCAGCATGACCACTTAGGCACAGCTGGCTCATGTTCAGCTGCTGTTTACCCGCACTCCCCAGGTTCTTTCCCAAGGGCACCTTTTCACCTGCTCTGCCCTATGCCTGTAGTGATGCTTGGGGCTGTTGTGACCCAAGTGCAGGACTCAGCACATAGCCTTGTTGCAGCTCAGACAATTGGCCTTGGCCCATCAATCCAGTCTGTTCAGATCTACAGAGCCTTTACAGAGCCTTCTGACCTGTCAGCAGATCAACCCCCTGCCTACATTAACTTATATCTTGTATTAAAACTAGGCACAAAAGTAATGAGAGATAAGTCATCTAGAATGCAGTCTTCTTTTACATGCAAGGGATCTGTACTAAGAGATACAACAAATGTTGCCTGTCACTGAGAGTGAGAAAATACTGTTGCTTCACAAGATGAAGTTTCCTAATGTTTAATCTTTTGGAATGTTTTAGAAATGAAATAAAGAGGAAGAAATACATGTATTTAAATCTTGAAGAATACATAAGGAATAGATATAAAAAATCAAGAGAAAGGCATTTAAACTTTTTTTTTTTTCCACATACCGATTTTCTCATTAATTTGTTGGTAACTTGTGTCATGTATAGCTTGTGTTACTTGTCCTGGAGTTATTTGTTAGTTTGTTGTTTTGGAGGCATTAGGATTCAAAGGTGGGTATCTTTGTCCTTAAAATTTGTCCTTAAAATTTTTGACAAAAACACACTTAATTTTCATATTCTGAGCTTTCTTGTTGCACAACAAATTTCAAATGAGAAAACTATGCTTCACTCTTCAAAGCTTCCTTTTGCTACTTTCTTTGCAGTAAGTATGATCATGAGGTAACTTGTTGAATCACCATTGAATTAGGACTTCACAGATGGTAGACTAAAAGCTGAATTTCACTAACCTAGAAATTCTATTAATGCTAGAAAGGTCATTCTTTGGAGATTAGATGTGCTAGAGGTGTACTCGAAATAAAAGACTTTTCATCTGAGAAAAGTTTCATCTGACGAGATACCAGATAATATCAAAGAAGTGGCAACAGTTTGTTTGAAAGTTAATTTTACAGGCTTGTTAAATGTACTGGATTTTAGCAAGTAGGTGCCCTTAAGTATGTGCTTCTACTAGTGATGATGGGGAAGCAGCCTGTATTAGAAACTCAGATTTTATGCTGGCATTGTTGGTGAGGAAAGTATGGAGAACAAGTTTACTTGTAGTATTGTCCTGGGTTGATGCTAAATTATATCCCCATTCGTCTGTTAAGCTCAGAAATAAGTGTTGTACCTTTAAAAACT
>JAWWMU010000180.1:36080757-36094832 GCA_035048155.1 Cinnycerthia olivascens
TTCCAAGGAGATTTTTCCTATCCCGATTCAGCTAAGGGGAGGGGTGGTCCATCTAGAGGTTTGTTTTTTTTTCCCTTTTTTCCCTCTCCCAAATTTGCCCTAAACTAGGACAAGTATCAACAAATGACAACTCTAATACAGGCCAGTTGAGCCTCAGAGGTAACTAAAATGTTCTAAAACATTCATATAAACAGACTGGCCTACTGTAGCTGCAGCTCTACTGTCTTGGGCATTAATTTGGGAATTAATTGGATTTTCTAGAAAGGGAGTGTTGTCTGGTGATAGATAAGCTGAGCACCTCTACACCGTGCTGTACGTTTTTGATAGACAATTTTAGGGAACCACCACACATTCAGTCATGTGGTGATTGTTTCAATAGCTGTATTTACCAGTCCAATTATTAATGTTCTGTCATCTGGCAAAATCTGTACAAGCCACAGACTGTTAACTGTATCCCAATATTAAGTACTGAAATATAGACATATGAAAGGAGATAATGCTTACCAAGTTAGTTTGTATAGTGCTTTCCCAGTCCTTCTCATTGTTCACTCCAGCATTATTAACCACAATATCCAGCCTTCCAAAATGTTCAATTACTTTTTTGAAAGCACCTATAATAAGACCCAAGAGTGACATTTCTCATAACTTTGGAAATTAAGATATAAAAGTACAATGCATGCATAAAAATAAATGGTTTATTATTCTACCATAATGTCTTCATTATTTTCTTAAACATTAGTGAGCAACATGCAAGTAAATACTTTATCTGACATACAACAGCATCAGATATATTTAGGGAAAGTGGAAAGATTAAGATAACATAGTTGCCTTTTCATTCAGTTTGATAATGTCTGATAACAAGCTAATGTAAGCTCTTAGCACTTATATATTTTGTATTAAATTGGATGTTTGGAATGCCTATTATATAAATTAAACTTTTATAGCTTGATTTGTAGAAGTTTGATATAGCTAGTAAAGTCAATATATGACACCATCTATTTTGAATGAAAAACAAAACTTCAAGCATTCAGAAAAGTCTTCTTCATTCAGTCTAAATTTAGCCTAAGAACACAGTCTTTATTTAATGAATCACTGACATGAATATTTCAACTACAAACAATTAATCTCGATTCTTGTTTAGATGTATCTATTTATAGATAAGTTGTTATATATCCTACTTGTCAGGTGACTTAAATGATGCATTTTTCAAACTCAAATATCCTTTTTTTCTGGGAATAAAAATAGTGACCTGTCTTCCAAAGAATTTCAAAATAAGAACTGGGAAACTTCCACAATGACATTGTGTTTTCCCAGGTGACAGTGTTAGAACTGAGATAAAAGATGTGTATAGAAAAACATGATGATATCATAATGAGGAGCAAACTCCTCAAGCCTGGCTCTGCTTTGACACAACAGATGAGATGACTTCCAGATGTTCATTCCAAACTAAGATGTTCCAGGACTGAGGACATTATTTGACATGTATATGTAGCTTGCTTGTTTTCCCCTCCAAATATTGTTCCTTGTCACTAAATATTTACTATTGTGTAAACCAAGACACCTTCCCAGTATTGTTTTAAAAAATATGGTTTGGTGTTTGACTGAAAATTGGCAGTATTTCAGGTATACTGAAATTACATTTGACAGGCCTTGATGAAATTACTTCACTGAAAGGTCTCAGGAGCATCTTCCTTCTCTGAAGACAACATTAAGACTATCTTTCCAATTCTGCATCAGCAGGGGCAAATGAAAACCTTTGGCTTTATTAGAAGCAGAAGTGAGTATTTAACTTATTTCCAATGAGTAAAATAGATAAAATTTTGGTCCTTACTTAGCTTCCAAATTTTGGAAACTGGCTAATTTCTTTTTAAGCCTTTTAAGCCTAAATAACATCTTTCTTAAGAAGGTTCTAATTCTTAATAGAATCTTCAAAAACCACCATGGATAATAGTAATTTTGCCAATGATTTTTAAAATTAAATTTACACAGACTTGACTAATTGGAGTTTTCTATTTTACATGAGGAAAGACCAAATGTTTTTGCATATCTGTGTTTGGAATATTTCTGGTAAAAGTTTATCTGCCTACAGTAATCCCATCTATCACCTATCCACAAAAAGAAGAATCTTAATGTAAATTTTAGTGAAGTTGTCACCCATACATCTCTAGAAGCTGATTTATTCTTCCCTCTTCAAACACAGAATAATTCTGTGTTTGTATTGCACACTAGTTAGTGCTTATGGAACCATAAAAAATCAAAAGTAGATGATTGTATGAAATATTGAGTGGGAAAGGAAAAATTCAGAGAAGGATCCATTTTAACGGAAAGGTAAGAAAAAAATGCAAAGTCAGCACAAATAAGAGTTATATGTGAGCTTCCTAAAGGTCTCTGGAAGGCAAAAGTAAGTATGGTGATTCTTCAAAAAGGGGATGAGATAAAAGATTTTTGTGGGAGATGAGGTGAAAGAACCACCAGAGAAAAAAGTACAGGCAAGACCTGAAAGTAGATTAAGCAGATGATTTCTTGCCCATAAGCCTCATATACTTAGAAATACTAGTTCTAGTTCTGGGACTTGATTCCTACTGTAAGGGCTAAAGTTATAAAAAAGAGAAACTTCATTCACAGACATGACCTTTAACAAAGTACAGGACTTGATTCATCTGATAAGACCTTTGAACCCTAAATGTGAAATTAATCTAAATTTGTTAAGTAGTAGCTTACAATTGGAAGTGGAAAAATATGAAAATAAAGCAGTTAAAAACAAAACAGCACCAAAACCTGCTCAGAATCCTCAAAGGATTGTGGGATATGATTGCAAATTTATGGTAAGAAACCTGCAGCAGGATTAATGCAATGAACAGAGAGGCATTAGCAACAGCAGCAGCCGCCTTTTCTTGCTCTTTTTCTTTGCAAGAACCACTTCCAATTTTACTCTTATTGCTTTTTTCCTACTAACCTGGTTCCAAAAACTCCGTCGCTGACCTGTCCTACTCACTCCAACTCCCGGTTCACACCCTGTTGGTCCTGCACTCGCCTGGCACTAAACAGAGGAGGAGTTGTGGGAGACAAGGCACACTGAGGTAACACCCACACAACAGCACATGTTATTCCTACCCCTAGGATGCTTTTTCTTGCTCCTTATTCCTCCCACTAGGAGAAGAAGTCAATAATCAACCTAGCTGATAAAAACTTCGCTGATTACAGCAGATCCCAGATTTAAAGTCCATCATCTTTCTTACAGACAATGTAAAGCTATAGAGTTAGGAATAGTCATGCTAGCTTGCAACAGTGGACAGTACTGCTGAGTTCTGGGATAGCAACGATGTCTCCTGAAAGAGGAATGGCTATGCTCAATCATCACTGTTGAGAAAGCGACCAATGAAGTGTGATGAACGAAAACAGACCAAACTCTTCACATCTAGAATGGCAAAAATTAATCCGGGGAAAGGGCACTGACAAAAGAGATGTCAAAATCTGAATCTGAGTCACTACCTATGAATGTACCATTTAATAATGAAACTTTGATGAAGTGATGTGCCTGTTATGAAATATTGCGAAGGTACATCAATGTTATATGATACTCAGTAGGGAACACTGTTTATCCACTAAGTGAAAACAGAAATGCAAATCATTCATGAGGGAAGCTGCTTTCATTCCATGCATCTACAAAATGTGTGTGGAGTGTTATCACCCTATAGTTAACCCCATGAAAAAGTAGTTTTGCCAGTTCTGCTTTCAGCTGTGGCAGCACACAATGAAAGTAAGTGCGCTGTATGGGAAGAGCGCTGCAACTCAGCATAGAATTTATTACTCCTGTGACGAGGGAATGCAGCTTGGAATCTGTACTGAAACCTCATAAAAAGCAAGTCTGAGCTTTAAAGTTTATATATATTACTCATAAAATAGCAATTATCTTCTGCAGAGGCTCTCATGCAAAAATATCACACACAAGACTCAATGGAAATTACTTCTTTGGCTTTTCTTTCCGATGTGCCAAGGAACAAAGTGAAATTGTGGTAGTAATGCCGGTAGCAATATTTCACATCTGCAGGTTCAGGAACAAATCGCTTTTGCGTCGTTGCCAGAAGCGATGCGGAGCGGGCTGTCCGGCAGGGCCGGGGGGCTGAGCGCTCCGCGGTGCTGCAGCCCGGGCGCGCTGCGCTCCGCTCCGCTCTCCGCGCCGTCCGCCGGGGCGCAGCGCCCAGCCGTGCCTCCTTACCTTTCAGCTGCTCCTGATCCGTCACGTCGCACTGGATGAACAGCGTCCTCTGCGCTTCAAACTGCTCGTCCAGGGCCGCCTTGCTCTCCTGTCCGGCCTCGGAGTTGCGGTCCAGCAGGGCTACCTAAGCGGAGAGGGAGGGAAATGAGTGGCTGGCGGGCGGATGGACAGACGGACAGGTCACCCCGCGGAGCCGAGCCGAACCCGGGGGCTGCCACCACCCCCCGCCCGAGCGTGCCGGTGGGAGGCAGAGGGGAGGGGAAGGGAGGAATGCGCTTCCCGGGGCTTACCTTGGCACCCTTGCCCAGCAACGCCTGGACAAAAGCCCGGCCGATGCCCTGCGCCCCGCCGGTGACCAGAGCCACCTTCCCATTGACGTGCATGGCTGCCGAGCTCCTGCCGCCCGCTCCGCTCCTCGCCCGCCGAGCCGGAGCAACCCAGCGCGGTGTCACCTGCCCGGTTTCCTTTCTCCCTCCTTCGTGCCCTCCCTCCTGCCCTCCCTCCTTCCCTCCTCCTTCTGCCGCCGCCGCTGCAGCGGCTCATTCCCCCCCCGCTCCCCACTCGTGTGACCGAGAGCCTCCCGGAGCTGCCTGGGCGGGGGGAAGCAGGGGCGGAGCGGGTCATTAAATCGTCCTCCCGAGTGTCTGGATGAGCTCCGGAGGGCAAGAACCAGAGGGAAGACCAGCTTCATCCCCTCTTCCCGCCCCCAGGATTCCCGGAGGGGAGAGGCTCGCGGCGTACCCTGGAGAAAGGGTCCCAGGGCAGCTACAGCTCTGCTCGGCGGAGAGGGGGATTTGCCCATTTGTCCGTGCATGTGTGTAAATCGCGTGAGAAGCTGCTACAAGCTTTGATAAGGGCTGTTGGCAGCCCCTGAGGCTGTGTGAGTTTTGGTTGGCCCAAGTTGCATGAGGAGCAGGATGAGGGCAGCCTCCAAAAAAACAAACATAGGCCACTTTTTCTCACTTCAGAACAACCCACCAGCCTTCATTCTCTCATTCCCCTAGTAAGCAGAATCTATTTGCATGAAAAAACAACCATTTAATGTTACAGATATTAGACACATCAAGATAAATGCTTTTGAGAAATTTTCAGGTCTGTGGTTAATGTATCTTATACCTTAAAACATGTTTAACTGCTTTTATAGCTTATGCCAAATTCTGTCTGCTATATTAATGTGAACAGTATGCAACTAAAATTCCTCAATACAAACGTATATGACAATACAGTAGAAATAAGAGCACCCTTAACCATGTAAAAGCTGAAATAAATGCCCTTGTTCATTAGCTTGTTACAAGATTCACAAATGGTATGCTATAGAAAATGCAATGTTGTGGAGCATTGGATAGGCAGGAAAAATTCATTGTTTCAGTCCTAAGCTCTATAAACATGTACATCATGCAAGTATGCGTGTGTATTAACACACACTCGCTTGTCTTTTATGTTCTCTGTTTTCTTTTGCCTGGTGTATCAGGTTTAAAATTTTTACTTGTGCTTTCAAGGCCCTAAAGTAGTCTGACTCAGACTGCATCTCTGTCATTAATGCCTTGTAATTTCTCCTTGTTTCTCAGTAACAGTGTTCCTATTTTACGCTCTCTCTTATCCCTCTTCTGTTTTCTACTAGCCTGCCTTTATCTATGGAATTCCCTTCTTTTGTATTACCTAGAAGAAAAAAATTACATCACTCCTAATACCCAGCAAGTTACAGAACCATTAAGGTAACTATGTTACCTAATTGAGTAAATCCAGTAACACAAGACCTTATAAAGGTTATTATAACCTTTGTCCTTAAAAATGTGAACTAATATAATTCAGCTGCTAAATTGGATCATAGCCATTAAGTTTTCCTAAAGATCATGATTCACCATACTTCATAAGAGCAGTCAAAGATGGCCTCTGGGATAAGTGATTTGTTAGAGTATGGTACCTGTGTTTCTGGGAGGACTCCAATTTGCTTTGCAGCTGTGAAAATTATGCCACCTAAAGTGCCATGCCTAATGAGTTCTGTCCCAACCAGCTGAGCCAGCTTCCCTAATTTATTGGGACACAAGTAGAGTGCCAGGTTAAAGTCACATCGTGAGAACAGTATTACCACATAGGGACCTACCTAACGCTAGCATTGCAATGGAGTCTTTCAATTTGACCCTGATACCCCCCTGCCCCTACTTCCCCCTCCTTCCCTTTTCTATGGCAATGATCAACATCTGTCATTGTGGTCTTTATTTCCACAACGTAGTGTTTTTTTTTAAAGAGCTATGCAAAGGAAAAGATCAATAAACCCCTCTGTATTCCAAACAGCTGTAGTTGGAATGACCTTTGGCAACAGTTTTCTAAATTGTTGATAATTTGGCATGAATGTTAAGAACAATCTGGACCCTTTAGAAATGCTGGAATGCTTTAAAATCTGAGTGCACACACTGTTTCCATAAAAAAGCTTATAATTCTGTATCCAGAGATCAGCTTGACTGAATGCAATCTTGGGTGCCATAGACTGAAATTGTTTGGAAGTATTCTGATAAAATAAGCCAGTGTTTACAACTTGTTTTTGTTGGCTGAACAGACTCTTGACATTATTCCATTCAAGAATCTAAATGACCCATCTTCCAAGATGGCAAAAAAAGGATCCATACTGATACTTATAACCTTGGAGAAATATAATTGATATAAGAAGACAGTGTTCCTAACTAGAACAGGATGTGCCAATCCTCCAAATGCAGGAGGAAGTAACTGAAGGATGGCTCTGTGATTTTCCCCTGGAGACAGCAGAGATAGCTTGGCTATAAGGGATAAGTGTTCTTTGCTCTTTCAAACTACCCTGGATTTGCTGCCAACCTACTACACATACCGTTAAGAAATTTGCTGCCATGAAGTCCTTTACCACAAGTTTTGAATTTGACCAACTGTGTGAGAGATAAAATATTGCCCATAGGAAGAAGCTCCTTGTAGACATCTGTTAGAAATCCAGAGTTAGCCTCTCAGTCTTCTTGGTGAAACTTGCAGGGTAAGGAGTAGTTGTGAAATATTTTTTTTCTTATTATAAATTGGCAGTTTTTGAAAATTTCTTTCAAAGAAAACTTTCATAGAAGCATGAGGACTTCAATTGTCAATTTTTCAATGGTCCACCTTTTCAAATAACCCAACCTTAAGAAAAAAAGTACCAAATCTCACATAAAAAGTTGGAAGAGCTGTCACATCAGGCAGTAGCATACCATACATGATCTGTCTTCCTAAGTGATCAATTTACAGAAGACTGAGTATATGCCTTGGGTACCTTATTCTGTGTATACTGTGTATATAAGCACTGATATGCTTATTTATGGTATGCTGTTTTAAGAAAATGTGAGACAGTTAATAATGGTGCTTTATTCAATGGTCAAGAGTCAAACCAAATCTTATCATATTTGTGATTTTTTTTCACCAAAGTAAAATTTGCACAAATGCTTGCCTTAAGGAGTTTTTTGTGTAATACATTAGCTAGATTCAAAAGTATCACAAACAACTATTATCTGAAATCACAGGCATGAAAAGATACTAAATGATTCCACGAATACTCGATTTTGGTGCTTTGAGCGAAAGGCAATCCCATGAATTTCCTGTTCAAAGTTAAGAAATAGTAAGAATACTACTAAATAATGTTTTAAATGCTGAAGCTGCTCAGGTAAAATCTTTCACACAAAATTCCTTCACAAGGGTGCAATGTTGAATGGTTATTAACCTTTGCATATTGTTTGTGTATAGAATGTCATTCCATTTATTGCTTTCTAGCAAATCTCCTGTCTAGCAATAAGTTTTTTTTTGCTTTCCTTTTATGTCTGTGGCACTTCTTCCATTTCCCTTCATTTACTAAGTCCATGGCTTATGCTGCACTGTTCCTCATAGACCACAGTGGCGTCAAACTGAAGGAGCTCCAGGTAGTTTTAATCTATTTTCGTAGAAAAGACAGAAACATGACCTCTCAGACATATGTCACCCTGTTCATTCATTTTTTGTTGCCATCTTCTCATTCTTTACGAGGTGTTATCCAAGTTGCCATAGACTAAGTGGTATCACATCTGTGAAGGGACTCTCAGGTGATGAGTGTAGCAGGCATACAAACACAGCTAATCAGCATGTGTGCTTTGGTGTGCAGCTCAGTGCATTTCCCCAGCTTCTGCTAAGAAGAACAGGTGGAAGACAAAGCTAGAAAAATGCCACAAATGTCCAGCTTTGCATGGGATTGTTAAAAGACAGATTTCAGGCCACATACTTAATGTGGTGTGTGCTTTTCCTTTAACAAGAAACTTACAGCAAGCACGAAACAGTTTTCTATGTCCAAGAGGCTTAATCATAATGCAATTTCTGTATTTTCTGCCAGCATGTATTAAGTATAAAGGCATAAATTACTGCATAGGTATAAACATTATTGCATATGAATACAAACTTATACAGCTATGCTACATTTTGGACGTTACACTCAGCTGTGTATACAAAAGAATTCAAGACATAGATTAGCTGCCAGAAATATCTATCTAACTAACTCAGAGGGCAAGAAATTGAATGAATAACAAGCTCAGAGATTTGCCAAAATGCATTTTTAGAGGACATCATATCAGCTCATGGTAGTGAGTGGCTAGATTATTTTGTTCATCCAGGACAACAGGAGGACATGCACAAAAATGTAATTTACTTGGGCCAAATAAGAGAAAACAGGGTACAGCAAAGTAGAGTACAAGAAAACAGTTGTCAAAAATCTTTTTTTCATAGTGTCCACACTATAATTGTGAGATGTCATGACTTTCATGGTGAGATTTGGAGTAAGATCCTAAAACAAACAGTTCTGTTGTTGTCTATCTTTTCAAAAATAGCAAACAGGATAGGAAAGCAATAATATGTTTTTTTTGAAAATATAAACAATTGAGGTTAGTAGTATTGTCATAATAAAAATGGTATTTGATGAGAAGACTGTTTATTAGCTTATGAAGGACCATACAGTGAAGACTAGATCAATTTGCTCTATAAAGTAGAAAAAGGAAGTCACTGGAGATGATAAAAACTGGAAAAAGAAACTTGTACGGTGCAATTTCCTCATTCTTGTGAATGTCTAAAAAGTTTACAGCTTTTGTGAAAAGATGTGTCAGAACATGTGGGAGGATGTGACAGTAAATGAGACACAAGGGAGACGATGGCCGGAATTTAGATTGCCTCTAATTGACATTAGAGAGGGAATGGTAAGAGAGAGAGATTCCTGTCATTTTGGAAACATCTACTACTGAGAGAAAAATTTTGAAGTAAAGAAAATAATGTAATGCTGAAAATCTAGAGAAGAGGTGAAGAAAATCGCTGCCTAGGAAGCAAAGAACAAAAGATTTAGAAATCCTCTCCTGAGTACCTATTCAGAGAGGCCTTCTAGCTCTTTGGCATTCCTTTCCTTGATCAAATTACTTCTGGCTTGCCCAGCATTAATTCAGTCTGTATCTCAGGCATCATGATGATAAATATTTCAGTCCATTGTCCTGCATATAGGCTGTATAATTAGGGAACACTCGTGTTTCCCCTTAGATACTTAATTCTGTTAAAAAAAAATAAAATAGCTTAAAACAATTAAGGTAACACAACATTCAATGAGGATAGAAATATTATTAATAAAATAACTTTTTAAGAGTTACTAGATAAATGAATTTAGGGTTAATCCCATACTTGACAAACAATAAAACATTTTAAAAAATACAATCTCCTGGAAGAATGAGAACATGAGCATGAGGCCTTGCTAGGAAGGCAGTCCTGCAAGATGTTAAAACTTCTCAAGGCTCAAGACAGGCTCTAAGTGAATAAGGAAAGATTCAGTGTTAAAGCATGCCCTGCCCTTTCTCTATCTGATATAATTATAGGAGAACCTTTAAAACCCTGTATTTGGCACTGTCTTTAAACACTACAGCAGTATGGCAGCTGGCAGCAAAACCAAAACAAAAATATGTGAACCCCTCCCATGCCTCTTGCAAGTTTGGCAACAGACTACATGTAAGACTGACTGTCTTCTCTATTAATTTGATTATCAACCCATCAAGCACAGCAAATATCTATATGTTTGCAAAGAAAATGTTGTAGACTTGCACTCAAATCGTAAAGAGCTTCCTAAAAAGCTGGGTGAGCAATTAAAATCACACTAGCCACCCAGTACAGTAACTTGAGTTTCTTAGAACTGTGTAATCCTAGTGCAAGTGGCTTGTTTTCTGTTTCTTTAGAGGATTAATAGCCACAGAATTATATGGATTTTGTTATTTGTTGAAATCCTGGAGTCTTATTAATTATCTTATTTGTTAGATAATACTTATGTGCTTTCTTTGAGTACTAACCAGTTGAGAAGAAATGTTTTTGATTACGATTTAACCTTTAAAAGTAAGAACAAAAAGAAAAAAACAAAAGAAAATAAAAATAGAAAAAAAAAGAAAAATAAAGAGACATCCCAAGAAAACTTCATTCCCCATTTGAAAAAATAAGGAATTAGCAGGGAACCAGGAAATCAATCAATCAATCCTCTTATTCTGCTCTCCAGTTTGATGTATGGGTTGATGGTGATAGTTATCTTTCAAGCTAGTGTTTTGTCTCCCTCCATTTTTCTATACATACAGTCACTGTCTAAGTGCATCATTTTGTGGATGTCCTGTTATAAGAAAAAGCTATCACATACAGAGTTTTTTTGAGTCTGGGCAGATTATTTTGTGCTGCAGAGTAATTGTAAGGTATATGTTTTAGTGAACATCTACTATTACTGAAAGAAAAGGGTTGGAGCAAAGAAAACAATGTGCAAAAACTTGGAAGTGCTACATAAAACTTGTAGTATGCTATAGATTAACAACTGGTCAGAATAATGAGGTAGTCACATCCAGAAATAATATGAAAAAGTGAACCAAAAGTCAAAGAAAAGGTAAAAAAGGAAGTAATAAAACTGATGAGTGATGTACTTTCTAGAAATTATCACATTAAATGAAATTAGGAAATGAATAAAAAATCTTAAATGCCAAGGCCATGGCATTTTTTCTTGTAAGAAGTTTATTCTTTTAAGTTAAAGAATGCCATATGCAAAGGGAAATTGTGTTGAAACAATTTCTAACAAAAAAGTAACTGATACACTGTTTTCATATTTTCCTATTAGTAGTTACAATACAGAATTAAAAAAATCCTCAACAGCTATTAGATTAATTCCATCCTGAGGTAAACCAAGTAGAAGCTGGCAGCAAAGACAGTTTAAGCCTATTTCATTTTATATATGCACATAGAAAAATTGTTTGAAAAGATTCTCCCATATGTCTTTGAACTGGAGAAAATAATAAAATATTTACAGGAAATTGTTCATTTTTCTCACACATTGAATTTAATGAAGGGTAAAAATAAATTTCTTAAAATGCCATGTAAAAAAAATATTTTAAATGTTCACAATTAAAGATCTTCATGAAAGAGAACAAAAATTATTTTCTTAGAAATTGTGAGGGCAACTATAAGCAGGATTGCTAGCACAATCCAAGAAGCTGTCTCACCTTTCTCATTAGAATTTGTCTACTTAAAATTCTTTGTAGTTCTACGAGGTTAAAAGCAAGATATTTTCATATCAGAAAATATGATATTCATTCAAATTAGAAAACTGCAGATAAAACAAAGTAGGAATTGAGACACCCTCAGCTGCATGTCTCATGTATTTGGGCTGTGTCATGCAGAGCTACATCTGCAAATGATTTTCAGCAGTTTTCAAAAAAGTGCTCAGCCACAGCACTCCCAGGATCTTTTTGTTTCCCCAGGAAAGCTGTCTCACTGACTGTGAAGGTATGAAGTGTAAACTTTGTGTTAATCTTTGTTTAGTAAAACCTCTCAGCCTTATGACTGGTCCTAGATGCTGTAATGTGAACAGTGAGCACTGATGCTGATTTGGGGTTTGTTTATTAGTGTGGCAAGGCCTGTCTCACTTGATTATATTGTTGTGCAACTCTTACTTTTCAAGATTATTTCATGGAAAAATAATTGCCTGTTTTTGGGTCTTTCTCCTGTCAGGGAGAATGGAAGGTTCAAATCCACATTTCTATCTTTTGAGAGATGTCATTTACCTACATAAATTAAAGCTGCTTTAGGGTTTAAGTGCTTCTAGTATTCTTTTGATACAGGGTAACGATGAAATTTCATTTGGCTAGGTACAAAGTGAAATATAAAGGCAAAGACACAACAAATACCTTTTTCTTATTATTTCCTACTTACTGCCTTTGAAACGATTAAAAAATATGTACAGTACATTAATTAACAATTTTGTGTTAAGATAGGCTTATTGTTTATTGGGACACTTAATTTTTCTCCTAAATTTTATAATGCGTTGCTATTGATGGAGTTAACCAGTCTATAGAATTGAAATATATACCTAACTACAGAGATACAGGTTTTTTTTTAATGGATCTAGTCCTTCCTCATCTTGTGATTTCTTGGAATAAAGATTGTCAATACCTTTGCACTATACTATTAAATAACATTTTCAATTTTCTGTAATGACTCATTAATTAGAAGTATTTGAATTATTTCATGTCAGTATTTAGTAACAGTATAATTTCTGACATGCTAAGAATTACTTAGCCCTTTCAAAAGAAAAAGAATCCTGACAACTGAGAAGTTAAAAATCCAAATTAGGGATATGAGATTAACAAAGGAATGAACATGGAAATGAACATTCCCTTCCAAAAATCTGTGAACCATGTAAAACCAGAATGAACTCTAATAACAACCTAAGTATTGTTGTTAATGTGAAGTGAATCAGGTTGGATCATTCCAGATTTCTAGCTCCCTATAACACATCATATTTCAAGTCACTGTTCTCTGTAAGTAAGGATGTTCAGTGTTTCAGTATTTAGAAAGCAGAATGTCTCATAGAACATCTATTTTGCCAAATGCCAAATAAAAAGTCATTAGAATGAGACTGTGCTTATTTTGTCAGTAACAATATTTCTTCTGGCAAAATAAATTTTATTCCTAATTTATTTTCTTATTGTTGATTTGGACTTTTATATTCTATTAGTTGTGTTATGCCATAGAAGTTTCTGTTATATATAACACTTTTGGATGTGTTTCAGTTTTTTAGCTTTTCTTTTTTGCCCAAAATTTCTAATTTCATATTCCATGAATAATTTCCTGATTATGAATTCCTTTGTAGAGATAAGGGTAGTTGTGAAATGTGAGAATTTTCCATAACATTGAATTTCAAAGTCTCAGCCATTCTAGTCAAGGGTTTTTAAGGCTTATTAATTTTAAGGCTTTTTAGACAAACACATTAGGCAGACTGCCTGCCCGAAAAACAAATAAAAAAATACGAGACTGCATTCCCATGAGTGAAACCAGCTATTCAATATACCCATAATTTGTATTGTCTCCTGATTATTGCCTTTTTTTTTTTTTTTGCTTTAAATCATGAAGCTTCCACAAGATACTCAAGTGTATGCTGTACAGACATTTATTAGATATACCAGGATATGAGAAAACCCTCCCAGTTTTAGAGGAAAAATTTGTGTTGCTTTGTGAATCCCAGCCTATGTTTAAAGAATTATGTAATCCATTTTTAAGCGGCTGAAACAACAAAATCTATAAGGGAGAAGTATTGCAGCAGAAGTCTGCAACTGATTTTAATTAAGGTGCTATGGTGATCTGAAGATATTCACAATCTAGCACTGAAATTAAAAATGTCCACATCAACAGAACCTTTTCTCAGGCTTACAGTGCCAGCTGGCCTTGTTACACACATCTGTCTGTCTGTCTATCTATCTATCTATCTATCTATCTATCTAATCTATCTATCTAATCTATCTATCTATCTATCTATCTATCTATCTATCTATCTATCTATCTATCTATC
>JAWWMU010000180.1:36094932-36107460 GCA_035048155.1 Cinnycerthia olivascens
CTATCTATCTATCTATCTATCTATCTATCTATCTATCTATCTATCTATCTATCTATCTATCTATCTATCTATCTATTGTCTCTCATGTGTTAATCTACACTTAATGGCCATTGTTCAACCATCTCCAAGTAAGCAAAGCCATGCCAAGCTAAGAGGCACCTGGTCCCAGCTGGTTGGCTCAGATAACTCAGCTGAGGCATTCTGTACATAAGCTTTTGGTACAGTTCATTGAGAGAATGAGGCGTGTGATCTAAATGGGAAACTTTTCTGCTGAGCTGCTTAGGCCTTGTGATACAAACGTTAAACATCAAATAGGGTTTATGAATAAGACTTGTACTTTGAGTATCTGTTCATTTGGCTTCTCAGCACCAGTGTATAACTAAAAAGTAATACGTGACTATTTAAAAGACATACTGGTGGTGTCAGAATCACTACAGCATGCACCATCTGGTTAGATTCTGGAACCCATTGCCATAGGGTGTCATATAATTTTAAACAAGTTCAAAAATTATCAATGAAATTTACAGAAACACAGAATAAGCTGTGTTGGTAGGGACCCACAAGGATAATTGAATCCAACTCACAGCCCTGCACAGCACTAATCCCAAGAGTCACACCATGTACCCAAGAGTATCGTCCAAACACTTGAACTCTGTCAGGCTTGGTGCTGTGGCTGCTCCTCTGGAGAGCCTGTTCCAGTGCCCAACCACCCTCTGAGTGAAGAACCTTTCCCTGATATCCAACCTAAACCCCCCCTGGCACAGTTTCAGGCCATTCCCTTGGGTTCTGTCACTGTCACCACAGAGCAGAGACCAGAGCCTGCCTCTCCCCTTCCTCTCACAAGGAAGTTGCAGACTGCTATGAGGTCTCCCCTCAGTCTCTTTTTCTCCAGGCTGAAACAATGAATGCATTGTCTTTCAAGTGCTTTTCAATACCTCCCAGAACAATCCTCTCCATAACTTTACCAGGCTCTGAAGTGAGACTGGCAGCCTGTTGTTCCTGGGGTCCTCCTTCTAGACCTTAAAAACTGGGACAATGTTCACCAGCTTCCGCTCGCCTGGGACCTCTCTGGATTCCCAGGAATGCTCAGAATCGTCAAGATAGGTTTTGTAATGATATCAGCCAGCTCTTTGAATATTCCTGGCTGAATCCCATCAGACCCATTAGATATGTAGGGATCCAGGTGGAGCAGCAGATCCCCCACAATTTCAGGGTTGACTGGGAGTTGATCATCTTTGCAGTCATGGTCCTCTGGCTCAGGGCACTGAGACCCCCTTGTTCCATCATCCGTGTTGAATGTAGAAGCAAAGAAAGTGTTAAACACCTGTGCCTTGTCTGTGTCTGAGTTTGTGAAGTGACCATCCTCTCCCCGTAATGGGCTGATGTTATTTCTACACTGTCTATTGCCTTTAATAGATTTGAAAAAGCTCTTTTTATTGTCCTCCACATTTCTGAGCAGCTTCAACTATGGTTGAGCTTCAGCCACATGAATTTTCTCCCTACAGTGGAAGCAGCATCTCTCTATTATTTCTGTTACCTGACCTTGCTTCCACTGTGCATATGCCCTTCTTTTATGTCTTATTTCCAAAGAAGATTCCTGCTCAGCCAAGTGGGTCTTCTGACTTACTTGCTTTACTTTCAACATTTGGGAATTACATGCTCCTGTGCCCTTAGACACAAAATTACCATTACTGAAGGTGAGATAGAAAATGTGGAAGACTTACAACATATATCTATATATATATGTATGTTCTCATATGTTCTGGTGACTGTCAAAGGATATTAGAATATATGGATCTTTGTTCAGAATAAGTAAAATCCTTGTTTTGGTATTATGGCAGTATTATTATGTCTATAAAGCTAACTAAATCTATTCCACACATTTTTTTCAGAATGGTTTTACAGATAAAACATTATTTTTAAAGAATGTCTGATTTTTTTAAAAAAAATCTGATTTAGGTATATTTCATTCTGTCCTTTCTATATCAATATGAACTCATATATGAACTCAAATATGAACTCAATCAATGTATATTTGTGTGTGCTTATAAAAATATACATAGCTTGCATATATTTTTATATCTAGGATATTGACTGGTTCTCCATGTCATTTATTTCTATTTGAAAGGTAAATTAGCCCATTATGAAATACCAAACTGGTGGAAGCTGGCAGAAGAGCAACAGTATTATAGAGTGAGTTTATGTTTTCTTTTCTGGCTTAGGTGACATTAGGTGGCGCTGACAGTGACAAGAAAGACAAATGTATTTTCATCTCAGAGCATTTTGATGAACTAATTTGATTCCTCACCTTAAAAAATTGTGCTTTTTTAAATGAGAAAAAAGAAATTTCCATATCTGAAGTTATTACACTTACACAGTAAGAGCTTTTGTTCTTTCTTGTCCTGGATTTAATGAGATTAAGGTCAAGCCCATAAATCCAGTTTCAGAGTAATTCTAAATAAATTTCAGGGAAGCTGCAGGTATTTAGTGGCTTTTATGACAATCTGGTATGATCAGATTCCATAACCTAAAGACAGTTTAACCATACAGTTTATCATATGGCTTTGAACAACAGAAAACCAAGTATTTTATGAGGCATGAAGGAAAAGAATAGCATTGGTTTTAACAGACTTTCATACACGTGCTATTTTCACAAATTATAGAGGTACAAGACATTAAAAATACTCTTTAAAAATACACTCAAATTCTGTAAAAAAAAAAATATTCTTAATAAAGAAGAAGAATAGTACCATTACTCTTATTATCCTGCCTATTTTTATCAATATATTACTGAACTTATTTATTTATTTATTTAATTTTATTTTTTGCTTTAAATAGTAAAGCAAAGTAAATACAGTTATTTAATTCATGTATACCTTCTGCAAGGTAGAAATATGTTCTCTTCAAGTTAGTTACATAGAGGCTTTCCAGTAATAAGACACAATTAAACTCTATATATATTGAATCAGAGGGCTCTAGTAAGTACAAAGAGTACTGCTAGGCTGAAGCTTTCTGGTTTCCTTTTGGCAATTTTTCTAAGGTCATCTTTTCACAGCGTTAAGCATACAGATAGAGCACTTGTTTACTCAAATTTTTCAGTGTACCTTCTGTGCACAAAAAGTGAGGGTGGATCTTGGCACCACTGTAGGTTTTTTTTCCAATCTGTTTTGGACCTTTTTTTTTTTTACTTTCTGGGCTCTAGCTCAAAGTTACTAACCACCTCTGGCATCTGGAGCAGATAAAGTTCAAGGCAGGATGTCTCAACAACCAGCAAAGATGTCCAAAAATTTAGAGAGTAACTGTGTGCAAATTCAAAATCATACACTAGGAATCTAGGAACCAAGACAAATCAAATCTTGCGTGACTAAATGTAATCCAATGAAGTTAAGACACACATGAATTATTTTATGCTGATTCACTTAGGCCTATGACTAATCAGGCAGAATTGACACAGGTTAATTAACACGGTAGCAAACTCAAAAGGGAATGAGAGCCAGAGAAATCAGCAAACTTTGCAAAAGTATCAGTAACTGTGAAAACACTTTGCTTAACACTTAATTTATTGCACAAATTCATTGCATAGCTCCCTTCTATTGCTCTGAGAACAAATAATCAGCCTAAACAATCAGAGATGTGCCTATACTAGCCTTTTGGCCTACATCTTTCAACCACTGATGTTAGTGAGGAGGCAGTCCTCATGGTAGCTGGTGCAGCACTACTAGCACCAGTAGGTTCTGGCACGCAGACAGACAACTTGGGAGTCAAAGGCAGCAGTAGCTTTCCTGTAGCAGATCACTACAGTTTCTCATAGCACTGTTCTAATTCAAATCAAGGCTCAGAGGGTTTCAGGCCAAGATCTACAAAAAAAATTATAGTGCCAAAGGTGGATCTGCAGAGGGTTCGAGCTTCTAAATCCAAGAGTCTGATTCTCAAAAGTCCTGCTGAACCATGTTTTTTTGGATTTTTGATTGCATTTTTGGTAGCAAAACTCCTCTAATACAAAAGATTCCATTATTTTCAGTGACTGCCGTCTTGCTAGGATTAAGAAAGGTAGCAGTTTGAAACTGAAATGTAATCAGTAGTCTGAAAAAATGGGGTTTTTCTGCCCAAGTATTTACCTGTGCAGCTTCACATTACCTTCAATCAAAAGATGGACATTTTAATCACTTTTTTAAACTTAAAAAAGAGGTGGTAGAGGTAATCTGCTTCTGTTATGTGAAATAGCTGAACAATTAAAGCATTCACATAGACTATGGGGCTAAGGGCTTCAAGACTTCCCACAAAATGTATGATCTGAAATCCATATCTCCCTAGAAATTGTTTTGACCACAAGGCTGTGAGGCTGTACAGTGGTACTGGTTTTGGTGTGAGGGAATGCCCTTCTTTAGAAACTAGGGCACTTTAAATAGTCCTTCAGTAGTTCCTGCAGTATGCCTGTGTATTTTAGATTAAGTGATCATTTTTTGTAGCTGCAGAAACATCCAGGCTTATGTGAGAAATTTTTTTATTTGTTTATATGCATTCCAAAATGATTAAATTCTAGACTATATAATTTCTTGAAAAGAATCCTGTCTCACCCTGTGGGCTTAAAAATAATCCTACAATTTACTCCAAATAGATGCCAACAGAAAAGTAATTCTATCGTAACTATGGATTAATTTTTGCATCTAAGTACTGCAAAATTAGTCTTCAAGAAAACAAAAAGAATGAAATAATAGATACAGAAGTAAAGCATAAAGATCTGTGAGTCTGTTGAATCCTTACATGGGATAGTTTCTGGTCATTTAACCTAGAAGTTGTATCAGCAGGAGATGTCATTTATCTTGACATGAACTAGTTGTGACTAACATTTAAAAATTAATATTTTGCAAAAAATGATGTAAATAAATACAGCTGAGTAACAACCTTTTTTGAGAAAACTGTCCTCTGTTTTTCTGGCATCAGGCAGCATTTTTTGGTCACAGATTCTAAATGAATTTTCAATTCTGTGATTATGAAAGGCTTATGTAGTCAGAATTAAAGTAAAATAAGAAAAATACAACTAAAGAGAGAGAGATTGAAAATGAGAAAAGCAAATAAACACACAGTATGTGATAACTATAGTTTAGTATACTATAAATGTGAAATACAGATGGAATATTCCATGACAGGGAAGTCACAACTAAACATGTGTTTCTTCCAAATTTCCATAGAAAAATAGATTCACAAATTATGTCTAAATGTTTAAAAAACTAGACTATACAAAGATGTCAGAAAATGTCAAATTCATATTCAAATTTTAACAACTTAG
Source organism: Cinnycerthia olivascens (assembly GCA_035048155.1). Taxonomy (NCBI): domain Eukaryota; kingdom Metazoa; phylum Chordata; class Aves; order Passeriformes; family Certhiidae; genus Cinnycerthia; species Cinnycerthia olivascens. Next base: position 36,100,223 of record JAWWMU010000180.1, read on the forward strand.
TTTTGTGTTCTTAGACTGTCTTTAGTACAGTCTCAGTGAAATAAACAACAGTCAATAAAAATGCAGATTTGCACCACTTGATTATTTTTTTTTCCTTTAGATCTGTCCCAAGAGAAAGTACATCGCAGACTATCTATGTGTACCAATAAAGATGGCAAATATCCCGACTTTTGAGCATTGGCTAGTATGGCCATCTTCTATTCCCTAAGAATTATTCACAGAAAGCCTCAAAATAGTTATAGCTCAAAGCTAAAATGTTGAACCAAATCTTTGAGGTGCACTGTATTCCATAAGACACCTTTTATCTCAGTTTAGTGACAATAGTGGGAAGGATTCTGTGTCTTAAATGTTAGCATCCACATAATTTAATAAACACAATTTTACATGCTTTAAAGAGTAGTAGATACCCACTGGTAGACTTGACATAGAGAGCTCAAGAAACCCAAATTTTCTGGAGCAACAGTGAAAATATCACCATCCAGGTAACCATGAAACCCAAGCCTGCTCTATGCAACAAGCAGAGATTTCCTATAAGTAAATACGTTTCTCTGAGACATAAAAATCTGTCGTATCCTCTTGATAGTCATTCCAATCCTGAGATCCAAGAATTTTTCTGAGGTGACAGAGCATATAGGTGCATGTGTACATTTGTCATACATATACATAAGTGGAGACAATGAGTTAATGAGTTCATGGTAGCATAAAATGTTTGAGATCACATAAATGATTAGTTCTTAATCCACTGTGAAATAATTTTGGATTAAGCCTGGTGGTCTCTCGCCTCAGAGCAGCTCATTCTAAAGGCATCTTAGCCATGGAACAATATAAGTTAATAAATTAAAAAGAATTTAAATATTTTTGTGTCACACCAGGATGTTTACAGCCAACAAGTATAAAATGAATTATTACTTCAGGATGACTCCAGGAAGATGGTATAATTGTATTTGGAAGATGGAAGATTTGGAAAAAAAGTTGCCTCTGGCGCAAGAGAGTCTGTTTTTCATTTCAGTTTACCTAATGAATTTATTACTAGTGTTTAATTTAGCTGTCGTGACTATATGCTAATGGCTTCTATATAGATTCTTTGCAGAACAAGTATGTTCTTTTGACTATTCACTTACGTGTCTTTAGCAGGATTTTAGCTCCTCAGTTTGTACCTAAATGTTAACATCTTTTTTTCACCACTGAATAAAGAATAGATTTTGCCATCAGTGAAAGAATACTTTGAAGATCAGATCTCTGAGGTTTTATGAATCTGTTCTTCACTTTGCAAGTAGTTTTCACTAAAGCTGATCCAAATTTTTCATGAATAGCATTTTTTCCACAGAAAATACTGGTAAACCAAAGCCACATAATTTGTATTGGCTTCAGAAAAATTTCCAGTAGCATGCTCAAGCTAATTGAAAAATATGTGGCCTATTTGGTATCGTGGTTATACTGTTTCATTCTGATTTGACTTCAGAAAGTTCACTTCTCTTGTTAGTGTGTGTGTCTGCTGACTTTGTGAGTACACACTGATGATACACCTGGTTCAACCTGGAGAGAAGGAGATTGAGAGAGGGGTTCTTATCAGTGTCTGAATGGAGGACGTCAAGAACCAGTCCCTTCTCGGTGGTGGCAGGCAACAGGACAAGAGGCCCCAGGCAGAAACTGGAACACAGCTTTTCACATGAACATTAGGAAGAACTTTGCTGTTTGAGTTACTCAGCAGTGGAACAAATTGCCCAGTGAGGTTGTGGAGTTTCCCATGAGATATTCAAAACCTGTTTGGACACAATTATGAGTAACATGCTCTAGAGAATCCTGCTTGAGCAGGGACGCTCCTGGAGGACCTCCAGTGGTCCCTTACCCATCTTGTAATTCTGTGAAACTGCAATAACATTAGAAGTCTGCCCCTTGTTGTAGTTGTGAGATTCCCAATTATAACTGTAGTGGTGAAGGGAAGGGCTGCCCAGAGGAACAGAAGGAGCAGTCTGTAAATGATTCTCTAGAAAAACAGATTGATTGCATACATAAGTATACTTTTTGAATGATGAAAAGGAGGATGGAGACTGACTAATTTCCTTTGTCTCAAGAAAGAAAGGGAACTACCTCTGACAATGCAATATTTCTGCTTGATCTGGCAACTTCACAATTCCCAAAACCACAAACTGCATTTATGATTCTAGGAACAGCAGTACAGACAGTTCACAGCATTCCTCTGACCTTTACTCCAGAAGGAGAAACAGAAAGAAGTCGTCTACTTCTGGAACATTGCTAAGTGGAACAGTTAATCTGGAAGTTTTGCAACATGAATCCCAAGAATCAGTGATTGTGAATTACCTAAGCCAAACACAGAGGTACAGCCCTTTAAGAATCTTAATGACCTGAAAGAAGAGCATTTGTAATCAGCCTGGAATCACCTGAGAAAATTTCTTTAAAGTCTCAAAAGTTGCCAGCCTTTTCACAGAGATTGTCAATTAAATCTGTAATTGTGATCAACTTTCAGTTACAGAAGGAATATTGTTGCATTTTTCCTCAGCACCAAGCTAGGCGGACTCTGTATTAAGAGATCAAGTGACATATTACTTGATAGAGATCATCTCTACTTGTAATTTTTTTAACCCAAAACTATTGAGTGGCCTTTTGATGGCCATGCAGCTGTTTTGACTGTGATTAGAAAAGGCTGGGCACATTAGGCATGATAAAACAAACTAAAAACAATCACAGGAAAAAGTATTCCCCAGAAGGTTACTTCAGGTGAAAAGGAGTCAAGCGCTGTCTCTGCTGGCAATCTCAATATAACATTTAACTGGTGCTTCTCATGATTTCATCAGTTCATTCCAGCAGCATGGCTCAACACACTTTAGCAAGTCTTTTCAGAGGCAGCAAAAATATCATTGCAAACACCCTGGAGCCATGAACTTCACAGGTAATGTGTGTGGATGCTGACCACAGTTATGGTTTCCTCTAGGGAATAGCAGAGACATTATATGTTTTGTTGCTGCTCCTGCCTTCACTGACAGGTTTCCTGTAGTATTAAAAAGGGCATTCACCAGGCTCTGCAGTGCCATGAGAAAAGCACTCCTGTACAGAGCTGATGCTGGCAGAGTACAACTCATCATCAACTTTTCCCACAAGTATCTGTAGGATGGCTCTGCTTCATGTATCAAACAAATAAAAAGATATGGTAAGGAGGACATGCCCAAAAAAAGAGCAGTTTACCAGGTGGTGCATTTTCTAACAGGTGAAGAATAAAATGCTCACAATGATGTCCATGGAAAAGCACAGTATTGTGAATAAGCGATCCTAGAAGCTTCTGCTGAGTTTTTGGAACATGACAATAAAACTTCACAAGCAACAAAAATGATAACTTTTAGCATGAAAATTTAGAAGTTCTTAAAACGCATGTAGACATATTTTCCAGGAGGATGATGTTGTTTTAAACACTTAAATGTTATTTGCTCTTCCAGCAAACTGGTATTTCTGTGCATTCAGGAGCCAGAACACTGATGCATCAATCATAACATCCTTTCTTTCATAGGGAAGCAACAATGCAAGGGAAAAAGAAGTCCAAAAACACCTGACAGACATCTCTGAAATCTATCTGTGTTCGAGACAATATCCTCTTCAGACTGAATCAGCCTTTAAATTTCTCCTCAAAACCCTTATTGAATTTTTTTGGTTATATCTTGAGTAACATATTCCTCTTCTCAATCCTGTGGATCGAACCACTGAAATGGCCGAAATAGATGTGTTCCTTTAAATTTTTTAACCTAATAGCTCTTTTTCTGACTTTGATAAAATCGTATACGCCACTGTATGCACTGCATCATACAATTGTGCCTTGTCAAGTCAAAGTGCATTCATGCACAACTCCTTAACTGTGAAAAAGAAAATAGCAGTCACAATTATAAAAATGTTTCAAAGATACTGAATAAACCAAATTATCTTTGAAAACCAACTACAAATAGACTTCTGAATGGTGCAATTAAAAGCAATTCTTCATGCTTGCACTATCCTTATACAAATCATATGAATGATATCGTCTCAGAAGATTAATCTTGTAAAACATTCTTTATAGAATATAGACTTTCTTTTAATGCAAATTTAGTCACTACTTTGACAAGAAAGCACTAATCTGTTGAGGATTCATTAATTCGTTAATCTGTTGAGAACTAACATGCAATGTATTCGAATCTAAAAAAATATATAAATACCTCATGTTCTTAAAAAAGGCTGAACTGACTTTGGCTTTAGATCCCTAGCTAAATCTACTTACCAAAGCATATTCTCTCAGCTAGAACAAAGGACAGATAACCTTCAAGACCTTGCCGAACTTTACAGAAAATAACAGGAACTAAACTGTCTAAAATTGAAAACAAAGGTCTTTCTGCTTGAGTAAATGTTCATAAAGAACATTTCAAAAAAGAAGGTAGTGACCCTCTTTGAGGAAGTTAGGAGTGTCTTTCTTTGAGGGATGTCTGGTGCCAGAAGATATCTTTTGGTTTGAAGGCATCCCAGAACAAAAGCAAATGGACTGAAAGGTTGCATTTTAAAGAAGCCAGATGCATTGATGTGACAGTTTTGAACAAAATGGCCGTTTTGCACAAAATCCATACTGAATACAGAAGGTGTGATATTGTAAGCGCAGATAGTTTCTTCAGTGATGTGAAGAAAACGAAGAAAAGGTCTAGGATTTGATCTGTGATACTGAAGTGTAAACTTCTAATATAAACTGTCAAAAGCACTCATCCTTATGTGGTATATATTTTGCCCTTAAATTTGCATGAATGCACAAGCAAGCAGTCTTGTTTTGAAATCGGTGTTGTTGCGCAAATTCTAGCTGATTGTCTGCAGTTTTAGAAAGAGCTGAAGTCAGTGCCTGAGGCACAGCTGCATAATAAGCAATAGCATAATAACAAAATTCCATAAAGAGTCAGATCAAACGGCCAATATTCCCCAGTGGTAGCAATGAGCATTTTGATGTGAGAAACAAGGCAGTGCAGAATGGCTCTTTCCCTTTTATATATATAATGATCTAAAAAGTAAGGGAGAGCTTAGTTCAGTCCCCCTTTAAAAAGCATTATGTGTTCCCATGCCTCAGACAGTGCTTCCAAGCAAGAGAGTCATTCCTCAGCCATTGGGCAGATCTGGAAGCATCTGTCAAAGTGTCAAAATATGCAGCTGCAGGACATTGCAATGACTAAGATATGGAAAAAGGAGCACAAAATAAGTTCTCTGTTTTGGCTGCTTGACCAGACAATTAGAAGAAAAACATATTTTCTATTAAATGGACATGTTTTGTTGTTTGCTGTACTGAAATAAGCTTGATCATTATTTTCATTCCCCCCTTCACAGCAAAACTCTTTGTTCAAAAGGTATGCTTCCCAGGTTTTGTCAGAAAAGAAAAAGGAGGGAGTGTATTCACAAATCCAGTGAGAGGTCACTTTTTCTTTTGTCAGGAGTTTGAGATAATTAGACATAGAATATAGAGTCCGGCATTTTCTTTGAGAAATTTTTGAGATTTGAAATCCTATATTTTTTACCTCCTGAAAGCGCATTCTCACTTCCTGGGTGTGGAATGGCTCCCAACTATTCCTGTTACACTCCATTTTATGGAAACTGCAGGAAAAAAAGAGTGAGACACTAAAAACTGGAAGGAGAAGAGTGACTCTGTTTGGTCATTGGGACATTCACTATAGAAACAGGCACTTACATTCCCATTTCACTAAAATGCTATTGCTTGCAAGGGTAGGTAGAGAAAACCTTCTACTATTAAAGGAAGTTTATTTGAGAGGCAGGAGGTGCAATGTCAGCAAGTGATGAAATGATTTTTTTGCAATTGTAATCTCAAACAGACTTTTCTGCACAAGCTGGTGCTTGCTATGTATATGTTCAAATTTTGTGAAGTAAAAATTGTATTTCTTTTTGCTCTTTCCTTATTTCTGAGGTATTAAAGCATGCAGAATTTTTACTAAGTTCATTGTATTCAATACTTTGTTGATTAACAAAAAACCTTACCAAACTTAAAGAAAAAAATTACCAGAAAAAATGAATCTAACCATTGTGTATTGATTTACAATATTTGTTTATATTTCTCTGTACTTGGATGCTGCCAAGTTTGAGTTTTCTCTCTCTCTAAATGCTTATTATTGTATGAGGAAGCATTAAGCTTAATCCTGTTGTGGTTAAATAAGAAGGTTTAGCAATTTCATTCCATGCCTTCAACTGTTCTTAACCATGCGTGCATGTCCCTGGCTACTGTTTGACCTGCTCAGAAGAGATTTGGTTCAGAATGTCATCCATATGGAGATTCAGCATAGTTATGAACACATGATTTGGGGCTGATAACAAAAATATTTGCTGTAAGACTTCATCTTCTTAGTTGTAAGTAGTTAAGAAAGAGAACAATAAAGCATTTCTGATGGTCATGTAGTGGGTGTAAACTGCTCAAGGGATAGAGCCATTAAAAATGGTAAATGAGACTGAAATATTCCCCACCAGGAGAATTCCAGGGAAACCAGCGAGCAGGAAGATGGTGCTGCAGTCATCTGGAATAGTTAAAACTCCAGTCACACATATGCAAAAAATTAAACTGAAAACTAGTTCATTTGCAGAGAAGACTACAAGGGTGACAATAGGAAAGGAGAACCTAAGCAATGAAAGATAGTGGAAGGGTGTGATTTATTTAAATTTGCAAAAGGAAGGCCAAGAGGGACTAAGATTACTCTCCTCAAGGATAAACACTGTGAAGGAACAGATCTGTTTAAGTTAAAGAACAATGCTGGCACAAGAACAAATACATATAGACTGACTGAAAAAAAAACTTGGATTAGATGTTAAAAGAATATTACTATTAACAAAACATTCTTCAAGCAGTCATAGCCATCCCGCAGGATGGTCAGTGTGCACCTGCAGGTGAAGCTAAGAGATTTACACTTCTGAGAGAGAATGCATAGTCTAGAGGCTGAAAGTGTAGCTCTGTAGGCATATTCATCTAGAAGCACCAGTGTTAAATTTGGTCAGCCAAATGAGTCTGACGTTTTTATTACCATGGACCCAGGTGTAAAGGTTCTCTTTCAAGCTCTCTTTCCACCATGTATTCCCATCTCATGCTCCCATTAAATTCTTAAAATTTAGCTGATAGAAGTTCAGTTCTTCTGTACTGCGATAGTGTTATGGGGTGGCGCTGTTCATTTCAACCAATGAAGCTGCTGCGTTTTTTTGTAAAGACACATTCTTGAAACAAAAGAAGA
>JAWWMU010000180.1:36107560-36149827 GCA_035048155.1 Cinnycerthia olivascens
TGTGTTGGGGGAAAGTAGCAATTTTAAGTACAACTGTGAATTGAAATATTGGTAGTTGAAACAAAGGAATATTACTGCGGTTTAAAGAGAAATTTAGAGGAATGAAAGAAATTAAAAAGATAATAAAGAGACACCTTTGTTCTTAGAAATAAATAAGAAACCTATTGTATACTAAAGTAGCTAATTCTTAAAATAACACCCCAATTAGTAATGTAGTCTATAACTAGAAAAATATTTTTGCTTTTGTCACAGCAAAAAACAATATCCTTTTTTATGCCGGGCGGTTGTTTTCATTTGTGGCAAAGCTACAAAAAAATCTGTTTTCTTGTAAGAAAAGTCCCCATAGCATAACAACAGAAACTCTTCTCCCCAAGTGAATTGAAGTTAAGACTGTTTTTTTAAAAGGTAGTAAACTGACTAAAAGTCATAGGTTTTATCTTTGCATTGTCAGTGAAAAAAGGGAGAGGTTATCTGGAATTTAGTTCTGATTTTCTCATTATTATAATTTTCTTCTTTTAGCTTTGTTAATAAAGTTTTTCTTGTGTGTTTTCAAGTTTAAATCTACTTTGTTTTCTTTCCTTTTTTTTATCCTACCTCACAATGGAAAATAAACCCTCCACATTAATTGGTGCATTGGCCGGGAAAGACCAAATTAATCCCATGACAGATAGAATTCAATTCAAGAGCAAGTTACTGACTTAATGCAGCATTTACTTGCTGCTCAGCTCTGCTGTGTGTATCTGGTACTAACAAATGATCGTAATAGTACCTACTAAGCTTAAAACCCATTAATCTATGGATGAACTGACCATGGGTTCACTGGAAACCTGGATTTCATTATTTTTTACAGATAATAAACATTTTTTTTTTAAACAGCAAATTATTTTTGCCTACAGGGATTTTGAGATGTCAGCTATAAAAGCTGCCATATGTTTTGTTACAATATTGCAAAGAGAAAGTAAAGGGGCTTTGAAAATGACATAATTTACAATAGATTGTTTACTTTTGGCTGTCAGTAATGGAAGAGTTAGAGCCTAGACCAACTTTTATTGCAGAACAGCATTAGAGGTTATGAACATTAAGGCACCTGGTTTTTTATGTATTAGACTAGTATGGCATTTGCTGTCATATGCTGTAATATTTTTTTTGCAGGTAAAGCCTCTGTTCCATTATTAGCATTTTACTGAGGAAAAACAAATCCAGCTATTGAAGACTTTGTCTAAAATATCTTCACAGTCATAGGGAACATAGGTATGGGAACAAACACCTGGCATAAAAAATAAGATAAGGTCTGTTGAGAAGAGTATAGTTAGATAAAAGAAAATAAAATAATTTTCTACAATAAACTAAAAGTCTTTTAGTTATCAGCTTTTTAAAATTAACATATCACTGAGGTCTTAGTAATTTTTTTTTTTTGGGTAAGAGGGAGTTGGGTAGCACTTTGATGGTGAAATGAGAACAGTGCTCCTAAAATGGGACAAGAAAGTTTTGGAAGAAAATCCAATGGAACTTGAGGTAAACACTGTCTTAAGAAGAGGGATCAACTTATCCAGACTAGTTCCTCTTCCCTTCATTGAACAGTAGGTGAAATACCTAGCACATATTTTGGTGGTTCTTATCTTTAATTCTTTAACGTGCCATTGAAGTAGTGTTTGAGCTGGGTTCCTGGTAATCAATTTTTGGTCTCCAGAAGAAAATTTTCAGTATATGCAGGTTGACAGACAACATTTTTTCTCTCTTTTGTCTGTGTGTGTCTGTCCTTAAAAAGACTTAGCAGCAATAAGAAAGAGTAAGAAGAATATTGAATATTTACAGTTCTGTTGTAATGTGTGGCCAGTCCTCAGGGAAGAACTCTGAGGGATTTCATGTGACCTGGAAGTGTTTTTTGGATACAAGAGCTTAAAGAAAATAAGAGACTTGAAGTCATATTAGCCTGAGTTTCTCTTGCATGTGCCATTACGCTCCTCACATGGGAAGTAAGAGTCTTCACAGGAGAGCTAAATGGTAGAATTTCAGCTGAAAAGCATCAAGACTGTATTCTGGAATGCAGATATTTCTCTGGGACGTGTTCACTACAGGTTGAAAATTATCCTTGGTTAACTTGATGAAAAGTAGGCTTCCACTTTAAAGTCCATCCCAAGTATCCTGATTCGTAAGATAATTTATTGCTAGAGGTCATGCTGAAAGGTGTTTACTGGCAGAGGTGAATACAAAACAAATATAGAACAAGTGTGCTAATAAGAGAAATGTTAGAGTGACAAATTTTTAAGAGCTTCCTGTTCTCCCTTGAGATGTCGAAGAACAAGCTGTACCTCCAGCACCTGCCCTATGTTCTGTGTGTCATTTTGGCAAACATGCCATCTATCAAGCCCTGATGCAGAGAAAAAGCCTTCTTCAGACCTGAAACAACATTTAAAGGGCTGCTTAATAGCTCCATATTTCAAGCAGATATTTAAAAGGTAAACTGATTCAGAATGCACTGTTCAAATTAGTGCACAAGATATACCAAACACTTTTTGGTGTCTCGGCAATCTTAGTATCAGTAATTTTTCAGTTTAGAGTAGATTAGACAGATCCGTGGAGATATTTAGACAAAAGAAACCCCAGAAACCTAAGAGGTCACCATCAGGTGGATTACATGCTGCTAGAACTTCTCCGAGACTGTGTGAAATGGCTTCTGTATTGCCAGCCGAACCACCTGATGTTGCAAGAAGAATAAGGAGTGGGAGTTCAAGGTAGGAGACTTTTTGTAACTTTTAGAGAGTACCCATCCCTGTCTGATGCTGCTTTCCTGGTGAAGGGCTGTGTTTGTATATTATCCGGCCAGGGGCCTTCACCCTTTCACAGCCCCTCTGACACTGGGGCTAAATATCAGGATGGTTCTCCAGCCCACCATGATTCCCCTCTTTGGGAGTGTCTCCCTCCCTGCCTGTGTTCGAAATGTTTCACCATCTGTGGATCCCCCAGACTCTGTCCCACCAGGGGACGAGGGGTGAGGCGGTTTGTGGTTTCCAGTGGCCCACGGCAGAGCCTCAGGAGCCACTTTGGGCCGGTGCATGTCACAGGCCCAGCCTGAGCGATTGTTGTGGCCACAGTGAACACCTGTGGGTGAGGATTTGGGCCAACTCCCTGCCACCAGCCCCTTCCCAGTGCCCGGCTGGCATCCCCAGCTCTCAGGGGTGCTGGGGGGATCCTGAGGCTGTCACCTGACACACAGAAATTGAGTTTGAAGGAGGAAAGGATATCTGCTCTTCACGTGCACAAGCAGAGAGTGTTACTCTCCTGAGTAAATATTTGCATTTAGTAAGCCATGCATTTTTAAAGTTCAGACCTCTGAAAAAAAGCGCTCAGATAACTCACACGTCCAGGTAACTCCTGCAAGGTGGAAGGAGGGGGTGGGTACTGGCAGCAATGTGTCTGTGGTCACAGGGAACGTGAGCCATGGAAATGGGGGAGGAGGGAGGTTGAAGTGGAAGGGGAAGACTGGATGAAAACATGGGCCAGTGGATTCCAGGAAGGAAAAGCAGCAGGCTGTTGCAGACCAGAGACAACAGGAAAACCACTCTACTCTGACCTTTTACATATGATATTGAGACTTATGTTTAATCCACATAGCTGCTGAACTGCCCTGGATTTTAGTGGGTAACTTGGAAGTTACAGACGGAAAAACGTGGTAGCAGTATGTGATCTACCCGTCCTTGCACTCAACAGCAGGAACCTGGAAAAACTTCAGTTATGAAAACTGTACCCCTCCCTCAGATGCTTTAGGCACTTTCAAACTTAGTGTAAGGGTTTTCCTATAACTTCAAGATTTCCTGTGATTCCTTATTAGACTATTTATTGTTTTTGCTACTATGTTCTGGTAGCAAAAGTTTGTAGAGAACCCTACTCAGCTGACGTACCAAACTAATTTGTTGGGAACACACCCATTCACTGATAAAATCACCCATATTTGCCCCATCTTCACCTCCCCCCACAAAACCTAAATATTGTCAAGGTAAGGAATATTTCTTTATTTTGTAGCCCCACCCAGAATACTGTAACCATGACTCAGTCTTGTGTACATCTTATGTGGCAAAACTATCAGCCTCATATTGCAAGGATTGGAATAAATAACTATATTTTTCTAGCAGAAAGCATAACAACTACAAATATTTCCTCCCAGAGGAAAACTATATAAAAATAATTTGCTGAATATTCTACTCAAAGATTTCTGATTGTGACTAAAATGTGAAGCCAACTCTACTCTTACTTGCAGCCATTTAAATCTGTAACATATCCATGGACTTCAATAAAGAGATTCCAGATTTATGTTTCTCTAGGCAGAACTTGGCTTGAATCCTTATGGATGGAAATTTTTCACAGGACTACAATTTTTAAAACTCATGTGATACCATAAATCCTGAAGAAAAACTTTTGCTTTTATGTTAAACTCTTCTAAACCATCCATTATATATGTGAAAAGTACTATGAGAATATCAGGGTAATGTTCATTGCTTCTTTTATCTCCAAATCTCAAATAACTTTGAAATAATTCTCATTTATAAACTACTCATTTATAATTCTCATTTATAAAACTATGACAGGTCACAGCTTTTTTTGTCTCAGTGTCAAAACCAAGGGATCTTCTTAATAAACAGTTAGTATACAAAGCTATTCTTCTTCTAAAGAAATTTTCTAAAGATGAGATCTAGTATTTAAACATGTGCTTGAACTTAAGTAGGTAAGCAGCTTTAATTCAATGGAACCAACTCATATAATGTTTACTTATAAATTGAAGTACTCTGAGAATACATATATACGTATATATATACACACAAAGCCATTATTTGCATTAATTTTACCTGAACACCCTTGTCATTAGAGTATACTGATCTGTAACTAATTTAGCCTTACGCATAATAATGATGATAATGGAGAAAATAGAGGAGCATGATCTAAACATCTACAGAAATCTACTTTCCTCATCTACGCAATGAGGAATAAACTAATATGAAGTTAAGACATGAAGATGAACTTGCAGGGAAATATTTTGATATATGATAGAAGGACAGAAAAGATGTAGGAAAGAGATTAAAAAGCTGCGAAAGGTAATAAAATCGCCTAGGTTAATTAAAATAAGTAGCTTTTGCTTGGAATTTGCAGATATTCATTGTTAGATAAGATTGAGTTTCCTGTACCCTTTATACATCAGAAGTAATTTACTAGGTGTTGCAATAGTCATGATCCTCCCAAGAAAGGTGACACAAGCACCATTGAGGAAGAAATCTGTTGACCCCTGTTTATAATTTCTTGTTATAATTCAGGTTATATAATTGGCACCAAATAAATACAAACCAAATCAACATACTTCACTACTTTTTCTGAATATATTTTTTGAAAACTCAGTAGAGCCAATGTGGTATTTGACAATTTTATTTCAAAGTATAGACCTTCAGTTCACTTCAGTGGTTAAAAATACATTTATGTCTCATGTTGTGATTTATTAAATTTGTGTCACTGAAGGAGAAATTTAGATGTACAAATAGTATGCCCTTATTCCTTATGAATAATACATGGAAATGGAAAGGAAATAAAACAATATGTAGGAACCTAAAATAATGGGGGTATTTATTATTTTAAATAGTCAACCTCAGATATGTACACATGTTTAAATAAATATATAGCCAAACTATTCTTCTAACTTGTTTTTTATTTAGATAATGTGTATATTTATCTTTCAGTATGTTTATTTAATATTGGTATCTTCCATTAGTCTCTTGAAAGCAAATATTCTAGAAGATCTGTCAATTCTTTAAAGTAACTTTACAGTCTCTTGCTTTAAAATAAAACTGTTTTGTTTAGTCTAAGACAGCTGTGACATCATGAAGAAATGAAAACACAGCATAAATATTAGCATTCCACTTTGTCCCTTAGCTTACTGACAGAAAGTCATATGAATTTTTATGCTAAGACGACTATTACATCTTATTTAAGATCCATGTTATTTCTGTATAGAATATATTTTAATGAAAATTCTATCTAATGTTACAATTTTATCTGAGATGGAAAAATTGAATCTATTTCAGATGGGTGGACTCAGGTAAAATGTATTACTGCATTAGGCACATAAACCACAGCTATTTCAATATTAGATGAAAATGTGTCCTCTTGGCATGTAAAATTTCCAGATCTCAATAAGACCAAGGAAGCAGCTTGTTTCCTGGGATGTGAAACAATGCTTATGCCTCTTCTTTTTTTCCCTTTTCTTAAAAAAAGAAAAACATTAAAGGAATAAAGTACAAATGTATTTTTTCTCCCTATTATGAGATCAATTACAAAGCAGCTATGTCCAATTGGTGTTTCCACAAAATAAACCCCAAATCAAGGCAAGCTAGAAAACACAGCAAAGAGATCCTATAGGACCATTATGCTTGTCTTATTTACACCCCTATTCTTTCACTGACAGGAGTAATTACGAAGGGAAGGCACAACAAATTTATCACTTTTCTAATCCTAAGTGGTAGTCATGCATAGGAACAGCTCTTCATTGTAATGTCATTTTTACATATTAGTCTTGGATGAGTATTGCTGTGGATTGTTTTTGATTTACACCTCCTGCCATTCCAGCTGGCATGACTTGCTCCTTAGTCTATCCTCTGGATTTTGTAATTCACCTTCATGGGATTCATCATCACATTAGGATGTGATCCATTGGTTTCTATACTTACTGATTTCTCTTCCTAACTGTTGCACCACCTGACATGCAGTGAGTCCAAGAACATCACATTTCATACAGGACTCTGAGAGCTAATGAGATTTTGGTTGACAATGGCATATGCTGATTTGCCAGACTCACAGATTCTGAGCCTCCCATAAGAGACCTCTTGCTAATGGAAGTTTTTTGAAAATTACTTGTGACTAATTTGAAAAGATAGTATCACAATCCACTCCCTTTGCTATTTCCCATTAAAAATACCTCAGACAAATAATGTCCTCATCATTAGATCTGAGGCATACTTGTGATAATCTGCTGATAATACGAGTGTAGGTTGGAGATTGTTAACACTTAACACACCTGAGCTCAGTCTTTATTGTCAGCTCAGTCTGGTTGTAAATACCTGTCTAAGACTGTCTTGCAGGTCTTTGTATTTTGTGGTCTAAGCCATTTGACTGCTCATTTTGGCATAGTACCCTCTTAGTACCTTTGAATATTCTACTGCAAATTTCCTGAGACCTTGAAAATCACAGCAGTGTATGTTACATAGAAAAAGTCATTCTTCATGACTTGTGAACAGATTTTCAGAAAAGCAATAAATACTTGCTAATTATACAGTCCTCTCCAAAAACATCTATATTGTGTATCCATCTTAAGAAGCATTGGCTTTTCTCATCTGACCTGTTTTTGTGGAATTATTATTATGATTTTAACTGTACAGTACTCCATTAGATATGACTCATGGTAATGTAATGACAAAACACCTCTGTCTCATCTGTTCCATTTTCTGGTGTTGAAGCTTTGTGTGCTATAGTTCCTACTGGCAAATATGGCAGCCAGGTTTCCCTTCTCAGTTTCTGTAAAATTTCATTCTGCTGCAGTCAGAGTTCACTTTACTTGTTCTGTAGAATTTTCCAAGCCATCTTTGTATGCTGAAATGATGTTTGGGCTACAGAGATTAGTCTAGAAAAGTATAGAGTGTCTGAAAAGCAATGTAGTGTTTGGAAAGCTGGACAATAGTAGAGTTAAAGCTATGAATTTATGTCCACTTATTGGACAACAAGGACTCACATAATAGAACACCCTATCCAGTTGCTGTAAAGCTCCACCATGTTTCTCCAGCCACTGCCAAGTTACTCTGTTCTCTCAGCAAAGCCATTTTCCCTTGGGTACCCTCTGTGGTTACTCTAATCTGCAGAACCTTTTATACAGCTTCCTGTACTATAACATTTCTGCTTCATGTTTCCTGTCTTCTGTCTAAATTCCTTTTTTATTTACCATCTTTTAGCCTTCACTTGAACTAAATTAATATTTTCTGCTTGGATCTTTGCCTTCCTTTTCATCTGTTTCTGATCATGTTCCACCTTGATTGACATTGTAATTATCATGTCCCAGTTATTACGTGGATGTCTGTAATAACTCCGTATGTTTCACTGTTGCTTTGTTGAAATAATTTCCTCATTGCCCTTGTTCCAAAAGCTAGATGTTATCTATCTTGTAGCTGCCTCAGGAGTTCCATAGTCTAGAGGATTCCTCATGTAAACAGACTTGCCAATATTGGTCGGTTTTGTGTGTCAAGTAGAGTAAATATGTTTTCACCAAGTAGTCTATGCTGAACATCTGTTCATGAACAAATGGAATAATTCTTATCAAAGATCTGGTAAAATGTCTAGGATTAAGATAAATTATGACTTTTTTAGTTGTGACAAAACTATTAACCTTTTTTATTATGTTCATTTCAGCCTTGACTGTGGTTTATGAGATACTTGGGTACAATTTTGAATGTGTCTTATGCAAAGAGGCATGATAATAGTGGCTGACTGATACATGTACTCTACTGGCATATTTCCACTCCTGTATGGGCTTGAAAAGTACAGTTGAGGTTTGTGTGTGTGTGTGTGTGTGTGTATGTGTGTGAGGCTGGATGCCTCAAAATTTAACACTTTTATTAAGATAATATGGTTACTCAATCCGTCATGAGAGACAAAGAGCTGAAGGCTTGAGCTTAAATGGTGTTCAGGTTTGGAACTGCCACGTCTTACAGGTGTAACATCAAAGTAGGTAGTACCATCTGACATCTAACTCAAAAGCTGAACTGAGGAAAACTTAACTTCAGACCAAGTATCATTCTTGATTATCAAAATGTGGAAAACACACCTGCTGCACATACTCAATTACATTTCCTGTTCAGCATTAATCTCTTTTGGGTTTAAGCAGAATAAATTCCATGAATGCATTTTAAGCATTACCATAAGCTAAACTTAATTCTAGTTCACACATGGAATCATATCAATCCAATTTTTATAAATTTTGCAACATGTTACTCTGAAGACCAAGCAAAACAGTACTTGGGTGTGATAGCACACATGCACTGTTCCACAGCGTGAGCTACTGATGTCCTTTTTATTCTGTCTGAATCTGCCTTAGCTGGTAGCAATTTGTTGAGGATATCCATGCAACACATTTGCAATGGGAGAGATTACTTCAGATTAGCTCTCAGCTTGCATGAAGTCTGTTATCAGCTGAAGTGTTGTTATGTGGAAGTGAAGTCCTGCACTGTAAATCAGTCTCACCCAAAAGTGTATCAATTCATGCACTCGGACACTGTCCTGCAATGTAAACCAGCATGTAGTAATTGGAGGCAACTGAGGGACTTCCTTCATGAAGCTGTTTGTGGTCTGAAATAAAAAGCTACTTTAGAGGTAACTGCTGACTCTAAAAATGTTGTGAAATTCTCTAGGATTCTTTGAAATGACAGAATTGTACAGATTTCTATTTCTGTATCTATGCCTTGGAAGATACTGTCTTTTCTAAAGTCACCTATTCCTTTATCTTGTTTCACCCTGATTACATATCTTTTGGTATTTCCAAATACATAATTTCTTGCCTCTCACCTCAGCTGTGTTACAAAATTCTTAGTGATTTTTTTGTATATGCAAAAATTGATAGTCTGTAACTACTTTGGAGATTTTATCAGAATCAAAGCATATTAATAACCATTACACACAATGAAAGACTATTACAAGCTTTGAGAAGCTTTGCTTCTATGAATATTAAAGCAAAGGTTTTAAATCACTTCACTGTATTGTTTCCTGGAGCCTTGAGCTGTATGACGAGAGGTCCAAACATCTCTACTTGTCTGAAAAATTGCCACAAAGAAATTAGACTGGGAATCACTGACAATTGTCTGTTTGTTTTATTAATATTACTTTTAAGTTTGTTCATGTTTTGTTTTATGTCTTTATTTTGTCATCCATCTATCTATCTATCTATCTATCTATCTATCTATCTATCTATCTATCTATCTATCTATATCTATCTAATTTCAGATAAAATAACTTCTTCTTGCTTTAACCCAAATGGTAACACTTCTAATACAGGGTTTTTTAGCTGTTGGCTACTCAGGATTTGAAATGAGCCCAAAGGCTTATGAAAAATTCTCTCGCCTAACACCATGCTTTACCTCTAGTTCTCCAGACAGAGTATCTGTTTGTATGAGAGCTGCTTCCAACTTCTATCATAAGTTTAGCTATTAGAAACGAGTCATTGAAATGCATATCCTTTACAGTATAACACTTTGTGATAACTTAGGAGTTTGGAGGTGCACTTATACCTCTATATTTCGTGTAGTTGTGAAAGAATCAGATTGCCTGTTCATATTAGAGCACAGGACATTCTTGAAAAAGCTGTAGCTTCATCCATTTAAATAGCTTCATGCTGTTTAAAAGGTGACTCATATAAGCAAAATACTTAAACATTTAATTATCTAAGGGATCACAATCTTAATATGGATTACATTAATTGAAGGTAGAAACATAGGTAACTGCAATCCTTTGGGAAGGTTCAGTATACCTTTACTAAAAGGAAGTCCTGCATTGCAAACCTCTTGAAGGTTTTAGGAGGGCTCAACAGACATGTAGCTAAAGGTTATCTGGCTGCTAGTTTGCCTCTCCAAAGACTTGTTGGGTATTAGTTGAAATACTTTTAAGGGGACTAAGTAATCATGGAATTAGAGAGAAGGTCTCATTGTTAAAATCCTGGTTGAAAGATAACCAAAATAGAATTTATGTTTTCATTACAAGAGAGAGAGGTTATTACTGTAGTTCCACTACATTCCACAGCCTCTTGGATAAGCATCTTGGTCTATCAACATATTTCTACATTATTTAGAATATTATATTCTTTGTGGCTGAAAGAATTTTCAGATAATATTATTTATCTAAAGATAGCTGAAGGATCTTAGAAATCTATGTGATTATGAAGAGGCAGCTAATATTCATTTGAGATATATGTAACAAGATGCACATGAGAAAAGAAAATCCTAGCTTTACATGAGACCAGGCGACCTGCAACTTCGCTCCTTATAAGTGAACTGGTGCTATGATAAATAGCTCTGCCAAAACACTGACTTAACATTCAGCAGTAGACAAAAAGGAATGTTCAGAATTATTACAAAAGGAAGCAAGAGAAAATGCCAAATAAATGTTTATGCCACTTTGTAAATATATACTTCATCTTCTCCTACAATACTGTGATTCTTTTCCTTATCTCACTTCAACAGAATACAGGCCTATAGCAGAAATCAAAAATGATCAAGGAACAACAGGGATGATCAGAGCTTCAGAACGAATAATGATTAAACTGAATGATGTTCAATGGAGAGATGACTGGCAGGCACATGGTAAAGCTCTGCTGTTCTGTCTGGAGATAATTGTGTAGAAGCTAGAGAGACCTCTTCACTGTCTTTTACAGGACAGGGACTGGGGGCTTATGAATAAAGCTGTAGTTTAAAACAGAAAGAGATGGTTGATGATGCAGTGTTGCATATATTTTGAACATTTTGCTAAATGATATTTTATATAAAAAAATAAACATGCTCATGCAAACAACTGATGCTTAGAAATGTCTTGGGAGGGGTTATTAAATAGATAAAATACATGATGTTTAAGAAATTTGATAAACTGAAAACGACTGAGACCAGGAAAGTGTTAGAGAAAATATAATCTGTGCTTGCTCTGTTTTGCATTAGCTTTTTCCTAGTTATTTCCTTAGTCTTTTAGAATCAAGATACTGAGATACTAATTCTACTCAGAGCCTATGGTCTCAAAGTTTTCTGTACTTCAGTTCTGGTTCATTATTTATTTACCTTTTCCATTTATTACTTATTTATCTTTATTCTTGTAAATTTAACCAGTTTTAGTGAATATCAGTAGTCGCTTCACTGAAACTGATTCATTTACACTGGTATTCTTAACAAATTCATCCAAATTTGATTATCTCTTATGTACAAGCAGGCTGCCAGCCTCACCAATAAACACATTCAAATAAAACTGTCAAAGAAAGATATTCATGTGATTAAGGACGAGTATGAATAAAAACATGTATGTATTTATGTATTTACTGGAAATTACTGGATGAGCTTTTCCATTTAACTAAATTAAATTTATATTAACTCAATTTAATAATTATTGTTTATGAGTTTTTATGTGTAGTTGTTCTAGGTTTATACTGACTTTGCTTGTTCTGTTCACGAGGCATGGTAATGGTGTGGTACCACAGGATAAAATGCAGAGTAACTTTAAACTTTTACTCAGAATGTACCTAGAGACATCATTTCAGAAAAATTTTATCTAAAACCATGACAGGAAGAAGCTTGGTTCCATGTAGATTCTCTTGGAAGAGAAAAGTGAATTTCTTCATATTTAATGAACAGTAATAATTTCAGAGTACTACGAAGCAGACATCAGGCTTCACACTCTTACCAACTGCATGCAACCACTATTCCAAACCCCACAATTATAAAAACCTCACTCTGTCTTTGATTATTAAGTAAGCCTTTACCTCAGGCTACTTACTACAAGCAAAATGCATGCAACGACAAGGAACATCAGTTTTTCTACCAGGTAAATAAATATAAAACAAAAAGACACACCTGAAGGCATAGTGCTAACTTAATCTATTTTATCTAAAATCAAAACTAAAGAATCTTGCCTTTACTAAGCTTTTAATTCAGCTTAGGTCTGCAAGTGGATGTAAAAATGAAACAAAGCAAAACAACAATAAAAAACAACTCCTCTCGAATTACCATTTTCTAAGGCAATAAAGCAGGTAATTATCTCCACTAAAAAACCTCAAAGCATAACAAACAGGATTCTAGGAACATTACATGTGTATGTTTCATTTGGAAAATCAGGAAAATCACCAGAACCCTGGCTTGGATTTTTAAAAGAATGTTAACCTTATGATTGCTTGCCAAGAAAAAAATTATTTAGTTTAAAACCGTCTGCATGATTCAGTCTAATTAGCAAATTTTGCCAAGGAGGCCCTTAGCAAGGGACCAATATCTGTCCTGACACATAATCAAGTGCCCTCCTCCCTGTGGTCCTTATGAGTTATTTGCATCCTAACAGTTCAAGAAACTTCCTTCTTTTGTAACACTAAGATGATAAAGATCACCAGACTATTCTCAGTGTAATCATTAGACTTTGTTTTCAGATGAATTGCAATTTAGATCTCAAGTAAACAGATGGATTCTCACACATCTTGTTTTGTCCAAAAAAATAATTACTCAGTTTAGGTAGCCCATGATAAATAAGATTACTAATATGAGGTAAAGTCCTTATGAAGATAGATCTCTGCAGAATTTCGACATGAATTTAGAGATCAAGCTGGACCTTTGCTGCAGCACAATCTGCTCTGGTGAATTACTGATGTATGAAAGCCACAAATTGCCTGTCTTCATTAAGAATTTATTAGGCATTTGTTACCTTAGGGGACAGTACACCTAGCTTCCTACTGAAGACATAGCTCCATGAGAATGGCTTCCACGCTTGGAAAGGATTTTGCTAGCTGCAGGCAGGTAAGTAAGTAAACAGGCAGACACAGGCATACAGAGCTTACAGTCATTTGGACTACTTGTCTGCTTCAAATTAAGCAGCAGTTAAATGTTTTGTGGCTCATAGCCTAAATTTTGGAATTTGAGGCCCTTCCCATTCCCCCATCGGTTTGAGAGAGCCTTCTGTCAAGACCTTTGAACATAGTCTTATGCAGACCTTTAAAGTTTTTTGCTTAGAGAACTCTACAGGGTAGGATTTTGCTACATGTTTTTCTTTTTAGCAAGGAATTCCTTATTTTTGTTTGTTTCAGTGTTTTCTTCCCTTTTTTGTGTGTGTTTGTTTACTTGAGAATACATTCATGCTGTGATGGGAAGTTTGTGGATCCTAAAGAAGAAATACTGATGATGCTATATGGATAAATAACAGCTAAGATTGATAAGAAAACTGATAGTAACGAGTATTTCAGCAAAACTAGTGGACTTCTACTTGTTTTCAAGAAAGTTAACGGAAAATAAATTTGGCAAATGGCAAAATTCCAAATGCTGTAGCTAGAACATGCCATAATTAATTTCATATTTTTTTCCTGACGTATGTCAGATATGATTCATTTTGCAATAACTATTTAATACAATGCATGACTTCTCTCTTTTTGTTTTTGTTATGGAAGACTGAAAACAAAAAAAGTAGGAAAACATCTCTTTATGCCAGTTATGGCTACAAGAAAGCAGGGGATTCAGGAATGTACTGATGGTGCAGAAAGATTCTTTCGCAGTTAGGGCAGAAAGCCTTACAGAAATTTTTCTTTCAAGTGAACTTTTTGTATGTCAGTCATACAGTGGTAATTTCTCATAGCACCACATATGTTTCCAGTCTCTTGATAATACAGAGTAAAATTCTTGACTTCTTGCTAAATAGTTGCTGTCTTCTGCCAGCTTATAGGACAAATATTTCAAGTAGCTAATATACAAGGTACTGTTTACATACATCATATAAGCCCACGTATATAGACATACATGTACAGAGGTGTGTGCAAACAATACAATTCCAAATAATCAGGTGATATTCAGCCAGCCAGAACACATGCTCTCACCTGTTTTCACCTAGGTGATCTACTTACTGGGCCTAGTGGAAAACAAACGACATGCTTGTGAATGAAAGCTCCAACAGTAATTGTCAGAGTTTTGCTGTGGTATCTGTACACCTGGTGACACTGGACTTTTGCAGGAAGGTGATGAGTACGTTCCAGATTACAGCTCTCTAAATTGATCTGATACTGTATCTTGCTCAAAGATTTTATTGTCCTACATGCCTTTCTTTAAGCAAAACACAGTTAGTTATGCGTGTCAGTAATTCATCAATTTCATGCATGTTTTAACTAGAACAGTCTGTGAATTGAAACACATGGTCACTATCATTATGTGACTGTTCAGGGAAAGCTTTTCTCCTCAATGTTTTTTCCAGGGGAAACAAAATTATCAACAAGCATTTTAACGCCCTCTTTTCCAAGGCAATAGCTTGACATTTTTCTAAGTCAACTGGAAACACTCTTGGCAGGTTTACTGAGTATAAATTCAACATGTAACACTGAACTTCTTGTTTTCATAATGTCCACAAGAACATGTACACAAATGAGTGTTCTAAACTTAGGAGATCTCTTCAGGCTTAAAAGATGTTTATTTTAACTGAGCAGAAGACCCCAAGAAACTAGTTTATTTTGTAGAATAGAATGTACAATATTTTCCTCCTCTATCACCTCATCAGGTGAATTTTCAGGGTGAAAGAATTCTCCGTTCTCTTCTTCCTAGACTGTGTGAAACAAACTATTTATGACAGCTACAAAGACTCTTCTGCCTTTTATGTATTTTTGAGTTAACAGGATCAAGTGAGAGACAGTAGTACATCAACATTCTCATAACAAGCTGATATTCAAATGAGTGGATGAAACTAGTGAGATAATGATAACACAGAAGGAAACCATTCAGGATAAGTGATCACACTCTGGTTTGTATTTTATTAAATACACTATGACCTTCCCCCACCCTCCTCTGAAGACAAATGAAGTCCAATTCTTTTACACTAACTTCCTGGACTATATATTGTCTTAAAAAATGCTTTTCAACTCATTCAGACTTTTTCAGGGAAAAATGAGAAGCAGACAAAATAAAAAAGGGAAATAAAGATGAAATCTTCCTCCATTTTCAAGGAAAAATTCTGAATTATTTAACAAAAATATCTTATTTCAGGCATCAAAAACCTCCACATTCAGAAGGCATTTAGCCAAAAATTAGGTGTCCGATTTTTCTCACCTTTCACAGCAATCCCCTTTCCAATACTATTTTTTTCTGAAGAACAATAGCCATGATTGTGTGAAAGCATGGTTCAAAGTTGTGTGCCATACAAAAATATGGCTTTCTAAAACTGTACAGGTACTTTTATTCAGCACTTTTGTATAAAGTGAATTTCATCATTCTCTTTTCATCATAAAACACTCCAGAATGTCTCCTATCATGCAGATATGAAAAGGAGTGGTATTCATGGGACAAATCCACATTTGAGTGTTGCAGTTCGAGGAAGCTGCATCAAGTTAAGGATGTAATTAAAGATACCAGAAGAGAAAGAAGAGCACATGTCAGTGGCTTTAATTACAGTGACAGAGAAGCTTGTGTGTATAACTTGATTTTTGGACTTTTGTGTAGTGTGAGATAAAGCTTTCAGAATTTGCAGGAAGACGTGAAACTTACCAGAGATACCGTGGGAAAGAGGAACCAAAAGAAGGTACTCTGAGTAGGCATCATAATTTTTACACAGAAATTTGTTTCCAGATTTTTCTATAAAATTTCTAAGGGTTAAAAAAATAATATATTTGTAGTTTAGAGTAGATCCAACAAAGACAAGAAAAGAGAATATTTATCACTTTAAATTGGATGATGGAAGAATTTTCAGTCCAGACGTTATATGCTCTATAAAAGCAGATGCATATCTGTGATTTTGATTATTTTTCAGCCAGTGTTTCTTAAGACCAAGTAATATGTTTTGACTCAATCCAGTCTGACTCATAACAAAGCATAACAATATTTCCCCTGTACAACTGCAGCACTTGTGCTTTTCATCCAATTCCCTTCACAATGGGGAACCTTTCAACAAAAATAACTAAGGAATTGAAAGAGAGTTTAAGGGAAATGGAAAGGTACGACACTCATAAAAATTTGACTGCAATCTGTTTTCTGCTGAGGCACAAACCCATAGTTTAATCTGTAATCCACTGCTCTGATAATAACTAGTTATTTTAGCATTTCAGAGAAAAAAGCCATTTCTTTCATGGACAAACAACTCTTACAAATGCAAGGAAAAGCAGAAGAAAAGAAAAAGGAAAGCAGAAGAAACAAACCATGGGAATTGCTTTCACATAAAGTCATGCAGAGCTATATATGCATAGTAAGATGTAAGGTTTGTTCTATCACTTAGACAGAAAAAAAATTGCAAAAAAATCAGCACAATCTTACCACTTTTTTTTTTAAAATGCATGGTAAGTGGATGCTGATTCTTTAGGAAGAGAAAGGAAAGTTGTCCGAACTACCTCAGTTGTTTCTGGGTTTTTCTGTTAGGAGTGGTTAAGAGCATGCTGCACTGCTTTGGCTAACAGCACTGAGGATAAAATAGATGGATGATGGCAGTAAAATAAAATATTAAAATAAAACACTAAATGTTTCTTTGGTTTACATTGCATCACTAAAGAACTTAACGATGGGACATGATGCTGCTATTGACATAGTATTAAGTTATTTGTTGAATTATTGGTTTTTTAAATTTTACATTTTAAAAATAATTCCTCATGCTACTTATTCATAATTTCCGTGTTTATATATAGCAAAAAATCCTTTTTTTCTGCCCAAAGAGGTAGTGTAAAAATACAAATGGAGCTGTTAGATAACATGGTGATCAGTATTGTAAAAAAAACACTGTATCTGTAAAAAAGATTAGATACAATTAAAAATTGCAAAGTTTAGTGTAGAAAAACTTGAGCTTTTTTAGTGATGACTTCCAGATTCTGCCTTGCAGTAGTAGTGACTGAGCAGCTCAGGTTTAACTAGCTGGGCGTGCTGGAGCTAGCAGGCCAAGGGTCTTACCCCTGTGGCTCATGAGGGACTTCAGGCATCGCTCCACATCACAAAAGAAGTAAGCTGGCTGGAATGGTTCAAACCTGGAAGTGTACTATGGAATTTTGCCAGAGTTCCATCAGCTCTGTTAGCTGAACTATTCTTGTATTTGTTCCTGGGATCATTTCAGTCAAAGTGGATCAGCCAATGTCCAATGTTCAAACTAATCCAGCTCGATTTGAAGGCTGTTTAGGTCTTCAGTAACTGAGCCTAACAGATTGTTAGCCTGAGATGGGCCTTGGGTAGGGCCTTTGCCAGGTGATTCAAGAACCACTACTATTTCTTTTGCCTCTTTTAGAAATATCCAAGAAAACCTTCAGTACTATAGAGCAAATAATGTTCCTTCTTTAGGTAGTTAGTTTGGGTCACTATTCTGGATAATATTCTAATCACCCATGCCACAGGTATTTTTTGCTATAAATGTTAATAATGAGTTTTGAAACACTAAATGAGTTATACTCATTTCATATACTTTGAAACATGAAATGAGAATAACTGAGTTATTCTTTATTTACGTACATACAATAAACTCACAAGTACATGCAAATTTTATCCATCCAGAAGTAACTTAGAGCTAAAGATTAATACTAAATGTAAATGAGTGTATTTTTTGGTATAATCCTTGAACAACTAGGTTTCTTTCCTATCCTTCACTGTTTTGGTAGAATGATTGCCTAAAAGACATTTGTGGAAACGGTATTATTACTCTTGAGAAATAGGGTTTTTTTCATCCCTTTTGAAGACTGTGAATGTAGTTTCACATGATTCAATTAATTGAAGGATATTTTATACTAAAAAAACTTGTCTCCCATGGTCCTGACTTTGAGAACCTAGAATTGACTCTTCCTTCCCTTCTTTTATTGATAAAATAATAGCGAGGAATAGTGAGCTTAGCGAGCTGAATTAGATTTCTGAAGGGCCACAGAGCTGGTACGATGGAGAGGGCAGGGCTGTGTACCTGGGTATCAGGCAGGAGGCTGGAAGGGATGACATCACCTCTTTCACTGTCAGTGGGCTGCTGGACAGCCTTAATTTTTATCACACCTTCTTGGAGACTGTGTTGCACTCAATACAGTGAGTGAGTTAGTACCAATTTCAGTAATTCCATCAACACTGTGGCTGAACTAACAATAGTAAAAATAAGCCTCACTTGGCTTTCTTCTGACTAATTGTAAGTCCATGATAGAGCAGGAATTGAACAATCCTGCAAAGCTGGTGCCCAAATGAATCACTGTTAAATTATACCCTGTTTTTCAGGGTATACTAAGGTACACTCAATCCTAACTAGTTCCTGGAGAAATGTATTTGTTTTTGCTTTGTCGTCGTGTTTATCTAAAATAAAAATATTGTATAACAATTTAATGTCAATAAAAACACTGACTCAGGGCTATACACCCAAAGTACATATTTTGCTTTGCAGTGGCAAAAGGTTATGACATTTAATTCCTAGCCAACTTTTCCCATATCTCTATTTACTCTTCACATGCATGCAGTCAGATCAAATAGTGCCATGGGTAAAAACACACTGCCATGGGTAAAATGCACTATACAATAACATATATTTTCTACTCACTGCAAATTTTATCTGCATGCACATATATATGTATGTATGTGCACAAGTACATATTCACACAGTAATGGAAACAATGGACTAGAAGGAAATAAGTCACTGAGA
The DNA here is from genome assembly GCA_035048155.1 of Cinnycerthia olivascens. NCBI lineage: Eukaryota > Metazoa > Chordata > Aves > Passeriformes > Certhiidae > Cinnycerthia > Cinnycerthia olivascens. The sequence continues at coordinate 36,126,926 of JAWWMU010000180.1, forward strand.
GAAATCCCATTCTGTTGTAGGAAAGCACATTATGTTCTTCAAGTTTTATATTTGAAGGCTTTTGCTCCTACTGATTTCACTAGAAGTATATTCCAAAACTTGAAATAGGTTCAAGATTCCTTCATCTATAAGAAGAAAGTCTAACATACTAATGATGCCTTTTTTCCCCCCTCTTACTTCCTTTCTTAGCTTAAAAGAGTTCTTTTTTTGTTCTTGACATTTATCTCTGATCAGGATTACAAGGATATGTTCACTTTCTGCAAATCAGTCATATATGCTTGCTGCTTATATTACCAAATTAAAAAAATTTAAGCTCTTCAAGCCATCTCATAGGAAAGACAAATTTCATTTTCTTTTTGTAATCTAAGTAATCCTCCTCTGGATCTGCCTTAGGTGTTTGAACATATTCATTCAGAACTGTTCCAAGACTGTTGAAAAGGATCTTTTCCTAATAGAAGTGCACCTGAGTATGCTTGCTATTTTTTTTCTTTCCTGCAAAGCATGATATTTTAGTACTATTCTGTAGTCATCTCTAAATCCTTTTTTCTGGGCATTTCAAGCAGATCAGATTCAAGTTTACTGAATAATTTGAAGACTTTCTGTTTTATACTATTAAATGAAAGTTGGCTCCTCCTTTCTTCTCTAGCATACAAGGTCATTGAGAAGTTTATGGAAACTGCTTTACACATTTCCAAACAGCTGTGTTTAGAAGTTGCGAAACTGAATTTTAAGTCACACGCTGTTGGAGAGTTACAGAACTTGCTGTTGCTGTGATGGGTCACATGCACTGCTAATGTTGATCTGGCATTGTACCATGTGCTTCGAAACAGTCAAAGGATTGACAAAGCAGCAGCTATTAAATGTAACTTAATCAACTGCATCTACTTCTTGGAAGGAGTTTTTGTGACCAGGAATATATATGCCTATGACTTCATAATGGCCCTGGTGTGACAGCAGCCCAGAACCACACAGGGAATTTCCATATTCAAGGTAATGTGTTTTATTGAAGCTTTGTGTGGAAATTCTATCCAGTTATCCCTTCTTCTCTTTTCATAATCTCCTTTTATTTACAGTTTAAGAAGACAACAACAAAAATAACCCAAAAAACCTCCCAAAAAACCCAAAAAAGCTGAGGGAGTCACTGTAAAGTTACAATTACTTTTCAGATAGTTATTTTGTTTCCTTAACTGCTGTCACAACCAGCTCTGCTTCTCTATGACCTTGTTTTATTGTAGCAATTTAGCCCATTGCAAGCATGGAAAAGAGCAAAGTCAAGATTACAGAATCGCTTGGGTGACCTATGGGTAAAAAACAACAATGCCAGGATCCTAGGGAAAACAAACAAACCAACCAACCAAGCAGAAAAAAGGGATGGGAATTCTTCCTACCATGCTATGTAATGAATTCTGACTTCATTCCTGTTTCAACAGAACCCATTTCTCTGCATCACAGCTATAGCACCACTGAAATAGCATTCTGCCACTTATTTTCATATATTTAGTAAACCATGACAGCCAGTAAGTATGAACCACAAGACAAGAATCTTATTAGAAAAATAAATTAAAATGAAGAAAAAAAGGTCTTTTCTTGAAATATTGAAATTCTCAGTGTCTAATTACTCCTTGCTACTTACTCTGCTTCCCAGGGGGCAGATAACCTCATGTTTCCTTTCTGACATAAAATCAGAGATGCAAATGGTACAGAAGAAGGAAGCAAAAGGACAGTTCTCCATCACCAGTTAATATCTTTTCTTTAGAAAGTGCTTAAGAGGACAAATATTCCACAGTGGATCTGAGACACCTGATATAAAACCGGTCACCAGTTTACACCAAAGTGCTTACTTTTGATAGAGGAAATACTTTACTGCCTTCCCTCTCAATTTTAAAATTAGTGTCTTCTTCTGTACATATTTTGCACAAATAATAACTATATGAGACTAAATGTACAAAGAATCAGACCTTTTCTTGTTTCTTTAATGATTCAAAACAAATCCTTAGCATTGTGTTACTAATGTTTTTTCAGAGGTTTGAAATTACATCAAAGGAAGCATTTGGATTTGCTGGCATTTCTGGATTTTGGAAGAGTATTTAGATCTCTTTTCCCTCATGTGCTCTCTGAAATAACTGGCAGTCCCCTTTAATAATTCTTGACATGCAGAACAGTTTGGCAGGTTCAGAGAAAGATTAAAAGTAAGTATTGATTCTGAACACATTGTCCTTAGCAACTGGAAGGAGGGGAAATAGATGTGGGTGTATTCTTGGAAATATTGGAAACCCAAATATAAGAAGATTAAATTGTTTTGCTACATTTTATCGCAATTTAGATCATTGCAATTATATAAAAACTCAAAAAATTTAATTATATATCTCTAGGAGTGAAAGACAACTTTAAAAACAGTTTTCCATAGAGGTACTACAGATTTCTGAATTCTTCTTCTTCGAAGGCTTTTCTTCTCACTAGATCCAGATGTCTTTCTGTAAACGACACTACTATGACCTAAATGTGTCAGTGCTTTAATCAGCAATTTCAGACTTTTCTCTCTCTAAAAAAGTATTATCATACAACCAAAATAACTTGAGGAATTACACCTAAGATGTTCTTCTAAAGTTTATCGCAAAAAAATTTTCATTCAATAACAGAAAATCCTCCTCTTTAGGTGCCAGCTGTATGCTGAGAACATTCTAATTGCTCCCTGACACAGACAGAATCCTCCATAAGAAATTAGTTTGTGCCTGTGAACATATATGTATGGAAAGGGAAGGATGGAAAATCTGTTTTTTATTTTCTGAAAGCAAGAAATGGCATGAGATGAATATTTACTCAAAATTTCATGCTTTCTTCCTTAGAAGCACTCTTATTACAGCATATGAATAATATGTATCTTGGCTATGACAGGGAAACCCTTATTGTTGCGTGATGGGGACAGCTCTACTGACACAATCTTAAAACCTTTGAAGACTCTTGAAGCTGGGGAAGGAATTTTAACAGGTAGGTTCACAAGAAGTGAGCAAAATATTTTGCTCAAATACGTGAAGTAGGAAGCTTACTGATATTTGTGCACAAAAGAAAATCTATGGGTTAGTATGGCTGAGCATGAACCAGCAGAGGCATGTAGCTGTGAAAAAGAAAATGTATAAACAGAACTCTATAACCAAAACATGCAAAGTTATCCCTCTCCTCTGTGCCTCACTAGCAAGGCTTTCATTAGAATACTTTGTACAGTTCTGGTTTTTTCTCTCCAAAACAGGCAGAGGATTGGCTGTAATACATGTAGAAGCAACAGTGACTTTAACACTGGAAACCATGATCTACGAGGAAAGAATAAGTGATTTTGAGGTTTTTTTCCTTGAAAGACAAAGGAATATGATGTGGAGAAGGAATGTAATAAATAAGCCATTAGCAAAGAGGAAGGGAGTAATACTTTTCCTGTTTGTTGTAGATAAAATGAGAAATAATAACCTAAATTGCAAAAAGAAGGAGTTATATAATATATTCAGAGAAAAAGGTCTAAAAGTAAGTATAATGAGCTGCTAAGAAGCTATGAAGTTCTTTTAAAACAGGTTTAACAAGGGTCTGTCCACACATATGTACCTGATTCTAAGTTAACTCAGAAATCTCTTTTACTTCTACGATTTTACGCTCACTTAAAATGCACATTTTAGGTACACTGAACATATAAGCTTACATCAGATAACCAGTATTAGACATTCTTTTCCCAAGCAAAACATTTAGTTATGGAATATTTCAAGTGTATCCCTCAGCCTGTGGGATGGACTCATTTTGGAGACGGTGATGGAGAACTGCCTCCCCTGGGAGGGGCCCCATATGGGAAAAGTTGAAGAGTTTGAGGTGCCTTCCTCCTGAGGAGGGAGGAGTGGCAGACACAATGTGTGATGAACTGATTACAACCTCCATTCCCCATCCTCCTGTGCCACTGATGGGGAGGAGGTAGAGGAAATCAGAGTGAAGTTGAGCCTGGGAAGAAGGGAGGAGTAGTGGGGAGGTGTTTTCACAATTTGGGTTTGTTTTTCCTACTGTGGTTTGATTGGTAATAATTTCAGTTTATTTCTCCAAGTTAGCTCTGAGATTAGCCACTTCTGAGTGATCTCTCTCTGTCCTTATATTGAACCATGAACCTTTCCTTACATTTCCTCTCCCCAGTCCAGCTGAAGAGTGCCAGAGTGGCATTGGTGGGCATTTGGCATTCAGACTGGGTATTTAGCCCACTACAAAATGTCTGAAACAAATAATGTCAAAATTTTGAATTCTACTCAATGTATTTTATTTATTTTATTTATCACCTACTTATGTTTCCAATAAAATTGTTGATTCCATATAAAGATGAATTTTACTTTGCTTAAAAATAAACAAACATTGGGCTGAATTTTTTTCCAAATTTTTATTTGTGTAGTTATAGAAAAACCAATTATTTAGACAGATCTATTTCATAAACAATTTTTACTCTCTACAGTATCCAAGGATGATTCATCTGGAGGTAAAATATGGCTAAAATCTGTTTCATCACCTGTGTAAATTTCTCCCCTGATAAAAGAGAAATTCTTATCAGCACAGAAGCTCCAAGGAGGTCATTTATATATTAGGACTTCCAGCTGTGTCAAAATTATCTCTGTTCAGTGGTATATCTGTTTGGAGGGTACAAGCAGATTCTGAAGTCCACTTACTTCCATGAAGGATTTGCTTTATTTTAATACGATTACTGTCTGGGGAAAGACAAGAGTTGTTCTCATTTAATATATTTAAAATGTCAATATAGAAAATTCCACTTTGGGTTTTTAAATGGAAAAAGAACAAAAAACATGACCCATTTTGGATAGTTATGAATATTCTCTAAAACTTGAAATAAAAAGAAAAAAGAGAATTTTTTATTTTAATCTCAACTCAAATATGTTGTCTAGAACTAGATGATTTGAGTGTCTCTTTCCTTGTTCTGACCTCTGCTATTTACTGTCTAGACATAAACAAAAATATTTAGTTTATTTCCATAGGTTTTTATTCCTAGAATTAAAAAATACACAAACCAACAAACAAAACAAACAACAAAAAATAGATTCTAAGATAAAAGAAATATCAAAAAGTTGTGCGATGAGAAGAATTTTTTTGTAGTGTTTCTGAATGTTGCATGATTACTATGTTACCATCTCTGATGATATTTTCCCTCTTTATTTTACTATTTAAAATATTATAGTGTAATTCAAACCAGCCATTCTTGAGGTCTGTAGAAATATTTTTGCTTAAGGCAGAGCTAGATTTGATGGCAGTAGAATTAAGAGAGGCAAGATGGCAAGCATATTTTACAGTTCAAGTCTGGTTCAGATGTCCAAGTTCAATTTAGATTCTGCTGCACTTTATTTTTATGAAGAGAATAAATAGCTCATTAACTTGCAAGCACACAACAATTAAACACTGGAAAGGACTCACTGTTTGCCTGACTTCCTGAGTTCAGAACATCTGTTTAAGGTCTGAAGTAAACTGAAGTTTTTCAGAAAGATTATGTGAAAGATGATGATTCAATTTCCTTTGAAAAAACAATAATTAAAATTCCAGCTACAATGAGATGTATAACCACTGCCTTTTGCAAGCAGGTGGACCATCCTGATCCAATTTCTCAGACATTTTTCCATTGACTTTAGACCTACAAAACAGGGTTATTGGTCGCTGCCCAAACAGGCTTGACAGCAAATTCTAGTTCAAAATAGATTCATAGAAATTCCAGCCACTAAAATTCTGTCAAGGATATTAAGCTCAGAAAACTACAACAATGGAATTAACTCAATCACTCACTATTTTAAACTATTGACTCTGCAATTTGAATTACGTCTCTCAATGGAGACTTACATCAGGCAAGATGGATGGGCATGCATAATACATAGCATCCCCTTAAAGATGATATTACAAGGTTTTTCTCCCAGGTAGACAGCTCAGAGTGGTCTGGTAGCCTGGTTCGATACTGAGAAAAAAAAAAAAAAAAAATTAGTTTGGATGGTTTTGCCCATACCCCAAGAGGCATGCAAGTTATATTGCTCTGGTGGTTACAAGTAAAATATTCTGCTGTGATTTAAAAAAGCTAAAGTAACCTTACAAAATTCACAGGTAAACTAATGCTGACCGTACCCTGAAATTATCCTGTAGACATCTCATAAGTATAAGAGAATGGGATGAGAGTTGGATGAGAGCTAGTACAGGCTCAGGAGAGATTATGAGGGTAGACAGGAAAAGAAAGCTACAGGATTTTCTGTGTATTTACAGTAGTTGTCCTGCTATCCCTTTGGACGTCCAAAAAGAACTGTTCCCCCCAGGTGAAAACAAAGGAAGAATAAAAAAAAATATAAATTATTATACTATTTAAACATAGGTTTGATAATTTGAAAATGTGTGGTGAAAAAGATACTTATAGACTTAAAACAACTTGGACTTGCTAATACTGAAAAACTTTTTCCAGGATTAGGTAGTAAAGGAAGAAAAGAGGTGAGGAAGAGATCTAAGTACCTAAATTTTCCTTATGCCAAGAGAATGCTTGGGATTTTCATGTTAATCTGAGTCCATGCTTTTTCTTGCAGGGAGTGCCAGAGTAGGTACACAAGCATGAGTACTATAAGTAAGAATAAAACATTAAAGGTTTAATAACCTGAAAGACAATGTAACTGTTCTACAAGTGGAGCAGCTGTATGGAATGATGCCAGTCACTGGGGAGAAATAATTAGAAAGTGATCAGGGACAACAAACCAGTTTAATACACTTGCCCTGTGTCATAGGGTGGTGTTGGAATATACTGCCTTTCAAATGAAAGCAGCACTCTGGAGGTACCATTAAGAAATAAAGGAATTAACTCAGGGCTGAAATAAGTATGTAAGGAGCTCTCAGAAAGGGGCCTTCTTATATAAAGAATTTACCTGAACACGGAACTACTGCCACAACCAGTAGTAATTTTCCTTGTTCCCCCATCTAGCAGGTGGTCTGATACAGCCTCAGAGCTCTTCAGAAATTTACTTGGTCTCATATATTTGCCATAACAAAATTCAAGGATGAAGGATTTTTTTGTACTTATAAACCTTATTTAAATCTGAGTCTACTGGAAAGGGGACAGATTATTTTTGAAAGTGCTTTTAAATTTATTTTCTCAAAACTGTGTGTAGTATAAAATTGTTTCTGTATTGTGTCTGACCACAGTTGTATACAGTTCAAAAGTTTCCTATTGAAGTGAGATATGCCCTTCTTGATTAATTTTTACTGGCCTTCTTTTATTGTCAATACAGTTAAATACAAAGTGTATAGTAATTCAGTTGAATTATCATTGAGGAAAACCTACAAAGCCTATGGGGAAAAGAAACAACCTCAACTCATTGATTCTTAAGTTGTAAATACTTTTGTGAACCTTAAACATACAATTAATTAACTTTGAAAAGATATTTTATTGATGAGTACTAAATTCAAAATTAATTATGTTCATAGTGGTCCTATTTAATTAGAATTTAAATCATGGCAGAAACTATATTGTACTCTCTTGAGAAATGAAGGACAAACAATAGAAAGATGTTTGTGGTTCAACGTAGTATCTATTTAGTCTGCAACTATTCTGTAGTATCTATCTATAATAATAGTACCATTTCAGATCAAAGTTCAGGGTGTTCTTACTGCTGTTTCCATATTTGTTCAGTGTAAAAGGGTGAAGTCTGCTAGGAAAGCAAGAGGGTGGTGATACAAGAACCTATCACAAGACAAACTGAGTTCCAGATTTACATTGTTAGTTTTGCTGAGGTGTATGGGCTCACCTCATCTTAGATATAATACGACGTTATCTATTTCTCAATGAAACATGTACATCATAAAATAATAGAATAGTTTAGGTTGGAAGGGACTTAAAAGATCATCTCATTCCAACCCATCTGCCATGGGCAGGGACAGTTTCCTCTAGACCAGATTGCCCAAAGCTCCAACCAATCTGCTCTTGAGCACTTCCATGGGTGGGACATCCACAGCTTCTTCGGCAAATATGTTCCAGTGCCTCACCACCCTCACAGGGAAGAATTTCTTCCTGATGTCTCATCTACACCTACTGTCTTCCAGTTTCTATCCACTCCCCCTCGACCTATGCAAAAAGTTCACAAGCCCTTGCAAAAAATCTCTATCTTTCTTGAAGATTCCCTTCAGCTGGAAAGCCTCAATTAAGTCACCCTGAAATTTTCGTATACTTCCTCCTTTGCGTTTATGGCAGCATGAAAACACACGTTGTTAATAAGTGGAATGGCTGTTTTGCATATCTAATAAGGGATATATTTGTTCTCATAGCTGTACCTGTACTCTGAAGGCATCCTTACCAAAGACCTTCAATATTTAATTTTGTTCCTAATACAGCACCACCTCAAAATGTTTCCATCACTTTCAAAATGAATTATGATTTTTAACATTAATATTAATTATATTTTATAAATTTGTTTCTTAATAATGACTGTCAGTGGGTGGAATATCTTCAGGAAGAATGCATTTTGCTGGTTTTTGTCCTTGAACAAAACGCGTGTCTCCAAAACACGCCTCAATCAGTATGAGGGGGCTCCATCTTGTGGTGTAATTTATATGGCGCCTTAGCTGCAATAAAAAGAAATGCGTGGGGAGGGACACTTGCTTCGTGTATAATGTAATGCATAATTGAGGTTTGTAAAAATGTCCAATAACCTCCTACTTTAAATATGTTAATCCTAACTAGAGTAATTTGCGGACTTTGATCTGTACATGAGATTTACTCTTGCTTCACGCAGAATCACAGAATGGGTCAGGTTGGAAGGGACTACAGTGGCTCAGCTGGTCTAATCTCTCTGCTTAAACAGGATCATCCTAGAACACATTGCACAGGATTGTGTCCAGACAATTCTTGAATATCTCCGTGAGGAAGACTCCACAACCTCTCTGGAAAATCTGTTACAGGGTGCACACACCCACACAGTAAAGTTCTTCCTCATATTCAGGTGGAAAACTAGCTCCATCATGTACTCTTAAAAACAACTGTTTAATGTCTTCTGTACCTATTGAACATGTCTAATGAGAATAACTAAGCACATCTAAAACAACACAGAAGTTTTCAAGGCAGTTCAGTGTGTTATTTGGCTTGTTAAGAGAGGAAATAAAACATAAGTGGATTTGAAGCTGAACTCAATACCTTAGTAGAGGTTTTAAATGCAGATTATAAGCGGGGACTAATAGTACAAGAAAAGTATTTTCAGCCTTTTGGGGGAAAGTGCAAAGCCCTGTGCCTGGGGAGTGCAGTGTGTGCAGGGGATGAGGAGCTGCTCAGGGCCTGTCTGGAACAGGAACTGGCATCCTGTTCTCATCCTGACCTCAGGCTGAACACAAGCCAGAAGCGTGTCCTACTGACAAAGACCACTAATGCTAGGCTTGGCCTTAACACTGGTGCCAGCAGGTTGAGGGAGGTGATTGCTCCCTTCTGCTCAGCACTGGTAGAGCTTCACGTGGATTGCAGAGTCCAGTTTTGGGGGATTCCATCAGTTCATGTGGAAATTTGTGTGAAATACGTAAAGATGATGGACTCAGGCTCTTTCAAACAGTGCTCTTTGGCAAGATTGGAGGCAATGGGCACAAACCAAAGCACAGGATGTTCCCTTTGAATATCAGGAAACACTTCGTACAATGAGGGGTTCTGAGCACTGGCACAGGTTGCCTGCAGAGGCTGTGGAGTTGTCATCCTTGGATCAAAAGCTATCTGAACATGGCCTTGGGCAACTTGCTTTAAGTGGCCCTTCTTGAGCAGGGGGTTTGCACAAGAGGACTTCCAGAGGTCCCTTACAACCTCAGCCAATCCGTGACTTTGCAACTCCGTCAAATAAATGTTTAAATATTTCATTTTTTTAAATGAGAAAATATTATATATAAAATATATACTTATTTATTAATTTTTTTGAAGTATTAATAAAGTTTAGAGAAAGTATGATTTATTTCTAAAAGGAAAATTGCTCTATAATTCTAGGTCTGTGACTTTTGAGGATTGTTGTCCTGGGTTTTAAATTCACAAACTTGTGTCTTATTCAGAAAAAGAAAAATATGTTCTTAGATCCTGATAGTGTATAGATAATACAAAATAAAATCTACTGTATGGATTATATGAAATTAAATATTTAAAAAATATTTTAAAATAGCTAGGTATTTTTGAAATTAATAGGTTGCTATAAATGCAATCATGAGAAGAGGATATTTGTTATTTGTTTTTCCAGGACACTGTGTTGAAAGCGCCACGTAGTTTATGCCATAAATCACAAATTGACCTCTTTAAGATCTGTTACTTAACTTCCCTATGATTCTTGAGTTATATTACCTGGCTGCTACTTTCTTTTTTAATTGCTTGTTGCACACCTGGTATGGTGCATTTGCAGATTTCATGCTCTGGGAGCTGTGTACCTCACCATGAAAACATTTGCTGCTGCAGTAGTTTCATGACATAGTCGCTTGTGAGTATATCTGAACAAAGGCAGAGGTACCAGCTGTGCTTCGCTTTAGGGAAGACAAGATGGTATAGATCTTCTGGAGCAACATCTGCCACAGCAGAGTTCTGCAGGCTCTGTGAAGGCTCACTCAAGATTTCTACTAAGGCTTCTCTGGTGTTCTTGTTTCATTTGACTGTTCCTTTGAGAAATTTTCATTTTATAAAGCTCCAAGCTACACGTTTGCTGGACTGAATTACTTGCAACTGCTGATGGAAACACTTCATTTGTGAGTATGTCAAAGTTGCTGTTTTGTGTCCCATCAACATGATACCAAATTGAGAGGCGTGAACTGAGGCTGCCTTTTGTCACGTGGGCAGGGAGTGAAACACAGCTGTTATCTCCTAAAGATGTGGCTGTTACTGGCTATGCTCCTTATAAGAAAATCAACACTGCTGTAATCAGATTAGAAAAACTCACACTGTTCTCAAATGACATCTGCTAACTTCAAGTTTTCTGTCAAGGAGTACATAGGAGGGGCTCAGAGATCCATGGAATTTTCATAAGGCTATTTTGCTGAAAGTGAAACTTTGCCTTTTTGATAATAAATTCAGCAGGACTACTTTGGAGAGGATGTACTTATTTCAATAGGAATTCATCAAGACAACTTTCCCTGAGTTTTCAGAACAAGGTTTTTATTCAGAGCTAGAGCCCAGATAGCAATCAAAGGCACTCTAGTCCTTCTCTCTCGCTTTCATTCCTGAAATACTTGATAGTACTGTACCATAACTACTGCTGGGGGTTTCATCCTTTTTTCTAATGGTGTTTTCTGTCCCTCTTTTGACTTTAAATTCATTACCTAAAATATAATAAAAAAAATTTCAGTTTCTGAAAAAAGATAAGTTTATTTTTTTTGAACAAAATATCTACAATGACATGGATGACGCCATAAATTTCACATTTTTAACACTTCCGACTGCAGAGAATGTCAGTTATAAGTGCAATATGATACTGTAATACAATAAAAAGGAATCTAACCAAATCCATGCACAACACTTTTATAGATTTTTTACCAAAAAAAAAGGAAGTACTTTGAGATGAAATTGCTGTCAGAGAGAACTCACAGGAGAATATTTTGAAAACTCACAGACAAGTTATTAATACACTATCAGATCAATTTTTATTTTTTTCTCGCTGTAGCCTTTAAAAAGCCAGGATCACTAACACACAAAATACCATATATTATGTTAAACCTTTATGTTGAAAGCTTATGGCACAATTTCTTTTTATACAGCTCACAATTCCACATTCATGGAACATCAGTAGCTACTTTAGTCCATTTCATCTGTTAATATCACTCTGATGTACATTAAAATACAACCATAAGAAATGTTTCTTGCATATTTCACAAAGATGAAAGTGAAGAAGTGCAGTAATATTTGAGAATGTCAAGAAGACAGGATGAGCCAACACTTTTTCTGGCATTAATCCACTGCTTCTAGCAATCTAACCTGCTTCCACAAGCCTTCCAAACTGATAGTACTTCAGTAATTACAGTAGGTTATAGTTGCCTAAAGACACCTTTTCTGTAACCACCCCTAAACAGAACACCCGTTTTATTACTAACAAGGAGTCTGGTTTGAGATATATATTTTTCTTCCTGGTTGTCACAAAAAGGAAAAAACCTATGAAATCTGATATTGTACTCATCTAAATAACCATACAATTGTGCAGTAAGATGTGGATAAAGTTATTTTACTACCTCACAGGGGTACTGCATGTATTACTGGCTCATTCAGCAGTTTCACATTTAAAGGCCAAATTCTGTTCTGTTGGATTAGATTAATTTCTATGATAGCTCAAACGAGAGCAGAAGTTGCACAAAAAGTGTGTCTTTTCCAACTAATCTTGTCAGCTTTGGCAGGGAATGGTATAAATAAATTCATTTTCTTCTACTATAAAATTATTGCTGAAAATAATATTTTTTTTTTTTTCTAAGGTTAAGGAAGACGTTTTATCTTTCCCTACTGTTAAAAAATATAAGGTTTTGTACAGTTTGTTATATTCTATCTTTATCTACATTATCAGTCTGCAGTTCTGTAAGGGATTATACACAAAGTGGAAGCAATACCTTACTCCTTAAATATAAAGTGCACATTTAATCACCTAAATATTTCTGTCTAGTGAGTAAACAGGTTCATCTCTCACACATCACAAATGATTCTTTATAAAGCAGATTTTGGAATTCACTATAAGAAAAGGAATCCAAAGAAAACTAATGTGTGATTGGGCTGAAAAAATAATTAAATCTTAAGTAAATGCTCTGTTTTTTCTATATTATACTAACCTGTTTAAATAATATTGCTTGCTGTCAAAAGTCTTTGAAAGTAAAATGTACTTTACTTAAAATAGCTCAATTCTAAGTAGTAAAATACTAGTATTCCTTATTCCTTTTCATCTTCACATAGTTTATCAGAATTACAGAGAAAAGAGCCATTCCTCTAACCCTGCAAGCCTATTGTGCTGACATATGAATCTAATCTAGTTTTAAAAGTAAAGTACATTTTGCTGTTTGGAATTTAATTAGGAGTTTGGTACAATGATAGTTCAGTATTTCTATTGCACCTCTAAGGGGCTTTTCTTCTGCTGTCTCAGAGTTCTGAGGTTTTTTTGCCTTATGAGGGGTGACATGGATTCGGCCGCACCTCTCTTTAGCACAGAACAAAAAGGCAGTCATGTAAGAGGTTCCAGGTTCTGCTTTGGGCTTTCTCTCACCCTGTGGCCCCTGTTCTGCTATGCACAGCCCAGACTTTTCATCCAGTACCTTGCTGTTCCATTTCCCTTTCCATCAAGAAAGAGGATGGTATGGAAGTCAATCTGCACAGGTAGAAAATACAGCCACAAAAGAATATGAACTTGGCAGCAGATGATATAAATTGTTTCTCTGTGTAGTTACTGCTTCTGCCTGAGCAAGTGTACCTAGGCAGACACAGCAGGATTGGGAAAAACACTAAGGGTGCCTAATAATTTCCTTCTCCTTTTCTGTGACTGTGTCAGCTCCGCAGTAGCTCTGTTCCTGAGGTATTCCTCCAGACCTTACAGAGTCTCCCTCTGTTCTCACTGTGATACAAAGTCCTTCTGGTGTCAGTATTTAATTATTGAAGTATAGAGCTGGTCCACAGAAATCACAAAAACATGACCAGAGAAGTACAGGGTCTGCATCTACGTTGAATGATGATTTGGGACAAAGCTGCATTTTTCTATCACCCAGGGATTGTGCTTATGAGGAGCCTTCTCGTGTGGCTTTGCCAAGGACTTGTCCTCTGCAGAGCCCAGGTCCAGTGACAGTGAAGCGAGGTAGCAATTGCTCTGCCTAATGAATGGGGTCTTTTTTACATGTAGGAGGAACCCTGCTAGATACCATTTGCCTCAAGAATTATCTCCTTGATGATTATTTTTCTGCATTTCCACTGTCTCTTTGATGGAAGTGCAACAAAAATGCTGGAGTCTGGTAAATAATGCAGAGTACCTTTCAATTCTTGCATCTTAACATCATTTCCTGCTGCTTCATTATACAGTTGCAAAAAAATAATCTCTTAGTAAAGTACTAGATGTCAGTAGCTGTTGATTCCAGCTTTGCACAGAGGGCTGGTATGCCTGCTGGCAGTTTTGGACTATTCCTGTTGTCAGTGGTGAATAGCAGGCACTTGTGCCTTGGAGTTTCTTATCATCTTAAATGACATTTCTCTCTTTCTCTAGCGTGTGACTTTATACTAAGGAATTTAGGAATAATCTAAATGAAACAAATTTAAAGTGCTTATTTCTTTTGAAAAACACATTATTAGTGGACTACAGAGGCTTCTGTTACCTTGGTAAATGTTATGGTTCCATTAAAGAAGTCCACAAAACCATCAGCTCCAGAGAGATCTTGGTTCCATCATATCAAAAATAGAATCACATGCCAAATGTTATGTGCATTTGAAAACAGCCCTTAAACAAAATACAGTTGATTTTGCTGACAGAAAAAACACGTTAACATCCCTTTCCATACAATATAACTAACCCTACCTTTGAGAGACTTGAATATCAGCCATAAATTTGTGATACCTCCTCACACCTTCATAAGCAAATGAGATTTTTTGGAACATAAAGAAATCAATAAAAAAGCAGATAAAATATCAGAAAAAAAAAAAAAGCAAAAAAGTGAATTGAATTAATTTTAGATTATAAATGAAGCAAAACTATAAAAGAATAATAGTTTTAAAATAAAGGTGGATTATACATGTTCTTTCTGACACAGTTTAACAAAATGTGAGAGCTACTGTTATAGAACGTCTCTAACTAATCCTGGAAGGAAAACAACAACAAACCAAACCAAACCCAGGGTTGCTATGTTACAATCCCAGTGCAGAGTTACTTTGCTTCTGTTGCTTCATATGCACCATGCCTTTGGCAGTGCACCAGATGTTTGCCTCCAGCTGATTCTGCTTTTGTGTACACATTCTGATCATCAGCAAAGCACAAACTTTAAATATGTTAAAAAAAAAATAAATATTTTGCAATGAGAATCAGCCTCATATACTGGACTTAGAGTATCTAATAATTCTAAATGTTATATTTCCACATCATAGCATGGCTTTGTTTTGTCAATTGATTGGCAAAAATAAATACTTTTGCCTAGAAATGGTGCCATAAATATGATCTGTGGTACAATTCAAAGAAGTAACTAATACAGCTTATTTGAACCTAAACAGGGAAGATCTTTCTAAGAGTTTTAATGGTTGCTCTCCTATTTATTAATATGAAATCCAGTAAATGTAAAAGATCATCCAAGTCTCTTTTTATGTTTTAGAAGAGCTGCATGTTTTTCCAAAGTTGTGAAGTGCTTCTTAACCAGTCATCTAAGTCACATTAACAAACTTCAAAGAATGAGTCAGAAAATTTGACACATTCGTAAATTAAACTTCCTGTAATTATGTAATATACAGGAGATGAATGAGCACAAACAGAACTGTATTCATCCTTCAAATGCTTCACTGAAGCAGTTGACTCTGCTTTCAGTTTTGGTCCAAGATCTCTTTGCATTGAATCAAAATGAAGCATTGCAAAATTTTGACGTAATTTGTCTATTTCAAAAACTGTATGAGTTTTATGAAATGAGGGAAAAAACCCTTAAAAATATAAAATAATAAAAGAATGTACTTCAATTATCAAAGTATAAGTAATTAAAAGAAAAAAGTCCTTTGCAGGAATCAATACTTTACAAATTTTAGGATATTTCTCATATGAAATATAGACTGTTGAGCTGTACCCCTTGTGCTGTCTGAGATTATTTCAACATACACCTTCCAGGGGAACAGTAATATGAAGTACATTAAATAAATTATATGGTTTAAATATGTTAAAGATGATCATTGTAAAACCACCAGTACTGTCCTTAAGACTAGAGCAAGTCCTTTAAACTGTTTTCTCCAGTCAGTAATTTGTCATTATATTATAAAATTAAAATAAAACTTACAAACTATCTATTCTGTAATACCATGGGATTCATCTAGGGTATTATGAAAACATTTTAAAAATTAAAAATACATCAGAATTAAAAAAAATTAAAGACCATCAAAGAGTACTGTACAATTATACCACTGTGTAACAGTATGTATAAATACTTGGCAGTAAAGCTTCAGTAGAGAGTGGTTTTCAACGCAAAAGTTGTTAATATTGAGTTTAATAAGGAAAGTTTGCAATAGCAGATGTATCTTCTCTGGGTGTCGTTCTTCCATCCCACTGTAGCTGGTCATTGCGGGCCATGCAGGATCCTTTTTCTCCCCTTCATTGTTTTTAATTCTTCTAATCATTCCTCTGATGTGCATTTCTAACAAAAAGCCTCCTGTTGAGTGTGACAGCCAGATCTTTATGTACTGCAAGCCTGAATCTTGTTATTGGTGAATGTCCTCATGCCTGATGATTTTGTAGATTACCCAATAAAAAATGTTGAAAATCAGAAAGGCTAATGGGAAACAAGCTCTGGATATTGTGTCTATCTTCTTGGCCCGGTCAATGAATACCTTTCTCATCTCATCAGGGCTTTTTGGTAGAGCTTGAACAGGATTATTTGGCCCCTTTTGTGTTATTCCGTCTTTTGCTTGCACACATGGGCCCACTCCATATGCTGTAATGCTAAACTGACTATCACGTGTATCATCATCCTGTTGGAAAAAAAGAAGACAAAGAAAAAGAACAAGAAGGGTGTTTTTTTTTTTTAATTATCATTTACAGAAATCTTACCTGCTACTAAATAGCAGTTGCACCATTACCATATTGACTTCTTGAATCCACAACTTATCTTGTTGAAATTTCATCCCTATCAGAGTCTGATAAAAATATTGCTGGATCGTTAACAAGCACAGAATTTTTCTATTTGTTTATAGATTCTGTAATCTATTTAGAGAAATGAAACTAGTGGTTATTGGGCGCAACACTTCTGATCTGCTTTAAATTTCCCCATTTACAGTAAATATGTGCAGTCTTCAAAAGGAAAAATTTCACACTGGTCTTTTAGAAAACATCTATTAAGTCTGTATGTACATTGCTTTACAACCCAGGATCCTGACCTCTAGAGGTACTCATCATAAAATCACTAATGATGTGCACATTCATTATGTTAGTGACAATTCTGCCTATTTGGCCACCATATATTTAATTAATCTTATCTGTATGCCTAATTTCTGCTGTTCTATGTGAATGCGTCAGGTAAAGAGAACAGTAGGCAAAGCGTCTTAGTTTAAAATAAAGGAAATGGAAGCTTAAGGCCAGATTTTCTTCTGACTCGTTCTTCTGTCAATCCAGGGGAAAACTAGCAAAGACATTCAGGATTAGGGAACTATAAAAGAAAGTGATTCTTAATCACATGGTACAGATACAGTAGAAGTACTGAAGATACATGTGTTCTCATAGCATACAATTTAAAAATGTAGCTTGTGTCTGGAGGCATCTTTTTTACTTCTCTTTACCTAGGTATCCTCAAGTAATAAAAAAAGGTACATATGCAAACAAATAAATGATACATAATCTGTGAAGTCAGGGTTAAATTTGGTTCTGAAATATATTCCAGTGTATTCCTTCTTTACATATACTACTCAAGAATAATGATGTGATTTTGATGGTATTCACCACTATTTAAATACTAATTTTAAATTCAGGAATATCAATTTTTCATTTCTAATTTAGCCTAGTTGTTTTAGGATTTTACTCTTTTATGAAAAATAGAAATTATTACATTAATTATTAAATAAGTATTTTGAAAAATTATTTTCATAAGTATTCTAAAAAGAGCTGAGCAGCTGTCAATTTTTCTTTTGTAGGAGAATTTCTGATATTTTAAAGCTCTTCCTAGCTTAAATTAAAATGAAAGTCTAAAAAATATTTATTTGCCAAAGCAAGTCAAATAATTACAGTTTCAATTTAATAGTTAGAAGCATTTTTTTATTTACTTTATCCTCTTACTTTATATAAATGCAATTTCTCAATGAGCACAACTTAAATCCAAAGTTCCCTATTTTTCATTTGGAAAATGTGTGTGGCATTTTGAAAACCTTAAAACACACTTCAATGAAGAATTAATTTTAGACATATTTATAGCTTCCATCAAATAATTGTTAATTAATTTATTTTAAAAAAATTAGAGTTTTATTATCAATATTAGTTGAAGATGTTAGCTACAAAAGGATGCAGATAAATTACTAAGTTTGAAGTGAACTACTTGGCCACCAGCATGACCATCCAGCAGAGCTGTGGATATCACCCGACTGAAATACTTCTTCATATGTGTCAATTGAGTAAATATAGAGATTGGTAAAGTTCACTGAAACTACTATATCTAAAATCTGTATTAGAATTTGCCTTTAAAAAATAAAAATAAAGAAAAATTAACATGAAAGAAAAGGAGAAGGAAAAATCACTGACTGACTTTACTATGAAAATGAAAAACAGAAATACAAAATGATAGGATCATTATTTGATGACGTGATGAAACAGAGATTTAATTACTGCAGTAGTGTTCCTGTCCTGTCAGGTAAGAATGGGAAATAATATCTTTAATGTAGTTTTATTCTAGAATAATTGTAGTCTTTTGTTCCAGTTAAGAGAAATATTAAGTTAGAAATGCACGTACTGTGAGAATTTACTATGAACTTGCCATTTAAACAGCTTCATAAGTACATTTCAGGATTCTGTCTTTTTACACTTCTCCAGAAAATAATGCTTATGACTGCATAGGGTGAGAAAGAAAATAAAATTGTTCTTTTGAGTAGCAGATTTCAGCTGTGCATGTTTTCAGGATCAGGTACTATATATTGACTACTGTCTCTGTTTTAGGCTTTTCTGAACTGAATGATCCCCTAGAATGTTTTAAAGGCCAGGTCTCTCCTTATTTTTGTGCTTGGAGGCCTCCTGTATTTCATCTGCCAGCAGACTGTGCGAAAATGCTCTCTGTTGTTGAACTGATGTGAAGCTCCTTGTAGGAGTCCAGCATTTCTGCCCAGTGTCTGTTGGACGGTGTCTCCATGAGGACAGGCAGGATGGCTGGAGCCAGCCAAGTCACAGGCTGGACATGCAGGCAAGGACACCTTCTGTAGCATACCAAGAGCCACCAGAATTCTTTTCAGGGGCAGCAGCTTGAATATTCAAATTGTATTTCTGCAAGTTTTCCAGCAGATTCATAATGCAGATCACTAGTTTGGCCTCAGATTCATATCTGAGGGTGCTTGTGCACAGCAGGAAAGATGCAGTTACTGTTATTATCAACAAAAGCTTTGAGTGTCTTTTGAAGGCATTTATGTCAGTGACATCTCTTTTCTTTTTTAATGTTGATTGACTTGGTTAAAGTCCCTCTTTTCGACTAGGAATATGTCTCAGAATGCATGTGTCTGAGTCTACACATGTAGAAATCATCTGAAGGACGATACCCTGTACAGCCCAGTTGAGAGCCTTTACAGTAAATCTTCCTGTAAAAGCCCTGCATATTGGATGAATTAATAGAATTATTTTTTTAAGTGATAAGGAAGCTTTTGTTTCTTTTGTGTTCTTTTTTATTATATCATCACTAAAGAAAATTATTTCTTTTAGATTTTTGATAAAACATTAAAAATCTCATTATGAATGAAGAGTTTAGTAAGAGTTTGATTTGAATGCATTTTCACCCATTCAGCTTTGGAATTAACAACTTGAAAGTTGTTCTGCATGTAGTTACATTTAAATATTTTATCATTTCTATTAAAATTATTGTAAATAAGGAATGGAAAAATTTAGATAAGAAGTTTTACTTGGAAAGTTAGAATTCTTAAGTGATCTGAAGGAAATAATTTTGACTCATTTACTTCTGTATCAGTGTTGTTCTACAAAATACTTAGCTATAAATGAATAGAAAACTTTGAGTTTTGTGGTCTTATGACTATGGTGTTTTCCATCTATGTGCTTAGTAATACACTTATCTTGAGAAAATACATGCATATAAGGGTTGAAAATAACTCCATAGCCATTTGAGTGCAAGGTGTTGTAACAGATTGAAAACTTATTTGAAGCCTTGACTTTGGTAGTGTGAATGCTATTTTTTTTATTGCTCAGTTTTGAGAAGGAAATTGGCATTGAGCTGTTTTGCACTACAAACTGTGCAAAATTTTAGTATTATGTTTTAATCCATATTTAAACAGATCAAAATGGATTATGAAAGTAACAAGACAGTACCTTTACTAACATTTCACGTCATCACATACAGGTAGCAATGGAGGTATATGAAGTTCACATGGGAAGATGTTATTGTAGACAAAAGGACAGGGCCTCTGTTAATGATTAGATATCACATTATGACAAATGGGACAACTTCTTTATAGTTTACCCTTAAATTTGTACTGTAGATTTGAGGCAAAGTCCCGTCTATACGTCCTGCACATCTCAAGCCATTGCTATGCTGTAATGATTCACTGATTTCATTTCCATCAAGAACTCCCTCAAAATACTTTCATCAAAACGGATGGTTGACCAAAAAGAAAACAAAAGAAAAAAAGGTGTGATTACCATTAAAGACAATCTAGTTTGCATGTCTATTTTCCTCTCTAAAGATATGGTGATCTTTAGATTTTGAAAATAGAACCAATAGATTGAATATTCCCAAGACTGGAATATGTTAACATCTAATCTAAAATCAAATTATTATTATTCAATATGTGTACACAGTAAATATTTTTCCCATAGAATGTAAATGCAACTAAGAAAAAACAACGACCATAGGTGTGTTTCAGTATTCCTGTATGACTTCTAATTCTGCCTTAATTTTTTCTTTTGTCTTTTCGGAAGGAAAAGAATAATTAACATTTATTCTGAAGGAATGGTAACATAATATTTCTGAATCGTTCTTTTCACTGGCCATGTTTCTTTTTTTGTCAAAAACTCTGGGTCATATACTAAGTACCAAACGAAGTCTCAAACTGGGAACCAAAATCCTCTGTTCTCAGGATTCATTATGCCATTTGTGCAATCATAAAGACCCTTTTAAAAAAATTTCCTGTGCCTACTGCAATGCTTATTGGAAAACAGCATTGAGTAGGTTGCACACTATGTTGCAACAACAGCTTTCACTTATAAATTAATTTGTAACACAATCGCAGACACTTCAAAATGCTAGTTCTGTACTAACTGGATTGGGCCTCTGAAAAGAAATTTGCCTTTAAGTAATTTGGAATTACTGAGTGAAGTCCATACTTATAAAAATGATGGCCAGAGGGTGCAGTAGTACCTAAGAACTGCCTTTGATCCTGCTGTTATTGTTGTCTGGGGAGGCTGCAAATGAACCAAATGTTGTGAAAAAAAGGCAGTGGTTTTAAGTGGAAAAAGCGTAAGAAAAATGACAAGGATAGCTGAACTCTGGATGCCAAAATATCTTGTACATGACTGCAATTTGTATAACAATAGAATTTACTGCAGGGGTTTTATCCAAGTTCAAACATATGTTTCTTAAGAGAGAGATTCCAGTCCCTCTGTGTTTTCAGAAGGACATAACGCATAGTTTTAGTTAATTTAAAAAATATTCCAAATTATGAAAGCCTGAAAATTTGTTTTAGGATATGTTTAGAAATAAAATTGAATTCAATGATTTTAACAAATCATCTGAAAAATACAGGAGAATCAGTAAGTATGACATTTAGCCAGAAATAATCAGCTTTGCATTAGATGGAAAGCCAACGTCTCTTCAGGGTGTTTCTCTGGGAAAAAGACCTGGAAGATATGGAAGATCACAATTTTGATATGGGTCAATAACATGATGTTATTTAAAAGGCAAATGGTGAACTGGTTTGGATAAACAACTGTACTACTGGCATCACTTGATCCTTTGGCTGCTTTCAACTAGGTTTCATGTTGTATAGGTTTCATGTTGTTCATGTTGCAAACATAGTTTTGAGGAATTATATGGACTTGTTGGGAGAATTTACAGGGAAGGTGAACGAGAGAAAAAACAACCCAAAACAAAATCCCCAAAACCCAAAGCAAACCAAAACCAAAAACTGTATCCACTGGGAATATTTATAGAAAAGACTGAATGGAAATGTGCAAATGGTGACATGAAGGAATGAAGTAGTCTGGCTTGTGTCCTTTTTAGACAAGCCATGACAGGCCAAAAAACACATTAGTAAAAAAAACCTTTTTAAACAATTGGAATAGATTTTAGGGGAGCTTGTGGAATTTTTTTGGCTGGGATGAATTAGGTATGAATGATCTTTATTTAAGTCAGGAAAATGAGTTTACTTACCCTTACTTACCAAAGACACTGAAATTCATCATGGTTTTATTGCTTTTTTTTTTACTTGGTAAAAGTAAATATTTCTTGCAACAAGCATATCTTTCTAATTACTAAGAAAATAGACTTTGGAAATTCTTCAGCTGCCCTACACATACCTAAAATGAAACATTTTCAAACTGAACTATTTTTTGCACTTATGCAACACATCAAATCACTAGAAGTTTTGCTGTACCCTTGTAGATAAAATGCCAGTGTCAAAAAAAATTCTATATTCAACAATTGTAATTCACCTGGTAGAAAAACTTGATCTTAATAAAACATTAAAGATGGTAAGCATACAGAATAAAAATTCTAATAAATTATCCTACCTGCTTTATTTCTCTAATAATTTTGGACGTAAATACTGAATAGAATATTGTTTTTCTCTTTGCCAAGGAAGAAGATTTAATGTTCAAGGAAGCCCCTAAAGTTTATTTTAAATGCAGTCTTTTTACATAACTTCTTTTCACCTCTTGAATTTATGGTCAAATGAACATTTTTTAATATGTGGTAGTTTTCAAACTCAATACAATCTAATTCCTGAGAGCCAGTGGCTGTTTGACCTAGTCAAAAGGAATAACGAACACAAAGCTTTATAATCATGAGCTATAACTGACTTTGAAA
>JAWWMU010000180.1:36159348-36195828 GCA_035048155.1 Cinnycerthia olivascens
CACAGTTTGTGGTGACTGGGAATGGGGCAGTGGCCAAGGCTCATCCCCAATGGGCTGCAGCTGAGTAGGACAGGTGAGCAGTGTTAAAGGTACAGAGACCTGGAGGGCTGAGGGTACAGACCAATCACAGGAGGGCAGAGAGGGCACACAGGTGAAATGGATGTAGAATGAATGGTATAAAGGGTGTACAGAAAAACAACACATCAATAGTGCTTAGAACCATTCATGAGGTCAGTTGTTTGTTCTATTTCGGCTATGGAGATTTGCTAATAGAATCCTGGGGCAACTGGACTGTGATGGTGTTCTTCTGCAACAGTATTTAATTTTTCCTCTTGAAAAACAGCTAGAGACAAAGGCTTAGCATGAAATTAGAGGAAAAAACTGCCAGGCAGCAGGAAAGGAGAAAGGGAGAGGGAGACTACTTCAGTGGCTAGGATATGCTCAACCTAAATGGCTAACTTAGATTTAGATATCTTAATACAATAGAGAGCCTCTCCCACTTTTTCATCTGGAAAGCCATTTCTTAAGCACCTCAATTCCTCTACTCCCCATATCCCAACAGAGATTCTAAGTTCAAAATGAGCTTGAAAATTGCATTAGATAGAGGATTTGCCTCTTGGTGTTATTCTAAATCTCTGCTGTGTTTAACATTTTTAACAGAATTTGTCATTTTATGTGGAGAAGATAACACATTGCAAAAGCCAGCTGGCACTCTTTTCTCTATGGAGATGATAATAGTAATAATAGTTCTTTCTTCTCAAGACAAAAGTTATAGACTCTTCTTCCAAAATGAAATAATAGGTGGACTCAAGAAACTATTTTGTATAGATTGATATAATATGGCTATTGCATCTTATGCCTTTGACTGCTTTCTAAAGCTTCATACCTTCCATTCACAGGTTCTTACTAAATAGTTGTCACTGCAGTGCTTTCAGTATTCCTATCTACTCTCTGTACAAGGACAAAAATGAGCTCAAAGCAAATATCTGTTGCAGGACAACTCGTACTGAGGATAGTTCATGACATATAATACACATTGCAAATATGATTTTACTGCAGGCCATCATAGACTTTGCCTTTGCTGTGCTTCTCCAGCCCTTACTCAATGCTAGTTCTGGCCCTTGTCTCCTCCTGATTTGGGGAACTTCAGTGTGCTAGGTAGTAGAAAGCTAATCCTTTAAATACCTGTGTGTTAAAGCACCAGACAGATGAAGTCTGATCAGTATTGTCTTGAGACAAAATCATTCATCATGTAATTGATAAATGACACTAAATTGATAAAAGACACTAAAACCTTAATGTTTTATCTCGTACAGGATGGAATCACCCTGGCAAAGGTCATTGCCTTTAGTAAGTATGGCTATTGGCTCTATCTTCAGATAAAATGGATTGGTAAAAAAGAAACTCTAACCCCAAAAACCCCAAACAAACAAAAAAACCCCAAAACCAAGTGAACAAGGCCTAAAACCAACCAAACAAAAAAACCCTGCCCAAAACAACAACAAAATTTAAAATATTTAAAATTACTAATGTTGAAAGGAAATTTTCTGAGGACAATTTTATCTTCTAACTGAAAAAACATCTTAGCTGAAAATAGGCAGTCTCAGAAGGAAATAAAACTGTATTGCCATAAGAGGGATCACAGAGACCACCAGCACTTTCTTTTTGCCTTTTGTTGTGTGCTTTCTTTTTTCTCTGCATCTGCTAAAATAAGGTTGCAATTAACATCTCTTGGCAACAGCATGTTATGTATAACACTGCAGTCAGAATAGCAGATGATTTTCATAGAGAGGATGAAGGAGAATTGAATACATAAACTGACTTTTCCATGAGGCAATACTTTACTCCCCTTTACTTTCTGTCCTGTTTGAGTCATTATCAGAATCATCACAGGAAAAGCAGTCCTCTTGATTCTACCTTGTTCAGTACAGAAATTTTATTTTTATTCTTCCAAGAATGTGACACTTTCATTTGAGAGGAACTCTGATTTACTTATTACTGAAAAACAGCTAAATTCTTTCTGTTCCTTTGCCTTCCAATTTTTTAAATGAAAAATAAAATTCATTAATTATGTGTAAGCAAAGCTCATTTATTCAAGAGATTGTACCTATAAAACTGATTATTGATAAAAATTGATAAAACAGATATAAGTTAATGTAGCTAAAATTATTTTTATACCTTTTTAAGAAGAAGTCAGGATAACAAAAAAGCACGAGGTGAGTGCAGTATTTAGAAACTTTCCAGTTAATATAAATTAATATAAATTGCAATTTTGCTGATAAAAGCTGCTTATAAAAGTACTCATTTTTTCCTCACCATATCTATCTATCTTCATACAGCCTGAAGTTATGATTTCCCTGTGCCTAACATATAGAACTAGACAAATTTTCATTTACATGACACTTGTCTGTGTATCTAAAGCCAAGATTCATCAAAAGACTCTAGGGATGTACTACCATTCAGTTTTTCTTTCAAGTCACAGTCTGTGGATATTAGCAGTATATTTGGGGAAATCAGTGCTGAGGTTGTCACCTGTCTTTGCCTACACAGATTCCTGGACAGGAAGGAAGTGTCTTTTCATAACATTTTTTGAAAAACATACTGAGGAAAGTAGTAAATGTGATATTGGTGTAAGACTGAAAATGACTGCAGTAAAACACAGTTGAAAATAAATATGGAAAAAATAAACTATTTCTTTTTCAGCTTGGTAAATTTATGTTTGCAGTTCTCATGTCCCTCAGAATGGAGAACTGAGCTGCAATGAACAGGAACTTTGTAGGCTGGAGAACCCAGCACAACATCATGGCAAGACAAATGCACAGGTTTGTGATGAGGATGGAGTAACCTCCTACCCTGATACAGGCTGGGGATGGACTGGGTAGGCAGCAGGTCTCTCAGGCCTGGGAGCCTTATAGATGTCAAGTTAAACAGAAGTCTTGTGATGTGAAAGACTTGTCGTGTGCTGCACTGTGTTAGCAGGGGCAGAGAGGGGAGGAGTATAAACTAAAGAGACATCTAGATGTAATGTTTCCACTTCCAAGACAGATGATGACTTTTTATTCAAAGAATCTTTAAAGTAGAATGCTCAAATTTTGATCAGTGCAGGGCTGACAATTGTGGCCTCTTTGCCCTTGAGAAAAATGCCTTGTTGGAGTCAGACAGGGATGGTCACATCCTCAGCCTCCCAAAGACTCTGTTTTCCAAAGCGTTTATAATTTCTGCTTTTCCAGTGAAGGAATGAGTAGCTTCAGAGATTTCACACCCATAGACTATGTCCTGGGTAAAAAGTACAAACCTCCTTTTTGGAGAAATGGTCTATGAAAAAAACCTGGGGGAGTTAAAAAGTCATGTCTTAAAAATCACTCCTATAGTCTTAAAAAGAGTGGTTTAGGTGTTTGACAGCACAAGTGTTTGAGTTGTCAGAGTGAGATATCAAAGTTATGTCTCCTTTAATCACTGTCATGAAGCTGGCAGCAAAATGGCTGAATATAAGGCACTAGGTTGGTTGAAGGTGAGACTTAGAAGGGTCAAAATCTACAGGTTGTTAAGAAACTTTTTTGACTGTGGGGGAACAAATGTGATCATGAGAAAAAATTGTGTTTGAGATGTGCATATAAGGAAGTCAGATGGGGAGTGTGGAGCTAAGAAAACACACTGTTCCTCAAGATCGCAGTTATCAGGAATGGTCACATACAGAATCTATCAGTTCTGGTGGTGAGTGCTGCAACACTGCTCCACTGTTTCCAGGACCACTATACCCAATTCTTTGATCCAAAAGCATTATTAGAACTGAGATAGTTCTGAGCAGCATCACTCAATTGTGGGTGTAAAGCATTATCCATGATGCAGGAGTAAAGCCAAGACTCACTTGTGCCTGTTAGCCAATGCTATTATGTACAAATTCATGCTACTGTACATTGGGATTTTTGCAGCTGTGATTCAAATTGTATGTGATTAAAATAAAGTTTAGGTCTTGTATAACAGCCCAGGGAAGCAATTAATGTCACATAGGAATGCAGCACAGCAAGACCATCCTTGTAATGTAAATGGCTCATGTGTGATTTTTCTGGTTGTTATGGCTCTACTTCACTTTCCAAATTGGTCACTTCAGAAATGTTTGTGGATGTAAAACATGAAAATTATCAGAAATGTTGCTGTGTCACTTCAGAATACAAGATTTGATGAGCCATTTTGCTGTACTGTTGCTGAAGCTGTCTCTATATTTAGACAGTTTATTTTTTGAGCTCTGGTTACAGTGAAGCATTTTCCATTCAGCATGAAACACTGATGAGACATGCACTGATGAGTTTCCACATACTATCTTGAAGCTTCATGTTAATTTGCTTCAGGGAGAGAATTTTGGGAGTTTTTTCTGTTTTACAGGATGTCTCAGAAGAGCTTTCCAACCAGTGTGGTAACTAAATTTAATTTGAAAACTCTTCTTTGGTCTCTTACTGCATACCAGCTGCAGTTGCTTAGCATTATTTTAAGATTGCATTTTATCTAATCTGTCACAGGCCAGAAAAATAGACTTCACATCATGTTTTAGAAATTGTTTTTTGTAGATTTTGGTTCTTATGGAGTATCCTGAGGGCATATCTGCCTGCAGTATCTCATTGCAGAAGCCTTAAGAAAGCACATCATGTATCCAAGTGACAGAGTGAAAATAGTTGTTGGTTTTTAATATAATGTTTATGGGGTTTTTAGCCTAGAAATGGTAGTTAATAATATTGGTTGTAACAAAGAAGTAAAAGGAATTCTTACTCTCCTAGAAAACAAACCCCTCTAATCTGATTAAATTTGCTTCACACTGAAGATTTGAATTTAAAAAAAAAATACTTTGGACAAAATACTGTTACCTTGAAGAGGAGACTATCACAATAAATGTAGTCCTTCATGGGTAAAACCACCTTTTCTTTCTGATTTGCCCTGATGACGTTCTGTACCTGTAATTTGGGTGCTATAACTCAGCTGAGGCGATGCAGATGCTGAGGACATTCCCTTCCACCTGCTGCTCAGCATCAGCATCACATTTTCCCTCCCTGCCCATCACAGGTAGGTCCCACAGCTGTGCAATTGCTTTATCTTTTGCTGACATCTTTTAACATTCCCATCCTCTAACTGCATCCAGGCTTCCGAGGTTTCTGTGTTATCCAATACCTTGATTTTTTTTGTGGACAAGTTAAATGGTCTAATTACTTTTTCAGTACAGGCACGAGCTTTATCTTTCCAGGGTTGTGGGTTGCATTCACATCTTGGCCGCACAAATGCAGTTTGACCAAAGCAATACAGAATACAACGGGCCACACCTCCCTCTAGACTTATTGCAGTAAACCTCTCCTCTCACCTAAACGTGACAGAATTGCACGGAGACAAACACTCTTGTAGCCACATCTCGAGAACCATGAGGCCTCACGTGCAGCTAATACCATCTGTTGTTCCTGCTTCTCCACTCAGGTTAGGGCCACAGTGAAAAAATCAGTACATACAAGTTGACCCCACATAACCTAGTACAGTGTGCCTAGGCATAGCACATTTTCCTATTTCCTTAGATAAAAATTAATACAAAGTTAAATAGGCTTGAAACATAGGTTGTGAAGAAAAATGCAGTGCCTTCAAAATATTGAAAAAATGAAGTTTTAGTCAAAATCACAAGGTTTAAACTCTGATGATTGTAATGTAAGTTCTCAGACAAATGAGTAAGAGTACAACTCAGCTTTAGATGGAGTGTTTGGAAATCATTGGAAATTCTAAAGTTTTAAACCAGGTTTCCATTCAGTATCAGGTTAAGCATCACAGTAATGTCTTAATTTCTCAGAGTTTTTTGATGCATTATGTTATGCAAATGAACTTTAGAAAAAAGAGAAGAATACTGTATATCATGATTTCTCATTAGTTAATATCATATGCAGGGTATAGAATACAATTACAGACACATTGAAGTGGCACAAAAGCAGGAGAATCCTAAAAAGAAAGCATAAATTGCTGTATATCTCAAAGAAGACAGTGGAAAATAATGAAACTAAAATGTTCTTATTTGTCATAAGGATCACAGTAGAAAGATGGAGCAATAGGAATTTCTATCTCATCATTAAAAAGAAATGTCTGAGTGAAAAAATTACTCTGCTATAGGTTATGTATCACAAAGTTTAGAAGGTTTTTAAGGATTATCCAGATTTAGTATTTGTACTATAAAAGTGTAAAGTATTTCCAGTTTATTTTAGGGAACATTTGAAGATATTGCTATCAATATCTTCCTACTCTAAATGGAAATTATGAGAGAACCTTCCTTTCTCTTGGGGCACCACTGCAGTGTTGAAAAGCATTCCTCCTTAATTTTGATTGTAGTAGAACATTCCTTAGAAACCACCTATTTAATTTTCTCTCCCTGATATTTCAGCAGAATTCAAATGAATCATTCTAATCTTAAATTTTAACACAGGTTTAATCATACTGGAGAGCAAAAATTAAAAGATAAATGGATTAGAATGGAAGAGTTTTAGGTTTGTTTTTTTTTTCTCAAGAATTTTCTCAAGAAATTTATGAATTCTTAGGTTTTGCTTTTCAGGATTATTGTGCATGTGATGCTTCAGTTATTGATATAGTTTTTCAAAATTAAAAATAAAAACATAATAACTATATTATTGTTGTTAATCCCCTCCTTTTTCAAATAATCCCAGAGTTTAGCTAAATATCTCAGTTTGACAAAGGCTTCAATTCAGTATTATAGAATCATAGAATTAGAGAATTATAGAATGGCTTGAGTTGAGAGACCCTAAAGATCACCTAGTTCCAAACCCTTCTGTGGGCAGGGACAGCTCCCACTAGACCAGGTTGCTCAGAGCCCTATCCAGCCTGGCCTTGAACAGTGCCAGAGATGGGGCAGTCACAGCTTTTCTGGGCAGCCTGTTCCAGTGCCTCACCACCCTCACAATAAAGGATTTCTTCCTGATATCTACACCTACTCTCTTTCAGTTTGCATCCATTCACCCTTGTCCTGTCACTGCGTGCTCATAGTTTGTACATGTGCCATTGCACACTAAGAATCCTTTCAGCTCGTACACATTGCCCCCTTGCTCTATGAACTAGGCAGGGATAGCTTGCCTTGGAAACTCCGTGTCCCTTTTCCCTGACTGAGCCTGGCTATGATTAGCACACAGCATGTTGACATTTGTATTTCCGTAGTGCTTCAGATCTTACATGTAAATGTGGCCATGGCACCTACTGAATAAGTAAAACCCTTGACTGAACAGTGCCTGAATTACTTCAATTCTATATTTTTTTAGGGTGTCTAAAATTGAAGTTTGTTCAGTCTTCAGGTAGTTTTGGTTTGTTTGCCAGTTATTTAAGACTACATTACCTTGCACAATGCACCTGTTTTAAGCCTCTTCTGAATTCAGTGAGAACATTTAAAACATACCCCAGCTGTGACATTTACTATAACAATAAACGTTAAACGCCTTTTCAATTACAATGACTTTCCTACCTGTATTGTAATGCTTGGTGCAGTAACATAAATCCTTTTCTTCTTTCAACAGAAACTGTGGCAGAGTGAGACCTTCTGCTACTTGAACTGCTCCTTTTTCTTGCCACTCAAAAATGAGATCATTCATTGTGTATCCAACTAAAAGAGAAAACCCATATAAACTCTAATTCAGTTACAAACTTTGAAAAGCAGTAACATATCAAATTACAATAGTAATTGTTATAGAAAGGAGGTAATACAGAGGGTTTGCTTGTACCTGTTAATCACAAATTTTTATCTGCCATTCTATACCATACTGAATTGGAAGAATTTTCACAGGAACTCATGCTGATTGTTGATTGACTTGGCACTTTTTTTGAGGCTGGGTGAATATGATGAAAATGAGAGCACCATATCCTTTTTAAATAGGTAATTAAGACCAGACATTGTTCAAGCCACTGCAAGAAAATACTTGCTTTCCTTATTGATTGTGTGATATTCCATAAACACAGTTAAAATTCACAATTAAATGTCATAAACTTCAAAAAATCAGAGCTATATATCTTATCAAACTTTGCATGAATTCAGACTAAAAGCAGTTGTGTGTAAAGCAGATTACCACTTGAAGCACGTAGATTATGGCCAGAAGTGATATTCCCTGAGTAAAACCCATTGAACTGGCAAGAAACAACTGCTGTGTCAAAATGTATTTCACAAAATCAGGTTTGTTCATCTCTAATTCGTGCTTTTAATTTTGATTTTCTACTCTGCCCACTAATTCTTCTATAATATTGTACAAATAGCAGCATATTAAAAATGCTGCTGTAGTAATTAATTTTTGTCATGTTTGCATTTTAAATGCTCAAATATGGTATTAGCATTCAAAACTGTAACTTCAGTTTTGTAAGTCAAGGTCATATTCATAAATTAAAAGTGTCTTAAAATATAGAGAACTTAATGGAGATGTAAAGTTTAGGTTATACCAAATAAATTTTAAATAATATAATGTTTCCACTAGTATGTTAAATTAAATCAGTTTGAATGAAATCAAAAGAAAATATCTTTTTAAAATTAATTTTATGAAAAGAACCTGCTGAATAGCACAGTGCATAACACTCAGAATGTTCATGGTACTGTGTGCATAAGGGGAAAAAGACATTTCTATAAAAATCACTCTTTAAAACAATTTGTGGTTACCATACTGTAGTATTTATACCATTACAGTTTAGGTATGTGGTGTTATATATGCAATGAGCCTAAAACACAATCCCCTGGCACACTAATTCTGGAACCTCTGCTGATTAATTGTAATAACTGTCCCTGTCCTGTTCTAGAAATACTAAACCTGAAGTCCACCTGAGCTTTTGGGTCTTGGCTACTTGCTACCTGATTAACAAATGTGCATTATCTTTAAAACAATTTTAAAAAATGTCATGCAGTAACATAAATTTAACTAAGAGTCTAAACGCCTGTTGCTGATACTGGTCTGCTTTTGAAGATTAGAAATACACTGTGTTTATTTTCTAAATGGTCTATGAGATAAAAAGTCTGAGAAGTTGCATTCCATTACGTGGTTATCGCTGTGCAAATGGAGCAGTAAAGTGTGGTCTTGAAATGTGAAGGCTTTATTCTGAATGGATGTGTGGTTACCCATACAAACTTATGCTATATGTTATTTATATTATTAGACATATTATGCAACTTGTAAGAACTGCACTGAAATATGTATCAGTTATAAGGAACAATACATTTCTCTTTAGGGCCTACAAGGAATTTACAGCAACCCAGCATGGTATTTAGCCTCTCATTAAACCAGAAGCTTTTCTTTTTTTACTATGAGGTGGTGTTGATGACTATTATAAATTGTTACCAGATATTTTTATTACCAGTGGCTGGGAAATACTGTGTTATGTAGGGAATTGCTAGTGAATAAATGCTTTTGTTGAAAAAAGGACAGTCAGTTACTAGCCTAGGTAGTATATGAGGGTGCAACTCACTGTTGCAAAAAATGAATCTTTTATTTTACATGAATAGCTGAAAGCAATGGAAGCTATTATCTAGCATGGTCTTCAGGACCAGGCCATCCTAAACTAAATCAAGTGGATTACTAAAGACTTCTGTCACTGAAATGCAGCATGCCAGGGTTTGGGTTTGCAGGGCATGAATGACTGAAGGTTGGGAAAGGAAGTAGAGTTGTTAAATTGTGTTATGGGACAAACACCAGCTTCTGTGGCTGAAGAAGTGGGCAGCTAGCAATGTATTTCTTTTTGTCTGGCTGCTGTGCAATACTTGCTCTTAATAAATTCTATAATGATATTACTAATTACACAAAATCTAAGTGGCATCATCATGCTGTTATATTTGAACAGTAGCGCTCAGGAGTTACAGGGCTGGTTAGGTTACCCTACTACTCTCTATTAACCCAAAGTGTAAGGTCTTGCAGATCTAAAATGCAAAAGCAGGTGGTAAATTGTTGGTAATTATATGACAAATAAATCATCCCAGGAGGAGAACATTTCCAGGGGGAGTATTTCTCAGGAAGGTTCAAACACTGTGTGAATGCATGGCACTGTAGCCTCTGTGCAAACAGTTCTCTTAAAGAGACAAGTAATTTTCAGGAGCCTGAAGTCATTCCAGGTAATTAGCTAATGAAGCATATACTGGCTGACTGAGAGCTCTGCCTGAGATGAATAATCCAAACTAGGGAATTAAGCAGAATTTAGAATTTACTAGAAGGGCAGAGGACCTGAAACAATTGGGAAACTTGGATTTGGTCTTCAGAAATATTATTTTAGAAAACGATGTGCAACAACATTGGTGATAAGTGTGGCAAAATGAAAGTAAAACTGTCACATTAACAGAGGGAGAAGGTGGAAGAGATAAGGCATTGCTGAAAAGTAGTTCTCAGGACTTGTGTCTGGAATAGTTGATGGAGGTTTATAAATAACTGGACATCGAATAAAATTAAATTGTAGTGGTATTTTATTTAGTTGATGTCATCTTCACAGAACTGTGGCAGATGGTAGACAAGACAGACATATTAACTTTAGCCTTTAGACAGCACTGAAAATTGTTTAGCGAGAGTGAAAATTTTTAGCATTTTCAATTACAGGTTCCAGGAAAAAATTCAGGAAAAAAGAATGTCATCCTGCTGAAATATTTCTAAGTATCTGCTGACACTGTTTTATTTGCTTTGTCTGTCCACCTTTAGCACACCTTTCCAAGTCAGGAGCGAACTTGTGATCTAGCTGAATATCAATATATCCTGTAAATTTTCTGCTCATTCTGTTTTATTTCTGGAAGGCTGTGCTTGTCTTGTGTCATTTCAAAATACATACAGGTATATTAAAACCCAACACTTTTCGTCATGTTCATAAAACAGACACTTGTTCAGCATGAAACAACTGACCAGAGTATCTGGCTTTTTTGTAAAAGACTTTAGTTCAACTAAAGAATTTATTTTTTAATCCCAGTGATTTATCTAAATTTGATTAGCATTTTTAAAATTTTTAGTACGGTACAGGTCCAAAAGTAACATTGGATTTAGTTAGCAAACCCATCAGTTCAGGTCTCCAGTTGAAGCAAGAACTATTTTTTTTTTACTCATCTTACCACTGGGTTTCAAAGACTGACAGTTATAAGAGACAGATCATGGGTTTTGCCTCTCCTTTAAGCAGTAATTTTGATTAGTACTAGATACTTTCCTTCAATACAGATACTGTTGCTCCATCATAGAAAAGTCTAAGAGAAAAAATCATGAATAGACATATTTACTAGGGTTATTCCACTACTCTTCTGTTGGGCATCTCATCAGTTTGCCTCCAGGACAGGCTGCCTGCACATTACTGATCCTAAGAGCATGCCAGACATTTGAATTGTGCCCTAAATTCCCAGCAGCATAGCAGGGGGAAGATATGACAGAGCTAAAGAATCTGGTTTTGACTTGAGGTTAGAACAAATTCTTCCACATTACACTAAATATATTAGCTTCAGAAATGAGCTGTGATTCATTTCAAGGCTAAATTTGTGCTGGAGCTCCAAGAAGGCAGGATTTTATTCAATGTACATCTGAGCTGCTTTGCAAAGTGTCTCGCACTGCCTTGCACTGCCCTCTAAGTCGTTCTGAGGAAATCTCTCCCTGGGGAGTTATGGGTTTATTCTTCTTAGCCTGAATTTTGGAAAAGAATAACATTTCAGCTCAGCACTTGAGCACATCTCTCTAACACTCTATTCCTTGCTGCAGCCTATAGGTGTTCAGCTATCACTTTTATTCTAGTTACTGTATGTTCAGCAGCAGCTGCTCAGTTGCTATTGCCCTTTCATCCTGCATTGGTCAGGAGCTGAAGATTACAAGTACCCTGATCTTTGCAGCTGTGTCATGTCTGGCTTTGGATAGACACAATAGTTGGAGTCACCCATCTGAAGAATAAAAACCACAGCCTGAGCAGTTGGTAATTTTTGTGCTACTGAAGTGGAAAGGAGAGAAGCAGTATGGCTTCTATATCTGGCACAGACAGGCATTGACCCAGTGTGTCCATAATTTCTGTCATTCAGGAATTGGAGGATTTCCTGGCAGATGAGAAATACACTCCAGTTAGTTTATTTTATTTTACTTATGTTGTCTTTGTTCTGCTGTGGGAAAGGAAAAATATGCACATACTTTTCTGAAATGCATTAACTTGTAATGCTGCAGCCTGCATACCCATCTTTCCACTTGTACAATCTCCAAGTTAGAGACTGGAGGGAAAGAAACTGTGCAAGTAAGAATCATGTAGTACAGAGGGAATTTTCTTTAACAATCCAGAAAACAAGAGCATGATTGCTTAGCAAGACTAAAAAGCCTCCATAAATCAAAAGGGGAAAAAAAGGGCCACTGTTAAATTTAAAAATAAACATCAAACTAAAATTATGAGGTAAGAAAGTGTTTTGTATCTTACCTATATTGCTTTTCATAGTATATTTTTTTTGTAGCTAAGTATTATCAATATTCTTTGAAAATTCAGGAGTATTAAATGTCACATAAATTTATAATTGTAATTTATGAATAAAGGAATGCTGTGAGGTAAAAGCAAAACTTAAAAAAGAAAGACAACAAGCTTTAGCATATTAAAGAGAAACATTTCTTTTCTGGGAGACAGGCCACAGAAATAAATATGCATCTAGCTGACATTTCTTTGTATCTTATTCAAGCAGAATAAAACTAAAATTATCCCACATGCCTATAGGCTACCCTGGTGTAAGGCATAGAACTGTAGAAGGCATTATTTCATATGTGCATTTTCATTTATTCCCTTTCTAAGATAAAGAAGCAGCTCATTCTAGCTGCTGAGAAATTATTTGGTAAAATAAATCCTTTAAAAATAGAAGACATTTCCACTTATATATTTTTCAGACACTTCATGATATAGTGAAGTACTTTTACCAGGGGCAAATCCAACTGCTTAGACTGGCCTTGGAAAAAACATTACATGAGCCAGCTAAAAATAAAGAGATCATTTGGGAAATAAAGCTATTCATGATTTTTTCTCTTAGACTTTTCTATGATGGAGCAACAGTATCTGTATTGAAGGAAAGTATCTAGTACTAATCAAAATTACTGCTTAAAGGAGAGGCAAAACCCATGATCTGTCTCTTATAACTGTCAGTCTTTGAAACCCAGTGGTAAGATGAGTAAAAAAAAAAAGATGAGTGATTTATTCTAATTTGCTCAATGACACATGCAGGAGCAAGGCTTGCAAGATCAGACACAGTTTACAGAAACTGTGAGACAAATGGGTCTTGTAAATTCATACTGTGCAATGTCCTACACAACTTGGCATGCAGTGGAAAGAAGCAGCAATGATCACCACTTCAAAAAGAAACATCTGGAAGCATGGCTACTGCTGTTTTGCTCCTGCAAACACTGTCTTTTATAACATAGCCTGGTGGTCTGATCATTCACTCAGGACATGAGAGGACTGTGTTTTCTGTTTTGAACCTAAATGTCTTCCACTTCCCCAGACAAGGCATTAACCACTAGGGTTAGTGCTTTGATCCCTCTCTTTACATTGTCCCACTGTGCACCAAAAAATGCAAGGCAGACAGCCAGAGCAGAGTATGACACTGTGGCCTAGAAATTAGAGATGCTTGGATGGATTCAGGCTCTCAGGGTTATGTCAGTTCTTACCTCAGGAGATTTGATGTGAAGCCTGGGAAAATGCCAAATGCACCCATTCTCCTTTTTTCTTCTATAATTTTAGATAGAACTTGATGCTTTTTCTTAGCCAGAGAGCCATTTGAATGTTTCTGCTTATCCTTTCCTAAGTTTTGGAAATTGGTCAGAGTTCACTCTCATATAAACTAATTTTTTTTTTTTTATATTTACCTGATTACTCCTCTTCCCAGCATGTAGATATTTTTTGTAACACTTCCAAGTTGTCTATTTCCTTTCCTGTCCTTCCTGTACAGAGAAACTGGCTTTGGACAGGTGAATCCCTGCCCTCAAAGGTCTAGGATCTTGGAACTTAGGTCACTGTTCATATATGCTTTGGATCTGTCCCAAAATAATCTCAGGGAACTGCTGCCTTGTTCTAGCAAACCTAACTGGTTATTCTACTATCAGACATGTAAGCATATCCAGAGCTCCATCATACTGCAAAATTTTCTGCCTCAGGCCATCTTTTCCCATAATCTGTTTTTTGATGTCTGTAGTTACAGGTAAAATAGAATTAGACAAGGCAATATGGGAAAAGCTTTATTACTTGCAACTTCCTTATGAAATCAAATTTGATCTTTCTCTGTGAATAAAGAATTTGAAGCACTCATCTGTATTTTCTTCAGCTCTTCTTTTGTGAGAACTGTCTCTTTACCATGTGAATGTGCAGCTGGGAATTTACTCCCACTGAACTCAATGATTAAAAACAAGACTTCAGTGAAAAATGTTCTGCTGGAAAATACAGTAGAACATCTACAGTGCTATTCAGCTAATAAATGTTGGTTCCCTGTGGTGTAGTTTGTGAGAATTGTGGGCTCCTGCAAGGTTTCTCTAAAGCAAACCAGATGCCTGTTTGTTCAAGAATGCTCAGTTGTTGTCTGACCTGTCCTCACAACAGCTAAAAGAGAGGAAAAATGCAGCTGAGTTTTATGAAGATGTTAAAGCAAAAATTCCATAATTTTTTAAAACATTTTTTGCTTGTTCAGTCAAACACTATGATAATTCCTCTTTGAAGCATAATTGTATTTAGTGGGTATACCTGCCATCTGCATGTACTCTGATGCTACTGCCTCCTGCTAACCTTTGTTTAGTCACATTAATTATACAGGTGACACAGATTATCAATAGGATCGTCTGCTCCGGTTGACTGCAGAGTTTTGCTCAAATCCTGGGTATATAATGTTGTCCTAAATTCCTTGACATTTGCAGCAAATAACAATCTCTCCATTTTAGTCAAGAAAATTTCTACTGTCAGATTCAGCTGTTCTCATATTGGAAGGCTGCTTCATAATGTTACCATCTGTCCATTGTAATAAAAGCTAGATCTGGCTTTTATATTCTCCCTGCAATATTCTATAAAAGCATATCATACAACAAACAGTTCTGACATACTGACTGATAATTATCTCCCTTTCCCTTAGGTGCTGCTTTCTTCCAGTAAAAAAAGAAAAAAACCTCCAAAAATACATTAATAAAATTGTGTGTTGTGTTTCTGATCTATTATATAATTAAAATAATATGGTCTGTTCATTATATGTGCATAATTCTTTTATGTTTGATATATTTTACTTATTGGCCCTAAAACTGTAAATCGAGATCTTTTAGATGAATACTTCTTAATCTATTTTGCCCCTGTCATTTATTTTCACAAACTTCAGATTGCTGGAAGCTTTCAAAGAATGCTTTACTTTATTTTATTTTTGTTCTTTGCATCATTAGGAGGATTTTTCTGCCAAAACTCTCTTTCAAAGTCTTCTCATTTTAAGGGAAATATCAATTCCCAAATACTTCATATCACAAGGAAAATGAGAATATAATGCATCAGACAGAACAGTTGATTTCTCCTTTTGTGAGTATGTGCCTTGAAATGGCATAGCTGCTTTACACTTTCCTCCCTCTTTTAAGTAACAAGATATCAAGGTAGATGACAGAGTAAAATATATGATATGTTAGGATATAATAATTTTATTTCACATAAAATCCCATAAATTGCTTCTTTAAATTATTCTAATGTTTCCTTTATGCGCTCCCATATTATTCACCTCCTGTTTATGGTGAAACTGTATATGCAGAAATTTTGTATGAAGATAAACTGTCACTGGGTACTTAATTTTAATGGTAAGTTCAAATTTACACAAAGCTCCAGATTTTCAGTTCAAATAAGTATGAAAGAACCTCTTCCTCTTAAAATCATGTATATTTCACAGATTCTATTGATAAAATAGAAGGTTCATTGAGAAAATTTGTTCTTGTATCACTACAAGGGGTTTTCCTACCTCCTGTATAGATGTTGTAATCCCTGCAAAAGTATGTATAGGATAATACATTACGCAAACTTACAGCTTTCCAGCTGCATTATACATGTTTGCACGTCCATTGGAAAATTTTTGAGATCCATCGGACAGGAAAGTATTAAAGTCAATCTGAAAGAACACAAAAAACTCATTACAAATTTACCCCCACAAAAAGCCATGGAACTGTGCAGGAAGAATGCATGAATAGAATGGAAGCAATTAGAAATATAATACATGTTTCAATAGAAGGCTCTCAAAAAAGATCGCTGTTAGCTGAACCCATCGAACTCAGTGTAATGTGACAACATGAAAACAAATGAAATAATATGAAAACAAATTCTAGAGACTTTCATAAAAATAATTTTTCAGTAGGGTTGCCTAACTTAATGAGAAGTCTTAAGGAATGCAGCAACAGTGTGCCTTTTTGTGCTACAGCAGAATTATTGGACTGTTCCAGTGTTTCAAATCCTTGGCATAAAAATCACCCAAATTTGCAAGAATATCATAACATATGTCAGCTGCAAATTATGGTGGAAAAGTAGTTTTATGTGTTACTGTCCTAAAATAAGGTACTTAAAATGTCAACACAAAGGTTTAAAGATACATTTTATGATACTGATGGTAGATCTAAATATGCTTGTAATTTTGAACTGTAGCTGTGCATTAGTGTCAGTCCTGTGAAATTCTTTGCAAATTATAGGCAAAAGAGGTATTTTTAAATTTTAAATAAATACAATAATTTATCTCTCGAGTAGAACTTCACTGAGGAATCAGAAAGAGGAATTTTTAAGAGATAAAGGCTCATGTTTTCCCTCCGTGGCCATGCCTAGGTATCCAATCATCCTTCAGGGCCATGACTCTACCTTCATCATTCAGTTCAGTTGATAGAATGTCCTGCAAAAACCTGAGGAGCTTCAGTTCAATTGCTCACACAAAAGGCTCTTCCAGTATGGCAAAGGCTCTAATCCCCCTCTCTTGAACCCACTCCCCTGCTTTTGGCACTGGAGCTGGAGGGGAGAGGGCAGTGTCTGGCAAGTATGGCTGTATATTTCTTTTACCTTTTTTGCTTTTCTTTTTTTTCCTGACCAAACCTCCTTGATTCATTGTTGCTATAATTTCCGTTTAGCTAGACAGTGACAGAGCTGTAAGGGGAGAGTCTGAGGAGGGAAGTCAGACCCATCCCCTATTCCCATGCTGTTAAAAATAGTTCCAAAGGCAAATTCTGGTTAGTAGGCTGGTAACACAGCAAGTCATTTCAGAGGCACCTGGACTTTACTTTGTGCTACAGTAAATCTCTTAGTATTTTTTATTAAGTATTCATTGAGTCATAAACTGTTTCCTTCCTTTTTAAATTTAGAAATGTCTTTTTTTTTCCTTTTAATATTAGCACACTAGCA
Source organism: Cinnycerthia olivascens (assembly GCA_035048155.1). Lineage (NCBI taxonomy): Eukaryota > Metazoa > Chordata > Aves > Passeriformes > Certhiidae > Cinnycerthia > Cinnycerthia olivascens. The sequence goes on from JAWWMU010000180.1 coordinate 36,176,698, forward strand.
ATTAGCATATCTCCCCTTATCAGAAGGCTAACTCACTCAAATGCACATAACTAAACTAGATGCCAATGATATGATTTTAAATCTGTTTTAGAAACTGTAATACTTCTTAATTAAATCAAGGCAACATAAACTTTCTGGCTTCATGAGAAACAGAGGAGCTATCTGGTATCTGCTTTCAGCACAGCTGATGTTTGACTTCATAATTTAATATGATAATATTTCTCACATTTGGGGTTTTTCACCCCCTTTCATGTGGCCATGAACTTGGTCTGAATTGTATTGGAGTTGCAATCCAAACCTGTTTCAGCTGAGTGGTGGGGTCTATACTGTGTCCTGTATGTATTTGGAAGGAGTAGGGCAAGGTGGAGAGTTATTTGATTAGAGTGGAACATCAGCCAGTGCCTCTTGGGGTGACTCAGACAGTCTGCAGATAATTGATTCAGATCTACTTTCTAGCTGAATCCAGGGAGGGAATCCTTTTAACCTACTTTGAATCTGTTTCTGGTGACAGAATACATGTTGTGACACTGAAGATTGATTATGTTCCCAGAGTGGCAGACTAATCTCCTTTTGGATATGAAATTCTCATAAGAATTTTAACCCAACACTTTTTTCTTGTGTAAGCTTGAAAAAGTGCTGCCTAATCACACTGGAAGGAGGAAGGAGATTCTCTTGCCACTGACACATCCATGCAAGGCATAAAGTTTTCTTTTTCTCCAGTATACAAACTGTTTACAGATTCCCAATGTCTCTTCAAAGAGTCTAATTATGCATTAATTCAGTGTCATAAAAGCATGCAAAGCAAAACACTGAGTGGACAATAGTATATTTATTTTGAAAAGAGCAACATTTTGCACAAGTGAGTCACTGCTTCAATACCAAATCTAGTGGGGCATTAGCATACTTATATCCAAAGTGTTTCTCATTAGATTGGGTTTCTGAAGACAGTGGTAAAATGCCTACTGATGTCTGTATTAAAAGGAAAGTAGTGGGAGAGAAGTGGGATAATTAGATTTTGTCAATACTTATGATTGCTGCTTTTCAAAAATTTACTTTCCAGTTTTCTCTCCGTCTCCAGCAGTAAATGACTAATCTTTAAATGTCATACTTCCCCAAACAGGCCAGGTTTTCATGTTGAAGTGCAACTGCAATATTCAGAAAGGGGGAAAAGAGGTGACATTGGATTGTCATGACACTGGAGGGCTATGGATTGTGAAACTCATACATAGGCCAACTCAGATGATAATACAACAGGATTGTTTGTTCTATGCAGTGTTCTAGTTCCTCTAGACTCAGTAGCTGTACTTTAAAGTGGGAAAGATATTTTCTTATTGCTTTTACTATGTGCATGCCTAATGAGTGATCGATTTCTATTTTAATATTAACAATGAATGTTGACAAAATTCTGCACTCAAAACTCACACATAATAGTTCTGCATGACTAGCAAGAGAATATATGTTCTAGAAATTCCTAATTACACTTTTGAGTTTCTATCTGAAAAAAATCATTAGAGACTCACCTGATGGAATAAAGTACATTTCCATTTTTGAAAATCCGTAACAATTTATTGTCTGTTGTAACTTCATGAAAGTTGGCACCTTTTTCATTAGCAAAGAACAAATCAGGTTTCCAAATTGAATCCAGCATGGATGGATCTAAATCTAAAGAGTCATCTGGATATTCACTGTACGCGAGGCGTGGATCATTCCAATTCTGACGGAGAAAGATGTTCACTCGGTAATCCTGAAAAAAAGAGAAAACAAGCAAAGCTTTATCAAGCATAGGGATTTAGCTTTTATTTCATTTCTTAGCCATGTAATCCCCTGTCCATCTGTGGATGACAAAAGAATTACTTAGCTGAATGTCAGAATGATACCTATTTATATTAGTGGGCACACAATGGATAAGAATAAAGATGCATTTCAGAGCAATCGAAAAAAATCCTAAGATAAGGAAATCCAACCTCCATGTACAGTTCATATAATTCCATATAAGTCTACCTTTATGTCTTGAATTTGAAATGAGAAGCATAAAAAGAGTTTTGTGGTGTTACCTTTTTCTGCACAATCTCTGGCAGGAATATTCCCACTTCCCTCTCTGTCAGTGAGAATTTGTCCTACTCTAAGGGAAGTTAAATTAATTTTTTTTTCCTTTCTCTCTAATCCTTACTTGTTTTAGACTCACCACTTAGGCTTTCTGGGCCTCAGTTCCCTATTGAACATTGTGTGAGCAGTAACTTGCCATACAGCAGCCCGAGGAGGGCACATGCTCCTCCTCTCTTCAAATAGGGTAGGGACCACATAAGCCTTTATGATAAATTAGATTAGCTACAAGTGTGGTCTCCTTAATTTCTACAGAAAGTCCTGTCTTAATCAAAAGTGCTTTTATATAAAAGATGAGTGAGTGCTTCAAACTTCTGGAAGTCATTTTGGAACTGCACATACATTCTGTCAGAAATATACTTATGGCTCCACATTTTCTTACAACTTTACCACTCTGAAAATACTTGGTTTTAAATAAAGGTGTATGAATAACAGCTTCTCATTACATAGAATTTAGAACTGAGACTTAACATAAGAGCATAGGAACTATACTTTAATTGGTCATAATAAGATTTTTCTCTTTATTTGAACTGCAATAGTGAAAAAGATAAAAATAAAATAGAGAAAAAGATAGGTTAGTTGGAGGGGGAAAATGGCAACTGATTGTTTATTGGTTTAAATTGTTTCCAGCTTTTAAGATTAAAAAAGTCCTGGTTTAAATTCTCACTGAAGTAACTGGAGCTATTTTTCATTGCTCTCTCCCTTAAAAACTCTGCCTTAAACTGGCACTCATTATACACTAAAAAAAAAAAGAAAATCCTCATCTATCAAAAGGAAGGAGATATGTTTGACTGCTATTTTATGAAGAACAAGTATTCATCATCTCAGTTTATAATCACACATTATGAGCACAAGGACTAACTGCTTAAAGCAAGTAGAGTTGTTTGATGCAAACACAGACACCAGAATCAAACTGCCTGCATTGATTTGTTATCCTACCAGAGGCTCCATATTTTCATGTGCCATTTGCCTGAAAGGATGACTCCTAATTCAAATAACTGTGACAGAAAGGTTCCTTGAGGGGAGGGAGAAATCATCATTTCAGTTGTGGTGACTTCCACAGCCTCATCTGTAACCTCAAGGCTGTCATGGTGTGAACAGCTGCTGTACCCTGGCTCTACACAAACAAGAGTGAGACATGGGGCTGCACTTGCTTCTCCATGCTTTAAAGCCTTAGCCACAAGGTGAACCTTCTTAGATGACCAGGACACTGTTCATCTACTTCATAAAGCTCAATGAAATAAAAACTGGAGAGCAGATAATTGCTCTTTGCTGTCCACGCAAATGAGCCTCAGTACTAACTAACACTTTGATTAGTAATTTCCAGCACACAGTAAAACCTGAAACACTTCCAGAATATTTTGATCTCTACTTCATTATACTTGAACAGATAGAGCTATATTACCATAATACATAAATTTATAAGGTGGCTTTATGGAGATTTTTGCACAAATCCTCAAGATACTAATTTCCTAATTCTCACTATTTCTTTAATGCATTTTCCATATGCACTGCATGTGGAATCCTTTGAGATCTGAGAGACTCCAAAATATGCACCACATTTGAACATTGAATATCATCTCCTCTCATAATTTTTGTATGCTGTTATTTGAACCAAGTCTTCAGAATTTCATGCATAAATTACAGAACACTTCCTGTTGTAGTTCCAAATATGATAATTTTGCCTGGAAAACATTAAAATCTAGACTTGTCTTTTGTATAATACAGTCAAATGATTCTTCCTTCACTTGTTTTAACTCACTTTAAAATTTTAACATGTAAATCTTACAGACTTTGAAAGAACACTGCTAAAAGTAGAAATAAGACACCAAAGCAAATATTTTTCTTCTGGAAAATTTTTTCTATGACACTTATCATGTAAGCTGATTTTCAATGCTGTATAAGAGAAGCTTACATGTTGCAGAACATACTGATAGTTTTAATTTTCACTGCTGAGATTTTCCAAAGTTACTGTCTTGGTGTCTGAAAAACATGCAACTTGACATGCTTTTTATTGCTGCCTTAACTGGTATAATTAGACAGGATGGCCTGTGGCATAATACTGCTTTGTGGTAATAGCATCTTTCCACTTTAAATTTATTCACTGATCTTAAGCACTGTGACTGCACTTTAGGTAATTAATTACTTTGTCCAAATTGATGGAATTTTCTAGTTTTCCTTTGCATAGTTGAAGATTTCAGACTGGACCAAAAGTTTTTCAGCCAACAATTTCAATATGCCTTTGACAAAACTTTTCTAGTACAGAAACTCAAATATTTAAATTGAACTTAGCCACTCAAATTGTCAAGTCATTTTCCATGCAGGTTATCAATGCCATTGCAAAATCAAAGTAAGAGAAGAACCTTGAAATTCACACTCACATTTGAGAAATGCAAATATAGTTTTTGTGTTCTGAAGGATTGCCTTGTATTATACTCAATAGTTGGAATTCCATCGTTACTGAGATTACTTATACTGCAGCCTTATCTGTTCGAAAGAATATGCAAAAGAAAGTGCAGGGAAGGATGATACAGGGCTGGACAGGGCAGTCACTTCTGTGAGTGTAGAAAAGAAATGTTGGATTTCTTCAAATTGATCATGCAAAGGACTTATGTTATGACTTAATTTATTACTTAATTGCTTTCTGTAAGTATATCAAAGGGAAGTGAGAAAAAAATTTTAAATCTAAAGACAAGAATATCCTTAACTTTCAATAAATTTGAACTGAAATAGTTAATCTATTTTCTTATGCTAACTAACACTGGTGATATTTTCATTGGTCTTATTTATTATAGCAAATAAGGAGAGTATTTATTTTTTATTACATCTTTGCACTATTACTGGAGTACTGTTTAAAGTTCCTGTGTTCCCAGCATAAGAAGGGAACTGCTCAAGCAAGTCCAGAGGAAGGCCACAAAGTTTATAAGAGGACAGGAAAACCTCTGCTACAAAGACAGGGTGAGAAAGTTGGGGCTGTTCAGTCTGGAGAAGGGAAGGTTGAGTGAGGAAATGTTTTACTGAGAGAGTAAAAAGAGATGAGGCACTGGAACAGGGAGGTTCTGGATGCTGCAACCCTGGCAGCCTTCAAGGGCTGATTGGACAAGACCCAAAGCAACCTGGTCTAGTGGGAGATGTCCCTGCCCATGGCAGGGGGATTGGGACTACATGATCTTTAAGGCACATTCCAATCGCTTAACATTCTATGACTCTGTGATTTCAGGGCTGAACTGCAGCAGGGATAGTGCATATACCTATGCTGTTTGGCATTTCAATTAATGAGTGAAAACCAATTGCAACAAGCTCCATGCTTTGCCATTAACTGTAACTCATTAACCTGTCAGATTTACCATAGCAGCTAAAGAGAAATTAATTGTGATTTAAATCAATTGCTTAGTACTTAGCTTTAATTGACACATTAAATCTGTGTCAGAGTACCAATACTTGACTAATGCCAAACATCCCTGAGAACATGCTTTTCTGTACTGAAGAGCTGTGTGGCATTCATCACAACAAGCAATGCAGATACAGTATTAATTGTGACAAAGGGTTTGTCTATGGCACAGAGAATCCTTCTTGGTGATCTGTTACTGGATATTTCCATAGGTGGAATCTCTCTTTCCAGAACTGACTTTGGCAGTGGGTAAAACTAAGGATGTCCTTATTGTTCTGACTCTGGAACTACGGAACCCATAGGGAGGCTGAGAGCAACTGCAGTACTGTACCACTCCCTTATTATGAAGAAACTTTGGGAGTTTTCTAGAACCACATGATCCCTCCCTCAGACAGCAATGTCTACATAGGAAAATTACTTCTTCCTGCAATTTTTGTTTCTAATCCTCCCACTTCTGCGATTCTACTGTATAAGGAAAATAATTCAGTTCCACACTCAAACACATGGGAAACTTTCCTGTCTTCAGCCCAAAGTCTTGTTACCTTGTAAGGTCTAGTATATATATCTAAAAATTAAAGTAAAACTATCCAAAGTTAATTAAATAATTTACCAGTGTAAAAACATAAATATATACATTGAAAACTGTTGTTACATTTGTATATAGTATATATTTTATATATGTGTATTATATATATTAACAAGAAATGCAAATTATGTCTTTAATATAGGCAATTTTCTGAAACTGTGGAGCAGCCACATTCACAAAAATAAGGAAAAATATATTGCAAACAAGGGACTAATAATGGCTGACTAGAAACATCAAATTTTCAGTATTCTATCCCTTCAATCCTACCAGGAGTTAAGTAGCTAAACCCTCATTCAATTTAAATCTTTTAAAAGAAGATAGAGGAACTAAAAAGAAGATTGTGAGAGATCCCACATATTGTAGCTTACAATGTTTGTAGATGGAAAGCAGACTAGAAATCTTCTTTAACTAATCCTGTTATGCCAAAAAATTAGCTAGCATATGTTCCTATACATTTACGTTTTGAAAATCCATTAACTGAAAAAGAGATCTAGTGACTGAAAGATCAGGCAATGTAAAGACTGCTTATTTTTTAAAGCAAGGGAAAAAATTCAGACTCTCCAGGAATGCTTTTGAAGATTATTGTTCTATCATCAAAAACAGGTAAACAAGAAATAACGAATACCTACTTATTTCTCAGTTATGTGTGTTCAATACATTTATTTCTAATTCACCTTCAGTATCTTCATGTTTGTAATAAAGTTTTAGGTCGGTATCTATTCACACTGTCTCAGTTTCCAATGAGAAATCCCTTGAGGAGGAGGCTATCTGTTTTTGGTTTGTTTTTTGGTTTTTTTTCCCTGGGAAAGAAAGATATGAGAATAAATTTGCTCCTAGGCAAAATTAAATTTTAAGCCTAGGGGCTTGCAAGTTGGGATCTTTCTGAACTCTGGAGAAGGCTGCAGCTTGTTTGAGCTGAGGTGAAGTTAATTTACTTCACAGTGGCTGGTACAGGGCTGTTTTGATTTGTGCTGAACACAAGGTTGATAATATAGAGGTGTTCTATTATTGCTGAGTAATGCTTTAACAGACACAAAGTATTTTTTGCTTTTCTAACAGCCATGCTGGTGAAGAGACTGGGGGTGCATGGGAAATTGGGAAGACAGAGCTGGCACCCACTGACCAAGGGGATATGCCATATCACATGGCATCATGCTCAGTATATATCTGGGGTGAGAAAGGGTAGGGGGGCAAGAAGGAGGAGAGGCATATTTGGAGTGAGGGTGTTTGTCTTCCAAGGAGCTGTTATGTGTGATGGGGCCCTGCTTTCCTGGGAATGGCTGAATACCTGCCTGCTGCCTGCCCATGGGAAGCAGTGAATTAATTCCTTGTTTTGCTTTGCTCATGTGCATGACTTTTGCTTGCCCTATTAAACTCTTTATCTCAGCCCACGAATTCTCTGGCTTTCACCTTCCAATTAATTCTCTCCCTGATCCCACTGGTGGAGTGAGCAAGTGCCTGTGCAGTGCTGGTTTGCTGGCTGGGGTTAAATCATGGCAAGAGGGATTTTTGTTGGCTTTGCAGTGCTTTTCAGCCCTGGATGAAATTGTTGAGAAATTCAAAGCCTCTGCAAGCTGGAGCACTAGAGGCAGAGAAGCCTGTGAGTTGTGATGACCTGCAATTTGGAGAGAGGGAGGAAGGTGTCAGGCATCTGTAGATCTTGGTCTAGAGACAGCTGTTTGATGAATTTAAACAGCAGAGTAGAACTTCCTGGGTAAGATGGTTAATTAGATAAAGGGTCAAATAGAAATGCTTAGGAGTGAGAGAAGACAGAACCCAATATCTCTGCTGAAGGAAATGGCTGCTACTGCTGAGGTCTTCATAATGTATCTGAGATTATGAAGTCATAAGGGTTATTTTGTGCAAAAAGAAACCAAACTATCTGAGAGGTGCTGAGTTTTTTTATTTTGTAAATTGGTATTAGGCTCTAAAAGGATTGGGGGAGTGGGGGCAAGAGGTCTAACACTATTGATATAATGGTAGTAATGACACAGGGAGTGGCATGTCAGCAAAAAATGCATATCAGACCACATCTTTCTGTGATTGTACTGACTTTTAAAGAAAATTAAAACCTGATTCACAGACTCATAATACTTCTTGTTCTGCTAGCTTTCAATGGCCATAATTGATAGCATGCTGTGTATTGTCTATGGAAAAAACATTATGTAAAAACCAGAATCTTACAAGCACTTTTGATAAATTGTACAATTTTACTGTTTAATTTCAAAGTATTATATGATGATTTCAACTTTTTTTTAAATATATGATTTACAATATATCTTTGCACTATGAGTATGATGCATAAAAGTCTGAGCATACAGCTTTTTCATGCTGAGTTATTACTTTGGCAACTGCAATTAAAAATTCACACCCAGTGTATGCATACTCAGAGTGCAGGAAGTACCAAGTATTCGGAATAGAATGAAGACGTGATAGGAGAACAGAGTTTTTAAATGATGCTCAAATGATGCTTTGAAACTTATTCAAATCAAGATTTTCAAGATCATATAGAATGTTTGTACTGGGAACTTTTCCCGGGTGTGTTTACTAGACTCAAGAACAGAAATTAGGGACAAAGGTGACAATCTGAAAATCCTTTATTTTCTTAATTTAGGCTCATTCAATAACTATTCTAAAGTCCACTGTAGCTTTTGCTACTGTAAACAGAGTTAAAAAATTGCAGGTTCATGCAAAACTGAGGGAGACAGGCTATAGTCTTATACTGATAGGGATTTACAGACTGAACTCCTATTAGCATTGATGGGAGTTAAGGACAAAATGCACACAACATATCATGATGAGATTCATTTCCATTGCTTAAATACATTTCATGAAGCAGCTACACTAAAGATATTTTTAAAACTGTTACTGTTTACCAGTAATAGTTTTACCAACCTTTTTGATTTAACTATTTTTTTATAATGTTTTTTACACTAGTATCTATGTTATAATTTTAGGAACATCATGAGCATTATATAACCATAACCCCAAGGGAGTTCATCTTTCATGACTGTAACAAAATAAGAAATTTCATGAAGAGCATACCTCATATGATGTGAAGAGAGCTGTGCAGTGATGTAAATTTTATTTTCACAGAAACTAAGGTTTCCTACAATAGTGACTAAGTAGAACTGAGCTTGAAAATAAGGTATTTTCAGAACTTTTTCTAGATAATGGTGCAATTGCTATACCAGGATGTAGATTTTAGGAACAGCCTACCTGAAAACAGCCTTCAAACAGATTGAAGAGACTAATATAATGATGTAGAAGTAAGTAAGAAGACACTGAAAGAGACAACAGTAATGCCACATGATTTCATAGTGCAGTGCTGTACAAGTAATGGTTTTCCCTTTAAGTGAAAAAGCAATCAGACGAAGAGGAATCAATGTAAACAAACATAGATAAGGAGAAATTAGAGGTGTGAACTGTTCCCCAGCTTTGGTAGAAGATTAGATGACTTAAGGTAAACAAAGGATATAAAAATTTAACTAAAGGCTAAGTTTCCCTTGGAATGAGAAGATAAAGATTTTGGGAGACCTTTGATAAATTTGTAAAGAAACCATTTGGGTTTTAGGAAGCATTAGAACAGGTGATTAGTATTTAAAGCTACATTGTAAGCAGTAGCAAGGGCTTGAGCTGAGGATGTAGGAGGTCCCTGCAGTTCTTCTGTAGCTAATAACTGCAGTAAGTGCTATGGGGAAGTAGAAAGTGTTCTGTGTAGGAAATGAGCTGTTCAGCTTTCTATAAAGTGTTTTTCAAATTCTTTAAGAATGCTTGTTAAAATGGACCAGAAAGAAGGATACATTTGTGTGTCTGGATGAGCTGATTATAACACCTGTCCGGGTAAATATTTATCTATTTTAGACTCAGCAGAGCAATTACTTCTATCTTAGAGTAGTAATGCAACTGTAGGTCTACAATTCAGTATTAAAACATTGCTATATATTCTGGACAGATTTTTCAGTGTATTTTCAGTAAAGAAAGGTATTTGAGGCAATAGCCTTAATGATTGATTTGAGGAAAAATGTTTGGTGAAACTCTTAAGCATTGAGGTTTGTAATGTGTACAAGGGAACACTTCTTCCAAACAATCTATTGAAAGACAACCTAGAACAGGTACAATAGAACAAAATCAGAATTGCTTCTTGAAGAAAGATGAAGCTAAATAAATGAAAGAGCTGTGGCTCATGGAAGGACATTAATTATGGAGGCTTAAAAATTACTCGGTCTTGTTTAAAAGCACATTTTATTTATAAACATAAAATAATCTCGTTAGTGGGGGTAGTACAGAAAGATCTATAACATGCTTCCTGTCAACATTCAATTCTTTTCAGACTGAATCAAGAAATACCCCTGACAAAAACATGGTAAGGCCAAATAAGAGACATACGATTTTCGATTGTTAACTGAGATTTATTAAGAGTGTTAAATTAAAATTAAATTAATTAATTTGGTGTTAATTGTCTGCACTGTTGTTATTTGCCATCACACCTCTCTGTGAGTGTCCCCTTCAATGCTCTTTGAGCACATGCATTATGCTAAGCGTATTAACACACAGAGTAAAAATTGCTGTAAATCTGCATTAAGGTCAGTGTTGTACTTACCCTTTTTTGCCTGCCTCCTCAGAGCATACATGTCATAAATGAAATTGCTCATATAATCACTTAAAATCACCTGGGTTCAACTAGAATCACAGTTTCCTAGCAAGACGTGGCATTCTTTTCCCTGCTGTGAACAATTTGTATTTTGAGAAAAAACAAAGAGAATATGAAATAACTGGAACCCATACAGGGAGGGAAGTGAGGAAGTAAGGAAGAAAGGAAGGAAGGACCAGTTTACAGAGTTGACAAGCTGTAAGCCAAATTATGGTACTTTTTCAGTTTGTCTGCCCCTCCTGAGCTGCTAGAGCAGGTGTAGATGAATTAAAGAGAATGTGCTAGCCCAAGACTGCCCTTCCCATTGCCCACTGCCACACTCCTCGTCCTTACCGAGAGCTCTTCAGCCCAGCACCGTGAAAGTGGCACCGGGCTACTTCGCTTTTTTTAACCCGTTGTTTTTGAGTCTGTTTACTCTGTTATGCACAGCCGAGGCAGCAGAGGGAGCTCAAAGAGTCTCTGAGAGGTCACCAGCGGCTGACAATAAGCAGAAGTCTGTTTTGAGCTTTATCAGTGAATACATTATTAACAGAACACAAGTATCATGAAGGTCAAGGTTGTGCTTGAATGCCCAGTTTTTGAATGCATAAAAACAAGAGGATGAAAAACCTTGTGGTTCTGACCAGGTTCGGTATTTTCTGTAACATATTACATTTCCTGGAACTATCTGTTGCAGATCAGGTCATTGTTTACCTTGATTGTTTCAATATGCTTTTGAGGTAACACAGAGCAGAATGTAGTTTTATAATAAAATAGAATTATTGCACCGGCTTAACTAAGTTGCACTGAAAGGAAATATTTATAATTCTCTGGTTTTGGAGAGAAAATACACTTGTGATGTGAACTTGGTCATCCTCTTTCCAAAATCAGGACAACTTTTGTGTGTTAACAACACCAGTTTTGTATACATCCTTTATACAGCAGTCGGTCTTTGCACTTTACTGACCTTGTGGTCTGTCTCCTCTTTTGGGCTAGATTCACTCATCCAGAGAGTAGGAAGTAGCTGTGGAACACTATTCTAATCATGTAGGTATTGCTTAATCCTCTGATTGAACCAGAATAAATCTCTCTGGATGCCCTGTCAATCTGTTTGGGATTTGCAATCTGGAAAGGCCCCCAAATACAAATTAAAATAATTTTCTATCTGAAAAGAAAATAATCTACTTCTCTCAGCAATATCTACTAGTATGTTCCAAGGTAGGTAAAGAACAGGCAGTTGTTAATACCACTTGGAGATAAGGGGCATAATTATTTGACTATATGAATTTTTCTTGTTTTCCTAACTACAGGTCCTTGGTTACATTAGGGGGTTGTGGTAGGTTTTTGTTTGTTTGGTTTTTTTTTTTTTTTTATTATATCAATTCAGTTGTGTCATTCCAAGTTGTTCTTTCATTTTTCTGTATTTTAAACCTCTCTGCCCCAAAATTACTATGTAACTTTTTTCAAAGAGGTATCTTTAACTTTCTTCAAAAAAATGTGAAACACTTGTAGAAAGAAGGAATGCCAATGTCTCCCCTCTAATCACTAAATTTTAGTGATTATATCTGTACCGTAAGTTACTAGCATATGTCTCACCTTTTAGTGGGATTGTCCTGGGGTTTTTTGCCAATTCACAGTTCAATATCTAGTTTTGCTTCCTTTACGCTCTTCTCCTTATTTTATTAAAACCTCATCTTTTTGTACTGTATCATCTGTCTTTCTTTAGTAGACAAATTTTAAGTGTATGTACAAAAGCATGCAATCCACTTCTTCTTATTCCAAATTTTACATACCAGTTCAAAGTTTTAGTCATTCTGTTAGTGCAATAACTCTATGGAAGAAAGACTTTTAAAATAAAGTATCCATCTCTATATGCACTGTATATAATGAAATATAAAAATATTATTTACAAAGTGGCTTAATGAATTAGCAATTTTTAGGTTAGAAAGATGGAACATTATAGAAACTAATATCTATCTAATAATTATTTCGTTGCAACTGTCAAATAGAAATTAGGGAGAAATAATAATATAAAACCCCCTCCTACCCTTAGCTTTACTTTTACTAGTGTGTGATGGTATAATGAAGAAATTTTTGTTAGAAAAAATCAATTGCCAAGTTAGGAATCCTCACTTTCCATTGTCAGAAATGGATTCCTTCTTTGCTTAGTTCCAGGTGAAGAGAAGACCCAGCTAGCTTTAGAGCTCATGGAATATATTTAACTTGAACTTCAAACATTGACTGTTAAAATATCTTACCATGGTCGTCTCTGCAATGGATCCAAAGCTGTTTATAAATATGTTGCATGTGACATTAACTGGAGGACCTGCAAAAGAGGAAAAAAGCCCCACCAGTCCCTGTTCCAGAATTACTGCTTATTGATTGGTTATTCAATATAAACCATTCAGGAACAATATTTAGTGACTTTGGAAGAAATAATGCTACATTCACAACTAATTTAATGCATGGTTAAATTGAATTATTTCTAATAATTTTCCTTTTGATTTTTCTCAGAGGTATACTACTTATCTTACCAGGCTTAGCATTTAAAAAAACCCACAGCAACAAAGTTCAGTATGAACACATTCTTCTATACAAAAAAAGAAAATAAACAACATCCCGTTTGAAATATACAGTAAAAATATTTTATGTGTATTTCAGTGAGAATACATGTCACTTCTCACAACAGGTAGGGGGAAATGTGTCTTTCTTCACTCAAGGCAGCTTCTACCTTCAATGTTATCTTTCATCACTGGGAAAAGAAATGCATTGTTGCTGCTCGTATCTCTACTGCTTACAGGAAAGTCATTCAGATCCTATTCTCATTTCTCTTAAATTCACAAAATGTTTAAGAGTCCATTTATAACGGAATTTTTTGTTACCATGGGTCCTCAGTGAAATGGTTGTTTTGTCTCATCTTGCATTTTGAAGTATCAGTAGTGGCAGAGCAGTCATTATTGTAACTGAACAATGAATGGCCTCTTCATGGAAAAGGGTTTAAATTATTTTCTAGAAGTCTCTTTAAAAATGTCATTGTGGAAAAGTGTGTTAATTTCTCCATTATTCCTTTTCCATTTCAGTCCATGTCCAATAGCAACAAGGTTTTCCACCTGAAGTTTTTTTTTGTTTCCTTCCTCAATTTTCTTATATCAATAAACTAGCTTAGCATTAGAGAACCTGGATTCTTTTTGTAGTTGTAAGCAGTCTAATGATGAGAGATCTGTACCTGGAATATGAAGACTGGTCTTATAAACCTTTATGTAATATCTCTTTTTTAGTATCACTGAAAAAGAAACTCCTCTGCCAGTGCTGATGGTTTGCAACTAGCAAAAGCTAACACAACCAATAAATTTCACATTAATTGCTTGAAGAATCAGAATGTCCATTAAAGATTCTGCCAATATGACAGAACTTGGAACATCCAGCTTTCTTTCCTGACAGCAAAAATTGTTCTGAAGTGCTGTACAGCAATTCTATCAAAACACTTCTACATGTACATCGGCCTTTTCCATACACAAGACTACACCTATGGAACAGAATTCTCAGGTAAGGAGGTAGCACTTGCAGCCACTTTGGTACACACTGAATTATTTAGAGTTGTTGAGTATATCCAGTACTTCTGAGAATTCAGTAAAAGCTTTACATGCTCAACTCCTGGAAAGGATCAAGTGAAAAAGGAAAAGCAGGGATGATGAAAGAAGGCAGAGTCATTTAAAAACTGTCTGGGAAAAAATTGTGCTTCTTGCCCACGTTAATCATTTGTTTGCAAGGCAGAATTTCTTTCAAACACTATTGTAGTACCTGCCATCCTTTCAAATTTGATGTAATGCTATCTTGTTTTAAATAATACTATACTTTAAAACATAAGTTTGCTTTACCAACATAATTGTTTTTATTAAGAAAAAGCTCTAAATCACTGCAGTGCTGATGCCTAATTTTGATTGCCGAAAGAAAAAAAAAGGGAAAACCTAAATAGCAACAAAATTACAATAAAATAGTTAATAGCTAGTTAAAAGGAGCACAAAAGTAGAAGTTAAAGTAGCCTGCAAATGTTTTAGCATTAACTCAGAGACATTGTGCTGAGAGTAAAAATGAACTTCCCAAACAATGGTCAAAAAGAATCATGAATGAGAAGCTGTAAAAGCTGGAAGTCATATTCAAGCACAGGAATTCAGGCAAGTTGAACATAGATTAAAGAGAAGCAGAAAAGAAATAGAGCTAAAACTCACTAGAGACAGAAAAGCTAACAATGATCGCTATCTACAAGGTGTTAAAAATAGAATCCTGCCAAGATCTGAAAGCTGAAAGAAAATGATTAAGGTATAAAAGTACCCATGGAAGTGAAGAAGGTCAGAGCAGAAAAACCAAATGAAGTCTTTGTAGCAGCATTTGTCTCCAATTTCTGGCTGTGTCAAATACTAGAGCCATTCTGCTGGAATTTTGTATGAGGACTGTAGAAGACATTCCAGGCCAAGTGAACAGGAACAAACTGACAGGCTGAGGTGATATAAACCCAGACATTAAAAAAATGTTTGGAGAATTGTGGGAATACAATTCATTGTGTGCCAACTATCACCTGTGTCAATTTTGTAATCAGTGGAAAATGTGAACTATGTCCAACAAGTATAACTTGAACTAAAAAAATAACCCATATTTCAGGTATGATGGTGGGGACATGAATATGACGTTTATCCTTGGAAACCTTACCTCTGTACCAGCCAAACTGGTAGAAATAAGAGAACTTTTATAATTAAGAGATAAAGATTAATGTTATATATAAATACATTACATAGATTAATGTATTTATATATTAGGGGAAAAATGTCAAAAAGTCAAAAAGGATCAAAAATTCAAGCTGCCACACAAAACCAGCTTAAGTAGAAGAGGACCTTTCACACTGGAAAAGGTATACAATGGGCAGTGTAATCTGCAAATATACAAAATTGTAAAGGTCAAAAGGAAGTAATACTTCTCCATGTCTTAGTATGGAACATGGCAATAAAATCAGTAAAATAATCAACAAATTTAAAGCAAACAAAAAAAAATTATACTTTTTAATATTCCAAAACACAAAGGTTTTATATCCAGGAAATAATGAAAAGGGTAAAAATATAAACAGCTTCCAGAAAGGAAACAGGAGAACATATGTAACTAAATTAATTTTTTATTCAAGTCCTGGCTTTCAAAGCTAATAAACTAACGATTGCTGAATAATGTATCCCAATAGCAGGGCAAGTAACACTTTGCATTTTCCTATGTAGATGTCCAAATTTTTACCTTAATATTTAATTTTTTTATACCTACTTAAATTTTTTTATACATAATTGTGTTCAAATTTGAAAGGCAAGGAAGTATTTTCCATATTTGCAGGAATGGATATTGTCTGCAATGTGGACACTGAGTAAGAGTAGCACCTTGCTATAGGTTTGATGTAACTTTAAAAAAAATTAAAATGCAACTGGAACAAAGCTCTTACAATGATTATCAATTTCCTGCTGCATTCCATAGCTGAATAAATACCATGTCTTCTCTATCATATTTTTTGAACAAGAACTCATATGTAGTATTTCATATTCGAAAGCAGAGCACACAGACAATTTATGTAATTTTGTCTTCTTGAGAAAGATTAATTATGAATAAAATTGGTAATTAAAAATCTTGCCTGCATAGGAATTTTAATGGAACAATAAATGATTTAAAATTAATGTCTGAGTTATCTTATTAGTGCTTATCCTCCTTCTTTAAAACTATCACCAGTTTAAAACCTAAAATAGGCATTAAGCCCCAGCACTTGTTGTAGGAGTAATAAAAGTAACCAAAGAGTGGCAAAGTCACTTAAGGAGATACTTATTCTTAAGGTAGGTCTGAATCATTCTGGGCAGAACTGTTGAAAGTGCATAGCTGTCCAGAAGATTTAGAATGCGCATTTTTTGAAAAGGAACAATGTCAAATTAGGTTTTGTCTCTTTAAGTTTCAATAGTTACAAAACAAGGCACTAAATCCTTTGAATTATACTTTCAAGAAGTACTGCACTTAATTTCATAATCTCCAAACCATCTGCCTATTCTTCACTGTTGCCTCATTAAAGATTGTGTTTGGATGCTGTCCATGACAAACTCTAAAATTCAATCATATAAAGATATGTTTGAAATTCCAGTGCACATTTATAATTTCCTGAGAAATATCAGCATCACTGAGTTAAAAAGAGCAAAGCATTTTCAGCTGCAGTAAATCCTGGGTAACAAGTTTATGGATACACAACCAACTGTTTATGGTTTGCTGATGAGGAAGTAATCTGACAAATCTCCTACATGGTCCTTGTGAATCAGACTGGGCAAATTCTGGTAAAACCAGCACATAGCAGTGGCTTTAGAGTCAAAACCACTTAAGTTTCTGGAACTTGGAGATGTCAAAAAATTATAACATTTCTTGCTGAATAAGAATTAAGATGGAAAGGCAGTGACAGATGACTTAGAGGAGAAAGCACTGCCAGCTTGAAGGAAATTTTTTGTAGTAAACATGGAGTAAAGCCTTATAGTGAAATATTAGAGCTAAGAGAATCTCTTGGGCTCAAGACAATAGGCATAGGAGAAAACAACTAAGGCAAAGTAAGAATAATATAATTTTAAATCACAATATGTTTATTCTTTCAAAACATTATTTATATTCTGAGTAATTTAAAGACTGATACCTTGTTTAAAGATTCAGTAATAGAGTTAAATATGGCTCCACTATAACACTGGAACTCCTTTTTTAAAAAAAAAGAATAGTCAAATTTACCTAAACTCCCCAGACTATGAAAGATAGAATTGATGGTGTCTATACTTTGCATATTCATGTAAAAATATAGTTTGTGTAATTCTTCATTAAATACTCTAATGTGCCTGGGTCTGGATAATATGCTAAAACCCTCAGTAGACATAGTCATTCCATTTGCAAACTTTGCTGTTTCAGTCTTTGAATCTGCTTTGTTTTAATTGAATCTCCCTTGAGACAAGCGCATAAAAGGCACATGCCAAGACAAAATTCCATGTATTGAGAAACTTGCCGTTCCAGTGGAGAACTGGGAACAGGAAAAAGAACAAGAGGAAAGATGGTCCTTTATGCATTTCAAGGCACAAATGGGGCCCAGGAGTGAGGAATATAGTTTGGTGGTAAAATTGGTAACTAAGATAAGATGTCCTGAGTTTGATGGTCAATGTCATTACTGTACTCTTTAGAACCAGACAGGTATAAAGATTTAGCCAGTTTTTCACAGAACTTGCTTTCCATAGGGTTTCATGCTATGGCAGTCCAAGGTGGGAATGCGAGTCCATTGGTAAGCATTTCAGGAAAGGAAGGAAACTAACAAAAGCATATCAGACAACTCAAATCTAAGGATAAGGTATATTTACAAAAGGCCTGCAATTGGGCAGCTGTGAAAGTGGCAGGTGTAGAGCTACTGAAATGAACTGCCATACATACAAAAGAAAGGCAAAAGACAGCACTTTTTTTCAGTGAATGTACTTCTTAGTTTCCATATTTGTTTCAGAAATTGCATTTTTGTGAGCAGTAATATTGACATACTGAAAACTAAACCAGTTTAGTTTTGAAATTACCTTTGAAATTTGGTCTGATCCTCGCATCATAGCCTGACATCCTACCCATTAGCTTATCCAGGAAATCGGATGGTGACATTGGCATGCTACGAGATCTTGCGCTGTCTGTTTCCTTTGTGGCTACCAAGCTAACAGCAAGAGAAAACAAACAAACAAACATTTGTTAGAAGTTTTGTTAGCAAAACTTTTATTTAGTCAATCACAGTTCATTTTTGTAGGAACAGGAAAACAGGAAAGCTAAGACAGTCTTTCAAGCTAGTTAATGCTTCAAAAACAGTAGCAGCAAAGACATTGAAACAGTAAGTTCTTTCGATTTCTGCCATTTAATACTTAAGTTTAATTCTGCTATGCTGCACAGTTATAGGTTACTTCTTCAGAACTTCTGAAGATTAATAACACTCTCAGTCAGCAGTAATCAATGTCATTATCACAGAGTTAAATAGTGTCATCTACAGAAGTAGCTGTGTATGTGGAATGTCATATTTTGGAGTCTGTTCTGAGATTTATCTGTTTAAACTGGGTGTGCTGTGATAAAAGACTGGATCAGAAAAAAAAAGTATGAAGGATCTTGATTAGAATAGTATCATTAATTTTTGGTTTATGTTGATACTCAACCATAATAGGTCAGTTTCTTGACAGGTGTTATTCTTTAACATTGTCTTAGACTTTCATTTTCTTTTAAACTAAAGTGGGTAAAAAACCCCAGAACCATAACGACTTACTGAAGAAACTATTTTAAGACAAACTTTTCCTCTCAGGGCCACAAGACAAATGCCAACTCCTACAGCTTCCTCTTCATATGCATGCAAAACTGCCACTG
>JAWWMU010000180.1:36201255-36216455 GCA_035048155.1 Cinnycerthia olivascens
AAAGTGCTTTATATATGTTTCATTTCAAGAGATGTATTTTCAAAGGTGATTTCAGGCACACAACATTTGAGACTTACATTTTTACTGCAGAAGGTGCTGGATTTTACTGATTTCCCTCATTTCAACATTCATCTTCAAGGTATGTTATTAAAAAACTGCTTTCAGTGTGTAGTTTCAGCTTTAAAAAATATATATGTGTTTGAAAATACTGAAGAAAAAAGTAATGGACTGCCATCAGCATTTCTGTAAAAAAGATTGTATCACTCCAGAAGGTCATAATAAGAACAATATAGACAAAAGGGAAGGAAAAAATTACATCTTTCACTATTTGCTGAGTCTTCTCATTTTGTTGCTGCTATAGGGAGGTGTTAAAGAAAGAATATGGTGTACTGTAATTATACCTCTCACTGGAAACTTCCTAGAGGTATGTTTCCAAGTCCCAATTAGGACAATCTGCTCATTTATCCAAATCAGCCTGAGAGTAGTATCCAGAGTCTCATAGACTCACTTTCAGATACAATTGATACAAATTATCTTTGAATTATATGGTAAGTTCATTTTCTCCCATCCACAGGTAAACTTTTGAGGCGTTTTTTCTTGAAAATCTTACATTAACACCGAGTCACTGTCACATTTGTATTGGGGATTCTTATCATCTGATCATAAATCACTAATTTTGTCTCAAACACAATCCATTTTAGTCATTCAGACAAGTAGAAGGTTTGCATTTCATCTTACAATAAATACTATACTACAGTGCTGCTACTCACATTGTGAGGGTTCAGTAGGTCTTTAATGTCATTCTTTAACTTATTCTCTCAGACAG
This sequence comes from Cinnycerthia olivascens, assembly GCA_035048155.1. Classification (NCBI taxonomy): domain Eukaryota; kingdom Metazoa; phylum Chordata; class Aves; order Passeriformes; family Certhiidae; genus Cinnycerthia; species Cinnycerthia olivascens. The sequence goes on from JAWWMU010000180.1 coordinate 36,202,082, forward strand.
CAAGTGTGGCCAAACCCCCGGAGCAATTGGATGTTGTGTTTGTAGTCCATTCTCTCCATCTTATGTCTGAATATTTTTAATGCACGTCATATTAAAATACTTAAAGAAGCTCAAAGAAATTAACTACACCTTTAGGAGGAAAGCAAAAACTGCAGCCAGTATGCATTTAACTGCATCTGCCATACACTACCATACAAAAGGATTTCAGTAAATTAGTCTAGTGGTACTTATTCACTGGTTCAACAGCAATGGTTAGGTGAATTAATCTTATGACTAATCTCCTTGATTCCATAGCTGTAAGTAATGGTGATAGAATTCATCAGCTTTTAAAACAAAAAATACTCAGTGTAACCATGTTATTAAAGAGATCTGCTAGGAAGAAAATGATACTCTAATTGGTAATGTTGGATCATCTGATGGTGTCTTGCATTTTGAAAATTTTAGCAATAAGATTTTGTGATATGGAGAAAGCATTCAAGGCCTCTTCTAAGCAATATAGACCTTCATCAAATACATTGGGTAGAATTAATGGGGAAAGCAAACTTTTAATTTTATGATAGCAGAAGCATTTTTGTAGTGGTAAAAATGGCATTTTTGTAATGGTAATGTCTCTAACTATCTAATCTACTAATTAAGTAGGTAAATGACAAACAAGATCAGAGTTTTTGGTAAGCAGAAGTTGCCAAGATGTATATAAACCTGAGAAAAATACCTTTCTGAGAGTAGAATTTTCCAGCATGTGACAGCTTAAAATAAAAAACCAAGAAATACAAAAATGATTGCTGAAGGCCTCAAACCCATTCAAATTAGTGTTTTCCTTGTTTTTACAAAAAAAAAAAAAATCCTGCTCCTTTTAGAAAGGCAAAAGTTGCCTTCAATTTTAGACCAAAAAATATAATACATTAATGTAAAGCATAAACAATATTGATTTGTTTGATTTTTGGAGGTAAGGCTAGGATTTTTCCAAATTTTTGCACGGTTTATCACTGAAATACATTTTTTCAGTTAAGTGGCATGACATAGATATTCTTTTGAAGTGTGATGTGTTTAAACTGAGTAATTGAGATAGCTGTGTCAGAAGAGAAATACAAGTCTCTGTGTTTTACTGCAATAAAGAATTTTAAATTTAGAAACCATGAAGATTAGCAAATATTGTGGAGTGGGAGTTCAAACATAGGATAAATATTTTTTTAAGCAATTATTTTTTTAAATTTCAATAACATTTAAAACCTATCTCGTTACTGAAAATTAAAATGTTTCATAGAAAATAAAAGACAAACAGACTTTTCTGGTTGGAGGCCATTCATCAGCAATATTTATTTATGAAAATCCAGGGCCATTCTGAAAAGCCAGGAGCTATGTCAGGGGGTCACAGCTGCATGCATCCAGTACTGAAAATGACATATAAAATCATCTGTCACTGCTGTTCCATTCTAGCTCACACAGAGATACTTCTGAGAAAGAAAGCAAAACACAAAATTCATCTCCTTCTCTGAATTATCCTTGGAAGACAAACTCTTTACATTATCTGTATTGTGAACTCAGGGTAACTGAACTCCAAGTTTAGATGCTTGAATTAGACAATGTTACCTTCTAATGTTCAAGGTTAATACAAGGAGATAATTTCCTTCCAGCTCCTTTGTATTCCATTATGAAAATAACTCTATTTGAATACTGATTTATTGGTGAATAAATTAATTTCATTCTGAGGGACAAAAAAGAAGTTTCCAATGGTGAAAGAATAGTGGAAGAGGGTGGCATGTAATAAAGCCAAAGATAGAAAATGATGGAGAAAGAATTAAGTTTGCAATGTGTTAACAAAGACTGAGATTGCAAGTGCTTTTCATTTTATTTCTGCTAAAACTGACAATAATGGTTTTCTTGCTAATTAAAGATGCAATCTCTCTAACTTGTTGTAAGGTCATAAAATTTCCTATTGCAAAGAAAATGCAAATTTTCATAACCTGCAATGTTTTAGGTAATAATAATTTTATCAGAATAAGCACTGAATTCTTAACTCGTATTTGCCAGTGTTGTATCAATTAAAAGGAGCATAAGCATTGTAGCACCAAGACTTTAAAAAGGTATTTTATAAGAAACACCCTCAAGAAAATTTTAAATATTTTGTGTAAAATTTAGATTTTCTACTGATTTTTTTACAATTTTAGATTTGTCTAGTTGCCCTCCTATCCTCTTATTTTGACTAAGTGCAAATGATCAGAATAATTTTTCAATATAATGCTGCGGAGATAAGTTGAGTTACATCAGGACACATTTTCAGTCAAAGTAACAATACTTATGTGCAACAAAAACCCCTCCTTTCCATTTTAAGTTCACTAACTATCTGTTCTTAACTATTTTAGTGGTTATAAATGAAAAGTACATTAAATATATAGAGGATTGCATTTCAATGCAACTACTAGAAAAATATTTTCTTTCAGATTTAAATAGTATTTCTGTTTCAGCCACAGAATTAGCATTAAATTTTAGTGCTCCTGTAGCTTAGGCAATGGTTACAAGCATTTTTTAACATTCCTGGTGACACCTTTATGGTGTCATTATTTTTTCACATTTATTAATACAGTCAAGAATTCCTCCAACTCTACAGTCTTCCTCTAGTCATGTTTGTCATGGAAGTAAAACAGCTTGTTAAAGTAAGCATATGTTTAACACATGTTGACATAGAGTACATAAATTATGGACTATAGTTTTGAAAAACTTTGGATTGCTGTGGAATGTTTCAGCTCTTCTTAACTGAGAGAAAAAAACAGAATAATGGGATTTGAAGTCTTCTGATTAAGTCACTCTGTCATGATCACCTTTCTAGTATATTATAGTCTAGATAATGTTAAATTTCTATAATCTGTTTTTGTTTGTGACTTGGTACATATTTATAAGCACAATGCTTCACACCTTCCTTAGGAATAAAAACTCTTGTGGTAAAAGGAGAAAACTAGTTTGTCAGCATTCTTCATAATCCTATGGGCAAGGCTTTCTATCTTCATTAAGATATGGATTAAACAAACTACAGGTTGACTCTGTAATTTTGCTTTGTTGTATAAGACAAGTTTATTGTTGCCAGTTTCAGCCATGCAACATGTGAATTAATATATTTTCTAAATTAGGACTCTTGTTCTGAATATTTTTCATTGCTTTTCCAGAAACACCTACTTAACAGTCTTTTAATCTGCTGTATGGACTATTTTTATAAATGATCTAAACTCAGGCCTTAGGTTCTTGCCAATTTTTTTATTTATTCAGTCTACTTTTGGAAGAGGAAAAAGCTAACTCAAATTGGAGCAGAGAATATTTAAAATACTCAAATTCTGACAAATCTCTCACTCTTCCAAGGAACTAATGAATGGGTTTAGGTTTTGACAACTTTAATTTTTAATTTTAAATAGTTAGATCATCTTCCAATTCAATTAACTTTGTTTTGGTTTGATTTGGGATTTTTTTGATAGATTGTACTTGGCTAAAAGGAATAGAATATTTTAAAACATATTACAGAATCTGTAAACCACATATTTATAGTACTCTGAACTTCCATTATTCTCTCACTATAAAGATTAATTTGTGTATTCACTAAACAAAGCAGAAAACTTATTGGTGTTATGAACAGACTGCAAAATGCCTGAGTAAAATAATTTCTTGAATATTCTATGTTATTACACCAGATAATCTTCTATGAAAGCTGTCAGGGTTGAATAATTCCATTTATTGTCATGGTTAGCACATGATTCCCCTAACCAACTGAACTCGCACGGGAGCTCAGTGGTGTCTTTCACCACCATAATGAATGGTAATGCAGCTGATGACAAGGAGGCAACACATGACTGAAAGGCAAATTAATGCAAATGAGACTTTTCATTGTAAACTGTTGTTTCTCAAGGCAATTCTTCCTAGATCTAGGAAGGACCTGTGAGAACCTGTGAATTCTACAGATTATAGCTTCTTTGTTGATTCTGCATTTAGAACACATCTCAAAACGTCCTTTAAATTGGAGAGATGCTTATCACTGAGTTTCTTAGTAGTTCTAATGGATTTTTTACTATTATGGGAGTGCCCCATCAGCTTTGCATTTATTAGGTTATGTACTGAACAGAATAAACAGAGACAGTGTCCACTGAAGTGTACATCTGTAGAAGAGACATCTGTCTTGCAATCATAATTAATGGCCAATTAGAACATCACATGTATTCTGTTCCTTCTTTATCTTGTTTTGTTTTAAATCTACTTTTATGATTTATCAAACCCTTATCAAAACTGAAAATGAGTTCTTAATTTGTTCTTAATGTGTTCTTAATTTTTACTATGCATGAAAATCTTATCAGAAAATCCTGCTTTATAATAAAACAATTGAGGTTTATCAAAACAAGATAAAAATTTGATTTTGAATTAAAACTCCAGATTTGCGAAGACTGAACCACAATTCAATGAAACACTATTCTGTTTCCCTTAGGGAAGCTCTGCTTGTATTAGTCCTGTATCTTGAATGAACAGGTGAGATGGCTATTTAGAAGATTTGACTTTTTCTCTAAAATGTTTGATAAAAGTTCTGTTAGAGAGTAGCTGAATATAGCCAGAAAAATCACTATATAAAGAATTTTTTCCCCAAATGCTTCTCATGAAATTGTTTATTTTGATTAGCCAGCTAATTATAATGTAGATCTGTGTTATTACTAATAACTTGAGTTTTCAATTAAGACAAAATATTTCTAGTTGAAAAAATACTGTTTTCATGAAATAGAGTTTTAAGGAAACACATATGTTTCAATGTAGTTTATGAAATGCTGGCAGGCTTGGGTGGAATATTGTTCAGTGTCCTTTCTATTTCGTCAGTGACAATTGGTTTTTCAGTGTCAATGGAAACTGAAGTTGCAGTCTCCGGTTCTAATTTTCAGACTCTGAACATCTTCCCCACAGAATTAGCAGAGATTTATTTTCCTGCTTTCTGCAACTTAAACTTCTTTTTATGCATTGAAAAGTGAGAAAATCTTTTCAGAGCTTTGGAATTTTTTGTGAGACAGGAATGGTGATGTTCAACCAGCCGTGTTAATTTACATGAGATATGTGGATTAGGTAATTTTTTTCCCTTTTATTAATTCTATCCAGGATCAACACTGCAATAAATCAGTATGAGACTTTCTTTAACAAGAACAGAGTTGAGCTTCAGGGTGATGATAAGAGTGACAGAATTCATGCCACATAATGACAGAACCCAGTATTCCTAATGCATGCACTGAAGCATATTCCTTACGGAATAAGTCAGAGAAAATAAAGTGAAGGTTAAAAAAACAGTGCTGCTAGCCTTTGGTGTTTCCACCAAAATTATCCTGGTCCCTTCACACCTTCTTTTTCACGTACAAAACGTGGTGTTTAAACCTCCCCTCAGACACATATTTAGTCTTTGCTTTTCTAGTCTTCGTTATGGCAGCATTCCCTTAAATTATCATCCCAGTATCATGAACTGTGTGTAAAGAACTCCAAATAAGCTGAGGGAAGGAAGGGTCGTGACTTGTGCTGATGGCCCACTGCCCTCACAAATCCTCCACCAGATGAGTGAGGGGTCCTGGTAGAGCACCCTCTCCCCTTCCCTGGACCATCATGAAAGCATTGAGGACACTGCCCCCTTCCCAGTCTTAAAGGCTTTATTATGTGCAAGATCTGTTTTCTGCTGAAGGAGTCACCCCGTTGAAAAGGAAGAAAAAGAGCATTCCATTAACCATTATTCAGAGAATCTGAACAAGTGACTTTGTGCTCATATTTTAATCACAGATGAAAATTTGAGCACTCGTGGATCCAAAGATATATAGAGAAACAACAGAAATAGATAGATAGATATTCTGAGAGCTCATTTGCAGAGTGTTAAAGTTTGGGCATAAGTTTTGAAGATAAAAGGTAAAATATTAACACATATATGGAGAAATTTCCAAATAGTATTTTTAGTTCCAGTTGCCTGCTGTATTTTACTTTTTGTAATCATAGATGACTGTCAGAAGTGGGGACACTTCATACTCATTTTGTGCCGTAAAAATTTGCAATATTATGTTCAAAACAATTGACTATCAATTTTTAGTGTACAAAACTGAGGGAAATGACAAATATTTTATTCTACTTTAAGTCTTGTAAATTAAGTTTAAGCAAACTCTGTTAAACCTGCTCCTTAAAAAAAAATAAATAAAAGAAAGTAAGAAAAGAAAAGAAACTATCCAGAAATAATTCTTTCTAGTGAAATAAAGCAAAGAAAAACCCACTATGGATTTAAAAAAAAAAGCCTTTTAGGGGATGTATTCCAGATATGATACTGAAATCTGCCTACTTCGAATTTAGTTCTAATACAGCTGAGTCAGAGCTGATCTGACCCAATAGCATCAGGGAAAACGTCCCCCAGATGCACGTCCCTTCCCAGAAGTTGCGTGCTTAGGCACAGAATTTACATTTACCCTAGAACACAGGCACAACTTCGCTGTGTGAAGTCAGTGCTTTAGTCATGTTTGATTTCAGGGTGTTTATTTTTGCCAGCAATTTACCACTTTGAGATGTTTATTTTGTCTAGTAGGGCACTCTTAGTCAGCACATGTACTGCTCACAACCTGGAAATTTTGTTGGTCCCTGAAGATGGAGATGTCTTAGCCTACATGGCCCAGAGAACAGACTCCTGTGTGTTACTGAATCTAACAAAGGACAGTGCAGTTTTGAACCCTTTATGAAACTACAAGACTTAGCAGGACAAAAACTCAGGATCCTTTTAGAAATTGAATCCCACTATATGCCAGAACATTATAAACCAACTTTTCACAAAATAGACCCTAAGCTCTGCAGTGCCCCACTAAGACATAAAGTGGTAATAGTTTTATAAAGAAACAAAAGAATAGAAAAGTATGAGAACCATGCTGGTATAACTGTATTAGCCAAGTATTACTGCTGGTAACTTGTGAAATTAAAATTAATTGAAGTTAAGTGTTGGCAAAAATCATACATAATTGTAAACAGCCAATTTTGAAGAAAGTCGTGAAATTGCATATTCTGGTACTTGTGGATCCTCAGAGATGGTAGGATTACATGACATTCATATTTTACTTTTCAAAAATCAGACAGGGAGAATGTATTCAGAATGGATTTTATAAGGAACTGGAGATAAACTCTAGACATAGTGGAGTCAACATAAACGGTACATAGTATATGAAGCCTTGAGCAATGGTGTGATGGCTAGCATAAGCTAATATTTTTTTAGGTTAAATATGTTTATATACATATCTATCTTATATCAAAGAGGAAATACAACAAAGAGCAAAATATTAAGACAGAAGGTGATGTAGTTATAACTACAGCTTGAATTTTATTAGAGGAAAAAACGAGTTTGCATTTTAAATTTCATAGTTATTTTGATTTTGCTTAAGATACTCCTCCTAAATTAGTTTTAACTGTAAGAATCCCCTGCAGGTTAATAGCAATTAACTCAACCTAAGTAACAGTTTGAGAAAATTTAGTACTCCTGTGTTCTAGTCCATTGTTTCACTAAAAGAGCCTTGAGATAATCTGCTGCCTTGCTTTTTCTAACCATTGATTTGTATGAGTCAGTAGCCCCACTACTTGTGCAGCTCCACTATTGCAACAGCCCCATCAGTGACCACAGTCATGTCAGACCAGAGAGTTCTTGAAATTTTCTACCTTTTCTGTGGTCTCAAACTGTTTCTCTTGGAAACTGCATTTTGCTAATATTTCATGTCACCAGAAAGAAACTTCAGTAACAGCAATATCAAAGAGGACTGATCTTCCTTAGGGAAGTTCCTACCACAAAATAGCCCTGGCCCTCCCTGCTATCCCCATTCATTTTGCACATCAGTAGTAAACCTAGAGAAGTAACAGAGTAGTATGTGGTACAGAAAGATTGTATAAGAAATGTTGGAGTGTGGAGTCACTGTCCCTGCAGATGTCAAGTAAAAGACTGTACATGGAGCTTAGTGCCATGGTCTAGTTGACATGGGAGTCTTCATTCACAGGTTGGACTTGATGATCTTAGAGGTCTTTTCAAACCTAATTGATTCTGTGATTATGTTTATTATGTGAAAAGTCCAGTTAAGTGTAGATCAGGTGTTATTACCCTGTTTGCTGTTGCATTCAATAACATGTACTGGAGCAATTCATTAGATATCTGACCGGAAATGTAATAATGAAATGCATTCTTTTATACTTGTTTAAATATATACCATCTATTTTTTTTTTTTTTCATTTTTCCTCATTCTTTCTTTTTATTGTCACTACTTACACTTCTGATGCCAGACCATCTAAAGATATCATCCAGAAAGGATTATATTGTCTCAGAAGCCATAAAAAATAGTGGATTGGGCTAGGAAAAAAGTCCAGTCTTTAAGATTCTCACATTTTTCTCTTGATTTTACTATGCAAACTATTCTGCTTTCTGATGCTCTTCTCCTTCTGTTTTGGTCATTCTTGCTAAACACAGTTTTTTACTGTGTATTTTCCTGTTCTCTGAGATGTTCCCTTTTTGCTGATAGTTGATATCCTCAAAATGGTGCCTTTTACTTGACCTATTCATGATGCCTATATATCAGTGAAAGTGATATCTTCTATTTCCTATCTCCCTTCACTGATTCTTTCACTAAACATCATGAAGTTTAGTAGGAAGAGCAGTAAAGAGGACAAGAAGCAACACCATACACAAGGGCTCTTCATCATTCATTACTTGAGAAAAGCTGATTTGCAGGAATAATTCCCTATAGGTATTATTACATAATACTCAGTAAGGTCATTTGAAGCCTGTATTCTGAATCTGTTAAAATAAGAAGCTCTAATCTTGTAAAAATTTTCATTTTCTCTAATTGTCATGATTCCTAGGATGCCTGGACAAAATTAATCAATAGAGGAGCTATTACATTTATCATCATACAGAAGCACAGCATTTATCTCACAATATTACTTGCTTTCAGTTGTTGTAATCATCAACTGGCTAGGAATGAATTAAGAGAAGTTAAAAAGTAAGGAAATGTCACTAGCACTGTAAGAATTGAGAGATTCGTGGTTTTAATAAGAAATTCCATGTTATTTAATTTTCTTGAACTTTATAGTACTATAAACACAAAAATATATACATAACATGTAAATATATAACCTTTTCCTGAAATTATAAAGATGGTAATCACTTAGAAAAATAACCAAGTTTTTATAGAAATAGAGAATGGATAGCTAAAGCCCTAATCAAATTTTTACTCATGAAGAAACTCCTGTTTGGTACAAAGTGATTTCAGTGTCTTCAGTGGTATAGTTGAAATACAAAAGAAATTGGTAAAGCTGAAATACAAGAGAATTTGAATTACATATTCTTGGTCACAAAACCCTGTTTTGTCACTTTTGTCTAATTTTTGGAAGTACAGTGCTTCCCTAAAGGTGCTGATGCTCTCCTCCTGGACTTTCAGAAGGATTCTTCATGACAGGAGTTTGACTGACTGGGCTCAGTGTAAGATCTGGTAACTCAGCTTTGAAACAGAGCTTATATTTATTACTTGTTTGTGTTAGTTTTGTAGAACCCTCAGCAGGGGCTCATCTCTCTTCTCTCAGGACTTGTTTTTGTTTCTTTTAGCCATGCTTTTCCTTTCTTTTTTCACCCTCAGAAGTGCTGGGGAGATTCTCATGATCTCTGCATGAGCTAGTGTGCAAGCATACTTTCATCCAGTCTTGCACCTTCATAATTTTGATTGTTAGCCTGACCTGCTGACCTGACCCTTTGGCTTTGACCTTGGACATTCATTACTGCCCTCGCCCATCAATTTGAACTTTTGAACTGTTCTTCTCCTGCATAAGTGCCATGGGATTGCAAACTTTTATGGCAGAAGCCTGTTCCTTCCTGCTTCTTCCTGAGACGCGCTAAGTGATTTTCGTTGGACCTGGAGTCTGCCAACTGGTTTATTCCAGAGAAACTATCTTTCAAATAAATTCTGGGCTGCTGAGGAAAGATATTGTGCCTCAGTGCTGTCATCTCGCAACAGTAGATTTTATTTTACACACTTTTATTCACATCTTGATTTGAACAGACACTTTTATTTCTTGAGTAGCATTGTAGGTCTAATTATTAACATATTAATAAGCTACCAAAGCTTCATTAGAACACTTGAAAATCCTTATTTTCAAAGATGTTTGTGATGCTATGTCAGACTTAATAGTTTCTAGCTGTTGTATTTTTCCTCTTTCATTATTTGAAGGAACTAATACTGGCTTAAAAGATAATGACTTCTGCTTCTTATAGTTATCCACCTGAAATCAATTTGCAATGAAATGCAGGAACAATTTCAAATTCAGTTAACCTTAAATTCAGATATGCCCCAAAGTTAGGTTGTGTGGAGCTTTTTCCCACAAAAATCTGTTTTTAAGAGCAATCATCTGTGTCTGTGATACTGTTTCCTTCAATATAACTCTAATGAAGTAGTGAAAAGAACGAGAAAAGAGGCAATAATCTAATTGTAGCGTGATTCTTGGTCTATGCTAATATGGATAAATAAAGAAATACTACATAGGGAGAATCTATTTTGCATTTCCCCTGTGCGACCCACCTTTTCATCCTGTTCTTTCCCTATACACAGATCTACATATAAAATAGATACACTACACCCTTCAAGGAAAAAGCAAATCCCTGTCGAGTCCCAGACAGCATAGTTCTAACAGATCAGTGCTGGAGTCGCTGAAAGTTCCTGAGTTATTATGAAACTGTTTTTGACTCACAAATCTGATCTTCACGTTTACTCTACAACTATGATCTTACTTTCATCATGAACTCTTGGAATTCAGGCAAATCCAGAGGAATTTTTTTTAACATTATTACTTTTATTGAATACTCAGAAGAATTCTCAACTTCAAACTATATATCAGAATATTTTTCTTTCTTTGGTAGAAAATTACAGTTATTTTAAGGCTACATTACATTATTGCCTTTTTCTTGCACCTGGACCCTTTTAGGCTGAGTCCACTCAGGCTTGGACTGGCAGTAATTTTGATAAGTAATTTTTTTTAAATTTTGGGTTCAATAATAAATTTTTTCTCTATCCTCAAATATATTGCACAAACCAGAGTGTTATATACTTTAACCATTGTTATTCATGTTTCAAATCTGTTAATACATTATCAATATGTCTGTTAATCTATGATATTCACAATATATATAAAAGACTATGGATAATCACAGAATCATTAAGGTTGGAAAAGACCTCAAGATCATGAAGTACAACCTTTGACTGAACATCACCTTCTCAACTTGACCACAGCCCTAAATGCCATGTCCAGTCAATTCTCTCCAGAGATGGTGACTCCACCACCCCCCTGGGCAGCCCATTCCAATGCTTGACCACCCTTTCCATGAAGAAATTCTTCCTGATATCCAATATGAATCTTCTCTGGCACAGCTTGAGGCCATTTCTCCTTGTCCTGTCACTTGTTGCCTGGGAGAAGAGGCCAATCCCCACCTGGCCAGACCCTCCTTTCAGGGAGCTGTGGAGGGCAGTAAGGTCTTCCCTGAGCCTCTCTTTCTCCAGATTAAACAACCCCATTCCCTCAGCTGCTCCTCACAAGACTTGCTCTCTAGACCCTTTCCCAGCTTCATTGCTCTTCTAATATTTTTTCTATAATATCTTTTAGAGATAAAATTAATACTTAGATCCTTTCATGACCAATATACATTTTGATTCAGCCATTGTAATTTGAAGGATCTTTTGATGTGGAATAAAAAATGAATTATTTAAAGAAAAATAAATCAGGTGAGGTTTCTTCTTGTGAAGCATGCATCTCGAGACTTTGCTCATTAAAATAGGAAGTCTAAATTTACACTGGAAAACATCATTTTTTTTCTATCTTCATAGGCATATAATTCAAACATTAATTTTAAATAGCCTCAGGGCTGTTGGACAAGTAATGAAGGCTTTTCTTGCTAGTTTCATTCAGTTTGCTCACACAGCCTTCAGTTTCTCAATGAAGATCAAAATATTTCCAAGTTGAACAATGTAAGAGAAGAGAACATCATATCTTCCAAAATGTGTGAGCAAGTAAACCACTCAAGGTTTGACTCTTCCTAGAAATCTATATGACAACCATTTTCTCATCAAGTGTTACATAGGTGCTAAGGCTGGAGTCTGTGTCTAACAGAGAGTGGAAGCAGCATTCTACTGCTCCCTGCTCCCTTTGCTCCAATGGATATAATTTCACAAGGCTTAAGTTGGAAAAGAAATAGAGTTAATGGCTCCAGGAGAGTTGAGAATTTCATCAGTTTGAATATTTTAATTTTTTTTCACTTTTTTTTTTTCCATTTTTAAAGCATGGAGAAGTCTCCTATGTGTTTTGAACTGATCCAGCTTTCTCATGTATTATATCTAGACCTAAAGTCATCAGCAGTCTCTGTCTTGAGATTGATATGGAAGATAAACATGGATTCTGAGCAGCTTTCTGAACTCTTTCTCCAGCCATACAGTCCTTTTGCACAGTTACCATGTTCATTATCATAAAGTGACTATTTATGAGCAAAATGCTATTACAATACCACAGTTATCTGGATGTTGAAGAGAATAGTTTGAATTTATGCTAAATAAGATATCTGTATATGTTTGGAAAAATTCAATATTAGTCCAGGTTTATGTGATGCAAAATATCTGTATGCTTTTCATAATTGACTTTATAGCTTTTTCCCCCTTGGAATAGATGCTTTTATATAGTTTAAAGGATGAACAGTTCAACAGTAGGATGGCATTTGCATGGAATAATATGCAGAGGAAAAATAAGTTTCATAAGTGCATAGAAAGAGAATAATAATAGCATGGTACTGCTTGTATTGCCTACACTACAAAAATGTTTGGTCACCTATACTGAACATTTACTCACTGCAACATTTATAGTGTAATATACATGTATTGACTTTTTTCTTGCAGAGTCAATCTCATACTATGTCACCAAGTTTCTTAAAATCTCTTTCTTTTGGCACAATTACAATAAAATCACATTATAAACATTATGTTACATACATTGATACAAAGCACATCCTTAAATTAACTTCCAAAAGGAAAGATTTGATATAAACCTGTGAGCACTTTTGAAGTGTGCCATCATTGTGGGGCACTACATACTGCTGACTTCATGGGTATAAATCCCTTACATGTATAACTCTCCCAAATTCTCTTTTCAAATTTAAATTTCCCTTTTTGTCTTTGTTAAATAATAATGTGATTTTTTAAAATAGTCTGGCACTGTCATGTTATACGCCGTAGTTTATTTATTGTGATACAGAGTTAGAATGTTGATAACAAGCGTGGCTAACTGCATTAGCAGTGAATATATGATGACACTGAAGTCTCTTTCTTTACATGTGTAATTTTTCTTTTAAAGTTTTTCCTCATGGAATACTCAAGTTCATTTTAGCCTGGTATCACCACAATTCCAGAGCTTTGTGTTAAAAGTACACTTATGTTGATATAATAACATCACTTTACCTAGAAAGAGTGTGCTGGGCAGAGAAAGCCGTATGAACCTCAGTCTTCTGGTCAGGTCATATTTTATGGATATGTTGCCATCTTTCGTAATACAAATCCTAGACTGCCGGTAGTACAGCAAATGCTTTCCCTCTTAAGGGAACTTCTGTATCCTCTCTTCATATCCCCTCCTCACTCAGCTAGTGTTTTCTGCACAAGACTTCTGACCTGATACAATCTGTGATTTTCCTTTTGCTGAAAAGAACTGACAGTAATGAAGAGGTTCCCAACTCAGATAATCTTCTGTAACTTTTACGTATAGACACTTTGCACCTTAAGAATTTTCAATATCATTGATACAATTCTGGCTAAAAACAGCGATAAAATTCACAGATCTTAAAGGGAAACTGTCTTCGAGCAAGTGAAGGAAGTACACAACCTCCTGCTTGTGAAATGCACAGTGAGATTCGGGACAGCGCAATGTTATGGTGCCGCTCAGGAAGCGTGGAGCTCAAGCACTCAGTTTCTGTGCCCATAGCCTGGCTGCCGAGGGTAGCTGGGCGTTCGTGGCGGTGACCGCGGCGGTTCTCCCGGGCGTTTCGGCTGCCCGAAACCCGGCAAGGGGGACACCTCTAGTTCCCCAAAGAAAGCAACTCACCTGAGCAGTACCGCAGCTTCCCACAGATAAAAGCCCGAGACAGCCGCGCGGAGGTACCCGATCCGGGCCATGCTGCCCGGGGACGCGGCGGAGCCCGGGAGCGGCGGTGTCGGAGGCATCGGAGGGGCTCCGCGGCGCGGCTCGGCCGGCTCGGGCGGCGCGGCTGCCGCGGGCGGGCGGGCAGGCAGCACCCCAGCACCCTGGAGAGCTCCGGCGACTCCTCGCCCGCCGCCCGCCTCAGCGCCTGGCG
>JAWWMU010000180.1:36227924-36267296 GCA_035048155.1 Cinnycerthia olivascens
CCTGACACTGCTTCCCAGCATCCCATGCCTCAGTCTGTCTGTACACCCAGGTGCAAAATCCAGCACTTTCCCTCGTTGAACTTCATATGGTTGGGGATTGGCCAGCCCTCTAGTTTGTTGAAGTCTCTCTGCAGGGCCTCTCTGCCTTTGAGGGAGTTTACAACTCCTCCCTCCCTGTTTAGTATTATCAGCAAACTTGCTTAGTGTTCGAGTCCTCCATCCGAGTCATTACTGAAGAAGGGGTTTTGCTGAATTGAGAGGCTTCTTTCATTGGAAAATATCTTGGTTCTGCTTATATGTTAATTGCAATCTCACTTGGAGTATCAAGTTTCTCAATACTGAATGATGTTTCTTGTATATTTTTGCACCTTAGTTTTTTTTTCTGAGGAGAGACAGAACTTGAAGCAAATCTATTTTAGTCACAGGTGTAGACAAGAAAATTCAGATTCAACTGAAGTCATAAAAACAGTAGTGAAAATGGTACTTATTATTTGTATTTAATACTGAAGTTTCAGTCTGAACCATAAACAACTGCAGAGATACTGGAAGAATTAACAAGGTCAATTTATCATCACTTAGAATCACTTAATCACTGTACATAATTGCACAGTGATTGTACATAAATGGTATTTTTCATTCCTAATTCACAGTAAGGATGCTCCTCACTGAAATGGTCATTTAACTATGTTTTGTTTTTTTTTAAAAGAAATGGTCTGGTATGTCAGCTAAGGAGATGAGAGATATGGATGAAAAATATGCCAGTTGCATTGAGCGTGAGATTTTGATGAACAGATGAGGCCCTGGTGAATCAAATTCAAATTCATTCATTTTTCCTGATAGGGAGCTGTGTTCTATATGCAGAAATGATGTTAAAGAGTGATTCATACTTTCAATCTGGAGACATAAATGTACAGAACTCAAATAGTCTCTGGCTGATGAGTAATCCTATAGTGGATTTTTGTGACCTCTTCCTTGGAATATAGGAAGTTGGATGAAAAACTGCAATGCAAATGTAAATAGCTTTGCATTACAAATGTAGTGTGTCATTTCAGCTATTAGGATATATAACAATATGAGGCCTATTACCAAGGGAGCAGGAATGCAGTAATAGCAAAAAGCAGATTAAGCTGCTGTGCATTTTCTGGACCTCAGTAGGGTTGGGATGCTGTCTTCAGAAATACAGAGAGAAACTGATGCTATCAACAGTTCTCTTGTCTCTGTGACACTGCTTCATAACACTTTTAGGAAAACAGAACTGTGTTTTTAATTCTCTGACAAATTGAAGAGTCTTCAAATGCTTTGGAGATTGTAATGTTGCCTAATCTTGAGGTTGTGTATAGTTATGTTCAAAGTCTATTCTATAGTATTGGTATTTCTTTTTTCTTTCCAAACTATAAAATGGGAGTAAAAATTCTTTCTTATTTGCTTCTTGGTATAGCTGAATGGAGATGTGAGATTCATCCAGCCTGTTGAGGATCTCCCCCATGATGGATGTAAAGAAAAAATCCCATGTGTGAGACATTACTAATATATAGGATTTTCAAGCAGACCTGGTCTGCTGGAAATATGACTAATTTTTCATTAATATCAAGACACTTCTGCTAGAGGAAGGTCCAAAATATTTTTGCTGTATAAAAACCTCTTCAAAAAAATATCTCATTCATCAAAAGCTTTTAATAAGGGTGGAAGGGTTGAAGCTTTTATGACATTCTTGTCAGCAGATAAGGCAACAAATCAAAACACATTTGGGAAAAAGATGACTGCTACCTCCACTTAGTTTGAACAGGATTCAGCTGCAATAGTAACAGACAAATTTTGACGTATCTCAGAAGCTCTGTTTACACTAAAAAAACAAGATATGTCCTGCATAGATGAAAAAATGGTAATACAAAATCTGTATAAAGCAAATCCAACCTAATTCATATTGATTCTTGAAAGTATCTCAATTCTTTATTTGCTTAGGCAATAGTGACTGTTTACTTGTTTCACAACCTGTTTCAGTGTCTCATAAAGATTAGCAGTAAATGGAGTGGACTCTGATGTCAGTGGAAAATAAAATAAAACATTGTGTTTCGAATATCTGAGTAGTGTTTACCAAGAATCCAGATTTCAACTACGGTGTTTATTTTTCTTTCAATATTAAAATGAGACAGATTACTTCTATTGTAAAGATGTAGTTCATGCAGCGGGAGGAAGAAGGGTTTAGAAATGTATTTAGACTTGGTAGTTATGCTTTACAGCTATGTTTAATTTAAATGGTTGTATTTAAAGCTGAAATTAAGGAGTATGCTTTGAAAAAAATTTCAATATAACCAGCATGACCCTTCTTTCACAGTACTCTTTCTTTATGGCAGTATATAATGGACTATTACTTCAGAAAAATGTTTTTTCATTATTATGCATGCCTGGATACCTGTGGGAATCACTTTGAATAAGTGAAGGCCATTAGGTGAAACAAATGTAAAATGGAAAAATCGTTGAGTTACCAGAGTTAATAACAAAGCTACTTCATGCCTATTGGCAGTAGTGAGACATAATATCCTTTATCATAAGGTTGCACATATAAATGAATTTCTGAGATTAAATACAGTGCAGGCATCTTCCTCAGTGGGAAGGAGATACCTGGGCAACCATGAGACAGCTGGAGTCTGGCATTACAGTAAACCAGAATTTCTTTCCAGCTACAAGAAAGGCAAAATTCAGTTCTTTGGAACATTTTCTCCAAAAATGAGATATGTGCAAGGAGCTTATCTCAGTAGACATTAGAATGCAGTAAGGAAGGTGGCTTAGTGTACCCCAGTTTTCTTCTTTCAGCATAGCATTCAGAAAATTTTTTAAGACACAGTTATTCTGTGTAAATGTGTTACAAAATGTGAATGTTTTAAAAAAATCTATTCTTTATTGAATGAAAGCAAATGGGAGGAGTTTCAGAATGCTGTAAATACCTCATCAAATTCTAGGATACTGGGGCAGCCTCCTCAAGGATGTGACTACCATCTGTCCTCATAACTGAAGATTTTCAGGATGCAATTGGACCTTGCTAAATAATCTCATTTAGGCTCCCTTTTCCATGGAAAGCTGGACCAGATGATCTATCAAAGTCCCTTCCAACGTGGGCTGTTCTTATTCCTGTGGAATAGATACCTTTTACAAGATTTGTGTTGGACTGGGTCTCATGCAGACTATTTAAGGTGTAGATGCTTGTCTGAGACTTCTGACAGGTTTATGCTTACTGCTGGGGGAAAGGAATTTGTCTTAAGATAACAATTTTGAAATATGTTGTCAAGATTTTCTCTTTTTCTTTTGTTACTGACAACTTGTCAAAGTCAATGGTAATTTATGACCAGTAGTGATTGATATGCCTTATCTGAGATCATTTGCTTTCCAGATAGCAAAACAAACAACAAACTATCTGTTGTGAGTTGGATCTACTTGTTTATGGAAAAGCTTGTACTACTACCCTTAGCTGATTAGCTCTAAGACAGGGCCATTCTGCCAAAATAACGTTGTCTAGACCTTGCCGGGTCATAAAAATAACTGAAATTTTTCTTGATTTGAAGTGCCTACAGATAAAGCCTGAAAGTGGCATACAAAAACAGCCTGTGAAATTAAGAAAGCACGTAAGTATGGACTCAGTTTAGCCTTCAGTACCAGGTTATTTTCCAGATATTTTTCCAGATATCTTTCACCAAACTCTGAAGGACACTAAATGGACACATAATAACTGTCACCTTTGCCAAGGTGAACTGACCAGGAAAATATCTTACTTTTCCTGTAGTTTTTCTTATCTAAGATGATTTTCTCCAGTGGAAACCAGAAGTTGAATACACAATGACTTCTTTTCAGCTTCCTGTTTTAGGGAGTGAGTGTGTGTGTATATATATTTCTGTTAAACATTAAGATAATATCACCTAAGTCTGTTGAAGAAACATAACTATTTGTATATGTTTCTAATTGATTGTTCTGACAGAAGAGATAAGATTGGGCTTTGCATAAATGTAGGTCAGATCCCTTCTTAGCTCAACCTAGCATCCAGTTAAACAATAGAAAAAAAATCTAAAAAAAAAAAAAAAGCTGCTGAAATGAACAGCTGCAGAAAGTGCTTTATTTAATTTAGGAAAACTGCTCTCTAGTAGACTGAGTTCTTTTCTTTGTTAATACCCACTCATGACTGAAATTTGTCAACATAATCAAAAATCTACAAGATTCCCAAAATGGTCTTACCTGAAGAGGAAGCAATGCTGCAAATTTTCATGGTTTATAGGATCTTGTAAGAAAGTTCTCAGTTACACTGGATTTTCAGTGGAGGGATAGAGAGAGGGAAATGCAAGCAAGGCCCTCACTTTTTTTTCATAGATACAATAAATGAGTTTTAATGTATTATTTCACCAAGGCCTTGTAGTGTCTTCATAGCTTGTAAAAATTCATGTGTACTGACTCCCTGTGTGCTCAGGAGTGTGTGCATGTAGGAGGTTGTAAGTGTTTATCTGTTGTTATTGCTAATTCTAACAGATCTGACATATGGTGTTGCACTTCAGATTACTGACACTGTGTTGCCTAACTGCCAATTTCCAAGTAGTATGTAACAGGGAAAACTGTTAATGTGCTATGAATTTGTAAAATCCTTTTAAAAAGATAGGGTGTTAAGTGATTTCTCTGATGTGTTTAGCAGGATGCCTGGTCAAGGGTGTTGGTTAAGCAGCATCTAAGCTGCCTGAGTAGAAAGAGAAGTTTTGTAGCTTTACATCTGGATGAAGTCATAGCTTATCACTGACAGAGAAATGGTGCCAGACTTGCAAAATGACCGAGAGCCGAAGGTCTTCACCTGCTGCAGGTGGTACTGCAGTTCCCAATTCTGAGACTGTAATAGTCACAAAGCAAATTCTCATCTGGGTGGCTGAAATCTCTGCCTCTCTGCTTTCAGGATAGGAGCACGGCACTGCAGCATTAGCAAAACACAACTGATTCCCAGTGCTGTGAGGCTCATTGAAAATAAGTGGGATTCAGTATCATTGGATCTAATTGTAACAGTAAATTGCACAGTGAAATATTAGGCTGATTTGTAGCACTGCCCTTTGATTTTCTGTGTTCATGCTTCACATGAGAAGAAATTTCTATGCTCTTCTTAATATAATACACAAAAGTAGGTTTTAATTTGGCTGAAACTGAGAGAAACTGGCTGACCACTACTTCAAGAAGTAATACTAACATGTTGGTCACACAGTTTAGAGAGTTGTAGAATGGTTTGGGTTGAAAGGGACCTTGAAGATCACCCAGGTCCAACTGAGTGGCGCTCAGGCAGGAGCACTGCTGCTCCTGTAGCAAACAAATGCCCTTTGGGTACTCCTTGGCAGAAAGGCACACAGATCCACATGGAGATGACTTCTGTGGGTTGCATATAAAAACAATTTATTGAAGATTCTACTTGTCCAGTAACAACTTTGCTTACCACTGAGAGAAGTCAGGATTTTTTGTTTCTTCAATGCTATTTCCTTAACATGGGTCTGCTTTACAGTGTATTTTAGAAGAATTGCCTTTATAGAATATCTGAGCAATGGAACAAGAGAGGGAAGGCTGTGTCTCCAAAATGTAAATTAACTGCCTCAATTTACCTTTCAATGCAAAAAAAAGAAAAAAAAAAAAAGAAATTTGATGTGCAAAATATGATTTAAAAATTTAAAAAAATCATTATTTGATGTTGTCATTAATCTTAATATAATCCACTTATACATGATGAGATAACTGCTGAAAATATCAGACTACTCTTAAGCCTTATTTCTGCCCCCTCCTAAAGCAAATAAAAAAACATGGTGAAAACAGATATATTAAAAAGAAGGAAAAAAAATTAACATCAAACAATACTGAAAGAACTGAAATGTTTACTTGGAAGACTATCCAGAGGAGAACTGCATCCAAGAGATAATTCAAATGTGTTCTTTTTCCTGAAATTACCAAGTGAATGTTTTCTTTAAATTCATAAAATTTTGTGTTTTAATGAGCAGATTTCCAAACAGACATATTTAGCCAAAAGTTGCTTGCTAAGCTTTAAACTTTATTCTATCGCCTCCGATATTTTTTGTTTTAAATTTCTTTTTTCTTTTAAAGAATCCTCCTGGAAAACTGGTTTTGTATATAGAATAACTAAGATACACATGCAGATATTTTATTTAGATTTATATTTCTTTAATATGCACTGAATATTTTGTTATGTTCATATTTTAAACTGTCTCGCACATTCAGTAAAGTGACATGAATCTTAAATGTGTGATACTAAGATATTCTTTAATAAAAATATCTAACAACTCTTGTAGTTGCAAGCAACATACCCTGTCTTCTTGTGTTACCTTGGCTTTTAATAAAGTAAACAATACATGGTTATTCCAGGCATCATTTCAAGGCCAGTATAGTTTCCCCAATGCTTGACCTAAGCATATCTAAGCATAGTAACTTTAATTTTAGAGCAGAATTATTGAGTTGATGACCATACTTATGTGTTAGAAAAGCGTGTGAGGTAAAGAAGCCTCAGCTGTGAATGCTTGACATCCTGTGGAAGTGGAAAGACTCTTGACTACTATGATTATTCTTGATGACCTCAGAGATCTTTTCCAATCTAAACAATTCTAAGATTCTATGTGATGAGGTTGTTGGGGCAGACACATTTGTAGAATTTTCTTATGACTCCCTAGGAGAATGCTATTGGACAAAGTTTAAACAAAAAATTAGGGATATATAGTGATTGCTTTCAGGCACAGGAGGTCTGAAGTACAGCCACAACCATTTTTGAGTTTACTCTGCAAGTGTTATTAAGTATTAACAGTGTTTCACTTTATACTGATCTGGGAATAATTCAGTTAGGAAAAGTGAGTGTGAACTTCCTGTCTTCAAATAATTGCATATATTATATTAATAGTAAAACAAATACTAAAAAAGCAGCATGGCAGAATATCTGTGAAAGCTTCAAATGTTCTCTGAGAAATATTTGAGGAGGAAGAATGATTTTACTACTTTTTCAGTAAACAATTATGTTCTCCACATGGCAATGAAGTGATGTCTGCCAGGCTCTGCAGGTTCTGGGAGCAATTCACTGTGTGGGTGCAGCTGGGCTAGTGAGCACAACATTGAATGAGCACTGTAGGAGCATGTCAGCCCCCTTGTGTGTACCCATGGATTCAACTCTGAGGTAGGTTGATGTAAGCACGGAGTTGTAAGAAATATAAATGTGCTTGATCCATTTCGTTGCAAGAGTTAGTGAATCCTTAAATTAATGTCAATTATGCCACTTTTTCTTTAGATCTTGGACAGTGATTTGTTATATTACTACCTAAATATCACCAAATGTGAGGAGAAGGGAGTTGGCTTTGATGATGTTTATGGGTCCCTCCCAACCTGAGATATTCTATAAATTTATAAACAGAAGATGTAACTCTTCCTGATCAGACAATGAGAAGTCTCAGATTTGGGGATTTATAATTCTAGTCTTGTATGTGGTCCACTTGTGAACCGTAATATTAAAATTTTCATACTTTTTCTTAACAAGGGAGGTGCTTTGATAAACTAAAATTGAGAGAGGATTCAATAGTTACAAGAAAGAAATTGAAACACTCAACAGTTTCTTGAAGATTAATGTATTCCAGAAACTTGTACTATTAGGTTTAAAAATTTGATCAGTAAGTTTTGGAAAAGCTTTTTAACAAAATGCTCTTCCAGAGTACCACTTAGTATGATTTTGCATCTCTGTCTATCATCTATGCTAATTTTACAATAATCAGGCTTAGCTGCTAGTTTGATTTGCATATGCAAGACGTGTGAAAAGCAAGAAAAAATGAAGGTCTGTGTTCCTAAATTTAGCAGAGTTCTGAAAGAAAGTCCCTCTGATGCAATAGCTGTTTGGTTTTTTATTTTATTTTTATTTAATCATAAATGAAATATTTTCTTTAGTGTTTGTAATACCTTAAGAAAATATTAAGTACTTGAATATTCCTATACTGCTTTGTTTTATGCTTTGTTCTTTCCTATTTTTCTTTAGTCTCTTTAGTGTGCTGGCATTTTCCCTACAACCTTCTGTCTACCCTACAGCACTTCTAGCAGCAGATCTGTTTTCATAAATCACTTTGAGAGAAGCCAACACTCATAAAGAAAATATATGTTGATTTTTCCTGACATCTAACGGAAAGTTAAAATAAAGGCCACAATAAAATTCCACTGCAATTCATACCATGTTTGGTTTGTGTTCTGTGGATATACTGTTTTTCCTTTAAATTAGAATATCATTCTGATTTTAATGGGGTTTTTGTTTGTGAAATAAGATGGTAATGAAATGAAACACAACTAGGTTCCAGTCCTGAAATCCGTTCTTGCTTTTTCATAAAGGCAAAGCTTTCACTGATGTCAATGACAGTTTTGCCTGAATCAGAATTGCAGGATTGGGCTGATAGTGTCTGACTTAATGAATTTCAAAGAGGAAATTTCATTCCATGACCAGACAGATCATTTTGGAGTGTCTTTCACAGCCAGTGAAAATGCATCTTGTGACTATGTTTTTGTTTTCCTTTTGTTTTCATGCTTCTTTAAAGCTTTTTTTCCCCTGAGAGATGCTAGTCTAACAAATAAGCAGAATCTTTTACTTGCAAGGATAGTAATGAGATTAATGGAAGAGCATTTTAGAATATTAATGATTTTTTTTTTAAATTATTATTTTAGTAGTAGGACTAAAAAAGATTTTGCTGCAACATTCTTTTTCTGTAGAAGTTTGCTTTGCTGCTTTGTAACTGCAAGGCTTATTCAATTAAAAAAACAAACTCCCACACACATTTGAGTCATTTAATATTGGTTAACAATCACAGATATTTAACAAGAAAAAGGCTCAGAAGAAAGAAGAGGGTGTTTGAGTCCGTGGTAAACAAGGGAAGAAGTGTGTATGGAAGAGGGGTTTGATGCTGGATTTTTTCTTTCCCATTTGCTTTCACAACAGATCCTTCTACCTGTTCAGCCTAAGATGCACTACCTTGCAATTTATGACATTTTGGAGTAATAAATGCAGCCAGCTCTAACCCAAAACAAGGCCTGTGGGGATTGATAAAGGGAAATTACTTAATTTTTGTACATTTGCTATATAGAACTTATGTTCTTATGTATGTGTTAGGGATTTGTTTGGGTTTTTTAAGCCTCAGACAGTCTCTGTGTACAAAGCTCTCTACCAAGCTTTGCAAGTGACCTTAAACTGAGGTTGCCTGTTGCTGAGAGGTCACTCAGCCACAGGCAGGTTGATAGATGATGCTGCCTGCTGGTATGCAATCTATCACTGATTTTGGACTTGAACAGTCATGACCAGCGCTCCCTCTTGGCCACACACAAGATCATGTGAATGGCACAATGGAAAACAGATTTTTAGTCTTTATTTGAACAGATATAAATAATAATCTTTTTTTTTTCCCCCTCACACACTTGCTTAACATGCAAATATTTTAAATGATACTGGATCTGAACTGTGGTATCTTGCTTGCTGGACCTGACCTCTGTAAATACTTGTGAGAAAACCTGCATTAATAGTGATTTCTCAGAAGGATGTTGTGAGGTGTTTAAATTGCTCTGTTTTACAAACCATGTAAAGGGAGAGATTGATAACACCAAACCTACTGAATTGAATTCTGTCTCATGTCAGAATTCTTTTCTCACTTCTTCCCTGCTATTTGAAACTTGTGACAAAAAGGCAGGGCACTAAGGAGCTGAAACTACATTTTCAAAAAGGCTGAAAAATAAGTGATATAGGAAAGGTGGATCAGGATTGTGGAAATATGCCTCAGGATGGTCTGATCTGTATTAAGGGAAATAGCCTAAATATATGCAAGTTTTAACTAAAGGATGATTTTTTTCCCCCGTGGGGGTCAGTGCACTAGTGTTGCTTCCTGTGCCTCTTTACCATGAAGGGGAATTATCTTTGATATGCTGTCATAATTTTAGCAACGCTTTTCTCTGTTGTAGCTGCAGTATTGGAAGAGGAGCATGAGATGTCCTTTTCCTCACCATAGCCTGCTCTAAGGCTAAGTGGTGGTGATGTGTCCCTTTGGTCTGGAAAGGGAAGCAGGGAGAAAATAGTATCTACACTCTCTGCTATAGAACAAACTTTGGGAAGACTTATTCTTCTTTTTGGAGACACCTTTGTCTTGAATACTGTCCTAACTATTTAAAAAAAAAAATCCCAAACCAACAACAAATGTCAAGATAAAAGAATAACAGCAACCCATAGAGCTAGATGAGCTGTCTTACCTCATAATCTCATTTTGTATCTTTTGATACCATATCAAGGAGACAAAAAGTAAAATGCATCAGACTGGAGCAACAGTAGCACACTTTTCCTGCAGCAAGATGAGGGATGTAATCTGAACATTAATATTGAGGATTTTATGTAGTCAGGGACCGTGTACTTCAGATAAGAATAATCAGGTAGTAGGGCATACAATTTAAACCAATTAATTTCATGTTTTAGATGACAGAGCCAGCAAGAGATGCCCAGAGCTTGTTGACGCTAGGTCATTAGGACCACACCAAGGAATACCAGGCACTTCAGTCAAAAAGCCAGCTTCACTGGTGTCCCAGCTTAAATGACTCTGTGTTGTCACATGTCTCATTTATCCGGTTTATTCCCCATGAAGCATGGGGAATAGACGGGATAAATGAGATGTTCACATGTCTGCAGGGCTGAAACCTTATTGACATCACTGAAACACTGTGGAATAGCTCCTATGATTGGAGTGCTGAAACGAAGGGATCTTTAGCAAGGACAGGCAGAGGCAGGCCCAAGAGATCTGCATGGTACTCCACGACTGTATCCTCCAGGTTCAAGAAAAATGCATCCCTACAAAGTGTAAAGCAATGAAGAACACCAGGAGACCTGCATGGATGAACAAGGAGATTCTGCACAAATTTAAACACCAACAGGTAGCTTGGAGTGTGGAACCAGTGGAAGGTAGCCTGGGAGGAATACAGAGAAATTGTCCAAACAGCCAGAGATCTTGGTAGCAAAGCTAAAGCACTGTCAGAAGTAGATCTGGCTGAGGACATCCAAGGTACAAAAAAACATCTTTAGGTACACAATAAAAGAAATACTAGGAAAATAAAAGTTCTCTCAGGAGGGACAAAGAAGCCCTGGTCACCAGGATGTGGAGGAGGCTGAGGAATTGAATTAGTTTTTTTGCCTTGGTCTCCACCAGCAAGTGTTCAAGCCACAGCACCAAGTTGCAGAAGGTGAAAGCAGGGATTGGGAGAATGAACCACAGCTCACAGTAGAAGACATAGTTTGGGACCATCTGAGGAATCTGAAAGTACCTGTGTCTGTGGGACCTGGTGGGATACATCTATACCTTCAGGCATAAAACTCTGATGTAGTGTATTTGTGAGTGAATCCTAGTAGAAGCTACAAAATTATGGCTCAAGCCCATTTTGTGTAAGGAATGACTTATGGGGAACAGGAGAGGTAAGAGAGCTGAGAATGTACTTTAAGAAAAATTCAGAGTGATGGAAAATATACCTGTAAAAGTAATTTGATTCCAGAACATCCAGAGCTTTCAGAAATCCAGGAGTTCAGTACAACCTGTTTTCAGTCTGGTGGAGCTTAAATATAATGCAAGTTCTGTGCCTTGTTTGAAAACTGAAGACCTTCTCTGGTGGCAGCAGCAAAATATTTCACATCATTAGTGGTTTTGCTTTGCAAAACTTATTTCTAGGTGGCTGAAATTGTTTGTATTTCTTCTGTTGAACTTTTCCAGGTGGTTGAGAATTGTTAAGTGCACAGCGAAAAATAACTTACTAATTCAAATATATTAAGAACTTACTGATTTGTTAAGTTTTTAAGCAGCTATTTGTTTACATTATGTTTTTATTACTCAGTAAGGAGTCTCTGGAAAATCCTTTTATATTGAATTTGGTGCTCAGTTAATGTTCCTCAGCAAATATTCACCTTATTCTGAGTGTTTTACATTGGAGTAATTTTTCATTTGCATATTAATTTGCACACACATACATGGTCTTTGATAGCCTTATTTGCCCTATATTAATGTTTATGGGTCTTTCTACTGCTGGTAGGTATGAATATTTGGGTTTAGTAAGAAAGGTTACAAAATCAACAATCAGATAATGAAAAAATAAATTCCAACTAGAGATTTTAACATCTAACTTTGCTGCAAGAATTCTCACACAAAAAAAGTAGATAGTGTTAATTTTTTAATCAAAACCTAGTTTATATACTTTGCTAACAGGTCTAGACAGAGATAAGATTTAGATGACCTTACAAACCTATTACTGTTCTGGGATATTTATATGTTATGTTGGTATCCAACAGAGTTAGAGCTTCAAGTGGACCTACAGAGGACACAATATGGAATGTTCTTGAACTTTATTTGAAACATTGATTTTTAAAATATTTCAAACTTGTTTCTACAAATAAACATCCAGGCTGTTATAAATGATACAAGTGTCTTAGGAATTGTGAAGAGCTAAGTGGTTGTGTCATAGTGAATACATGTCTACAGTTTGTTCCTATATTAATGACAATTCTTGTCTCAAAAGCGCTAGAAATAATTGGAAGGAGTACAATAACAAAAGGAAAATCTTCCTTTTCTTCTCCCCCTTTTATGTTGCTAGAGGGAAGGCGACTTCATTTTCACTGTCTTTTAATGTCCCTGAGTTGTCTTGCTAAAATATAAGTATTTTCTTTAGGAGAAAGCTGCATGTACTGATTTCCTTAAACTGCTCCTCCTGGCAGACTTAGCCTTGCAGCATTCATAGATCCATTTCTATTTGTGCTTTTATATAAATGTGAACTTAGTGTACTGAGAACTTCTCTATGTTATCTTTTCCCAAGATAATCCTGGTTAAATGTGGTGCTGCCAGATAGTGATTTGCCAAGACAAATTTCCAAAAATGAATCCAGACATTACAAAATAAATTCATCAGTATTGCTGAATGAAATAGAAATATTTCCACTTTCAGAGGAATTTGAATACATGCTTTGGGAAACTGTGATTTTTTTGTCAATCAAAGGCAGATGGATTGTAGTCACCAAGTAATTTGGATACTAGTGGGGTTGGTGCTTATGCAGAAGGGAGCATGGTGGGTATATGCAATCACACACTTTTTTTTTTTAGACAAAAATCCTCCACAACAATGAATATATGAGATTAATATCTTTGTGTAAATGAGGTATTTGTTTATATCACTAACTCAATAAAGAATTCTGTCAGCCAATGAAATGCTTGTTGCCAAGACACCAGCAATTAACTTCCACTTAGAATAAAATGTCTTTTATTTTCAAAAAACTTGTTATAAAAGATCATCTAAACACTTCTCGCTTTTTTGAATCTTGTTACATTTAAATAGAGATTTTATTTGTGATTTCATGGATTTGTGAGGTAATAATCTGTGTTGTCCCCATGGGATCAAAATCTAGAAAAGGGTGGCAATACAGCTGAGTGAATGAGATGTCCCAAAGAGAGCCAAAACATAAGATACTGTGGACACAGCCAAGGAGTGAATCATAAAATGATCCCACAGACAGAAAATTTTGCAAAACATTTAAACTTTCATGATGTTTTAACATAATGAATGGAACTGAAAAGAGCTGAAAAGAGAATATCTATTTTTTAACCTGAATATAAGATCTATTACTTTGAATTAAACAGAATATATTTCTAAACAAATTAATAAGGAAATTCAGGGATATTTGTTTCTGAAACCAAAGTTTGCTCTGCCAGTGGACATGTACAGACAACTTTATTTATGCTGAAACCCTTCAGACTGTCATTGCCTGCAGCAGTGATCATGCAAGACTAACTCTTGTGGCTACTAACTCTTGTGTTCAATGTTAGTAAGGTTGAGAGAGCTTTGTCTTGCCAACTGCAATCTGACCTTTTGATGAGTGCTTTTTGGTTTTGATTATTTGTTCTGGGTGTTTTGTTTGGGTTTTTTCTCCCAAGAAAATAGTATTTATTGCAATGCAATAGTAGGTCTTGAACTGCATCAGGAAAGTAAAATACAGAAATACAGTTAATCACACATTTTTTTCCTATTAAATAGTAATAGAGCATTCAAAGTACTTTTTAATAAGAGTTTATCTCAACAGAACCTTCAGATACACTATTTAAAAACTGCATATACTATAAAAACAACTGGAAGATTTTTTTTCCTCGCTGTTGAAGGGTTTTAGAGTAACTAACTCCTTGTGGGAACAAGTTTCTGGCTAGAAACCTCATCACCCATTGCCAATTACTGGCCCTGAAGCTATTTATAAAATATGAAAATTATACCTTATAGTAAAGGGGAAAACTATGACTTTTTTTGTACTTTATTTTATCTATATTTGTCAAAATAACCTGAAGTGGCTAACAACAGCCCAATGAACTTCTGTGGTATGGATTATTAAATGTAATATGCATGCCAATCTGACATTGTCATGTTCTGTGTTGTCTCTGACTTGATCTGCTGCAAGGCTAGGTCAAATCTCTTACTAAGAGGTAAACTTGGACTAAATGATTCCTGTTTTCCAGAAAAAAACCCCCAAAAGATTTCTTTTTTCCCATCTGTTATACTTGAGGAAACTACAAATGTGTTGCCTCTAAACCACGCTTTCTGAAGAGGAGTTCTCGAGCTTGATCTTGCTCCTGACAAAGTTTTATTATGATTCAATTTTAAGACAGATGTGTTGCACCAAGGTATTTCTGGGTTTGAGGCCCAAATAATGACTTTATATAGGCAGTTCTACAGCATTGTAAAGCTTTGTGCTGAGCAGCAGTGTCCTGCAAGTAATTACGATTTTAAACTTCTGTTTCCAGAAGGCATTTTTGTGCAGAATTTTTGAAGTGTTTCATATACAAGGAAGAATTAAAAATTCTGGCTAATAATTTGGCTTATATTTTCTTTTATTGAAAGTATCATGTAATACATTTTGGAATAAATGCTGGATTAGGTGAATTTTTATTTAGACAGTTTTTCTCCTGTGTCCTGGATGCTGCAGTGCAGAAGTATACAAGATGCTGAAAACAATTGATTGCTTTTCAGTTTTCCCTTCTCAGTAGAGTCTACTAGTCTAAAATCTAGACTCAACAATAAAATATATGTATGGATCAGACACATTTATTGTTATAAGCAGTCATGGTTTGCTCACATCTTAATGCTGATGTTAAATTCACTGACATTTAGTGCTCTCAAATGTCAAAAATTTATTATGAAAAATATTAAAAATCTATTGTAAAATTAGGTTTTAATGCACTTTTATGCTTGCACAATCAATCCTT
Organism: Cinnycerthia olivascens; assembly: GCA_035048155.1. NCBI lineage: Eukaryota > Metazoa > Chordata > Aves > Passeriformes > Certhiidae > Cinnycerthia > Cinnycerthia olivascens. The sequence goes on from JAWWMU010000180.1 coordinate 36,243,212, forward strand.
ACTCAGTCTGCTCAATGTTCAGCGACTAGTGAAGCACTTGAGAAGCTATCAATTGGAAGTGTGAGCCTTTTAAGGCAGATGACTCATGAGTGGCTTAATAATAGACAGGACAAACAATTTCTGTGTGTAGACTTTATGAACAGGGAGGAAATAGTTTCCAGGCTAATATTTCTGCCAATGTTATTATCCAGTAATTTTGGCTTATTAATAATGGCTCAAATTAAGCCTGGAAACAAAGAAAAACCTCCTTTTCCCCAAGCAGTCAAAGAAAAATTACTTACATTGTTATATAATGCTGGGTACAATGGCAAGAATTTGTGATAACATGGATAGGTGAATATTTGACTTTCTTTAATGTTGAAGACTGGAATGTATATGAGAATAACCATGGCATACTTTGACACACCTGGTTCACAGATGCTCTCTCTCCCCTTCCTTAAGTGGGACTTCTTTCTTCCCACTGCAAGATTCTGACCCTAAACCTTAAGGAACTGATGAGAAAGGGAGAACACAGCATTTCTGGAAATATTTTTCCAGATTCTTTTCAGGATCTAGGTAGCCTGTTGTAAAAATTCATAGGTTCAGATGTGTAAAGTTTCATTTAATTCATTATATTCTGACTTTTTTCTTAGTATGTAGTTGATAAAATCTTTCACTGTTTTCCAGTTAATCTCACCTAACATCATAAACACTCACAAATCATTAGCCACTATTTTTTGTTGCTAGAATTCACAAATTTACATTTACGGATATATGCAAACTGTGTATAGTTTCTGTTGAGATATAAAAATCTTGAATTTATCTGTGCTTGAAAGATTTTAATGCAATCACTTCAGAGCTTTGACTTGCAGTATTACATAAAATATAACAGCCTCTTGCAATGCAGTTGCAGAATCTGTCATTTTATTGCTACTTGTGCTACAATAATTCAGAATGATTCAAGTTTATTCACTGTTCTCCTGAGTGATATTAGATGTAATTGAAATGAATATGATACTCTGTATTATTTGTGAATCCGTCATTGCTTTTCTAAATGACAGTGTTGAAACTCTTTATAAGCCTTTTGCTGTTTTTCACTGTACAAAATAAGTTTAATTAGAGAGTTTAATGTTAAACACTCTAATACTCTGTTTGGGCTGGGGGGAAAAGGCCTACTTTCAGTATGTTGGGAGTATAAGAGATGAGATCAATAAAAATATCCTATGATTTTATTAAAATATCCAGAAATGCTCAATCTCTGCCAAGATAAGCATTATGTTATGGGTTTTTTAGGATTTTTCTTCTTTTTTTGAGATTTCTTTGGTTTTTAGTGTTAGGAGTTTCCTCCACCTGTCTTTATCCAGTGATTACAAACATCACTTGGGATATGGGAAATTTGCTTTAGTTCTATGATGTTCTATTTGTTTGTGTCGACATTTATTTGATATCAGTCACTTAATTTTGAATGAGACTAGCAGAAGACTAGCAAGTATAACAGCAGTAGGGGAAACATTTTCAGGTGTATATGAGGAAGCCAAGATTTCTTAATAGTTTCTGCCTGTTGACATTCTGGTTGCAGAAACAGGTGACAGCTAGAAACTGGAATATTATTACTGCGGGATGTGGAGGAATATTCTGAGGCTTCTCTCTCTCCCAACCTCCTGATTTGCTACTTATTGCACGAAATAAAGTTACTCTGTAAATGATAGATGCTTTGGATGTTAGGTGATGAAGGGAGAATACAAAAGGAAAATTTTGATGGAATTGCATTGGCAATGGAAATCAAAAAATACCAGAACACAAGAATTTGTATGTGACATGCATGGATGTGTTTCTAGGTATTTTAAAAAAAATCTGTTGCCTCTCTGAACAATAAAATATTTCAGAATACAAAGCTACGGATACAATCTTTAAAAAGTATGTTTTTCAAAAGTAAAGATATAAGTATTAAGTAAACTTCATATTTCTAGCATCAATTTACCTGAAGCATTTGCATCTAGTAGAGACTTGCATTGTGTGCGATTTTGTTAGTGGTAAGAGCCTTTCAAGGCAAAACTGAAATTTAACACTGTCATGTATTATTTGTTATGGAATAACACAGAAGTTTGATGTTGTGTGTCAAAAAGGAGTTCAAAACTGGTGTGTTTTCTGTTAAGTGTAACTAACTGTGTATGTATTAATAGTGTTGAAATGATGAAACAAGATGGAAATATAAAGCTTACACATACTACCTGAGTTATATTCTGTTATTTCAGTAATTAATGAGGAAAAATAGAAGCAGATAAAAATTTGATTGACTTCATGCTAGTTTTTTATGCTGAAAATGTAATTATTTCGAAAATGCATAGTCTAATATAGTAACTAAAGAACTTAAAATTTATGTGAAGGACTAATGCATCTTTTTCATGCTACAAAGTCTGTCATGATTTTTACACTTTTTTTTTTCAAGAAGCTAAAAGTAGATAACTTCATGTAATTTGGTTCTTAGTTAATGAAAACTACACTGCAAAAAAAATAAAATATATTGTTTCTGTTTTGGCTCATGGAGTAGGTTTCAGCATGAACATTTTGAGATTTCAAAATGACTTCTTTTTAAGCTTATTCTTGGGAGTGGTGTTTGAAAGAAATTAGGCTAATTTCCTAGCATAAAATTAATAAAAAAAGATATTGCCAAGAAAAATCTTACAATGCAGTACAAATGTGTGTTTAATATCTGATGAAAAGTATACATGTGTTTATCATATCTTAAAATCAATATATATGTGAAACAGGATAGAGAAAGGAATCTATATGTGTAAATAGGAGGTGTATTTTTGCTCTTGCCAGTTTTTTACCTGGCAAGAATTCCTTTTAAGCTTTTCTGGAATTTCTTCTCACTGACAGCGTGGGATTTGCGAGGCAGGGTGTTGTGCATTGTCTCAGGTTTAGGTTTATGGGGTTTCTTTGTACCATGTCTTTTCTCAATCCACCTTTTCTGTTTCTACTGTGGAGTTTGCCTTTCTGTGCTTATACCCTGTGAGAGGGATTGTTTTCGGGTGAAATGACTGTATGTGACAGCAATATGAGGAACCTGAAATAACTCTTATGAAAGGTTCTGCATCCTGGCAGCACGTGAAGGCTGATGCAATATTAAGGGTTGGGTGCTCCAATGCATGCAGACAGTGTTACAGAGTTAGAACTTGAATCCTTGCTCACAGGTAATACTAAACCCCAAAATTTGACTCTAGCTTAACAGAATTTCCTGGATTTTTGCTGTTATTGTTGTTGTTGTTATTTTCAAATACCTTTATGCGTGTATCTGGAAACTTGATCTGATTTCCAGTTACGCAAGCTCAGAATCTTTTGAACTGAGGGTGAGATCACAAGGTTAGTGCCAGTGTGCTCTAGCTAAGATTCTTCTAGAAGGCTTTGAATGATCTGACCTCTCAAGATTAATGTTTCCACTCTCCTATTTCTGTGAAGATTTAATGTTTCTTTTCTCCAGACCTTCTTGGGCAATGATCTTCAGATCTACACATTTGTAAATAGAAGAATGTCTTAAACTGTATTTTTTTAACCTTCCATCTTGAACTTTACATGCTTGTGCTGAATGTAATAGCAAAACTGAAGAAATAACTACATAGACCTGAGAAAGAGATTATGGGCTTTGCAACTGTTCAAGCAGAGAAAAGTTTGCTTCCTGCCCCATCTTAGATTTTTATCTCACTAACTCTGGGTTTTCAGTTGGCTCACTTCAGCTATGGTATTCTCTGGAAGGTCATAGTTGTTCTTTGTTTTTCCTTCACACTGGTTTGAAGTTTCAGTTGCCGTAGTCTCTCTCAGTAAAACATGAGACAAAATAGTCTGAAGTATAAGTAAAAGCAAAGTAAAAGTTCTAAAGACTTCGGTTATGCATGTGATACAATGAAAATCCATGGTCTATATAATATATACCATGGTCTATCATATATATTAAAAATTATATGATCAGCAATATTTGACTTTTGGATGTTTTATTCTAAACCAATCTTTGTTTCATAAATCCTATCTACACAAATCCTAAGTGGAAAATTAAAGCATCATTTAAGGGTAAGGATTTGAGTCTCTCCTTTCCTAGTCTAATTTATTTTTGTGGTTTCGAAGGCAAAGGAGCCTTAGACTTTGTGCAAGCAGCACTGCCTTGTCCTCTTTGGAATATGCCTAGAGCAAAGATGGCCCAGCATTCCTTGCCTTGCTGTTAGCAGGTCTGGCTGTGAGACTGAGTCTTGCAGTGCAAAGCTAAAAGCAAAGTCTTTTTTTCCTTGTCTCTCTGAAATACTTGAGAACATAAACTCTGCTGAATTTTGTTGACATAGATACTACTGACAGATTAATATTTTAATTTTAGAATATTTTTTAAACAAAAGAAAATCAACGAGTGATGAACATATTTCAGAAATCAAAATATTGTCTTGATTCAGTGGAAACCAATTATCTCTAATTTTGGAACACTTCCTGATGGGAAAGCCCACAAAACTCTGTTAAAAAATGTCAGGTAGTAATTATTATATCACTCTAATTGTACAGCAATCAAATAATGTTGTGTAGGTAACATCTGATATTTTACTGAGGGGATAAACTGTTCACATGTTAGCTATCTGACTTTCACAAACAAGGATTCTGTTATCCTTAGAAACGTCCTATAATTTTTTTTCTTCAGAGTTTTTCTGTTGTTCAGTCACATTTAATGATCTTAGAAAATATTCTACTGACAAGTCTTGGGCCCTGTGCTGGACTACAGATGCAAGTAATGCAAGTTCTCAGTCATGGGGAAAGTAAGGGCACAGAATGTGTGTGGATGGAGCTTTTTCTGTTGCCGTAGTTTAGAGTAATAGAACATTGTACAGGCTCTTACAAAGTAACAAAGAATGTAGTTTTGCTTTGAAGTCTCTCTTTTAGTGGAAAATATGTTCTGGGACAGGTAGGTCAGACAGGAAATCAATATTGAAGACCTGCTGCTGGCTAAGATCAAACCCATCAGCAACAGTGGTGATATCTCTGGGATAACAAATATAAGAGAGGAAAAAAACCCCAAAACCAACCTGTGCAATTGCAGCCAGAGAGTGAGAATGTGGGAGCTACAACTTTGTAGACACCAGATCAGTGAAGGAGAGGGAGGAGGTGCCAGGTGTCCCTGGTACTGGACCAGAGATTCCCCTTCTCCTGAAGATCATGGTGAGGCAACTCTGCCACTGTAGCCCATGGAGGAGCACAGTGGAGCAGAGATCCACCTGCAGCCCCTGGAGTACTCCATTCTGTGGCAAGTGGGTGCCCAGAGGAGGTGTGTGACCCTGTGGGAAGCAGGTACTGGAGAAGGCTCCTGGCACGACCAGGGGTCACAAGAAGAAAGAAAATCTATGCTGCAGCAGCTTTGCTGGCAGGACTTGTGGGGACACACATTGGAGCAAGTTGTGAACTCCAGCCGGAAGGAAGGACACACCTTAGAGAAGTTAGTGGAGGACTGCCTCCCATGAGAGGGACCCCACACTGGAGCAGAGGAGGAGTGTGAGGAGTCTTTCTCCTGTGGAGGAAGAACAAGCAGAAACACATATGATGAACTGGTGGCAACCCTCATTCCATGCTCCCATGTACTCCTGAGATGGGAGTGAAGTTGAGCCTGGGAAGAAGGGAGAAGTAGAGGGAAGCTGCTTTTAAGATTTGGTTTTTATTTCTCATTATCCTATGTTGATTTTATTGGAAAAAAAATAATTTTCCCAAGGCTCAGCATGTTTTCTCTGTGACAAAATTGGTCAGTGATATATTCCTAACCTTATCTCAACTCAAGGGTCATTCATTACATCCTCTTTCCCCTGTTCATGTAAGGAGGGGAGTGACAGAATGCTTTTGCTGGGCACCTCATGTCCATCCAGGATGAACCCATTAAAAGATCTCAAAACAACCTTGTATTTTAAGTTTTTAAAGGATTTTGTTTTAGGAAGTAGAAATGTTCCTTTTGTCTTGTTTTTTTTTTTTTTATGACATGTAAATGTGAGAATAGAGACACTGCTAAGATCACATGAAATATAGATTTTGAATCTCTGCTATGGATTATACAATAAAAATCTGCAGTTGACCATGCATATTTTACTGTGACTTTTTTGGTGGCATTTCTATTATTTTTAATAAATTTGTGTTCAAGTATTGGAACATCTCCTTTACTGCACTTCAAATATTTTTAGTCCTATTTTGTAAGTACTTTGGAAGTGAATTTATATTGCTGGTTCGATTTAAATATTTTATTATGTCATCTGATAACCTATTTATTTGTACCTCAGAATTTCTATAGGTTTTGTCTGACCTGCACTCAAATACAGTCTTAAATTGGATCCATGGTATATGCAAATAAAGATGACTTTAGCAGGATGATAGTTGTTACCCGTGCCTCCATTTCCAATGTCCTGATATTTTTATCCAAGAAAGAATTGCTTTTCTTCCAGCAGTGGTGAGGCAACCATTTGAAGTACTAAATTAGCATATTTGAATTTTAGGTGTAAACAGTGTAGTGTGTTTAATGAATTTTTTGGTTCTGCTTTGGCTAATTGAAGGTTTCTGCAAAAAATAACATATATTCTCTGTGAAGTCTTATGCTTGCATGTTCTCATCTTTATTAGTTGGTTATTTTAAAATTAAGTACATGAGTTGGAAGGGATTCCTGCTTTCCACCAGTGGGCAGTGGTGAACTTCTGTTGCTTTGATTTTCTAGTGCTTTCCCAGGTTCTTGGACAGGAGACCATTTGGCTGCTTATAATGGAAATCTGTCTATTTAATTGAAAGTTTGTTAAAATCAAATTTTCTTAGTTCAGTAAGCTGATATTTTGTAGAATTCTTGGGCAAGAACTTTCCAATTGACTTCTACTTTGATGTTTAAATTAATGGACATTACCAAAACTAAATTTCAGTTTATATAAATAGCAAGACAAAAATGCTTCCAGACCCAATATGTTTTATTTCTTTTATTAAAGATATATGATTTATTAAAGATGTGATTTGATTACAATCACAAATGAAGAGCCTGCACCCAAATACACACAACTGAAACTGTTTCTCCCACAGAGCATGAATTCTAGACATTGATCTGATCTGCAAACCAAATTAAAAGTAGAAAAATATATGGATAATCTTTAAAAAAAGCAATTCTCAATGTCTGTCAATGACTCGGTCGTATTACAAGCATTGTTGGCTTGGAGTGAAAATTGCTGATAATTTTGTTGGGAATGATATTGTTTCATATTTTCTGCAGAATTTTAATTTATTTAATATATGTTAAAAGTCACATTTCAGAGATGTGCATGGATTAAAAAGTCGAGAATGGAGGATCTGTTACTGCAGTACAAAATCACTCAAGTACATGTTAGAGTCAAGATGACTACTTGTATTATTTTCACTGATAATGTATTTCTTAGGGGCTGGAGGGTGAGACAAATATTCTTCTGTTTTCTATGTCTTGATTTTTTTTAATTTTATTTTTTTAAGATAAGTGCCTGCATTTTAGCATCTTTCACTGAACATTTTAGATTTTGGAAAGTAATAAGTGTTGTAGATTGGATTGTCCTTCTCCATGACATATTTCTTTTAACTAAAATCACAGTCAGGAAACTTAGTGTAACAAAGAGACTGTGCCCCATCTCTGGAAGAGTTGAAGGCCAGTGTGGACGGGACTTTGAGCCTGGAAGATGGTTCTGTCCCTGGCAGGAATGTTGGAACTAGATGATCTTTAAGGTCCTTCCCAAGAAAAATCATTCCATGAATCTATAATTAGATGCTTAATCTAAACCAAATAAAAACTCTAGCCCAGAATTTTTAGGAAGTAAAACAATTCTTTATTTCCCCCAGAACTGTATCATATGAAGATCAAAAACAGGACACTTAAATGATGACTAGTTTTTTTGTTAAACTCAGTTGCAGCTATTGTGTTTCCAGGATGCATTCAAACACTTGACTCTTGGGTGTAAGTTGAAATACCCTACAGGCTTAAATCTTTGTATTGAATAAATCAATTTTCTCCGGTTTTATAAGGAATTGTCATAATTATCAGGCTGTCAGGCCTTCCAAGTTTCATCTCTTCCAATCCTGTTTGTTTGTTTGTTTTGTCTGGGATTCTGCTGTAGCTTTCAGTACATTCTAGCCTTTCAGTAAATTCTTGAAAATTGGAAAACTGTGAAAAGAGAATGAAGATCAAGGCTGTGACATTTTGAGCCACTTGCAGGAGAGAGTACCCTTAGACTCTGGACCTTTCCAGTTTTCAACTGTGACATCTACCCCTTGTTCTGTAGCTCAGAAGACAGTCTTCCCTTCTTATATTTGTTCAAGGGAGGAAAAATAAATTTATAGTTGTGTTCTCTTTAAAGAAAACTAAAGAACATTGAAATAAAATATTTTTCCAGCTGTATTGGAAATGTAGAGGAGTTCTTTCATCCATGATCCAGAACAAATAGAGGTTTTATCTCATTGAGGATTATACAAATTGATATTTTATCCTCTAATATCACAGAAAACTCTGAGAAAGAAATGAGTTGCTTTCATATAGGAAAAAAAGAAGGAAAATGTTGCTAGCCTGAATGCTATGGGGAGCTTCAGAATGTGAGGGAAGCTTCAGAAGAACATTTGTGAGAACATTATTTAGGCCTGCAGCTGGTCAGAACTGGCACAAATGCAGAGTAGTGTGATCCTGACAATTAGTGGGGTGATGTGACCTGGCAAAAAAGACAAAGACCTCTAGTACTTGCATGAGTGCTCAGAGCCTCAGTGGAGCAATGAGAGGACTCCTGCTCTGCTGACCAGGAAAATCATGAACATTGCAAAGGTTTGAGAGAGCAGTCTGGGCTCTCTTGGCTGTTCCAGAACTGTAGTTCACTACCAGCGGTACTGTACTGCATGCACAGACCACATTTCCATTCCTTCTGTGTTTATTGCACTCAGGGCTGATTGCAAAATGCTAATTTTTGTTTTCCAATTCAAGTAGCCGTGTCTTCCTAAAGTCAGCACACCTGTGAGAAATGGAGGGTCCTCTATATTATGGCACCTGAGAGAAATAATCTCTGCTTATGCGCTTCCATTTTGTAGCAATCTTACACAACAGATTTTCTCTAAAATTTTAATTCATTAAGACTTCTGTTTTTACTCAAGATTTACTGAGCTTTACCTTCTCTAAAGAACTTACTATTTGTTTACCTTTCTTCCCTCTGTCTTCCTGTCTCCTTTCACTTCAAACCTAATACATTTTACCTCTTGCATTTTCAACACACTGATTCTCCTAGACCGCAGCAGCTCCTCGGCTTTTGAAAGAAATTAGCTCACAGCTCTTGTTCATATGATCTGGTTGCAAAGAAGTATTGCTCTGAAGTGTCATACATTTATCTTCCTATTACTGGGAGATAATACATTTGTATTACCTTAGGCTAGTATAGTCTTTCTCAACAGCATTTCAAGTGGAAATAATGCCTTAAAATAGGTGGATGTGACAAAAGGAGCATTTTCCCTCATATGACAGCAGCTATTAAAGGAACATGCTGTCACCTAGCATATGCCACTAAGTCTTTTGATGAAAAAGGCCAGCCAAGCACCAACAAGATACTGCTCTGACAATCTCACAAAAATCTTGGTCAAGGTGAGGTGACCGTGACATTAATAGTCCTAACGATGTCTGATAATGAGATCTCTCACTTGCTTTCAGAAGAGGTCAGATTAAAAGCTCTATCTAGATTGCCCTTTACAAAGTAAGAACTGCTAATTTTTACTGCCCTCTAAAATGGAAAGTTTAAGATTTTAAGTGTTAACAAAGGGAGCTCTATTACATTATCAGTTAGAAGGAATTCAATTTGGCTTCTGTTTTAATAATCTGGAAATGAAGTTGAAAAGAAGAGATTTTCTGCACCATGGTTAGGACCACTGGCAAGGAGTTAAATGAAAAAGCTAATGATGATGATAATAGATGCAAAAAGGACAATCACAGTTTCACATATAGTCAGGGCAAGCTCTGGTGTGTTTTGAAACAGGTTTGCAATTCCCAGTGTAGCTAGATGAATGATACATTACAGGGACAAGTCTCCAACAAATATTACAGTGTTTGAAGAAGAAAATCACTTTTGTTCCCTTGCATTTCCTGGACATAGTGCCCATTCCCAGAAAGGTATGTGACTCAGGTGGGAATGGGGTTATGCAGTGGGTTTTTATATGGTGAAAAATTGTTAAGGCTGCACTTTGCAAAGAAACTGAGATTTTTATCTGGTGACACTGGTGCCTTGCTGGTCAGTTTTCAGACAGTTGCTCCCTCCTATCTGGGTAGATTAGATTTTAACTCTTTTTTTTCTAAGTAGGTACAAAAGTAGTCTCTATAGTTGGGCAAAGATTAAAATGTAGCTTTAGTTATATTGGAGTCTGTAGTTGAAGAGGTTTGTTAGTTAAAATGTTTGTAATTCGTCACTAGGGGAGGAGAATAACGTTGACAGGTAAGAGCTGGGCCTTGAGTTTGGTGGGAAGGAAGTTGTGTTTTATTTTGGATTTTGTTTTAATGAAAGTTTACCATCTGTGAACATGCTTATCATCATACTGAAAGGATTGATTCCCTAATCAAAATAGGTGTGTAGTGCACCTAGCAACACTAATCAATTTACCCTTTCCTAAAAACCTGCAAAAGAACACTGTTGATTTTTTTTACTATCGTATCTTTCCTTTATGTAGCCCATAAATTCACAGTACTTATTTTTAAAAGGTTATAAGCAGAAAAGCTAATAACACTAGAAAGGTTTTTTTTACCAAAAAAAAAAAAAAATGCTCAGCAATTCTACAGAATCCAATTCCTGCTAGATTAAATGAAATTTAACATAATTTATTTCCCCTGGTAAGCATTGCTTTTGTATGTTTTCACAGGAAATTTGGTTTCCTTTTACACTTAGCTACTTTTTATTGTCCTACTGATAAAGCTTTATAAAAAAATTCTTGAAACTAAGATAAAAAGTCCAATTTATTGCTTCAATTGTTAATTTCACAGTTCAGTGATTATTTCAAAACATACACTGGTTGACTGAGCTACAGCTGTGGCCAAATATTGATTTTTTGGGGGGAGGTTTTGTTGTTTTTTATTCATGCAAAAATTACTTCACCTAATTCTCCATGATTTTTTCTTTATAATTAATAAAGCAGTAAAATTTTCTGCTCCGTCAGAAAGGTGACATGAAACTTTGAGTTATTTTTATTGCTGCTAAGGAGACAGTGAAAGCAACTTTCCTTTTATAAAATATCTTCATTTAGTCCCTGATTGCAATAACTTCTTCCTGGAGCTAGGACATCAAAATTTTTTTCCATATTTCCATTTAATTAAATGGAGATGCTCAGTTAAAAAAATATTGTTGGTTTTAGTTAACAATAGCTTGTTGCTGCTCTCTCGAGTCCCCATTTACTGCCTTGATCCAACAAAGCATGTTGGCAGCTCCTTGTCTTTTAAACACAACATGATGTACAGGAAGTTCCACCTGAACTTGAGGAAGAAGTTTTTTACTGTGCAGTTGATTGAGTGCACTAGAACAAATTGTCCAGAGAGATTGTGGACTCTCCCCCAGTGGAGATATTCAAGAACATCTGACTGCAATCCCATGCCATGACCCTGCATTTTATCAGGCAAGTAGGATTAGATGACCCACTGTGGTCACTTCCAACCTTATCCTTTCTCTGAATTGGACCAAATTCTGTCAGAAGATAGGATAATATTTTGCTTTTGATCAAACAGTTTGTAAAATTAGCAATGCCATTTAGGATCTATTTCCATAATGCTACTTAAAAAGTAAAAATGAACCCCTCTCTGATGTCCAGTCTCTGATCTTGCTTTTGGCAAAGTCAGCTTACTTCACCAGATAAGTCTTCCTCTATTTGACAAGTCAAGTCAACAATGACAACTGAATCTGTTTGGTTAAATATCCTATAGTTCAGTTGTAGATAAAGTGACCTGGGGGACTTTCCAGAATTTGACTTTGTTCATCTGGTATCACAGAGGATCTGCAATTGAGGAACTGCAAATGTTGTGTATACAAAAGCACATCCTGGAAAGAAGTCGGTTCTTCCCTGCATTTGCCACACATTATATGTAGGCTGTCTCTTAAGGAAAATTATTTTACAGATACAGGTTCCAAAATGAATCATCTGTATTTCTTCACCTTGTTTGGAAAATGAAAGTTAATTTGTGCCATCTGCTCTATTATTTCATTAATGACAAAACATTTTGAGTTATGTTTTAACTAGTTCTTTGAACTTGTAAAAAATTGAAATCTTCAAAATAAATTACCAGATTTTAAGAAAAACAAATATTTATTTTCTATTACTTAAAAGTATTTGTTATAAAAGTTGGAAGATAAGTTTTATATTTAAAAGTAAAACTGAAGTATAAAATTCTTATTACTTTTGTGAAGTCCAGTTTGGGGAAATAGACAAATATTTATTCTGACTGTAATTATATAACTTGAGTCTTCCACTGCATTGGAAGGATATTTGTTAGAGGAAGAATGTTTTTCAGTTAAATTGTGTTGCTTTCATTCTGTAATTGAGATGTCAAAAGCTTCTAAAGAAATATGTTAATAGAATTTTAAGAGTATTACTGTAAAAAATCCAACTCCATTTGAGAGTTAGGAAACAACATTTTGAATTCTCAAATAAAAAACACTTTATTAATAGATGAAAGTTGATAAATTTTTAAAAATTATGTAAGATATTGTCCTGGTTTGGCTAAAACCACTACAGATACCAAATGTGAATTATTAATACTCTCTGTCATTCTAGGCTAGCTGCATCCTATAGACCCTAACAAAAACATCCATTGATTTTAGGCTGTCTCATGTAAAGACAGAACTCATATTTTTTCTAATAATAATGGTAAGAAATGGAAGATACTTTCAAATAATCTTAAGAAGGTCCTCTTGACAGGAGGCTGTAGTCAGGTGGGAGTCAGTCTCTTCTCTCAGGCAACCAGTGACAGGAAAAGAGGACACAGTCTTAAACTCAGCCAGGGAAATTTCAGGTGGGACATTAGAAAACACACAGTAAGAGTGATTGGACATTGGAATGGCTGCCCAGGGAGGGAGTGGAGTCAGGGACGTGTTTAAAACTGGACGTGGCACTCAGCGCCATGTTTTATTTGATAAAATGGTGTAAGGTCATAGTTTGGACTTGATGATCTCAAAGATCTTTTCCAGTCTCGTTAATTCTGTGATTCTCTGTTTCTATGATGTTCTTTGCAAGAATTACTATATTAATAAGCTGTCTTCATCCTTGTTCATTCTTGGGTATGATCATAAAATATTTGAGTATTAGACCAGCTAAAAGACCATGAGAATCACAAGAAAGTCCAAGGGAAAAAAATCCCAAGCCCAATGTTCTCAAAACTAACACAAAACTAGTGCTCAGAATATAAATAGTACAATGAAGAACAGACTACATGAAATATAATAAGGATAATTTCTTGTAGTATCAAAGAGAATGCTCTTCTTGTTTTGGATTTTTTCTTTACCATCTGAGATAACACAATATTGTAATCAGAATAAATTTTTATAGGAAAAAATTAATTCTTTTCCAGTAACTCAATTTCCCTAAGAGTTATTTGGCTTAAAAAATTCTGTAGTTTGCTTGGCAGTTTTTATAATTTCCAATTTATTTTTTACATGCTAATAGACTGCAAGTGGTTGAGTTGATGCAGGGGGCTTAATGAATCTCCCTTTCTTAGGGAACTTCTTCCCTATATTTATAAGAGAGATTTATAATTAACTGATAGTAAATAAGGAACTGTGCATAGACTGCTTTCAACCACTGCTTTCTCTGAAGCTATCAAGTGAGTATAATGGTCATTATTTCTGAGGACTTTAGTTCACTTCAGATGATTTCAGTGTACATCAGGAAATGTATAAAGTAAAATTAATGCTGTTGGTTTTTTTTTTGGCATGAAGAAATTGATCTTTGGGAAGAAAATGTACTGAAGGTCACATGTGAATTCAAGGTAGCAATATAAATAAGAATCTGTTAGCATTTATTTTCATTTCTTATCCCTTGGGTGAAAAAGCCTTCCTAGTGTAAAGATACATTTTTTTTTTCTCTAAATTAATATATTAAAAAATTAGGTGCTATAGATGCAGGGTCACTCTGTGACAGTAGAAAAGCTGCTTTACCTTTTCCAGGCAGCCCCAGCACAGCAATGACAACTGGTGTTTTATAGGTTAGAGATTCATAGAAATTCAGGTAGTAGATAAAACATTTGAGTTTTCTTTCCCCAAGTATTTGTCTTAAATGAGCTAATTCAATAAAGCAAATATTCAATTTCAAAAATGGAATTAAGCAGCTAAAACGTAACACTTATTTTGCTATTTAAAATTTTGCAACTGGGACTTAAATAAGGAGTCTTCAGTCAAGTAGAAATGTAAAAAACTGCTTTAGGCAAGCGTTAAATTTCTGTGATGTTACACATAAATTGTAAAATTTCTGTATCCCTCATGTTCAGATATATGGACTATAATCTTGGAGAAGCATGCATCTTCTACTAATGTTACTGACCAACGTGAATAACTTGATCCAGATTGGGTTGAGCAGGCTGTATAAATACCTAAAAGTGCTCCTTTGCAGTTACTGTAGCTAGCAATTATGTGAATATCACTGAATATGTTTATCAGATCTGCTCAATGCTAAAACCACAGCATCTGCCAAATTCTAAAAGAGACTTTGTTGATGTGTGAAAATAAAAAATAGTAAGTTGACTCTACACAGAAAGTTCATAAATTCAGAAGTGTGTCAATAAGTTGAAAAATGAACAGTAGGATCTAAACCATCCTCAAATCAGCATTTTATTAAGTAATTAGGAGTGAAAATAGGGTCAAAAACCCATGCTGTAGTGCTAAATTACTACTTTCTTTCAAATTTATACTAATTTTCAATTTAGAGGAGAAAAAACAAAGAGGAGTACAGTATGTTTAAATTGTAAGATTTACATTTCCTTTCACTCTAAAGAGAGAAGAACAAAAATTGGAGATGAGGGGGGTAAACTTAAAACATCTTAAGACAGCTAGATGCCTTTTGAAAATCTGTGTTTCTCTTAGAAACACAGATCTTTGAATCGAGAGAGAAAATTTATTTATTGCTTGTCACCTCACATTCCTTCATTGTGGGTGTAGGTGATCCTTCTGTCTTTCAAGGTAATATGATTTGATTGTACTCTTTCTCTTTTCACTCTCTGGCCTATAAACAGGCAGCTTGATTGGGCTCTCATTTGCTGTGCCTTGGGTGGCTTTTTGATCAAATTTTCTCGGAGGGAGGAAAAAAGTAATAATAGTGCAAAGTGTGTGAAGAGAGAAAAGTAAGAGTTACCAAAGGAAAAAAATAGTGTTTATGCTCTTTTGAGATTAAAAGGAGCTATGTTTGCAGAAAAATACAACAGAGAGGTTAAACACTGCTGATATAAGACATTAGTTCACTAGTTTTGAAGCTTGGCAGCTGTGGTTAGGCAATGCCAATACCTAGTAATTGCTTGGAATGATGTGGATCCGAAAGGGGCCACAATTAAAATATAATTTAATTTTCATAAAGTTAGGGCAATAATTTATTTTATAGTTTAAATCATGGAGCTTCTTTTTTTCCTACAAAGGTTTTTTTCAATACTCAGGACTGATTTTCATCTGACAGAAAATGTAAGTGTGAATATCACTGATCAAGTTATACCTGAAGCCATTTCCTAAAAAACAGATGAGAAGTTGATTTATAGAAATGGACTAGATAACCATATCAAGAGCAGACAGTAGCCTGAAAACCAGACCACTTTTGAGAGATGTGATGGTGCTCATAGAAGTTCCAACTTGCTTGTGCCAAGCCAGGATCCTGAAACCAGTCTCCTTGTGCCAGGCTTGTACTGTAGCCACCAGTCCAGTGGCATTTTCTATGTAAGAATCATATAGTGAAAACTCCTAGATTTGGTTTAGGAGCAATATTTCAATATCTTTCAAGAAAATCTGCTATTTGAATTTATTTTATCTGAGAAAAAGAAGTCCACTAAATAATATTAGCACCAGGTGACTATGAGCCCATATTATGATCTGAAAAATGAGAGATGTTTCCACTTGAATTAAAGTGCAAATGAGACTGCATACGAAATTCAATAATAAAGGATTTTATTAAACAACTAATTTGAAGTAGAGAGATAGAAAGAAATAGAAAACAGAGAGAGAAATCAAGTACAAGATAGTTAACATCCACAGGTCCAGTAACATCCCTTTGGTCCTTCATCTTTGGCTTCTCAGCAGTGGAGACCCTCATGTTGTTCAAATTTTTTCACTATTTATACATTTTAGCAAACATAGAAATTAATGCTCTTTGGTTGCACAGTTCTCTAGTGCTAATTAGTCTGCATGCTCAGTCTGTCTCTGGGTCAGTGGGTTCTTGGATTGGTGGGCTGTGAGTCGGTGCCAGCAATCTTCCCCCACTGGAATTATCTTTACTGTGTTTCTTTTTTGCTCCAGACACATAGGACTAATGGTTTTCACTTCATCTGCTATGGGAATCACTTGTTCGTCATCCATCTGTAATATGTTTTGGCAGTAAAAATGATTTGCTATTTATAAATACTAAATTGAATGTAAACAAATTTATCTCACTCTTGCTTATGACTAATTTTTCACAATTAGTTATTGTGTTTCTTTATGCACACAAATGCTATTGTTTCAAAAACTCTGTTGGAAAATGCAGTTATCATCTCGGTTATGGAAAAAGGTTTACCCATTTATCTTGTTGCATTAGGATAAGTAAAGATTTAATGTTTTTTATTTCTGTCTTTGCTGTTGGTTGTTCTCAATAAGTTTGTTAGTATAGCCTTCCTCCCCTCAAAAACCTGAGAGTTTAACCTATCCTGAATCTTCAGCTTTCCTCTTGGACTCAAAATTGAGAAATATTTAATTTATTGTGCTAGAAGTCCTTTCCTGGTGTGGCATGAGTCACGAGGAATTTAACAGTTGTCTTTGCCCTGTTAGATCACATGAATAATCTGGCCAGGAATAGCACAAGACTGCGGGCACAAAGACTGGCTTGCTTCAGGGACATGCAGGACTACATTTGGCAGGTACAATAGGGGGAGCATCCTATGGGGAGCTGTGGATGGCTCATGATATAAAAAGACTCTTTTTACACATTTTGTGAGATAAATTTGTCCACTTCAAGTTTTGCCCCTCACTGGTTGATTTGGCCTTTTCCCTGTCATGTCATGAAATATGCACCAGCTTGCAAACAGTGCAGAATAGCCAGCAATTTTACCTTTGAGGATAGGTATGATTGTGCAATTCAAGTAGGACCTAAAAGCAGCTAATGACCTGACATAATGAAGACTCTTAACAAAAATAAAAGATTACTCAGCCTATTCATTTTTTAAAAATCTAATTTATTTATGGTAACTACTCATACAATGAGAGCTGATTAATCTTATTGAAATGCTTTATATTAAAAGCAAAATAAAAACGTGTGTGGGTCTGCGTATCAAATCAGTTGCTCAAATTACTTGGAAAATGTTTTGTGGTATTTGAAACAAGCCACAGGTAGTGGAGTTTCTGAGCTGTAAACCTTGTGAGGTGAGAGTTAATTTCAGGTTTTGGTCATGTGGGTACATCCTGCTGTTGCTAGGTTATTGCAGCATGAGAACGGATGCTGTGTCTGCGGGTTGCACCAGGGAACAAAATGTTTTCATGTCACATCAGATACGCTGAGACCATGACCTCATCCAACAGTCTTGTTAGCAGTGATGAGCATGATTTAGGTCTGTTCACCCAACAACTCCTCTGAAATATCCTCTCTCAGCTTAGCATTAAAATGATGAGCCCAGTATTAGTATTAGACAAAGCCTTGTATGCATCCTGTACAAAGGCAAGCTGCATCTTTTTAAGAGAAATAGAACACTAAACTAGCTGCACTGTAAACTTTAAGTGTGTTACTAGGATTATCTCCACTTTTCCAAATATTTTTTATGTGCCATGCCACAAATTTATGATTTCCAGTAGCAACAGCCATACCAATTTAGAAATATCTCTTCATTTTAGGTCTAAGAAACAGGTGTAAGAAGAACTGGCAAATAATTGTTAGAAGAGAAATAGAGAGGTATCCCTGAAACTGGTAGGTGTTGTCACCTGTAGTCACCACTGCAGTTGTACAGTTTTATGCTGTTATTTGTGTAGTAGCAAGCTGGTAACTTATCTCAAAAATATAGGGAAAAATACTGCTTTGAGGCAGTGAGTTCAGTGTGACCCTGACAAGAAGCATAGACTGCTCAGCAGTGCCTGTCTCAGGGCCAGTTTACTATGACCACCCTTCTAAAAAGGACTACTGTAAATAATTTGTGTCCAGTATTTCACACCGGAAATAAGTTTCAGTAAAAAATTAAAGTTCTTAATAAGCCATCATGTTTTAGTGACAAACACCAAGACTAAATAGGTAAAAAAATTAATTTAAGAGATTTCTCACTGCATGCTTGCTCAGTAGATTTATTTCTGCTGAATAAAAAAATCCTTGTTTTGGAGGATTAGCTAGGAAAATTGAATTGCTATACTTAATTACACTTGTTTTTTTAGAAATCTTTCCACGTGTCTGTTGTTACTCAAAAAATTTTCCCTTCTTCACCCTGAAAAAATATAGATGTGAAGAGTTGCTATAAGTAGTGGGCACATGAATAAATTTTCATTACCATTAACCATCAAAAAATGTTAAACATTTTATCAGAGTTTGTGTTTTAGACAATAATTTTGGAAAGGACAAGCACCTTCATAAGGCTAGCTTCCCATAAAGAGCATTGGGCTGTGAAAAATTGAACTGAGGAATTTCAGTATTTTTCCACTATTTGCCTAACTTTGAGTAGGCGCTCCATTTATAAATAATTAAATTTGGATGAGATGGATGCAGTGCAAAAAGTTCAGTTACATCAGACACTTAACAGGATTTTCTGCTCAGTTAAGGGGATTCAAATGAAATAGGTGTCTTCCAGCACAGAAGAGCATAGTTGAAAGCAGTTCAGGAATTGGGAAAAACTTACAGAGGTTCCTGGTCACAATATAAAAAACTTTTTTACACAATTATTAGTTGTTGATTTTACCATAAGATTGGATTGGTGCTGAATATAGGACATAAAAAGCTGGTGAGGGTGACAAGATAATTGTGTGTGCCTTGTAGAGTGTGTGTTAACCAAGTCTTCATACACAACTACTTGAAAATCTGAAATGTCCCCTATGAAGTACAATCAGACACAGGGTCTTGCACTGGAGACACATTGTGACTTGATTTGACTTGACATTTTCTAGGTCTGGGCTATGATTTTGACACTCTATGACACCAATGTGTTTTTATTCAATATGACCTTTTGTGTTAGTGCATTCTTTTGGGGCACCAACCTGTTTTTGGCTGCAAATATGTCCAAAGGGACCATATGGCCTCTGTACCATTCACTGTAGTAAAAACCATGGCTATTCACCATGAGGTCCTCAGTTGTTACTCCTGATTTAAGCAACTTAACGTTAGCATTCATTATTTGTAAGGTTACATTTTCATTTCTCTTGAGAGCATTATTAGGAAACATAGAAAAATCAAGAGCAAGCTATTCTATGCTAGGTAAAGTTGTGGTGTTTAGTCCTAATGATTGTGTGAGTTCTGTGCAATGGCAAAGCTCCTCTTGGCAAGTGAATGACTGCACACTCATCCTTAGTTTGTCAGTTTGCGCTGATTATGGTACCACCTGAAACATAACTAACATGAACTTTCTAAATTAGGTGACACAACAGTAGTCCCCAGGCCTGCATATGTAAGGACAAGACCTACCTTGAGTCCTTTTTGGGATGTAACCCAGACCAGTACCAGCCAACTACTTAAGTCTCACTCCAAAATCATTGCTGCTCTTCTTCTTTTCCGCACTTTGATTAATGCTTTGTCCCTGAAAAATTTATTGTAGATGGAGACATGTTGTGTTTGTCTTCTGTCCTTACTAGAAGACTGTGAAGTGGTGACTAAAACAAAATAAATTATGTCTACATCTTGACCCTGGTGAAAATATGCAAAATTGAGACCACAACTTGATCGTCTAATGGCCAACATCGTAGAGAATTATTATGGGAATAAGTCTTCACCAGACAGATGCCCTCATATTTTTTTGTAATCTGCATTGTCCTTCTAGGTCTTAAATTATTCACCTAATTACACTGAAATGAAACCATCTATGGTTTCATTGACTTAGTCACTAGATTATAAAAGCAACATTCATTGCGATTATGCAAATTCAAATAATTCCTCTTTAATACAGCTACAAATGTTCTGCATTACTCTGTTTAGAAAATCTGTGTACACATATATTCAACACATCCATTTCTTCAACATTTTTGGAAAAAAAAGCTGGAAAGCTTGGTTTTGTTAATATTTCACATCCTCCACTGTTCACTAATTTTCAGGATCAATGATGTTTTTGCAGAACATTTCTGCACTAAGCAAATTTCCAGTAATGTTTATAGACAGAGCTTTTTGCTGTGCCTATTGTACATATTTTCCTACCCATGCAAAAAAGCAGGAATGTCTTATTAAAGACTGAATATCAGGTAATTAATATCATGTCACTTGAGTAATAAAACAATTCATGCTGCATTATTTTTATGCCTAACAAGTATAGCTAAAACTTTCCTACAATAAATGAGATTTCTGAGCTTATTATTTTTTGTTTCTTTCCATCATGTCCTCAAAATGATGAGATAGATGAGAGATTTTTTGGGCCACTGAGGGCAGTTTTAGAATAGTGCTCTGGAAAATGTCCCACTCATCATGGCCATTCTACTGATTCATTTCTCAGTCTATCTACTAATTAAAAATTTTTTTCTCTGTTTAAACATGTACTTTGTTTAAATATGATATGCAGTCTAAAGAACATCTATGGGTATGTGGGTAGAATACCGTTGAATTGAATTTGAATTGAATTGAATTTGAATACTTAAGTCCATTAAGTATTACTGATTCCAGAGAAAAACTTCTCTTCTTCAGTTATAGATTTGTTTGTTTGTTTGATTGATTCATTCTGGTAATAGTAGCCTAAAATTCTAAGAAATGTGATAGAATAATCTTCTTTTTGGAGTCTGTTGGTGTGTTTCTTTAGGTTTTTTTTGAGGGGTTGTTAGTCTGTTTATTTAACTTTGTTTTTTCTTAGATACTTTAAAGGTGCTTAGATAAGATACTGAGTCATTGCTGTAAAAGTAAAATTATGAACAGAGGGAAAAAAAAAGTATTAGGATTCCCTGACCTTATCTGAAGTGATGCATTTGATTCATCTATATTTTCATGTTTCAGCAGTTGAATTTTCTTTTGTTTTTAAATCATTTTTCCAGACAAGATATTTGTAGAGCAACAGATTTTATCTGTTTGTTTTGTATTGGGGTTTGGTGAAGAGTTTTTGCTATTTTGTAGGCTTAGTTGTGGGAAATAATGGCTTTACATACTCTCAAGTAGTTCCAGAAGATGTGATTATATTTTTTGTCATGTTCTTTTGTATTGACTTTTCTTTGTGCATTTTCTCTTAGTGAATATTTGTAAAATTTAATTCCTAATAATTTCTCTTGACTCATCTATATCTTCCTGCAGAATTATATTTATTTTATCTATATAAAAATAATTTAATTCATTTTCCTTGAGTTTCAGTGAACATTGCAGCCTTGTGAAACCTATTAAGAAGTCTACTAAAGCTTACTAAATTTCATGTAATCCCACTGCTCTCCTTTTATCAATAAACTGACTTTATTTTATCAGTCGCTGAAGTGTTTTCACATCTGCCTTTATTTACAATTCCAGACTTAATAATGGAAGAATGCATTTTTAGTAACAGTAGGTGGAAATCTGTAATAAAGAATGAAATTATTTTTATTGGTTTTTAACTCCTGTAAGTGGGTATTATGTGTCTCAAAAAGAAGAGAATCTGAACCAAACAGACCATTTAAATCTCTTAGATTTAAACTACTTTCAAATAATAAAACAAAATTTATGATTAGTTTCTGAGACATGAATAAATAGTGAATCAAGAAGTTGCTAAATTTTTTAATGTTACCAGTCTAGGAAAGAGATAATTATAGGTATTGATAGATGTTGACATAGGAAATAGTGATGGTAGTGGAGTAGAGAGCTCTTTCCAAATAAGGACAATTTTTTGGGGGTTCAAGTAAGAAAGGAAGCAAGGATTAGGAGTTCTTGATTTTGAAATTACCATTGAGAGGCCAATCATGGCCTACTGCTCACAGTGCCAGTCCTTACAGTTAGATATACCACTGTGAGTCTGCACTCACAGTAGGGGAAAGTAAATTTTTATCTTGATGAAAATCTGACTCATAGCACTTAGAAGGATATGTGCAAGTACAAAGAGTTGAAAAAATACATTATTCTGCAGATGGAAAAACAAACTTTAATGCGTTTTGTAGAGCTTTTAAGCCAGTTACACATAAGCCAGTTTGAAGTTATGTAATGACAACAGTGAGGTATTTAATACAATGATGTACTCTACCAGTCAGGAAGGGAAACTGTGCCTTGGTACCATACCAATGCAACAAAATGCCCAACTCTACAGCCTGTCAGGGTCTCACTGAATGGCAGCACAGCCTTCAGATGTATCAGTTTTATAGCATCAACAAGTGCTTCAGTTTGTTTCCTGAATGATCTGGAAGTGCTCTGAAAGACCTGTCCATTTTACCTTCAATCTTTCATATTTTGTACTTTTAGATCATCCAGTGAAAGAACTATTTAAATAAGAGTTTAAATAACCCGCAGAGTCTGGGTTTGGACTAACAGGAGTTTCATCTTTTACTCTAAAACCGCAGATTGCTTTATTTCTATTACACTAATTATCTGAATCCTGTGTATGAATGGAGTTTAAAATGTACTGACTTTTCTGTGTTTTGCTACATTTCAGATGTAAGTAGTAAGGTCAAAATCTCTTTCTACAATAAGAGATCTGTAGATATTAGAGTGCATCAAGTTTGCTGCTTTTTCTGCCTCAACCCTTTTTTCTCTCATTTCTGACTTTTTTAGTCATTGAGCTATTTTCTGTGCCAGAATTTGCCACTTTGATTTTTCTAAACATTCCTCTAGCTCAGTGATTTATTGATTAAGAACAGAATCAATTCATATTTACGAAAAGCAAATGATTTTCTGTGGCTTTGACAGTTTTTTTTTGTTTGGCGTCTTGTTACTTTATGACTTTTTTACCCAGAATTTGTTTACTTTTTAGTTATATTTCTTGTTCATGTGTTTATGCTGCCTTCTGACCCTTGTGACTTACACCTGGTACACTTTCATGCTTTACCTGGTTATGTAGCAAAGTCCTGCATATTTTCAGGTTGCAACAGCTTGGGCTGGAACAGCACTTCCTAACTTGCCTTGGCCATTTCCAGTAACATTTCAACAGTTGTGTTTCATGCCTTGGTCAAAGATTATGCTTGTGAAAAGATCTCAGTGGTTGTCTAGAGAAGCCAAAACACTAAATATTATAGACACGGTAATTTTATTTATTTAAATGTTGAATATTTTGCTCAAAATATTGTTGCTTTCACCAAAAGGTATGGTAATGACGATTAAGAGGAAAGGGATGCAAATGCTTTCTGAGAAGAAGAAAAGGATTTGTTTGCTGCGAAGTAATATGCTCCAATTTAAGTCATTTAAGTCATAACTTTTTTTTATTTCAATTCTCTGTTTTCAAAAACTACCAAATTTGTGTTCTACCCTGGAATGAATGCTGATTATTTAAGCTGAACCTTTTCTCTTGTCCCTCTGTCTCTGCCTGATTGTTATCTAAAGAGCAGGAACATAGGAAGGCCAGAGGGACGAGCCTCTGGCACCATGAATTAAAAGGCAGTTGCTGGTTGCAAACCAAAACACTAAGAGGCAAAGCAACAGGCTCAGAACTTGTTTCTGGCTTTCAGTGTCTGAGGTCTTACTGCATTTCCAGAAAGAATCCAATCTTGGGTCTCTGTGTACAGGGTAATTAATTTCATTTTTTATCTTGAAATACATGTATATTTTAATTTACCCTATGGATCAAAATGCTGGCTTTGAAACGAATATTCAACACAAATCTTAC
>JAWWMU010000180.1:36267396-36313845 GCA_035048155.1 Cinnycerthia olivascens
TCAAAAACTACCAAATTTGTGTTCTACCCTGGAATGAATGCTGATTATTTAAGCTGAACCTTTTCTCTTGTCCCTCTCTCTCTGCCTGATTGTTATCTAAAGAGCAGGAACATAGGAAGGCCAGAGGGACGAACCTCTGGCACCATGAATTAAAAGGCAGTTTCTGGTTGCAAACCAAAACACTAAGAGGCAAAGCAACAGGTTCAGATCTTGTTTCTGGCTTTCAGTGTCTGAGGTCTTACTGCATTTCCAGAAAGAATCCGATCTCGGGTCTCTGTGTACAGGGTAATTAATTTCATTTTTTATCATGAAATACATGTATATTTTAATTTACCCTATGGATCAAAATGCTGGCTTTGAAACGAATATTCAACACAAATCTTACTAGATATTGGAATATTTTCAACATTTTTTTTCTATTACTGAAGGTAAATATTTTAGAAATTACTTGATACAAAAAGACTATTTGAAAACTGATAAATCATATATAGATTAATTATGTTTAGTAACTTAAATGATGTATATAATCAATATATAATTATAGGATCATAGAAGAGTTTGGGTTGAAAGGGACCTCAAAAATCATGTTGTTCTAATCCACCTGCCATGTCCAGGGACATCTTGCTCTAGACCAGGCTGCTCGAAATTGCATCCAACCTGAGTTTGTATTTTTCCAGGAATGAGGCATCCATTTGTTTAATGTCAAACATAAAATGTGATTACCTTTATGTTGGTCATATTTTTGTGATTTTTATTTTCCCTTCAGATAGTTGAAGTGTTGTTTGAAATATGCAATTCAACAACACATTTTTCTGATACAAAAATAAAAATTGAACTATATTTATGCAAAAACATGTGGGCATAACTTTAAAAATATGTTTTGCATAAAAAATACCTCCTCGGAGTTTTTACCATCATGATAGACTAAACAGTCTGCAAGCCTGAGGCTCTGAAGAAGAATCTTTTGCTCTCCTGTGACAGTTATTCAAAACATAGCTGGAGGAGGCCAGCTCTCGTGGTTGGACAAGTAGACCATGACAGTCCTTCCCTGAGGTTTAAATATGCTGTACTGACATGACTACAAAACCCATTGTTATGGCTGTGTTCGTTTAAACACTGACCTACTCTCATCCCTTGGATTAATGAACGCCATCACAGCACTTTTATTTTGTGCCTTGATTGAGTAATGATCTCTGGGGCCAAGTGCTGTATGTGTGAAACTACTATTGATCTCAGTGGAAAGAGAAATGTTTTTCTCAAGGCAGAAGAGATGATTAAAAACCAAGAGGAAAACTGAGACATGAGAACCTAAATTTAGTCCTGGTCAGTACATCATTCTCACTCTTCCCTCTCATTCTTGCCCTGAATATCTTTACGGCAAGGATTGTTAGAGGAAAAACGTGATGGCAGCTGGAGTTTGCTGTAGTTTCCTAAGCTAACAAATAATGTCAGCCTTAATTTGCCACTGCTGGTATTTACCACCACAGCACAGTAGTCTGGAGTCTTGTTCAGATCTAACACTTTGGAGAGCTGATGCTTCCTTTCTACAGCATAATTATTCTTAAAAATGCAAAAAGGTTTGTGTCATGAAGGGTACTTTGAAACATTAGAAAGGCTTTGTTTAGTCTTTCTAATGGCTTGTCACATTTAATACAGTGATGCTTTAATGTGGCAATAAAACGAACATTTGTGAACTATTTGGGGAGAAAAATAGAAAGAAAATCTACATTTTGGATTTGAAATCTTATCCAGAGCATGGTCCTTCAGCGTTGTGAAAATGTAATTTTTACATATATATAAAGAAAATGTTGAAATAGTGCTCTCTCTCTTTCTGGAAATAAGTTTAGGCTCAGATGGATCACTGACAGTGAGTTTGTCTTGATCTATTTCAACTAAATTCTTTGTTTAATTATTGTTTAATCTTGCCCAGAGTTTGTCTGGGCAAGATTAGTTTTAGAAAAAAGGACCAGCATAGCTCAGGTGGTATTGAAGATTATCTTGCTGATCTAAATGCTTTCAGTATACTTGCCGACTTTGTGAGTTCATGAGGGGCTCTGGTGAGTAGAGGGACTTGAATGTTTTCCCCAAAATCCAAGTCTGTACTTGCATGAAAGCATGTATTTATGCCAGAAGTTTGGAGGGCTTGAGTTCATCTAGAAGCTAGCTGAGCACTGACAGAATTGGGATGTGTTTTGCATAAAATGTACAAAAACCTCGTCCAAAGATATAAGTCTCTCTGTTACAAGGTGCTTAAGAAACAAAATTTGAATTACTCTACTGGACTTCTCAGTTGTGTTGAGGGCTTGGGGGTTTTGGCCACTCACTCAGATTTGCTCATACATGAAGCTCTCTTCAGCACGTTGAATGGTGTGTAGTCTTACTTGAAATGTATTCCTTGTTCAGCATATTTGCTGATGTGCATTCACATCTCTCCCACAGTCATGGAGACACTTGCAGGATTTTGCAGCCTACGGAAGAGTACAATATTGTCAAATGTATAAATTCTTTTCATGCATCAAAATAGAAATAGCTTGCCTTAGCCATGGGATTTCATGCTTTTATTCCTGCTTCTGGCTGCCATCACAAGCTCTTAGCTTGCTTTTACAAGTGGATGATGTATATTCAGTTTCTTGCTGTGTGACTTGCAAAAACTCTCGCCAGTCTGTTCAAAACGCTGTTAGTAATTTTGCCAGCTATTGCAAATCATTAGATACTTATCTCATGGAGGATTATAAAAGGTAAAACTTGAATTTGTGTCTCTGTAGTACTTTGGTAAGTACAGAGTAAGTAGTTTAATTGAGTTCATTTTCTGATGTCCTTTCAGCTCACTCTAAGAAAATGATGGGAAATACTTGAGCTGTAAAGATTAAAGAAGAACAAGAAGAGATGAAAAAGCTTAGGAAATGCAGGGACTGTGTATTTAAGCAGCACTGACTTAAAAACAAACAACAAAAAATGTTAGGAAACTTGTCTGTCCGTGAGTGCGCAGCAGACCACTACCACTTTAAGCTAAAGCTCTCTGGATGCTGATATAATTTCATTTACAAACAAACATAAACTCAGTAGTTATGGGGGAACAAAATAAAAAGCAATTGTTTTTAGAAGAAAAAAAAGGAGAGAAGAATTTGGCTGCTTCTATAGTTTCCTTCCCTCATCTCAAAATGGAAGTGGTGGAATGGACAGAAGTTCAGAGGATGAAAAAAAGACCTTGGAAAAACCATTGTGCAAAGAACAACTTTCAGAAATAGATGAATGGGTATTTAACTAAAAGTGAAAAGGAACACAAAAGTAGACTAGAGAGGAAAATTAGGGAAAAACTAATATTCTTTGTGTAAAAAAGATCTTGAGAAATCAAGTTAAACTAATAGGAGGCATGCTCAAAAGAAGTAAAGCAGTCATTTCTCATTCAACAGAGCTCATTTATGAAACTCCTTGTCAGTTTGTTGTGGATGGGAACCTTGCATTAACTTCAAGAGGAGGCTGGGTAACTGCTGGAGAATGCATTCCCTGAGCATGCTAGACAGCTACAAATCAAGCTGAGTTGAGAAATAGATGAAAGATGCCAGAGTACTCAAATTATTATCCCATTCTTCTTCCTAGGCATCCACATTTTGGAGGCAAAGTCCTAAGCTAACTAGACTTCAAGTCTAATTTACAGAAGCTTTTTTGTCTCAGTTTTTTGGGGGATTGAGTTTAGATGGTTTGGGGAGGGTTTGTGTAGTTTTATTTTATTTTGATTTTTGGATTTGGTTTTGTTTTTTCAAAGGAGGAAAACAGGTTTATAGTCTCTGAAGAGTTATAATGTCATGATAAAGAAAAGGAAGGGCTAGAAGAAGAAGACAATGTCATCATAGAAACTATTAGTGTGACAACTTGTGCATGCAAGATTTTGTTTATTTCCTATTATGGCCGATATTAAAATCTTACAAGACCTGCATAAATATATTCATGATTTTTGGTGTAAGATTTTTTTAGTCTAATTATTTTTAAAACAGTTTCCCTTTCTTGTTTCTTCAAAAAAATATCTTTGATGAAAAAGAAAAAATAAATAAAGCCATAAAACCACAAAAGCCAGCAAAACCCAGCTGTTTTCCCAAAGAAAAGCAGGATTGGCTCAGGCAGAAAGATATTTTTAAATGATTTTAATAGACCTCTGTTTTGGAAGCATTGACATTGATTGCAGTGGGAAACAGCATAGGGCCATTAATATTGTTTACCTCTCTTCAAATCACTGATTACTTTTCTTGAAACTACTAATGATATTCAAACTGTTGAGCAGTGCTTTTGAACCATGTACATCATGAAATTGCTCTGCAAACATCGCTGTGGTTTTGCACAGCGCGGGACAGACGGGCACTTGAAACTGCTCTGTTCCCCTGCGTGACAGGGTGTCCCACTGAGTGTCCTGGCAGGAACCCTCATGTTCTCCTGATGGACAGCCTTGTGTGAACAACCAGCAGCAAGTCCCAGAGCAATGACTCCCAGGGCTGGAGTAGAGTGGTGGGCTCCAATTGCATGCAAAGCCGGTCATAAACTTTGGAAAAAATAAACTGGGCCTGTGGAATGAGGCTGGATGTGAAGCTGGGAAAAACAGTGGATGTTTGACCACAGGTTGAAGAAAAGGATGCCTGGGGGACTTGTGCTGTGGTGTGCTAGTGCTGAATAGAAGATGCAAAGGAGTGGGTGGGGGGAAAGGATAAGGGTGATAAGTGTGGGATATTTCCCTTCTGTTGTCTAGTAGGCTCTTTTATGTACTGAATTAGGCTGAACATTGCTGGCTGTAGGAACTGGCAAAGATGGATGACTAATTTCACATGTTGAAGAAATAAGAAAAATGTGTTTGGCCCAAGTACAATGAGATTAGAATTGAAGATAGCAATGCTATTTTTCAGTCTGAATGTTGTATGTTTTGGAGATGTGACAGTATAGACTTGCAATTGTGTGATGACCTCAAATATTTCATAAGTATTACTTTTCTATGTTTAGCTGTCAAAGCTTAGACTTACTGTGTCAGCTCATTGCTGGCAGCCTACTTGAAAGTGAATAACAAACAGCTTCTTAGAGCATCCCAGAATGGGTCCTTAGGCTGGCTTCGTTCTAAGATTTAAGTATGCAAAAAGAAAACTTAAGAAAAATTTTAATGTACAAGGTTAAAATTCTGAACTCGACAATATTTTTTGTTATTTTTGTTAATTGTTAAGATTATGGATGAGAAAGTTTACTGTTATATGGCCTTAACTCAAAAATCTCCTTATTGTCATAGAAGATCCTTCAAATGCTGTTTTATTCTAGTGAAAAAAATGCAGCATTCTATATTCTCTAGGCAGTATAATTTGTTTATCATGAGTTACAATTCTGTCCACAAAATCTTACAGCTCACAGAACAAACATCAATCTGCTATGTGATGAAAAAAGAAATTATTAAAATTAAAACTCTTGTTTTCACACTACAGTTTAGAAATAAATCATACTAGAACCTCTTGTTTCTACATTGATATAGTCTAGAAATATTATATTTCACTTAATAGATTTTAGAAGAAATGTTTACCTATTTGGGAAAAAACACTTTACTTTTTGCAAAAACTTCAAATGTAAATGCCTACTTTGTTTATGGAAAATATTCACAAAAAGATGCAAGTGCATACACCTTGGTATTATGCAGTGTCTTTTTTTTTTAATTGCTTCATGGATGAGTTCTCTTGTTTTGTTTGTGGGTGGTTAGGGTTTTCATTTGTTCTATTTTTATGCATTATCAAAAATTGAGCTCAGTTCTATGAACTGAGTTTTTCAAAAGAGCTTAGAAAAATGTGGGAACATCCCTGTTCTCATTGATTAATGCAAGCTGATGTTATTGCTCAGGTTACTATATCTGATCTTTGTCATGGTGATATATGTAATCTATTTAACTGTTCCAGCTGCACAAAGGCTAGAATAAATGAATATGTCTCTGTATGGTTGACAAACACTTTGATAATTTTTCTTATTTATTTAACTTGCCAAGATAAATTTGAAAAAGAATTTTTTATTCCTCTGAAAAGCAATTGAAACTCATCGAAAAAACATCCCTAGAGACAATGTGAAGATGTTTAGATGAGGCACTTAGGGACACAGTTTAGTGGTAGGTTTAGCAGCTGTAGCTTTATAGTTTAACTCAATGATCTTAATGGTAATTCCCAACCTAAATGGTTCCATGATTTATTTCTATTACACGTAAAATTAGGTAGCAGAGTATAGTTATTGTGTTGAGGCTTATAGTAAGATCCTATTAAAAATAGATGTCTGGGTCCGGTAGAAAGGAAAATGTAGCAGGAAAGAGGAGGGAAATATCAGGAGATAGTATCAGTATTTTTTATATGTTTGCTAATATTCAGACACAGTTGCACCTGAATTTAAAGACTCTTCTGTCGCTGAATTTAAAGACTTCTCAAGCTATTTTGGTTTTATTTCTAAGTAAAAGAGCTTCATTCACTTAAGAGTCTGGAGCAGGATAAAAAGTCAGAAACTGTTGCCCTTAAAAGTATGCCAACCTAAATTTAAAAATCTTTTTACTTAATAGTGGATTAGAAACAACTATTCATGAAAGCTGACTGAGAAGTCAGCTGCCATTTAGGTGCCATGCTCTTTCCTGAACAATAGACATTCTGTGCTGTTAAAAAGCACAGTAACTGCACGTTCTTTAATTCTATAACAAGTTATTGACATAATGTTTGTGAATGGGCTGCTTGCATACATTGTTTGGAGAGCACTGACATATCTCCCTGTTTAACACCCATTCAAATTGAGTCCAGACGATGAACCTGAAACTTGCCAAGGTGTCAGACTGTTTACCATAGTAGTATTCAAAATTTGTTCTGTGATGATCTGTCTGAAATAAATACCATAGAAGGTTGAAACAGTTGAAGCAAGAAACGATGTCTGGAAACTCATCCAATCTCTGTGCCTAAAGCAAGGGAGCATGGAGCCATTTGTCCGGGTTCTGCACAAACAATGGCTTTTGAATATCTCCAAAGAAGGAGACTTTGCAACCTCCATGGGCAGCCAGTGCCAGTGTTTTATCACCCACCCTCACACAATTTGTTTTTTTTTCCCTAATGTTTAAACAGAGTTTCTAGAATTCCAGTTTCTGTGCATTGCCTCTTATCCTGTGTCTAGGAAATCCTGAGATTAGTCTTCTCTACCACCCTCAACAGACATTTATCAACTTCCTGCTCTTCTACTATGCCTTTGTTGGCCTGGGAGGAATAGAACTGGACATAAAATGGCTAATGCATCTCACCAAGGCTGAGCAGTGGGGAAGGATCACCTCTCTCCATTCCCAATGCTCTGCCTGTGGCAGCACTATCTGGTGCTGAGTTGTTCCAGCACGCCTCTGCCAAGCCCATGGGATCTATAGCCCTGTAACACAGGGTTATAGAGTAACTTTGTCTAAGTGTCTTGTCTAGAATAATCTAGTCTAAAGTGGCAGAATAATAGGAGAAGGAATGAGTGTCTGGGTATCTAAATAGGTGTGTAATATGGGAAAGGTGGCAGCAGCAATTCAAGAAGGAAAAACAAAAAAAATAAGTTGGTGAAAAATACCATTTAGGAAACTAATAAATGCCTTCTTGAAATGTTATTGCCTTAGCAAATCTTTCTCATGAATATGTAGAGATTTCACTTTGGGACTTCAGATTCTGAAAACTACAGCTAGTACCCTACTATGTTGATAAAAATTATTGCTTTAAAATTTTTCAGGATAAGGGGAAAAATGTTATGCACTGCCTGAACCTGAGTGTTAGCATATGCGTATAAAGAAAGAGAAAAAAAAAGCAAGCAAACAAAAAGAAAAGGCAGGAATGGATGCAAAAAAGAAGCAGATATTAAAGATGTTTGAAATTGATCTTATTTAATGGCAAAATTGTGGCAGTTGTGCCCATCTGTTTGAGGCATTTTTTAAAAAAAATATTTCTATTCAGATTTCTATTAGTTGTTTGATAATGTCTTTACTCTTATTTGTGTGTTGTACAGGAATTGTATATTTATATGAGAACTTGCTACAGTGTAACAAAATCGATTTTGTTGTTATTTTTAGTCTATCAAATTGAAGAAGTCTATACTGGTACTGGTTAATTTAGATAATTTCTGTCTACCTAAGCGTGTTAAATTGCAGTCTGTTTGGGACAGCTGGCAGTGCTTGAGAGCTGTGTCCACCATGTTTTAGAGTTCGCAAAAACATCACTTATGTTGTGATTCAATTCAGAATGACACTACTTTAGTAAAACAAAGAATTTTCAGAAATTAACTCTAAAAACTTAAGTCCAGTATCTGTCTGAAATAATTATTTGGTTATAGCTTTTCTTGCATAATTCTTTAGACTATTTTGGCATTTAGCAATGCTGAAATAATGCTAGAATTAAGCCACTTTGCTCAAGAATGTGTTTTGCTTCCATAAAGGGAAGCAGTATGTGTTGAGGTTTCAGATTGTTTGCCATTATTTATTTGGAAATTTGTGTTTAGACGTTAACAATCACACTTACATAAAAAATACAATGAAAAATGGTAGTGGTTGTTTTCAATTGCTACTACCTGCACAAAAAAAAAAACCAAACAGCCAAAAGCAAAGGAGGGTTGGAAGGAATTGGAAATACTTAATGCAATTGGAGTAAAAAGTGACAGTAAAATCTGGTGTCCTTGTGGGCAAACTTTCTTCTGAAGATGTGGTCTTGAAAGGTCTTAAAATTTCTCGTATGTGATATGTGTCTTGAAGATTTTATTTTGGTGGATTTGCAGTTAGTCTTACCAATCAATATTACCTTTAGATATCAAAAAGGAGATTAATCTGACACTGGAACCAGATTCTGTCTCCAGCAGTTTTATAAATCACATGAATGAGAACAACAATAGTTATAAATTTTGGACTCAATCTATTAACTTGGTAGAAAACTTTGGAAATATGAAATCAAACCCAGATTTGCACCATACTGTGCATAAGGATGTTGCCAGTAGTCCATGATCTAAGACATAAGCCAGCAGTTTCAAGCCTCCTGAAAGTTTACGTTGTTTTAGAGAGGGCAAAGGATATAGAGCTGGGTACTGACCCAGCTGCTTATTTCTCAAAAAGTAGTTGACACCAGGCATAAATTGTTCTACAGTCAAAATTAGTCTAAAACTTACAAAGACTTAAATTCAGAAGCCATAAAACATTTTGGTGACTTTTTTCAGAAAAATTCATCTGTTAATGGTTTTTTATTGTTATTGACGTAATCATTTTTAAGGTCCTACTATTATATAAAATAATTTTATTCTCTCTTGTTCTGTGCTTCTACAAGCCAAACTTCAAAATTAATGTTAGTTTTATGCATTGTTATGGCATACAATAATAGAAAAAATACTGATCTAAATATTACTCAACAACATCAAAGCTGAGACTGCTTGGAGAACAATTAAATTTATTTGTCCCTCTCTGCCTTCAAATTTGTTGGGCTTCTCTTTTGATTTAATTTCCTGTTCTTCATGTATTTTTTTTTCATTTTACATGTTGCTTGGCATTCTACATTTATTATTCTAGGAATAGCTCAATTTTTGTGCTACTGTAATAAAACAACAAAAATTCAGAACACTCCATAATTTATTCTTGTTTTATGATAATAGTATTAGACTGCCTGGCATAGAATATTCTGTTATAGAGCTACCCCAGATCACACCATATTAGCAGGCTACATTTTTCACTGAAGACAGTATTGATCATAGAAGCTCTGTTCTAAGATGAAGAGTCACATGCCATGTTTTAACTACACTTTTGTACAACACTTCCCTTTTTGTTTTTTCTGTCCCACACTGATGGTTCAACCAGCAATCTGATTGTTTGAATGTCCATCATAGATTTTCTTGGGGACTTTTTTTATCTGACTGTTGAGCACTTGAGGTGCTTTTAAACCGATCATACAGTCTTGCTACAGCGTTTCTAGCTTTTGGGTGAAGATAAGAACAGTACTTTTAATACTCCTTAGTTATAAACTGTAGATTCATCTTGCAGATCTCAGCTGAATCCATGTCAAAGTACCAGCGGACAGAACTGAGCAGCACTAGTTGGGAAGACACAGGCTGTGCTATGGTGGCCTCAGTCTCTGCTCCAACAGCAGTGAGGCAGAACATGCCATCTGAGTTGCTGTCTGTAAGGAATCTTGGAAATCCCTCCTAGCATAAACATCTCATTTGTGTGTCCAGCTGGACAGAGCTGGATTAGCCAGGTTGTTCACCACCTGGAATGGTTCTGCGAAACAGGGCATGGCAGATGGCTCTGCAGAAGCAAAGCTTCATCTCTCTGCCTCCAGCACAGCTGTGGCTCTATAATTTCAAAGTCATTTGGAGAAGTTAAGAAACCTAGAACACCTCTGCTTTTCCAAGCTCTCCTTCTGCTTCAGACTGTTAGATAGCAAAGTACACTCTGAGAATGGAGTGATTGCAAAAAAAAAAAGAGACACTAAAGGGAAGATTCAATATTTACAGTTCAGCAAATTATAAGACATTCCTGCTGCTGTGAACTGTCTAGTGAGTCTAGAGTGCTACTCACACCGTGACTTTCTGGAGTGGTGCTTTCACAATACTTTTTCTTTCTGTCCTTGGCTTCTCTAGATTTACATATAACTTTCAATTTTTCTTTTTTGAAAGATCTGTTTTACAAACTATTCCTTTATAGATAATAATTTTGGCTTCCCCTGTCCGTCAACCCCCCTCCCCTCCCCCCCCCCAGGAATCTTCTTTCAAGTTCTGACTCTCTTAACTTATTACAGTTTTATTTTCTGCTATAAAAATTCTACTCTGCTCTTTTCAGTGTTTCTTCTCTTCCTCTTTTTCTTTCCCTTTTTTCTACCTTTCATTGTGTATCAAATTGGAATTGTCACAAAACACACTGATTCCTAGTGGGAATCAAAATCAAGCACTGTCTCTCTTAAAATGCCATCACAGGTGAAATAAATTTCATGAAAATACATACAATTACAAAATAAATGCTATTTAGCTTCTTTTCCTGCGGTGTTTTTGGAATTTGGAATGACTTGTTAATGATGAGCTGTTGAAACCTTGTCCTCAGTGTTAGAGAGCACAGACTAATCAAAGAAAGAGTTAAACTATGTGGAATTATACAAAATGATTCTGGAATTGCATTTCCTATTATCACAAGATGTCAAAATCTCCATATTTTATTGTCATCATCGTCCCTGCCAATCCCGAATGGATTACTCAATAAATGTGACAAAATAACAAGGAAAAGAAACAAACAAACAAGCAATTAAAAACCCCAACTGCAACCAGCTGGCATTTAAGAAAGCCTTTGTTTATTTGCCAGATCTTGCCTTTTTTACCTTTGAGAGAATTAATTGTCCATAACAGTACCATAAAGTTAGTTTATGTTACTGTGATGGGTATTCCTTGATTTTTAGAGCACTTGAAGCTGTGAAAGAGTGAGAAATTGGCCAAATTCTATTAGTCAGGCAATATTGCACATAAAAATAAGTGACACCATAATTCCTATCTATGCCTTCAGACCCATCCATGACATGACACCAGCACAGATGGCAATGTTATAAAACAATAAACCCCGTAGGAAGCCTATTGCCATTGGAATAGGTGAGGATCACTAATCAGTACAGAAGGGTTGTCCTTCTGTCCAAGTGCCTCAGTCTGCAACAGAAGCTCAAATCCATGAAACTTATTTATCCATTCTTCTTGAGTAATTTCTAATGCTGGCTGACCACAACTCTTGCTTAACCTTCAGGGAAAAAAACCCATGCATACTAAATCTCTCCTGATTATTTTGATGTACAAGCACCATAGGCCCAGATTATAAATATTTTTAGAAGCTTAATTCATACTGATTTAAGTAGGGCTATGTATCTAAGCAACTTTGACATTAGCAGAGTTCCCTTCTGTTCTTTATTGCAAACAAAATGACTAGTGTCTTATATTCCGAGTGAAATTGCACAGATTAAAACATGGAACTTTACTTTTTTCTTTCCTCCTTTCTTAAAGAAGGAACCACAATTCCATACATATTTTTCTTGTCCTTTTGGAAGAATCAATTTGGTTCAGTCACAATATATACCATAATAATATTTTTCTTTCCAAGGAATATGTGCTATATGTAATTCCCCATTGATGGGAATTAGTGAATGAACTTCTTGCTTTTCTTGAGTACAAAGCAAAAGCTTTTGTTTTTCCTACTAAGCTACTTAATATAACCTACATTTTTTCCTCACTCTTCCAATTCTTTCCCCCATGCCACTGCAGGGGAATGAGGAAGCATCTGTGTAGTGCTGAGCTGCCTACAGGGGTTAAACCACAATGACCGTGTGTGAAATCTGTGTACTGTGAATACTTTTAGGAATTTCATGAAAAATTGTTGGTAAATAGAGATTTTGAAATAGTAACAAAAAACTGGGTTATTTTTTCCTTCTCTTTTTGAAAGGAAGAAAAGCTTATGAAAAACCCTATTGCAGATTACTCAGCAATTTCTTTTAGAAATATAGCTGCATTTTTTATCTTCTGGGACAATGTACTTTAAACTTTTTCATTCGGCATAAATAATTTCTCATTGTGTTCCAAAACACACTGACTGGCTCAATCTGCCGTAATGTATTCCTCAATCTCAGTGAAAAAATGAAATTTAAAACATGGAGGCATAAAAACAGAAAAGATCTTTGAGAGGCCTAGAAAAATATCTCTGTCAGGAGAACAGGAAGCCAAGATATTTGCAAATGAAAAAAATAATCCAGAACAGTAGAAGGAAAAAAGGAGAATTTCTGATTTTAACCTTTAGGAAAAGCTGAAGTGAATTTCAAGTTTGAAATAGAATCTGAAAACAGGTAATTGGAGTTTATTCCGATTTTTCATCAAAACTTTTAATAATTTTCACTTTTTGTCAGTCTGCTTTGTGATTTTTCTTCTATGCCCTGACAACATCACAGAGAATACCTTAGCATATGAAGTGTCAGGCTTATAATTCATTCCCACTTTGGCTATATATGTGGTTAGAGCCTTTATAATGATAAAAGTAGTTTGTTTCAAATCCAAATCCTTTTCTTCATTAAAAAACCTCATTGGTTTGCTATTAAGTGAACAGATAAAATACAAATGTCAAATAAGGTCAGGAAAGTTGTAGTCAGATTGAATTTACTAAAAGCTATAGAAATAAAATGTTTAACTTTCTTTTAGTTTTTGTTTCATATGTTCTGTGCATATACATTTATATGAATTTATGGGCAGCACTAATCCAGACAAAGAACAGAGGAAGTAAAGAAGGGAAACAGCAGTGGGGAAATGGAGGTTAAAAGAGCTGTCAGTAAATAATAGAAACACAGTTAACATCTTAAATAAAAGATCAGCATGATAAAGTTGTCCTGGCAGCTCTATCAACATGACATAGAAGAGGATTGTGTTTACTCTTGGACTTGTAGTTTCTGCTGTGGTCAGTGCTGAAAGATTTTTCTTGACTCAAAATGTTTCTTTCAGTCACAGGCAATTTCTGGTTTTACTTTCTGGATGGATTGGCAGGCCAGCTGCAACAAGACAAGGATGGCCTTGCTCCCACGGTCCACAGAAATGGGGTTATGTATGTCTCTAAGAAGGTATTTGCCTGTTCTGTGGTTATGTACAAGGGAAAACTAAACATTTTAGTTTGTAGTTTGAAAAGATGCTTCCTTCCAGTGCTGGCAATAGCTTTCAAACACCTGTCTACTGTGCTGTTAAACCATTTGTATTTCAAAAACAGAAGCAGTTGAAAAAGGATAAACTCTCGTGAGCGGAAAAAATGTGTGATAAGTTTTGATGCACAATGTGCTTCATGCTTTGTGCAGGGAGAGGAAATTTGAGACACTTGGTCGTGATGAGGCTCAGCAAGACTTTCTCAAACAAAATTTTAACTGCCAGATGTGCTTTATCTGTGTTAGATGGGAGAAGAATATAAATGACGTCTAACACCTGTGTGTGCAAACAGACATTTCTGATAACAGTTTTTCACACTCAGTGTGTTTGTAGCATTTAGCTATGTCACTTAGGGAAATTGCATGACTATTCCAATATGTCATTAAAGAATGACTTGGAGCTAGGGATTTTTGATTAATTATGCTACCTGTAAAAGTAACCCAAATTGTAGAAGAAAGTTTAGGAATCCTAGGACTTGACAGCTGAATCATGCCTTGTGTTCCATGAGTGTTGATGGCAGCAGTTGCTATGAATCTCTGATATTATTCACTCACCCGTGCTCATCTTCATTAGAAGCAGTACCATTTCCAGCCTCTGAGAAAATGAGGCATTATTTCTGCTTTACAGGAAAGTCTACTATGTATTGTTTTGTGATTGATTAAGGAAAATATGGCATATGTCAGGAAAGTAGAAAGTTTCACAATGATTACCCTTTGAAAACCCAAGTCCTATTACAGTAATAATATTTTCACTTTTTATTTATGTAATTATTTAATTTATGAAGTATTAAAATTTTAAGTGCACTGGCAACATAAAGCATTAAGAATCCATGTAAACTACAATGAAATGAGAAGAGTGAAGACAGAGGAGAAGAAATTAAAACCTACCACAGAAAAATAGCTTTTACTCTTCTTGCTGTTCTCAGTAACTCTTGGCAGGACTCCAAGGCTATTCTGATGTTTCACTGGCTTTTATCTATGTGTTTGGCTGCATATGTAAGAACTGTTATATTTTATTGTGGGGATTCCATTCCCAGTATTTTCAGAAGATTCAGTGTTAGAAAAATGAGAAAATCCTTCTGGAACCGGTTGAATTTTTTTTGCTCTGTATTTCCACTGAGAAAAGTAACAAACCTTATTTAATAAGCAATTATAACATAAATTAAATATAGTGATATTATTTATCTAAAGAAGGTAGAAAACCAAATGGCCCTTTATGAGACAAAAGTGCAGCAATTTACATTAAATTGATAATTAAAAAGCAATTGCTGCCAAAGAAATACAGCAGGATTTTTTACATTTCCGATTCTTAGCTTTTTATTTGGTTTTGTTGTTCTTCGAAATAACCCCATCTTTTCAAACACCTTTAATCCTCAGCAGTACACTAAGAACATCTGTTCCTGTTGCAGGTATGTGCTGGGAAAAAAAAGCCAATGCTTGTTTCAGTGACATGAACTTTCATTTTGTGCTACTTCTTATTAGAGATAAACAAAGTTAGTCTTTTTGGAGATGGTGAGAAAGAGTTGCTCTAGTTAAAGAAAGAGAATTGAGAACTGGGCTGTTTGGTTATCAGAAAGCTTTGGCCACAAGAGAGCTTCTTTTCTTACAGCTTTTGGCAAAACCATTTTGTTATTTTTTAATGGGGGACAAATAAATGTAGATTTTTGGACAATATTTTACATGCATATGGGAAGAGAAATATATTGTTGGAAAATAGATATAGAGTATACTCACTGGTCACAAAGCATAAAGTAAAAGGCCT
Source organism: Cinnycerthia olivascens (assembly GCA_035048155.1). Taxonomy (NCBI): domain Eukaryota; kingdom Metazoa; phylum Chordata; class Aves; order Passeriformes; family Certhiidae; genus Cinnycerthia; species Cinnycerthia olivascens. Next base: position 36,282,838 of record JAWWMU010000180.1, read on the forward strand.
GTTTGGTATCTCTACTGGTAAAGCTTGTCCTTCATTTAGACATTTACCATACAGGAATAAAATTAATTTTTAGACACATTAGTCGTGTTTTGAATTTATCAGCTGAGGGCATGAGTGAAGAAAAAAAAATATTGGAAAGTGGTGGCAAGGTCATATAATGAAATTGTAGGCCAGGTAGAAATGGATTTTTAACTACTACAAGGAATAATCTTTTTCTACAGATATGAGGCCTTCTGAAGTCCAATTTTACCATGGTTTTACTAATAAAAGCAAGTGCTGCCAGTTTAACTCTGATAAAATATTGAAACAAAATCTTCTCTTTTCTTAGAGAAAAATATAATTACACGATATGTATTCATGGGTTTTATTTTTAATATTCTCTTTCAAAGTGGGTTGGCAGAGTGCAGAGATTAGAAATAATTAATATTTTCCTTTATTGACAATATAAGGAAATCCTCAGAATTTATAAGATTGTTGCACCTAATATATATGACTTGTTCCAGGTCTTTTCTAGCAGCACAGGAGGGATAGAGCTGGACTTGCCAAATTTAAACTGTTCAGAGCGAATTTTCATATGGATATCGGCTGCATTTAGAGACATTTGATCAAGGAGCTGACTGCTTGGGCCTACGAATGAGCTGGGTTTGGAATGCAGGTGGGCAATATTTGCTATGTTACCACTGGAAATACAGAATTCCCCACATAAACCTATTTGTACATTATGTTAAAGTTCCAAAAATTTCAATTTTATACTCTTTGGCTGTAGACAATGCCTCTAAAACTGGTACTGGATTTTTTTTGGTATTTTTATTGAAATTTTTTGAATTTTGTAGGCACTTTGGTGGGTACTAATTTTATTGTCATCACTTGAGGGAGAGTTATTGCTATAAATGATAATTTAATGACTGCATTTTCTCAATATAATGTGCTGAACAATAGAATGAAAGCATACATATTATTCTGTAACTTCACTTTGTGGCTTCTGATATGCTAAGTTCCAGATTACTCTTCTAACTTGGAAGAAAATTGTTTGAACAGGATGTTAGAAAAAGAACAAAAGAGAGAAAGGCCCATTTACTTGATTAATAATAAAATGAATAATAATGTTAAGCAGAAATTGATTACTTTTAAAAAGCAAACAAAGATATGAAAACATGATTTCATATTGACCCATGTCAAAAAATGCACTCACCGAGGTTGAAGGTGTTTCCTGAGCTCGCACAGTGCTGCCTCTCCATGGGCACCTTCTTGGTTCTTCATCACCATCTGACTTGATCAAACGAATTCAGCCCTGCTTCTGAAGCATTTTTGAATGCTACAGAACTTCTGAGTTCTGTAGCATTCATCTTCTAAGAATTTCTTAGCTGGAGGTTCTTCTGCACTCAAAATTCTGAAAGAAAGGAAAAGATAAAGGTCAGATGTTCTAAGCAGTCATCTGAACATGAAGTTAAATGAGAGTAAAAACTAGAAAAACTCACTCATTTCATGATTAAAACCCAGTTTTAATTATCTTTGCATGATTAGTATTGATCACATCACTACTGAATCAACATGTTTCTAACTTTACATTGTAATTTTTCATAAAAAATTTTAATTGAAACTTTGTGTAAATAACTGATGGTTGGTCAATATGAAGAGCTTTTATATTATACCTTAAGCCATAAACAAAACAACTGAAGCCTGAAGATAAATATTGATACAAGTCTTTTTATGAGAAGCACAGGCAAAATATTCTTGGAACAAGATGGATTATCTCATAAGCATAAACGGCATCTAATAGCTAAGGCAATAACTTGCACGTAACTTCAAAGTATTCATTACTCAAAACTCATTAGATTGATTCTTAAGTCTTTGCAGAGTTATTTAAATTGGCCTTTGTAAACCTTCTTGCCTTCTAGGTAAACCTAGAATCTCATATTTATTTCCTTGTTACATGTCCAAAGATGAACTTAGATATTCTGTTATTCCTCTCTAGCTATCAACAGATAACTTTTGACTGGGGAAAAGATGAATTATAGTTTTGCAAAAACAATTTATGGTGATAAATTTGTGCGCATTTTCCACAAAACAATTGAGATTAATGCAAATAGATGGGCTAAAAATGATTTGTCAGACGTAGTAATTTTTCTTACTTATATGATCTTTTTTTTTGTACATACAGCCTTAACTTTAAAGAAAGCAACTCTCTTGAGATAAGCGATAGAGTATTTAAAAAAAAAAGAACTTGTAAAAAAAAATACTGTTTTGGACATGACATGTTTCTTACTGCCGAATATATAAACATTATGAAACTAGACAAAAAAATTGTTAACTATAGTCTGAGTCATGACAGCTGGAAGAAGTTCAAAAGGATATCAATATATTTATAAATATATACTTTTAGCTGTAACTTAAGACATCTGTTATTGATATAGGCATTGTATTATTTTATATAGTAACAATTTTGCAGTTATGTAATTTTACAGTAATTAGTATATTCCACAGAGAAAGTTTTTTTATAAAGCGAATCTTCAAATTTTCAGTTTGAAGGCAAATGGTACCTGCAGACTTGTGTATTGATGTGGTTTTGGTTTTTGTTTTAAAATATTACTTGAATTCTGTCTCAAGTAGTCTGAAGATTTTGACTGATGCATCATGTCACACCTTTAGAGCTGATAAGACAGGTAGGACTGTGAAAGCAGTTCTGATGTAGAGTTGGGTTTATTTTTCATATTATATTCATAGAATGTGAATTTCTTCTAATTTGTGATGTGGAAGGGAATTTCAAAATCTAGTGTAATTACTTGAAAAGATTTCAGCTGTGACACTTGCTGGCAATAATTACATTTCTTCTCCTGATGCCTGAGAGACATCACTTCTGAGTGCATGATATGTCTGTGGCACTTGGGAAAGGGGCAATTCTGTTCATACTTGCAACTCTCCATAGTATCTAACTGCAGGTGTTCACTGAAAGGTTTTGGCAGTGTGAGTTTTTATTACGACACATTGATTGAACTGCTACACACAGCTGATTTTTAATGGCAAAATGTAGGAGGACATTGCATCCATTAAACTTAATGATTATGTACATGTGAATATTTGAAAATATTCCAAGCAAAATTGGTGATCCAATTTCTACAAGTATTTCATCTAATCAATTCATTGTTAAAAATGTTCATAAGGTTTGGTTTTGACCTAATGCTGTTGTTCACCATTCAAAGTCAGTTTTCAACTTAAAAATCAGATTGGAAATATCTTGATTGTGAGTACTTACCAAACCAAAGAAAGAAAAAATACAATGTAAACAACTGAATATGTCTATTCATTGGTGATGTGGTTCTGAATAATCTATCCCAGGTAAAGAAAACCAAACTCACCACATACAAAAGATCCATTAAGTTCAAAACAAATAGAAATAAAGAATGTTGCCCAAGATACAAAATCAAATTGCACCCTGGTTACAGATAAGTCATTGGAAATTAAGTTGAAAAATCCATATTATATCTTCTTTATTATCGAAAGTTGAACATAGAAAAATGGTTTTGTGATTGGGGCAATGGACCAGAAAATAGGCAATTCTAAGTTTAATCACTGTTTCTGCCTTGCCCTCCATGTATGATACAGACAAAATGTCTTTCCTTCTCAGGTACATAAAATCACAATCACAGATCTAAGACTGTCATAATCATGAGGTGCAACCAACTGGTTTGAAATATGTATTTTGACTAAATAGTAGTCATAAGTTAAACTTTGATTCTCAATGAAAGCAACTATGCATGAAAAAAACAATTCCCTTTTATGTATCATAGCCACTCCTCTGGAAAACAAAACAAAAGCTTACTCTGCTGTGCTGACTGATGTGAGGATATTTTTAAAGAGAAAATGTTTGCTGATAATTTTTTTAAGTACAAAATATTTTTCTTTGTATTTAACAGAGTATTGTGGGATTACACCTTGTACAGAAAGTTAAATAATGTTGTTGGTCTAATAAAAAACCTTAAAAGTTAATTAAAACACAGCAAAAATTAATTGTGGTTAGTCCAAGTGCTAATACTCACTGTCCAGATTATCTAATTAACACAAAACAGAAGTCATTAGCAATACGAGTGTAAATTGTTAGTGAGAAGCTTATTAATATATATCTCTATAAGAATGGTGTCGTGTTTGCCCTTCTCATGCCTCTCCTGATGGTCAGGTCACCAGTAACTGTCCCCTTGAGAAGGCAATGCAGAGACTTGTAGTGAGCTGCCATCACTCCCAGTTGCTGCGGTCTTGTAATCACAGAATCGCAGAAAGGGTAATGCTGGCAGGGACACAGGGGGTCACCTGGGCCAGCCTCCCTGCTCCAGCAGGGTCACCACAGAGCACATGGCACAGGATTGTGTCCAGATGGTTCTTGAACATCTCCAGTGAAGGACACTCCACAACCTCTCTGGATCATCTATTGATCACTTACATGACAAAGAAGTTCTTCCTCAAGTTCAGATGGAACTTCCTGTGCATCATTTTCTGCCCATTGCCTCTCGTGCTATTGTTTGGCACCACTGAGCAGAGTCTGGCTCCATCCTCTTGACCCTCTGCCTTCAGATACTGACAGACATTGATGAGGTTCCCTCTCAGTTGTTCCTTCTCAAGGCTGAACAGGCCCAGCTCCCTCAGCCTTTCCTTGTAAGAGAGATGCTCCAGTCCCTCAGTCATCTTCATTGCCCTCAGCAGGACACCAAAGATCAGTGTCTCCAAGTCAAGAAAGGAGTGCAGGTTACAGGTATGGGCAGAGACTGCTACATTGCACGTGTGGAACAGGCACTGCTGGTTAAATACACATGGAGACTTGGCTGTTGCAATACTGTGGTCAGGCTGTTTTCCCTTCTGTTAATCACAAGAACTGAGAATACCTCACTGCAACTGCTTAACACACTGAAACCCTCAAAGACACTTACAAAATATTGTGAAATATTGCTCTGTGAAAAATAACTGAAGATAAAAGTGAAGTTGGAATAGATTTAAAACCTGGAAATCTAGCTGCTGGTACTTCTATCATGAAATTGATAAAGTTAAAAGTGAAGGAGAGCAGATTTCTTTCACTGAAAATTTGGAAGAATCATATGCTGAAATGCAAAAAATACTGCAATAATCACTCAAAAAGAGTTTCCAATAAAATATTTTGTTAATTATTATTTTTCTGTGAGATGTTGCAGAAATTTAGAGAGGGAGATGTATTTCTCCAAGATTTTTGGTTTGAGCATTTAGTTTCTTGTAAGAGAAAAAAGGTGTAACCCTAAATTCACAGATTCAATGAAAAACGTAAAGTAGAAAAAGTCTTGGATATGAACAATATAATCTTTAAAGAGTTGTAATTTTTCATTATGAGTTGTTTAAACTTTTTATAATAATACCCCCAATGTCCTGATTTGGGGTGCTTTTTTCTTTTTCAAGTGCCCTAGAATACTAATTGGTTTGTGTTATAATTATTCAGGCTTAAATTATCTTATATGTTCCCAATGAGAGCTTAAAATTGTCATACTCTGTAAAGTAGTTGATCATATAATGAATATGACAGAATAAGCTATCATAAAAATATCTGCTAATAGCTTAGGGTACTTTGAATTGACCTTTGTTAATAACAGTGAAATGACATAAGATAAGAAAATACATTATTTAGATGCACAATTTTCCCATATGTTAGGCACATCCAGCAGGCACTAAGTCAGGCTGAGGATGTGAGTGAAACTGTGGCTGCATTAAATATTCCTGTGCATTGCTAGAACACGTATGAATTTGAGCTTGCTAATGCCATGGCTATAGCTTCCTGAAATTTCTGATTTCACAGTTCACCTGAATACACAGATTCCATTTTTTTCTGGAAGTCTGCCACAAAGCAGCCTATATTCTTGGGTAAGAAATAAGAGTTCTGATATTATTCTGCTTTTACTTACACCATTACCTCCATGCTTTTTATTTCTCATTTGGGCCAGAGAAAATTTTTTATTGATCATCTGTAGAAACATTTTGTTGAAGTCACCACATAATTGTCATCCAGTGATAAGCCTTTTGTTTTTTTCCTGTAGAAAGTGGACCTGCATAAAGATAGTTTTCTCATATTACAGAAGGTTGACACAATGGAAACACTGCTTAAAAATTAAATCATTTCATTAGAGTAAGTGCCTGCAACCACTTTCCAGATGACACAATGCATGATAAGCCACAATTGTGGTATGAAGCAAGAAAATAGCATATGCTAGAGGATAAAATGTAAGGTGATCATCACAGTTTCAATTAGGCCTGGTGTTGCTAGTTACCATATTAAACTTGGCTACACCTAATGGAAAGTGAAAAAGAAATAAAATTTCATCAAAATTGACAAAGTGTCAGTATGATATTCAGAAAAGGTTACAGATATTTTACAGGGCACATTTATGAACAATTTGCAAAGGAATCATCCCAAGCTCCCAGGGCACATATCCTAAATAACCAGTGTGATGAAACTATATAAAACTTACCAATTTCTGCCTGCATTTTTTTTTTCTATTGTTGTTCATTGGTGGTAAAACAACTTTCAGCACACAATAAGACAGAATTTTTTCTTTTGAAGAAAAAGGAATATACATAGAAGCTGCAACATTAACAAGTATATTTAAAGAGGCTTTCTTCCCTTTTTTTTTCTTTAATTTAATGTAAATAGTCACAGATCATCTACTTACCAGCAATATATGGCAACAAAAACTTCTGGGAAATTCAAATTGATTCTAGTTTGTTTATATAATTCTTATATTCATACTAACATATATTCTTGTAAAGCAGCAAATTAATTTTTTATGATACAAAAAATGAGTAAAATTGTAATTGAAAACCTTATGTTTGTAATTACAAAAATTGTAAAACCATGTTCTGGTTTGACCAATTTCTAGCAAACTTTATTTAATGTTTTTTTAACATTTATTTATTTGAGTTTAGGACCTCTAAAGTTTGCAGGAATTTGATGTAAGGGCTTAATATTTAATTAGTAAGTGGCACCTTCATTTTTTTGTGTGTGAAAAGTCATGTTTAGAAAAATATTGAAAAGTTCCATTTTCCTTAATTGTAACACTTCATCTGAAACAATTTATGCTAACTTTATCACTGATATATTTTAAACCTGTTTTCAGAAAAGACTGGGTTTATTTGATGGAATACGGTTTTGTCTTCCTCTGAAGTTCAAGGCCTGTAGACAGTACAAAACAGACAAACTGTAATGCCTTTCAGAAGAAATTGGAAAATTGTTGATTTCTCTATAGGTGTGTCATTTGCACTTAGATAATTGCATATTGCTCCTCTTTTTTTGTAGGAATAACTTTGACATCACTTAAAATCCAGTGATAAATGAGAAATAAAATTCCTATTGAAGTTAATGAAATCAGTGCTTAGCTTTTCATGTTTAGCTTTGAGCTGACTTAAAAAATTAAAAAATCATGCGGCTAACTAGTTTTATTCTTCTAGTTGCCCTATATTTTTTCCATACAGTATTAAAGGAAAAGTATTTATCTTGCATATTGCAATCATTTGAAACTAGTAATACATACCTGGTCAGAAAGGAGCTGCCACTTTTTTTAATATTTTCACCTTCCTCAATTTTATGTTATTGTTTTTGTGTCTTGATGATGCATGCTAAACAGTTCTGAACCATCCCCATGCATCCTATCACTGGATACATGGAGAAGAGATCAACATTTCCCTCTTCACATCCTTCCTGTCATGGTTTACCCCTAGCTGGCAACTAAAAACGGCAAAGTCACTCACTCACTCACTCACTACTCACTCACTACTCACTCACTTACTCACTCACTCACTGACTCCCTGTGTGTGGTGGAATCAGAAGGAAACAAAAAAACCTGTGAAATATGATAAAAACTGTTTAATAATTGGAAAAAGTAAAATATAATAATATTATTAATAAAAATTATAATAATAATTCTGATGAAAAGGAGAAAGAGAGATGAATAAAGGAAGATGAATTCAGGATGAAGATGAATATAGGAAGCTATAGACAGCAGTAATGACAACCTTCAGCCTCTTTTCCTCCAATCTAGAAAATTCAAAGTCCTCAGCTGCTCCTTAGGGGATATTCCTTCCAGATCTTCTGCCAATAAAAAAAAGAAAAAAAAAAAAGAATATCAAACTCTCTTTTGAGGTTTCACACAGAGATGAGGGATGGTGTAGACCTCCCTTTGTCCAAAGACATGGAGAGCTTCCAGCTGCCTGGAGGACCATGATGGGGTACAGATGAGGGCTCTGTGTGTGCTTGCTAATAACCAAGTCAATGTCCTTGAAGAAAGTTATAACACGTCCAGGTGAGTGATAGAGGAAGGAGGGGACAGGTCTGGGTGCTAGCTCTGGTGCCAGGAGCTCCTGTGCAGCCCAGTCCTTGGCTACCTGGGGGGAAAGGGTGCCTGATTTTACTGTGGCTGTAGGAACCTCTCATCAAGCCCATAGCAGGCTGTGGGCTGGGCCAATCTCGTCTGTAACACACTGCCTGCTCTCTGGCTGAGTGCAGGAGGAGGGAGAGGACAGGACTGTGCCATGGCCCCTGACTGCATCCCTGTGAAGGCATCTAGCTATGACTGTTTCAGTCATTATCAGGTTTTAAGTACTTACTTTATTTTAGCAAATTTACACTTGATGCAAGAGCTACCAGGTGAATTCTTGTTACCTAGAGACTCAAAACAGATATCTAAAACTCCCTTACTGCTTTCAGATCTGTTGGCAGTCTGATGTAAAATTACTCTTCATTGAGAAAAAATTTCATTTTGTAGCTATGTGTAAAGCAAATAAATATACATTTATGTCAGGATGATGTGAAGCTGCATCACATGGAGAACTAATACTCCGTTGCCTTTTCTTGAGAGAAATAGTCATGGTCATACTTTAAATAAAAACCTCATATTTGGGAGGTGTACTGTGACAGAGTTAGCTATTTCATACATCTGTATATTTCATAACAGACACTATGTTACCATCTCCATTAGAAATCTAATCTAGCAATGTTAAACATTTTCTTTCTGTTACTCTTTGTCATTTTTTTTACCACTGTTAGAGCTGGACAGGACACTAAACCTTGCAAACATCAGTTATTCAAGTGTGTGCTCTGCTAATGGCCTTGGTCTGCCTGTATGCTGCTTGTGCATTCTTTCTCTTCCCTGTGCTCTGCAATGGATATTACTTACATTAAAAACATGCTATACATTGAATTTTTATTGCAAGGACTCATACATAGAGCTGCACCTATTAATGGAAAAATTGAGAAAACCCCAACTTAACAGGCTCTGTGAAATTAATACACATCAGTCGAAGAAATGCACTTTGATATGTGCTGCCATGGTTTTATTTTCCTTGCAATTGCACACTAAAGTTCAAAGGAAAGGAATGTTTTGGGGATTTTCAATCTCTGCAGTCTGTTCCTTGCCAGACATGTAATATAATTGGGAAATGGTAAGAAAACACCTTGAAGAGAAAAAACAAAAGAAAACTGGCTTATGAGCACATCACACCAGTAATTGAATTGCATTTCTCTCTTCAACAATCTGGTTGGACATATGGAAAGGACACACAAAACAAACAAACAAATAAACCCCAAACCAAACAAAAATCACAAAAACCCAAAAAAACCCAAACAAAGAACACAAAACAAACAACCAACCAACCAAACAAACCCCAAACCAAATCAAAACAAACAAAAATCACGAAAAACCCCAAAAACCCAAACAAAGAACACAAAACAAACAACCAACCAACCAAACAAACCCCAAACCAAATCAAAACAAACAAAAATCACAAAAAACCCCAAAAACCCCAAAGAACTCAAAACAAACAAACAAACCAACCCCAAACCAAAAATCAGAAAAACCAAAAATCCCAAACAAAGAACCCAAAACAAGCAAACGAACAAAACCACAAAAAACCCTCACCAAAAGAGCAGAAGATGTTTTCTGATATCTGAAAAAGGTTTATTTACTTTTCTTACCAGGAAAGGTAGTTGAGTGCCTCATGGGATTAAAGGAGTCACCTGAAGGCTCAGTGTACTCAGCTCTCTGCCTGACTTCATGCATTATTTTGGGCAAGTCGTTCTCTTTAACCAAATTTTGCTGACTGAAAGATGTTCAGGTCAGAAGCAATTGTATTCTGTATTTGTACATGCCCTGGAACAAAAGAAAGTAACTTATTGAAATGTCACCAGTAAGCCTTATTTCTGCAATATTCTGAGCCAATACTTTTCTTCTAAGATTCATGTTTAATTTAAAACTTCCAGAGAATACATTTAGTTGACAACCTCAAAATAAAGACTTCACAGAACTTCTGACAAGCCTCCTGCAAAATAATAGCAATGTGCCATGTGAGTTAATGGGTGTCAAAAGGAAGAGAAAAACAAATCAATTAGCAAATGTTGTCTTTCCTGTGATGTAGGTGGGTTTTTAATTAGACTATTTAATCAAGAAAAAATTCAGAATAACAATTGAGCCAATGTGGTTAATCTGTTTCCTGATGTAAACCCTGAATAGTGCATCCCCTCACTTCTCTAACTCTTTATTATTTCCTAATGGCATTGAAATTCTCATTTTTAAAAATTACAGAATTTAGTGTTGTAATTTTGGAAAAAATATTTGCCATTGTTCAAGCAACAGAAAGAGATGAAGCAATAAATACCTGATTTTGGAATGTAGAGGCATAGTCAGAGAAATTTGTTTTGTGCATGTGATTTAAAAAAACAAATATGATCCCAAAACCAAGATACCAAAAACAACTTCAAAGTTCATAGTAAAAGATTTAGCATTGATGTGAGAGGTTAAAAGTAAAGATGACTCAGGTAATTGAACAGCATCAATATTAATGATTTGAGGGAGGAAACAAACAGAGAATTGCCATGCAATTGAAAAACATGAATGAATGCATGTGAGAATATCTGAAAAAGACATATATCCCTGAGCTGCGAGTTACATCATGAAATGCCAATAATGTTGAATTATTATTTTATTTTCAGAATGATTTTTCTCCGTCTTTCGTAGCAAATAACTGAAAATTAATTTTTCATATCGCATTTAATTACCTTTCTCTGTCCTGAGATGAGGGTTGGCTATTATTGGCATCACTCATGGGCCTTGACCAAAATTACTACAGCAGCAGGACTAGAGTCACTTGTCTGCCATTGAGGAGTTCCATCACCACCTGTTTAAAATCTGCTGCAATAATTGTTGTTATCACAGTATTTTCTATTCTTCACCTTACTACATGAATGTCATGTTTCTGCTGAAATAACAGCTACAAGTACAGATGCTACTAATGTCGGTAGGAAAGAATGGAGCATCCTGTCTGTGGCTGTTCTGCAGCACCCCTCTTTTATTTATTCTGCAATACACTGCAGGAGTCACTTCTTTGAGCAAAGTTGTTGTAATACAAATGAGAAAGTCCTTATAGCACAATATATTTTTTTCTAAGTGTTTAAATTGTTCATATATCTAAATTATCTCCCCATTATGTAATTTTTATAGAATAATTTTTTTCTCTAAGTGGGGAATTACTGTCAAACTTCTGCAGAACATATTTTCAGGGGGCAGCAGGAGAAAGAAAAGAAAATCATCCTGTTCTCAGTGATCACCTTCATGGTCCCTTATGATGGCAGTAGTCACACTGAAATAACTTTCTTTATGAACCAATATATAATATAACAATTAATTCTGAAATAATGAGGGAACATTAAAAACACAGTAAAAATATACTAAACCATAATTTACTGCAAATTACTGGAATAAAAATATAGAAACATTTTCCGGTAACTCAGCAACTGTTAGTTGGGTTACTGCTGCCCCTGGGTAAACTGACATTTTCATATGCACTAATTAGCAAAGAGGTCAAATAAAATCTCAAATAAAATAGTTCATTTGTGACATTTTGCCTCTATGGAGGAACTAATCTCAAGTTCTGGAATAACTGACAAAGTAAAACCCTAAGTGTTCTACCTACCAAGACTGGCTATTATCGACAGCTAATTTCCTACAAATGAAATGGAGAAAAATAAATTTGTAGATTTTAAAAATTATTTTTATTGTTTGATGAAAGCTGGTGAGTATCTTTATCCCAAAGTATGAGATGATGCTGCCCTGCACACGAAGACATGCTTGGTTTTGGTTATGATCAAATGCTGGGGTGTGTGGTAGCGATGCCAAGGCTGCCCTGGTGAAATAACACAGCCCAACATCTCTCCCACTCATGTGGAAGCCAAGCCAACAGCTCTACTGGGCTGATGACAGCAGTGAGCTCTTTTGCTAATTAGTGCATAGAGAAATACCTAATTACACAGGAGTAGTAGTGACTTGAAAAGAGACAGCTGAAGTACCTGAAGAAATTACAGTCTGTATTTCCAAGCCAGCCACAACCTCAGCTCTTTTTCTAATCACAGAATTGTCCAGTTAAAATTTCCAGCTGCTGCAAATGTAATTTTATCTCCATGAAAAATGGCAGGAAAAATCACTGAATATTCAGCAATAATATCATCCATTCTCTCAGAATCAGCACCTAGAACACAAGTGCTCAAGATCATGCATGTTTATACATGTAAATGATGCTAAATGACTGCATCCTAAAACTGCTGTTAAGATGAGCAAAGCTGCTACTCAGTAAGCTACGAGTTTCTGTGGAATAAGTTTTGAAAAATACTATTTTTATCTCCTCAAAATACTTTAAATATGCACCCATTTTAAATATTCACCTAAACAAAGATTTGTTATACTTTCTGGTAAAATGAAATGACACAGCTATAAAAGCATCAGGTACATGTCTTTGCAAATTTTCCTACATATAAATTTCATCTTGACAAATTCTTAAGTAATCTTTGTTTTGTATTTTTCACTACCTAATTTTTTCCATTCATTTTGTATAGAACCATATGCTAGCCAGTGTATAATGATGCATTTTCATATATTCATGCATCATGCATTATTACAGTTTGCTGTTTCAAAATATAAAGGCTCATGAGGTTGAACTTGACAAGATGTTTTTCCACATAAAAGTTAAAAGAAAGCCTATTTTAATTCAAATAAAGGCATAAAGAAAGGTATTTGTCAATAAAAGTTAGTAAAAGTTTTTGTGTAAAGAGCTGGAGAAAGCAAAATTTTAGAAACCCACAATTTTTAAATGCATATGTTGCCATTTCTCATTTCATTCTCCATGAAGAAATTGTCTCAGACAAAATCAGTACTAACTTTAAACTGTCATTTGATACTTCTGAAATACTTTGAACCAAATCAAATTATGTTTCCCTGAAATAAAAGCAATTCTTAGCTTTCTACTAAAGGTTTCATGAAAACTAAACCAAGTTTCTCCTTTTGTGAATTCAGGTGGTATTCTCCTCACAGGGGCTTGGAAGTGTGGATTCTTGAGCAGTGTGAATGATAAATGCAGTTAGTGTTGGGGTTCCTGGTGCCAGTGCCACGTGTTTATGTAACACTTGCTTATTGTCTCTTTGTTTCAAAGCATGTGTATATCATGACCTATCTGTCCACATAATTTGTCAGCAGGCAGAATACTGTGTCAGAGGTCTGCTGAGATCTGTAGTACATAAAGGGCTGACTGTGTTGCCATTTTTTACTTGCATGCTGCATTTTAGCCCCCTCTGAAATCATGGAAAACATTTTCTCCATGTTAATTGTTGAAGCACAAGTGTGCTTTGAAATATCTGAGTTACTGGAAGTATTCTTCAGGCTCCATTGATTTTACTTCTGTTCAAATGTGTTATGAGCAGGAATGAATCCATAAATCTGTACTGTGCCATGTGCACTGGAAAAAAGGATCTTACAGCCCTTCAGCTCTTGTTCAACTTTCAACTCCTGTTGTTTTCTTTTAAGATCATTCTGGTGTTATTCAGGATACAAAAGGCATTCATTCACAGAAACACTTAGTGGGCCTGCAGAAGTTTTTTAATCCTCGTTATCATTTAAAATTAATAAATGTACATAGGAAGGCTACTATTGGATGCAAACATATAAGCAATAACTTGAATAGAAAAGAGAAATAAAACAGAGCCCTATATGATTCAATTTTTTAAGTAGACTACTGATAAATGTTCTATAAAACAATGTTTTGGTCTCACATGATGAAACATAGGCCTCAAAAACAGATAACGTTTTTTCTTAATGAAGGACATAATTGACATTTTGAAAAATTATCTCTCACCTAAATGTCTTATGTTTTTAACTTAAAACTCTAGACAGCATTTCATTGCTTAGGTCATAGTTTATCACTAAATGCTTTAATCAGTAAACCAACTTCAAAACAGAGCATAGCAGGCCTAAAAGAAAAGGCAATAACTTACCTTTGTTTTAAAAACTTATTTTGCTATTGCTTGTATTGATATTAAAAAGTTGAATATTGCCTAAGAACTTGACATAGGTAAAATACTGAAACTTGATTGCCTAGATAATGATTACTCCTCATGAGTAACATGTAACTACAAAAGGGTTAAATGAAATCCTTTCCTCTAGAGTCAGGATGTAAAAATGTAGCTAAAAATAAAAGCTGTTTCAGCTTTTGAGGACAGGAGGAGCAGAAGAGAGTGTTAGTCAATCCTAAAATAGTCTCCTTATATCTACAGATATACAGAAAATGCATACTTCCTTCTACATGAAAATAAGGTTTTCAAAGCAAAATGAAAAGTTATCTGTGAAAGGAGAACCTTTTCCTCCAATATATTTGACTGACACAGGAATGCATGAACAGTAAAGATCTGCTTTTCAATATATAGATAGTTTTAAAATACCCACAAGAGATATTTCCTTTTGAGATGGTTTATTCTTTTACGGATTTGTATTTCAGACAACCTCCTGCTCTCCTAGGGAAATGAAGCGTGAGTAGTGAAGCTCCTCAGAATTGGAAACCTGTTTGTAACAGGAGTGTATCTGGGTACAGAAATTATTTTACACTATTTTCATCTGCAAGGTACTGCTGCTTTCAGTTATGTAGGGTGGTTGTGCTGTTGCTGTGCAGTGACACATTAGGCTGGGCATGTAAAGTAATGCAGTGTGACTGATACAAGCTGATGTTACACTTCACAGCACAATGCTTCATAATGTGTTATGTCAATGAGAGCATTTAAAAAAAAAAAAAAGCAGTTCTCCAGACGGAACTGGTAGAAGAATCCAAGAATAATCTCCCTCTTTTCTCTTCCCTTCTCCCTCAAAAAAAAAAAACCAAACCAAAAGAAACAAAAAAAAAACAGAGGCCAATTTGTATTTGACACACGAAAATAACTTTTGGAGAATACATAGCAGTTGGTGGTTGTATAATACACTTAGAGCTGAATTAAGAAAGGGAAATAATTTTATTTTAAAACCTGTGTTTCTCTTTACAGAGTTAACATGATTTCACAGATGTGATCTCTGCTGGCTTTCAAAGCCATGTGTTTTTAGAGGAGTAAGACTAGAGCACTTTAATGTAGACTTCTAATCTACATAATGTTATGAGTATTTTCAGCTTGAAATGCAGCATGTTATTTCAATTTCAAACAAAAATATTTCTTTTATAAACTCTCTTAGGTTTCTCTTCATTGAATATTGTCTGTTTTTCAAGGTGTGCTTTTTATACAAATACTTTTCTTGAAGATCACATGAACATACAGAAACTAGCATAGTGCTTTTTTCAGGTTATTGTAAGCTTCTTGAATTTTTTTTAATGGAATTCTCCTAAAATTTGGAAATCTTTCCATCTTATTCTCAAATTCAGTCCTTATACCAAAAAACTCCAAACCACACCCCCCTCTTCCTCCCCAAAAAATCCCAACTCAAAACCCTCATATACACACACAAACAAATGAAAACAAAGAGATGTATTTCTTGGACTAGTTAAACTTTTTTGGCCTAAAAGTTAGAAATTGATGAATTGATAAATGGTTAAATTTGGTACATTATTTTTGTACCACATCTTACAAATCAAGCAAAAGTAAATTCAGAAATCGATGAAACTTCAGCTTCTAGAAAAGACATAGTGGAGGGATTAAAATGAGTCTTAAAATTATCTGTCTCTTTATCAGTGTATCTCAACTTCACAAGGATTATTCGCTCAAATCAGGTCACCCTCTAGGACACATTGTTTGTAATCTCAACCTCTATAAAACATTTTTCATCCCCTTATAGTTGTAGGTTTGACCTTCATGTGGGAAGTCAACCAGGAGGGAGCTCCCAGAATAATGCAGAAGTTTCCTATGGGAGTGATGCTGCACTTTTCAAGTTTTTGGAAACCCAGGTAGTAAAGGCATTCATCTTCTGTAACACATTTTTGTCTTTTCAAACTGGCTGATCTTACCAATCAAATATTATAGTTAGTATATTTTGTTGTTACTTTGAACATGACCCAGTTTCAACTGTTTCACATAGTCAAGGACTAAATGATCACCTTTACACTATATTTTATAGCTATTTTCTGATAAACTGAAAGGACAAACTAGCAGTAAGGATAAGTAAGTAATTTATTAACTGAAAAAGTCACTCTGTTTTCTCAGCACAGAGCTCAATTTTACTTTTTCGATGCCAAATCTTCCATTTTAACAATCAAGAGGAAAAAGGTTATATATTTCCTTAACGTAAAAGATTATTTATTTGTGTTTATGTGTGCTTGGTTTTTTGGTATTGTTTTTTGCCCAGTATAATGCCTGTCTGTACAGTCCCACAACATTACTTGAAACACTAAATTGCAAGACAAATATCAGAGACAACTAATCTGTCATATTGAGAAAATGAAGAGTGATAAGAAAAGCTCAGATGTTGAAACATATTAGTAGTGATTTTAAATTAGTGGGGATTTTTTAATTAATTAAAGCAACTGTAGTAAGTCTTGCAGATATTAAGTAAAGTGAATGAAATATGAAACATGTAATGAAAAATCTTCTACAGGTAAGCCCTTAATTAGTCATGCCAGTGTTGATGTAACTCCATCCTGTAGTCTCTCTTTCAGTGTTGTTTACTCATAAAGGCTTTATCTCCTGCTGGGGGACACTACCCAGTGGTTAACTGGCTGCTCAGGAAGGTTATAATGAATACATTTTCATGTGTATAAAATTTAGCATTTTTTTTTTGCTCTTTATTTTAGCACTTTATCCCCTATACTTTGTTACCCTGTTCCTAACACTCTGCAGGAATTCCCATTCCTGTCACTTCCTTTGCAAAGGAAAGAAACTTTTCTTTGCCCCAGCCTGTGCTGCTGAGTCACAGGTGGTGGAGAGTTCTGCTGCCTCCTGAAGGGCTCTGCTGCCTTTGTCCCCCACAGAGCCCTGCTGGCTGTCAGGATTCTCCAATGGGAAAGAGCTCCTCTCTGCATGCTTCTGCTCCTTAATTCTCAGCTTCCTCTGAAAATACTCTTTTTTTTTATTTCCATCAAGAAAATTTAATCAGCCATCACTGGACTTCTTGTTTGAAGCGTGGCGTATCCTGCTTGGTAACAGTAACAAATAATTTAGGTTAATTTTGGTTATAGGAAAAGTAAAGTTTTGGATCTTTTCAGTGTAAATCCTTCTTTTTTCTTCTTTCTGCAGTAGTAAAAGCTGATATAGAAATAATAATGGGGATTTTTTTTTTTGTTTAGACTCATAATACCCATAAGTCACAGCATTTGGCCAATCTCATTTACTTGATGTTTTTAAACCAAAAGAGGACAGCAAAATTGTGAAAAAACAGCACACTTAGGTGTACTCTTATGCTTCCATAATAGTAGCAATAATTTACCATCGTTGTACTATCATTGATGTTTAGAAGGCCTGCACAGGCCTGTGGTGTTCAGCTTGAATTCTTTTTCTGTCTATATTGTGCATATATATGTATGTGTGTGTCTGTGTGTTAATTAACCTTTTTCACTGGTGAAGAGAAGCAGGCAGTTTCAGTGCACAGTTTATAGGTTTAAGTACAGATTTTATATTCAGAGCACAGTTTATAGGTCTAGGTATGGGCTTTATATTCAAAGCTTCACTCTGTGTTTCTCTCCAGAACTAAAGGGAATCCAGACAAGAGTCTGGTTAGGGTCCCAGTCACAGGTTTGACATGTGACCCCAGAGAGATCCAAACTAGGGACCAATGTGAATATGCAGACACAACAAATGGGTATCAGTGCATATGGGCTATGCACTGACACCCTTCATTCCCTATGGAAGTTACCTTGGCTAAATTTCTAAATAGTTGCTGCAAGTAGATATCTGAATTAAACCGGAAAGAATCAAAAATTTCAGAAGACTAAAGACCAGAAATACGATGTCGATAAAGTTCCGTCCATTTTCTGTGGCAACATGTGTTAATGGAAATAAAATATTACCAATGTATTGCTGTAGTGTTTGTAATTTAGAGAAGGCAAGGAGAAATAAAACATCATTTAATTTTTTTTATGTGGGCCATCAAATCCACTGTTGCTGTGGGCCAGCCAGCTGGAGGGCTGCTGGGGAAGGACCCATGCTGTGTTACAAGTCTGGTAGCTACATGCTGTAGTACAGAATAGTTCTTAGACAGGCAAGTGTTTTTATACAGAAAAAATCACTGGAACTGTTGTTATTACTGGAATGTAATATTAAAGCCAACATGAAAACTGACTAAAGGTTACAGCATTTGCTATTACAAATCTTTTACAGTTAGCATATAGTCCTCTTGGGGTGAGAGTGATGGAGATAGGAGCAAGTGTTGTAACATGAGATCTGACATCATCTGATTTATTCATGGGCTTGAACAGTGGGTTATGTTATCTGCTTGATTCTTCATTTAAAAATGAAGTTCTTACAACTGAATTTTAGCCACAGACATAAAAAAGAGGGAGTCATCCCAAAAAAGACTAGAAAACAGCTCACCAGTATTTGAGCTCCTGTTGTGAAATTGGTTCTTTGCTTTTGCATATGAAGATATATAAGAAAAGATGTTGACATGAAAGTAACTGTAAGGGCTCCATTTTCTTTTTCCTGAAGGCAGACTTGGGAAAATTTCTTTTGAGGATGCATGGAGTATATGGAAAGAAATTTAAGACATCATTATAACCCTGTTACAGCTGGAAGAGGTAGACTCCACCAGGTAGCTACTCCATCATCACAGCTTAATTTTCTATTAAAAAGATCAAATATGTAAGATGGTTAAAACCTCTAGTGGTTTAAGACTTTATTACTTAAGAGAGACTACAGATTACTTAAGGGAGACTACAGACACAGCAGAAAACTGAGCATGCTCTACCTTGAAAACTGAGGGTACTTTTCTTTGCTTAGGTTATTGATGTAGGAAACATCTATAGTTGAAAGAATTGAAGAATGACATTATGCCTCAGTGTTCTTCATTTTGAAAGGACAAGACACTCAGCATTTGCCCTCAGTCACAGCTGGTGTTACCTCCTCTTAGGTATGGTCATGAAGAAGGCGTCAAGTGCCATGCCTAGATCTAACAAGACCTTAACATACATATTTGTGTGTGCCTTTTAAAAAAAATTGATTTGCTTTTAACCATTGTTTACAAAAATGAAATTCTATAGATATATTTTCAATAACCTAATTTTCATAGGCTAATACCTAATCAGTCTAATCTGTTCTTTCTAGATAATATTATTCTGGTAGGGAAACTTAATTTATCCATATACTTTTATTGCTGACATCTTTTTTCTTTGAGAGATATTTAAAAGTCAACATAATAGCTGTTGCAGTCATTTGTCTGCTTATAGTGAAAAAGCTTTTTTGGGTGAGAGGAGGTCTCTCTTATTGCACTTTCCATTTTGGAAAATGGAAATGCATTCAGAGTTAATTCATAGGCTGTCTGTACTAAAAAAATCAATGATAACAGTTTTAATTAGAGCAATATCTTTATTAGCTAAAAAATTAAGCAATACTTCATCAAAACTTTATGGAGTGTTTAAACAAAACATATTTGTGTCTCCACTTAAGGCTAGCCTATAATATTTTAATCGCTGTCTCTTTTTATTCCCCTAAGATTCTATATCAAAACTGAGTTGTTCTGGTAGGGCATGACCCTGTGGTGCCAGTAGGACACAATGAAAGGAAGTGATATTTATGCAAGAGAAATAGACTGTGTTTCATAGGGAAATTATTCTTAATTAAATTAAAAAATAATAAATAGGGTAATCTAATAGTTTGTTGAAAAATATATTGAAAGTCATATAGATATAAAAAGCTATTAGAAAAAGAGGAACAGAGACAAATTAACTTTCTGGCTGTAATTTAGCTGGGAAAAATTTGCTTAGGTAGGCAACTAATCAGGTTTTACTTTTAATGAACAACTAAGATTGGGATTTTGGCTGGAGGACTTCAAGATTGTACTTTTTAAGAACACACTGCATGTCAGTGATGAAGTGAAAGGATGAAGGAAAAGGCTGTCTATCTAAATGGGACTTTGTATAATGTGGAAAACTAAATGGTAGTTGCCACAGAGAGAAACTCACCACTGCCAGCACCACCTCCCAGCATCTTCTCTTCTCAGGACTCGTCTCTTGTCTTTTCTGAAGGCAACAATGAGTAATTTCAGAGAAGACTTCAGCTGGCAAGGGTACTGTAACACATGAAGGCAGGCTGGTGGAAGCTGCAGTTTCGTGTAACCAAGGCCCATGAGGTTGCTTTAGGCTGTGTAGTAACAGCAGGAGCAGGGCAGAAAGCCTCAAGTGGATTGTTACAGAAAAGTCAAGGAGCTGATTTGATCTTGAAAGAAAATAAATTAAAAATACTTTTGATGGGAGGAATAGGTATGGAATGGGAAGACTGTTGACAGTCTGTTTTCAACTTAAAAATACACCGAAGGATTTTGCAGTTTGTATTTTTAATCTATATATGCTATAATTTGAGTTTGCATCGACAGACCCTCATGGGGAGCTAGAACTTGGTGCTTGCCAATCCAGGAGCTTCAACCTGAACTTGGAATGCACACAGCAGGGTTTCAGAAAAGTCTCTTGTACTCAGTGAGAGTGAGGAGACAGCTCATGGTATGGGAGAAGGGAGACCTGTATCTCCTGCTCTTTTCACTCTTTCCTCCTTCTTTGCCTCTTGTAGAATTAGTTCTGATGGGGACGCAAGGACAGAGTGAAATCTGTCCTGACCTGTCCATGCAGGGCTCATGGGAACAGTCCTGCCCTTTTATAGCAGCACAGCTACTCCCGGCCTCCTGTTAATCTTTCATCATTTTTGTAAATCTTTTTGGGAAAGAAGGAAGAGCAAAATGCAGCTTGGTCATCCAAGCTTACAGAATCGCTTATTTCAATTCTGACTGTGTCAGAGCTGTGATGATCAAAGACTCTTGCAGAAGAAGCATTCACATGACTACTCTGTATTTCAGCATCTTTATCTTATAAGCCATGGGCTTGTGCTCAAATGTTAGCTAGTTTTCCTTTACTTTTTAGTTTAATTGACTGTCTTTAATAGTCACTTTTCAAGTCCTGATAATTTGAAAACTCTAGATTTTTGAATGTAGATTGAAAGCATACTGCTGTTTGCCAGTTAATGAACTTCATGGTTAACCTGTGTCATGAAAAAAAAAAAAAGTATATTGAATCCTTTTCTGCACTTTTGTATCATAAAAGTCTTTAAAACTACATAGTTCTAATTTCAAGTAGAGCCACAGATATTGTAGGTATCCAAGTCTGAGGGTAGGATTAAAAAATCTGATTTAAGTGTACACAAAAAACTCATCTTAAATTACAGAGTTTTAAAGTTTCTCCATAAACAGAATTTTTTCTCTTTTTTTTTCTGAAAAAAGAAACATTCTGAGTTTGAAACTTACATTCAAACATAAGAGCAATGATTGTAGGTATTGTGGTAGATGCTTGTAAGTGAACAGAAGTCCTCCTTGATGGGATTTACACAGCCTGTTATTCTTCCCTAAAGCTTTTATGAAGCTGCAGATTATACCTGTACAAGAAAACCAGTACAATTCCCAGCCTATACACCACTCACTTGGGAATGAAAAGTACTTCAACAGGAGCTTCTAATTAAAAGCAAATGGGTGGAACAGGAACTGTTTTATTCTACCTTACAGTTTTGGCCAGAGTAGAAAGCATGAATGTGTTATGTTGAAAACATAAAGGATTATGGTGAAGGAAAGTGAGCATACTGTGCTGGTGGAATATTGTCAGAGGAGAACTGTAAAGTAAAAACTATCCTACCGTGGATAATGCTATCAAATATAACACAAGACACGTGTAAGTAAGTGGATATTTTTTATGCCTGACAAGTCTGGAATCCTCTTGCATTGTAGCTCTGCTGAATTAATATCTCTGGTCTTTATTGTGCTATGGCTCTACTCTACAGAACCATCATAAAATTTTATAACAGAGCAATCTCTAAAGCTTTTGATGGAGCAGTTGAAGTAGAAGGCTTGTATGTAAGCAGAAGAGCTGATGGTCCCAGAATTATGTCAAGCCAACCCAAAGTTTTTCTTTATTTAGAAAAACAAGCCAATCCAAACTGTGAATATGTAAAGCCCATGACAGATGAGAGACCACTATAGTTTAAAAAATTATTTTCCCCTTATTGCTCTGAATGTTCCCCTTATTACTCTGAGGAAAACACTCTACATTTAAAAAAGCTGATGCTTCAAATACCTTCAAACTTTTAATCAGTGTGCTGCTCTAAATAGCAATGAAGCACGCTCCATTCTGCATTGTTAGCATATGCCACACTTGGGTAGCAAATAAAATGAATAAAAAATACTGGCTTCAATTGCCTGGTGACAATGAACACATAGACTTTCATTTAAAAGGAAGATTGAGAAATAAATTTTTATTATTAAATTAGTAGTAAAATATCAATCATGTCAATTCTATAACTGAGTCTTTCTTAACAGATGTTTTACTGAAATTTGCATAGTGATGCTGAGGTTGCTTGAAGCTTTCCCTACAGCTTATGTTGGTGTAGGTTTTTTTAGGTCAGTGATTACTGTACACACTGATGAATACAGAAAAAAAGAGTGTTCCTACTCCTTTTTGATTTATTTTGCTGATATTAAATTGAAGGGAAAAATTAAAAAGTTGACCCTGTCTTGTAAAAATCAGTCTCATTGTCTCACTTTTCATCATATTAAGTCATACAAAGCTTCTAGAGTCATTCAGAAGATGATCTTTCCTTAAGTAATTATTAACCAAACCCAAAATTACAAACTTTATTCTGCCAGTCATAAACCTCTCTCTTAGATTTTTGATGAACTTAGCACCTCTACAGTTTTCAGAGTCTTACTTTGGTATGCAATTTTTATCCAACAGCTTTGGATTTGTAAAGTTTCCTGTCTAAACCAATAAAATGAGGTAAAACCAGGTCAATACTCAGATGAAATATATCTCACAGGGTGATCTAGTAGCAGAAGATAAATTCTTTCTCCTCATTTAGTTCTGGATCATTGCCATGGTTCTGCACCCAGAATTGCTGTCTTTTGCTAAGACATCCAGCATAAAGATGTTTATTATATCATTTGGTGTTAGAAATAAAGAATTCAGACACAGATATATCAGTCTCTGTCCTGGCAAAATTTCAGGCTGATTAATAAATTCTCCTTGCCTAAACCTTTTTTTGGTCATTGTTAATTGAGTAGAGGTATTTTATATTCTGTGAAGATATCTCATTTCATGGCCATTGACCTCTGGATAGTAAATTCTTTCACAGACAAAAAATCAAAGATATTTATTTTGGACACATGAATTACCTGAAAGTGAGATAAATCTCTATAAATTTATTATTGATATACAGATCTTAGAACATGTTATACCATAAAAATAATCATTATCCACACTTTACAAGTGGGAACAATGCTTAAGGCATTGCAAACATCAGGAGATCACCCAAGGAAAAATGCCAGAAGAGAAGATATGTCTTCAAAGTCTGTCTATTTAATTCACTGTATAAACTGTAAATTGTTGAACTGATACAACTGTTTCAGTTTTTCTTGTTTTGTAAATCCAAAGAATTTAAAGAAATATTTTAACACACTGTACACACCAGAACTTATTAAATCATATAGCTGTCAATCAATCAAAGTCTTTTACAATTCTGTTTAAAATTATTCTGTGTCACATTATTCACTATGGGACAGTGTCGGCTGTATTTTAAAAATTAGTTCCTAATTTTAAACTGTAAATCTTAAAAAGCTAGAAAATAGCTACTATTATCCAAGGGAAAGGAAAGATAGAGCGGTTTTAAGATGTCAATTTGTGTTTTCTTATGTTAAGACAATTTCTGGAAAATGTGTTTTAAAAGTAGCTTACAGTGTATTTCCATAAAGCAGAAGTGAAAACAGGATATATTCTGAGTGAAGCCAAAGAAAGCAGTGACATTTAATGATGGTTTTTAAAGGAATGTAGACAAGTTTTCAGCCAGGGCTTCCAAACACATAAGTAGTTCTAGCAGTTGAAAGCAGAGCATTTAAATCCTTTTGACATCCTTAATTGGATGTTCCCTCACTCTCTCGCCTGTCTTGGTGTTTGCTTTTCCTTCTCACTGAGTTTTTCAGAATATTAAAAATGTTCAGAACCTTCTAAAAATAAGGCACTTAAATATTTGTAATGCCCTATTGTTTGCACAGCATCAAACCATTAGAGTCAGGGGAATTATACCTGGTTATTTTTTATCACCGGTATCATTTACCAGTCAAGGCAGATAAACAGATGTGTACACTTCTTTAAAATCTTTTTTTTTTTTGCCAGAGGTTTGGTATGTGAAGAATCAAACTGACAGTAATTGTGAGTTGGTACAGAGTGGGAGTAGCATGAGCTCTGCAATAGTGTCTGTGTGTGTTTATATGTGTATGCTTGTGTATGGATATGTGTGATAGTATATACAAAAAAATTTTCTGGCCAAGTTTTTTATCCTAGAATCTAGATTTTTAAAAAGCCATATCACATTATATCAATATTCAGTATTTTCCAGTTGACATTTTCTTATCATGTTTCTTGGTATGTCATTTGGGACTTGCTCATAGTTCAGTAATAAAAGACCATCAAACAGCTATCACAGAACTTTCAATGACAAAAGACCTGCATGCAAGAGAAGAAGGAAAATTTGGTCATTAATGGTTTTGAAACAAAAAAAATGAAAAAGGAAAAGTAAGAAGTAGAAATAATTATGAGAGGAAAAGAAGGCAACACACACACAGGCACACCCACCCTGATTGTGTTAATGTGTATGTCTGTGATTTATTCCTGTTTTTACATTACTAAATTCTGTATGTAGACATAGTCCTCTTAATTTTAAAATTATGTGGTAGAATAAGAAACAGTTTAAAGAACAAAACGAGTGTTCAAAGCTATAGAATAGCTTCCATGCAAAGAATGACAGGTAAGCAGGGAGTTTTTCTGAAGAACTAGCAGAGGAGATGGAAGCAGTCTGTGAAAATGTGGCTTGGATGCAGAGAGATTGTAACTATCAATAGTCATTGTCCCTTCCAAGACAAAAACTCAAGTACAAAGTGCAAAGGTGGCACATGCAACACCAGTACAAAGTTTGTGGCCTTCATACAGGATGTTGCAGATACCAGACCTTTGTATGAATTTACTGTGTTACTGAACAAGAAAATACATCAACAATAGAAACTCATGGCGTGAGCAATTGTAGCCAATGATCAGTTTGCTGAAACACTGAGGGGCAGATCCTCACAATTTTTTAATGCAAAATTTCACTGTATCATGTACTTTTATGCTTTGTTTTCCAAGGAAGCAAACCATGAATTTAAGCAGAACAAAAATGAACACTGTGGGAGCATTCTTAAGCTCTGAAGCTGAGAGGTAAGCAACGCAATGTCATTGGTTTAGTAAAAAGTTTAATCTACCTCAATACAGATATTGTAGACAAGAATAAAAAGAACAGGTGGGATTTGTTGAATTTGTGTCTTTTTTAATCACCTCTACTTTCCATTTTCTTCTGAAAGATTATTATTTAGTCGATCTTTTTCAGCTTTTCTTGGGCTAATACTTTTTTAAATTTTGAAGCCAATATCACTGACATTTAAAATAATGTATGCAATTTTTCCTCCTTATTTATTTATTTCATGATGCTTGAAATGTTTTTGTTATGTTGATAGTTTAGCATGGAAGTGTCCAATCTTAGAAAACTCTACATTCTCAATTTTTTCTTTTTGTTTATTTAATTTTACCACCTCCTCAGTTACATAACTGTGTTATGTGGGTTTTTTCTTTTTTTTTCTAGCCACTCATTTCAAAACATTTTATCTGTTTAGCACAGTACATCCCAAGCTATTGAACATATCAGCCAAGACAAAATGTGGCAGTTGTAGCCTCAGGTAACTCATAAATGGGCTGTGTTTACATCTTAGAGAGAGGAGAAAAAAGTACAACTTGCTGTGCTTAGCAGTAGCTGAGTTAATTATTTGCTGACATTGATATTCCACGATAATTGCCACATTCACAGGATTCCACAGAGACTCATATGTTACCAAGTTTCAAATGTGTTTAACCAAACTAAAAGAAATAAAATCAGGAAGTTCATGAACTGCAGATTGCTGGAAACAGTATGTCAGGAACTGCAGCTCTAATTCCCTGCTCAGGTGCCTGACGTTGGACAGAGCTGACCCTTTGGCTCGGTGTGAGTGAACCCCAGACAGAACTGGAGCACCTCACGGTGTGCTGGGAAAACACTGCACAGCTGACAGGGGAAAACACTGGAACCTCACACACATAACACAGCTGACTCACAGAATATGACTTTGCCATGGCTGTTGGTTTGCCTGAGTTGCTGGACCAATAAGTGGTAAAAGTCCCTTTTTATCCCCTGGGAAGAAGAAGTGATGCTGAGAGGAAGCCAAACTCTGCCACCCCAGACAGGGCATTTTAGGAATTAAACCCCTTAGGTCATTTACAGGCAGAGAACAGCTACCAAGAAGTGTTGAGAAAGAAGGTTTTCAGATTAAAACTAGCAGGTGATTTATATAGGTAGGGCAGCTGCTGGAGAACAGGCAATGTAATAAATTATTGATCCTGTGGAGGGTGAGACAGCTACAGCTGGAATGCACAAAGCTGAAATGCCTTTGACAGGCACAGAATAGAAACTAAATTACCTCAGAGAGTGCTGAAATAGGTCTGGAGAGCAAGGAGGGACACTGCTAGTGGAAGGGATAGAAAGATGGTGAACTTCAGCCCAGAATAGAAGGAGAGGGTTAGAATATCACTGCAAAGAGAATTCAAGCTGAGACAGAGTTACTGAGGCAGAATTCAAACCAGGTGAAAGGACAGGGACCTGGTGAGTTAAAAAAATTCTTTACATTTCTCTTAAGACATATTTCTAATGAGTTTTGAGACATCACATATGAAGTTCTCATATAGAAATATAGGATTTTTATGTTTACTATCCACAGTTAAGTATTTTAAAACTTCCATGAAGTGGTAACATCCTGAAGTTCACTGCCTCCCTGGCTTTTTTGTCTCACTTTATCTTTGGTAGTAGATTAGTCACATAATGGGATACTAGAGCAGGAACTGGAGTTGTTTCTTTTGGTATGATAAATACACACTTCTCTCTTTCAACTGTGAAACAGGAGCATTACAATTATACACATAAATGCTTCTAAGATGTGAAACTTTTGTGACAGTGATTTTAGCCCTTAAGAACATCAAGGTTATTTTGGGGATTCTCAAAATTTCTATAGCATAGATGCAGGAAGAGAAATGGAAGGGCTAGTGGCTGTTGAAGACCTTTAACTGTGCCATAGCAGTCTGATGTTCTCACGCTACTGCTGGAAATAAGTAGGAAAAATTTTCTAAGGCACGTCTAATTATGAGCGAAGCTGGTTAAAAAGCTAAGTTATTTCTTGTGTCTTGGGTATCTTTTGTCTTTTACCTTTGGATAAAAATACTTTTTTGCTGTTTTTTGTTTTGTTCTCTTTTGGAACACAAACAAATTGAAGGAAGTGGGTTAAACATGATTTTGTACTTAACTGAACTAATAAATCCATACAATCCCTGATCCCTCTGCAATGACTTAAAAATAAGGTCCAACATAATGACCTTTATTTTAGCATCTATTCAGGACAAAATTAATTTGTTTTTCAGAACTCTGGAATGCAGATAATGAACAGATTAATAAGGAACAAGGTAATTATTTAGAGTGCAGGATTTGGGGAAAGATAATGGGCAAGGAGATGAGGGCAGACGAATGGGACTTCTACACTGTCAGCCATAATCTTCTTTGTTGGAAGGGAATAAAGAGTTTGAGCTATTAAGAGGTGAAAGTCCTTTTCTGAGTTTCAGAGTAAAGATGCTCAGTCTTCATTCATGCCCATTGCAGGGAAAAAGTAGGTTTAGAATTTTGACTGTGCTATTGTAAGAACACTTGACAGCCACTCCTTACAAGTGCTTGTGGGTTATTTGATTATTACTGCTTGCTGTGCAATATCTGAGTCTGGGGGAAGGAAGGAGCTCACCAGCTTGATCAGTTTCTGATGGCTTTCTCTGAGGTACATGCTGTGCCCCTTGGTTATCTCTCATTTTTTCCACTCTCACACTACTTATTAAAACTGAATTGTTAAAAGTTAAGTTAGGAATCTTTTTTGGTTTTCTCCAAACAGCATTTCCATGCTTTTCTGGACTGCTTCAAAAGTATTATGGTTATGATGATAACAACTGCAACCACACTATGATCTGCATGTTTTAAACTGCGCTCTCAGGTAATTTCTACTGGTTTATTACTTTTGCTTTTAATATTTTAATTTTTTTTTATTATTAGTGCTCTTTCTTGCTACATTGTTTTACAATGTTTTTCATTAAAATGCAAATGTTTATCCTTTTTTTTTTTACCATAACACAAATTGTGTTTCCTCAGATATTAGACAGTGCCCATACAGTAGTTTAGGCAGCCAGTATCTCCCAAAGGTACTGTCTAACTACTTGCTAACCCATCTAGTGTAAAAAGGTATTTGAAATCCGACACCTTTTCCCAAGAAAATTCCTCTCTTAGCTAAAGGCAAATGTTCCCATTTAGCCTGTTTTCAGCTATTCTGGCCTTATGCAGAAAGAAACAAAGCTAGCAGGCTGAAGAGAGCAAGTTGAAGTATATGCATCAGTCTGAGCATTACCCTAACCCTGAGCTCATCCTGGTGACTGTCTTGGTACACTGTCTTTTTGCAGCTTTACTTTCCATTAAGCATTAGATAAAATAAATAATCTTATAATCAAAACAAGATTACACTATTCATATTGAGGATTGCAGAAAGGCTATATCTTTCCTTCAGGACCCATAATCAAGTATTTTTCTATGTAGTTCAGTGTGGTTAAACAGCTGAAAGTCATAAAAGAACAGGGAAGGTTTTAAGATGTGGAGAAATTTAATTTGTGCTATTTGTGAAAGTAAGACCATATAATTTTCTTAAAATTTTATGTTAAGCCCAAAAATAGAGACAGACAGCCACATAATAACAGGGAAAATAAAATTCAGGTAAAATGTGATTCTGGGTGTAAGAAAATTCAGAAACTCTGTGTATAGTGTGTGAGAAGGTTAATTTGTTACACACTTTTCAGCTTTGAAAATAGAAACTTAAAATTCAGAAGATAATTATTTTCTTCCTGTACATTTATCAGAGTCAGAGCAAAGCTTGCCCACCAATGCTGAGAGGATATCACGGTCTGAAGAAATTACCTCATAAAGGAAGATGGCATGGAGGTGAATGTAGACTGTGACAGAGCTCGCATTCTTTTCAGTGTCTGTAACATCTACGAGCAGTAGCTACCAGTCAACACTGCCTTAATTATTTTGCAGATTTTTCTAATTTTTTTCCTTAATTTGGAGTCAAAATTGAATATATGAGATCATAGGTTTTAAAACAGGGGCAAGTTGAACACAATGAACATATTCTTTCATTTGTGTTTCTCTTAATTGCTATTTACTCCTGGAACATTATTTGCAGATGAGTTTTTCTCCCACTAGAATTTTGATTTTGGAAATTCTGAAATTCAAGTCACACTGGTTACCTAAAATTCAGTCTGGGGGTGGGTGTCATGATGCTTTAGTTCTGCTTACACCATGAGAACCATACTGTTTTAAACATCACTGGTATAATTTTGATGCCAACCAGTTACCAAGAAGGCAATTAGGAGACATTTGTCACATGAGATGTAAACTTTGCGTGTTGGAAACACCCTGGTCATCCAATAGTTCTACAGTTAGTTTGCAGTTTGATTCTTTGCCTGTGTAATGCAACAGTGTGCTATTAAAACAAGCAGATGTTCACTCTAAGGATGGTTGCACTTCATTTGTGAACAAAGTGATTCCTGTGTGGATCATGACAAAGTATATTCTCTGTCATAGCTTGAAACTCAAGCAAGTCCAACAGATGTAAAATTGAATTCAATAATTGAAACAGAATTTGACCTACATGTTCCCAATATTAAGTTTTAGAAAGCATTTATGATCCATGCAAATGAAGACAACTCATGTATATTAATGCAATGCTATTCCTCTAATTATCTTTGCATATGGCATAGTAAATATTGATACTACTAATAAAGCAAGATGGAACTGAATATTCATAATTTAGCTCACAATACATTACAGATGTTTTACACTGAAAATTAATTCTGTGAAGTTATATATAACTTTGATAAGCTTTGATTTGGCTGCTTATTATTTGGTATGCTTATTCTGTGCTTGATTATCACCTTCTGGCAAAAAAAGTCATCTATGAGGTTTTCCATTAAAAACAAAAAGGTGGAAAGAATGATAAATGAAGAGATCTTAAATTGTTCCGATACAAAAGACCTATCACATTAATTTAAAAACTTTTTTTTTGTTTCACCATTGGAATTTAAAAAAATATTTGAATGTCTCTCTCTCTCTATCATAGTTGATTTTTTCTGCCCACTGGTTTAGTATGATTTCAGTATTTCAACTTGCTTTTGGTTCTTGGTATCTTCCTCCTCTTTTTTTGAACCTTCCAGATTTCTAGAATTGCAACTGAAAGATCCTGTGCAGAATCCCAAACCTTTGCCTGAACTTCTGTCCTTATGCATCTGAGGTATCTCCTCTTGACTATTCCTAGAATCTGAGATTTAGTCTTTCTGTGG
>JAWWMU010000180.1:36313945-36361589 GCA_035048155.1 Cinnycerthia olivascens
TCTTCTCTCTTCCACACTCCTCTTTTCAATGTTTCTCTTCTTTCCATTCTCTTCTCAATATTTCTTTTTTTCTTGGCTAGTGAAAAAGAATTATAAGTTTAAAAAATACTTTTAGAAGGAGGATTCACTTATCCTAAAACTAATTAATTCTGCTCCCTTTCCACCACTGTTTATTTTACTGGATCACAAGCAAGAAAGTCCTAGAAACCTTCATGGGCTCCCATTTCCTTTGCTTTGGTGGGTGGCCCCATGCAGTTGCTACAAGGCTTGCATTTATTTTGTTTTCCCTTGAAGAAGCAGTTTTATATATAAAAGCTGTGTATTAGCATGATCTGTTCTCTAGAGATAAGTGTCCTGAGGTTTTCTTCCTTTTGTTATTTGTTTGTTTTCTTGTGCTGTAGACCAGACACGCTTGGAAACTTATACTAATATAACTGCAATAGAAGTTCAAGTCTTTTAAGCTCCTGAATAACTTATTTGGTTTTCAGTATCAACTACTAACTGGTTTGTATACTGTAACTATATAAATTCATTGTATGTGTTCAAAGATGAACATATATAAATTAATATAACCTAAGGGAATGAAGGATCTGCTGTTCGATTGCTAGTCCTTTTCATTCTTCAAGCAGAGGTACTTTGCCAAGAAACCATAAATGGAAAGGAATTAAAATAGAAATTAAAAATTTAGAATAGTCTTCAGGAAAACCCTCAAGTATTCCTTAAATTGTATTGATTAAGGCATATTTCAGCTTGAGATAAATAAATTAAGAATAAATCTAATTCAGCAGGGTATAAAGCTCACAGATATATGCTCAGAGTACATTTAACAAAAGCTTATCACTTAGTGTTCCTCAGTTTTGCAATCAAGCCCTCAGGTTCATTTTTTCTGGATGCCTGATTGCATTATCTGTGCCTAACACAAAAGTACTGACCTGAAATTCTTGTTTAAGTGACCATCTAAGAATTGCTTTTTAAAATGAGTCACAAGCATGGACAGGATCCTTTTCTCTAGGGTAACATAAATTATGCTGCCATAATTAAAAATTCTTAATTTAAAAATAGTTTTCTGTTAAATTTAAAACATATATTTAAAGAAATAATATAAGAGACCTATGAATTAATTCACAGATAACCTTGAATCCTCAGCTGCTGCAAAAATATTTCCAACTGCATGAGGCAATGATGAGGAGAATACAGGTGGAGGAGAAGGGAAATGCAGATATTTTTCTTAAACACATTAATTTTTAAAGTTTATCTTTCTAGTTCATCTAGAACCATGAATATTTTTATTTAGTGGATTATGGACTACCACTTGTCTGAGAAAATCTTCACTAATCTTCTCACAATCTGCTTGCCACTAACTAGAACACTAGAAAAACCCCCACAACATCAAAACACAAAAATCCAAGAGCAAACTTTCAGAATTATTAGCATTAGCATCTGGATAGCACTGAATTTAGAAAATTTAAAACCAAATTATCAAACATAAAGTTAGTAAAGTAACTGTTTGCCATCTCAGAAATGCTATTAAAACTATAAGCACTGATGGTGTTGTGAGGCAGTAAATGCATTTTTCTGGTGTTTATTCACAGAGCTGCAGCTGAACAACACAATGAGGTTGTTTGAGAGCCCAGGATACTGATTATAACTTATCCATGTATGATATACAGTTTCCCATCTTCAAATCACTCATTTTTCTAGAAAGCAAGATATTTGCAGCATTTGAATTATTGTAATTTAATTTTTTTATCTCTAATTAGAATCTGATTTTTTATTCCAGTCACAGTCTCATCTGTGAGGGACTGTGATAGCTACCTGAATTTGTAATATACTTCAATTTAAAATTAAATTTTTTGTATACTTTTTCATTTTGTGCTCTGAGTTCAATCCATATTTCTTATGTTTTTAATTTCTAAGGAAAAAGATCCTCCTCCAGCTAAAACACAGAATTTTTCAGCAACTAAAATGCTTTCTTTTGCAACAAGTGCTCACATTTATGACAGGGTTCTAGGTTGTAAATCCCCAGTGGAGAAATAAAACACTTTAACTCTGTGTTTCCTTTGGCTGGATTAACCAGGCCTTGATCTCTCCTCTGAGAGCTTCTGGCTACTGTCAAATAATGTAGCCTGCTTTCTTTTCCTTTCTTTTCTTTCCAACATACATGGAGGAGCACGTTAGGTTACTCACACTACTCACTCCTTGCCAGCTGCTAATATAAAATGGGATTGGTCTCTGAGGAGGCTTGTTCTACATGTGTTTTTCCAAAGATCAGCATAATTCATCCCCTCCCTTACAGTTCTCTTACAGTCCCACAGTAGTTCTGTATGGCCACAGTTTAGTTTCACCTTGGTTATTCCACCCTTCATTCAGGTACATCTTTCAAAGTGGACAGCACATCACCAGCTCCCAACCCTTGGAGTGCATTCCCTGCGATTTCTCACAAGACTGTGGAGCAGTTCTCCCCCCCGTTCCCTCCATTTCCATACAAAACCTGGGGAGCAGCCCTGCAGCAGAATGTGGCTCCCTGCAAAACCCCACGTGCAGCGCTGCTCCAGCCCCCTCGCCGGAATGTGACATGGTAAAACAGCACGGAATTACAGTCAGCATTCAAACACCTGCAATATCCTTTCCATTCCAACACATTTCACTTCCTACCTTTTAGGTTAAGATGTATATTTTTCTCTGGCCTTCTCCAGGTCTATATGCATATATGTGCTTCCTGTTCACTCACGGTAAAGCAGGAGAACTTTGTAAACAGGTAGATCTAACTAGTGACTAAAGTAAAACAAATTAAATCAAATAT
The DNA here is from genome assembly GCA_035048155.1 of Cinnycerthia olivascens. Taxonomy (NCBI): domain Eukaryota; kingdom Metazoa; phylum Chordata; class Aves; order Passeriformes; family Certhiidae; genus Cinnycerthia; species Cinnycerthia olivascens. Next base: position 36,316,749 of record JAWWMU010000180.1, read on the forward strand.
TTGATTCTATAGTGGGTATCTGATCACCATACACTGTTTAAAGGGGACTACTTGCACAAATTAAAGCATTTCACTTAAAGAAACTGTTCTTTTTCCCAAAGTCATTTTGCAGATCAGCTAAATGTGCACATTGAAGCCCTTTAGATCTGAAGCAGTCAGAAGAGAATTGTACTAACAACTTGTATTTCTATTCAGCCTCAAATGTATTAATTGCTAAATGCAATGATAATGGAGAGGTCAACAAATAATAGATACACAAAGTAATGTTTTTTTTGTCATGGTTTCTTTATAGAAAAAAATTCTTATCTGGTTCTTCATGTTCTCCCAAGGAAATAGTGATTGAGTTGCAATATCAATGAAAACAGAAATATTATCCATAGGTACTAAGAAACTGTATTCACAGGCAACTTAAACTGCATTGAAAACAAATCCAAAATTACTTTTAAATTTCTTATTAGACCAATAGGTAGACGTACTCAAGAACTGAATAACCCTAGTTCTTGAGCAGTCCTACAGCTGATTTTTCTGTGTTTACATACCTCCAGCTGCATTCCATGGCTAAGGGAGAAGTGCACATGTTGATCCAGCTGTGCTGGATGGGAGGAATTGTAGTATGAGATTTGCAACTACTGTTTAATCTACTTTGAAAATTAAATGTGATGGAATTTCATGCATCCATTTTAAACTGAAAACTTCATCTGGAGCAAAAAATCTTGTATTTTTCACAGATTCCATCACTTGTTAAATGTTGTGCTCCAAATTTGGATTTATTATGTTTTGGATCAACAACTGTTTAATTAGTTTGTGCAAAGAAACTTGCTTCAAATGGAGAAACACAGGATACTGAACAAAGAAAGTCCTTTTTCATACTAGGAAAACAGACCCAAGATTCTGTTTTCTGCTTTTTGCTCAGACTTTTGGCGACAAATTAATCCATGATTGTTTATTTAAAGGCCTTTCTGCTCTAGACTACCATTCATGCATAAAAAAACTAAAATCAAGCAAACAAACTAAAAAAAAAACCAGTGAAAAACTTTACAAAAGCAACATATACATTACAGGAAAAGCTGATCTAAGAAAAATTCACCACCTAAAAAATGCATATATGCATATACAATTGTGAAGTTTCTTGGGATGTAATCATGACTGCCTTTATAATCAAGAAATGGCAAGTGAGAAATAATGTAGCCTGCACTTCTAAAACTTCCTGTGCTTCCAAATAGATACACCTGAGAATAAAGATGAAAATTGAAACTGTTGCTTTTGTTTAAAATGAACCTCATAGAAAAATGATAATCAGATTACCAAACATTTAAATCTCAGTGAATCAGATTTCCCTCTTTGGGTTGATGAGAAAGTTCACCTTGAAAACCAGAAAATTTTACAGCTCTTTCTTGATGATAAGGCAGCAAAGAGAACTGATGTGACAGCTCAGTCTAACAGAAGCAAACCAGTTTATTCCCTTCTGTAAAACCTAGCAGGAAGCAATGCAGTGTCTACTGTTGAACAGAGTCACCTTACCATATATTTTTATATATGGTAAGGCTTTTACATATATTACATTTAAATGGTAAGGCTTTTACATATATTACATTTAAAATACACAGTGCTCTAGATATGAAATCTCTGTATTGCAGTACACACACACACACAAATGAAATTCAACTGATTGTTCTACTCTTGGCTTATATCAGCCATCAAAGTAATCCACAAATTCTTTCCTGGGTTTCTTAATCCATCATATATCATGACAATACATTCAGCCCTTTATCAAAATATGCAAAACTAACATATTTATTTCTTAACAAAAAAAGAAAATTCTGATCTTATCCCTGTTTTTACTGAATGAGAATAAATTTATTTTAAAATAAATTACTGGAATAATATTCTTGAAAATGTTCATGAGCCACAACAATATAATTTCTGCCAGCAATGGTTCTTTAGCTTGATGCAGCATCAGTGAAGCTGGCTAAGCTGTGGAAGGAGAAGAGGCTTTGACTTTTCTTTTTCATTTATTCTCCTCCCCAGCCTCCCCCCTCCCTTTTCTGTTTTTTATTTTCTTTCCAGATAGAATACTGAGTGACAAAGCCCTGGAAGGGCCTGGGGGACCAATTATCACCATATTTCTCACGCTTGCTCTTTTTTCCTCCCCAGTTTGTTTCACACTGTTCTGCCTCTTAATTTTGTTATTTAACAAGCTTTCTGGACAAGAAATACATTGTTTGTACTGGACTGGAAAATGCTTTAATACTGCAGGTACTATTCCAACGTATAATTACAATTATAAGTAATGTAATCTTATTAATTAACAGTAATCTGCAGAAGCTGTTGAATTTAAAGCACTTTGCAAAATACACAAAATCAAATAAAAGTGAAATTTCTTTCAGAAAAATGACTCATTTTTATATAAATTGTAAAGTGAATTTTGTTTGGCTTTAATCTCACAAGATATTAATGCCTGTCCGTTCCGACCCCCTAGAATCCTGATGTTGATTCTACAGAGCTTTTCCAAATTTAAAGGAAAGAATTCAGTGTTTGATGGTATTCTGGTAGGAAAACCCTTTCTTACAGATGTTGCATAAAACATGAATGCATTCTTACCACTTTATCCCATTGAGATGAGACAGAGAGATTTGCCCCGGAGCAGCCCCAGTTCCTCAGATTATTTTGCTTGTTATGTAGGGAGTACATTTCTATGTTGTTTTTTCATTATGCTACTTGAATTTGGCAGGCAGGTGATATTTCTGTGGATCCAAAAATGCATCACAAAATACAACAATATTTCACACAAAACAATACTCAGGAGCTCAATTTAATGCTTGTCCCTTTAAAGTAAATGATTTTTTTTAATAGTTCTGCTCCATGTTTCTTGTGGTTCATATGAGTTTTATGAGTCTCAAATGGGTATTTTGGACATGTATTTTATAGTCAGAAAATTCTGATATCTGGTAGCCTATTCAGTTCACAAATCATGAGAATCAGAGAGTTCTTTCAACCTGCATGTGTGCTACTAAATCACTCAGCTTTCTGTATGAACTGGGTTTTTCTCTCTGGCTATGACAATTTTCAATCTCTTTCTGTTCAGAAATCACATGTTCAACAGTTTATCTTTAATGTCAACAATGCCAGCTATCAATTTTCTCATCATCCAATTTACCACAATCAACACACCAACAATTCACAGCATAAGTCTCAATTTTCTCCTCAAAGCATCACATCTTACTCATACACATTCATTCACCTGGTCCTCACAGTGGGAAGACTAGGAAGAATCATCCAATATTTTAGAGGGCTCACCTGGAATACCCATTTTCTTCATGAAAGGGATGTATAAGTTCTAAAAATCAAGGCAATACTAATCTATAGGATAACCAAGACTCAAGACCACAGAATTCCTTAATCAAGTGATTTTACGGTGTCAATGAATTTTTTCCATGTTCCACAAAATAAAACAGTTACTTCCACTTGGTTTCCTATGGCTGCTTGCACCTTTAGTGTATGATGTAAAGACTGTTTTGAGTGAAGACATCAAAAGGACTCTGGGCCTTCCTGCCACTGACCTGTTTTGCCTAAACAGCACCGTGAGATTGTTTATTTTTGAAATTTAGGAGTGATTACAACAAAGATGTAGAGAATAAATCCAAAAGTGTCCATGTTAACCGGTTGAAATAAACTTTCAAGTCACTCTACCTGTAAACCTTTTCTTCCTTTTATTTTTTTTTTCTTTTAATATAGTTTGGCTCTTATTGTGAAGTGTCTAATCCCTTGTAGAGTTACACAGTTAAAAAATCCTAGGCTTTTCACAGAATCCTGGGTTTTACCCTGGAGTCAAATACCTTCTGAAGCTAAATTTGGCAATACTTCACTTGTGTCCCCTAAGTCCCAAATGGGATCTAATCCAAAGTACTTGACAAGGTAAAAACATGAAATCTGTCTTCTAAAAAACACATACTACCATTTTCTCTTCTTATATATAACTATAGCTCTACAGCAGGGGCATTCTAGCCAAAAAGTAATAAAGTTATTTAGGTTGCCTTCCTTGTGAAGATCTCTTAAACCCCACTTGAAATTATAGAAATCTGAACAGTAAAGATGGTTGATATGAAATACATCAGTGTTACCTTGTCAATGAGAAAACTTCATATCATGGCTGTATTTATGAAAAAAATGTATATTTTCCCAAAGATTTTCTACCATTCTACATAAATTGCTTATACATTCTTTCCATGAAAAAAAATCAGATTGTTTTTTTCTATAGAGGTAGATTCTGTTAATGAACAAAAAGAAGCAAAGCAAAAAAAAACCCAAACAATCAAACAAACCACAATAAAAGAAATTAAGTAATAACAAAAAATGAAAAAAGAAGAGAAGAGAACAAATATTATGCTGAAACATTGGAAACTAAAGAAATATTTTACCTGGATTCACAGCAGGCTAGTTGAGCACAGAAAAGAACTAAAGATAATATCTATCTATTAGATTTTTTGAGCATATTTATCCTTTTATTACTTTTGTTGTCCCCTGGAAGGCTGGTCATTTCCCTCAGTGGCCAAATACAAAAGAGAGCATGTTCTAAACATAGTTATCTGAATTTGATCTTTTTCCCATTACAATATTAGAGCCAGATGTATTTGTGTTATCATTACCCAGACAAAGGCATCAGTGATATAAAACTGAAGATACAGTGAGAGTCCTAAAAGTCTCTAGGTAGATGTGTATAGCAGAGAGATAAGAAAAAAGAGATTTTTTTAGATGAAAGTTTCTGCTTTTGTAGTGTGTCTATTCCTGTGGTTTATTAAAGAATCAAAGCTTTCACTGATAAATTTTTTGAAAATCTCTTTGGAAGCTACTTGAGGACAGAAAAAGGGCAGATGTGGAAAGAAAAAGAGAAGAAACATTACTGTTTTTCTAAAAAATGAGAACAGGAGATATAATGAGACTTAGTTCTTATGCAAAAACCTAGATAGAAATGAGGTTACATCTATCTAGCATCAAGATATCTTACAGATACCAGGCAACTACCATGGAAAACGGAATTTTCTAGGCTTTTCACAACCGAACATATATTTATAAGTCTCAGCATGAGCATATGTGGTACATTATATGACAAGTTGAATATATTTAAACCAGCCAGTAATTAACAAATAAAGCTAATTCACATTGGTAGAATAAAAAAACCATCTATGATCCAAGCAAACAATACTGTTAGTAAGTTATAGCTTTTAATTATAATCCAAGTTTTGCAAAGGGGGAAGAACTCTTTCCTGGAGATCAAATATTTCTCAATATAACAAGATTTAGTTGTGTTCAGTGTCCTAATAAATGGAGGAATAAATCTGAAATAAGCTAATCAGCTGTTTCAGATTAGTAAGATTTGATCATGACTTTTTTGAAGGTCAGTCACTTTTGAACCTATGGGTAACTGCAGTAACATATATGAAAAGTAAGTCAAATTCAGAAGCTGGTTACTACCAAATGTGATATAGCTTTACACAGCTTGAGTTGCTCCACAGGGTGAACATTTCCTTTTTTTCCAGAAGAAAGTGCCTTTGAATGATGAAAACTGCTCATAAAAGTGATGACAGAAGGAATACTTACAATCTTCCAGCCTTCTGCTTTCTTACCCTGTTGAGAGCTAGTCCACGAGACAGGTCTACAGGAATTCACCTTGGACACTTTCAAAATACTTACATAAAAGCTTTGGGCATGAGCTGGGAGGAAACTAGCAAGTCAGTAAATGAAAAAGCAGCTTTTATGTGGTATCTGCCTGCATTAAAGTCAGAAAACTGTAACACCTGTGGCCTAGAGACCAAATAGAGACAAATATCAAGGTTTGCACTGCTCACCATGCCCTCTGCAACTATTGTAAAAGAAAGGTTATCAACATGAGATACAAATTAATGAGGATTTTTTAAGGTTTCCTATCATGTAATATCTGACAGACAGAAAGCCCTGATGTTAAAATGGACTACAGATTGATCTGTCAAGATCATATGAGATGAAATTTAATACATTTTCATTCCACATAACGCTTCAATGCTTCAGTAAATGACAGGATAAAGTATTTGGATATTTTCTTCTTAATTTTTATTTTTACATTGGAATTATTTCTCTTGACTTTTATGTGGACACATTTGACCTCATACTTTATGAATATTCCATCTGTAATCTCCCAAATGTTTTGCAAGACAAATTTATGAGTCCACAGCCTGCAATCTAACACTTCATGTCCTATTGTCATCAATTAGTGTGCAGCATTTTAAAAGTGCAGTTACAGAATAGAATACAATCAAAAAGAATATTTCATTTGGAAGCAATCTGCAACAATAATCTGGTTCAAATGCCTGAGTGCATCAGGACAGACCAAAAATCGAAAAAAAATTATTAAAGTATTTTCCAAAAGCCTCCAAAGCATTGACAAGCTCAGAGAATGAACCACCTTTCTAGGAGCATATTCCAGTATTTGAGCACCCTCTCAGTAAAGAAATCCTTTTTAATGGCCAGTCTAAACCTTCCCTGACAAAGATTTGAACAATTCCCACACATCTTACCAGTGGACACCAGGGAGAAGAGCTCAGCACCCCCCTTGCCACTTTTCCTCCTCAGGAAGCTGCAGAGAGCAGTGAGGTCACCCCTCAGACTCCTTCCCTCCAAGCCAGACAGACACAGCATCCTCAGCTACTCCTCCCAGGACTTACCTTCCAGCCCTGTCACCAACTTTGTTGCCTCCTGTGGGCATATCCAAGGGCCATCACATCCTTCTTGATGTGTGTGTCCCAGACCTGCACAGAGCACTCCAGGAGAGGCCCCAAGGCTGAATGCAGTGGGACAGTCACCTCTTGGTTGTCTGTTCATGCTGAGCTTGATGCACCCCAGGATGGGGTTTTGCCCTCTGGGTTCCCTTCACACTGAGACCAGCACCCCCAGATCCCTCTCTGCAGGGCTGCCCTCCAGCCACTCCTCTACAGATTTTACTCACTCACAGGGTTTCTGTGTCCCAGGAGCACAGTTCATCATTTGGACTTCTTATATTTCATACTACTGATGGTGCCTGCTGCTGCAATCTAACCGAGTACTAAATTCAGTATTTCTCAAAATAAAATGGGAGACATTAAGGTGGCTATACATTCGTACAGTTTTAAGAAATCATTACAGCTAAAAGGGTTCTTAACTCTAAATATTAGCTAGGGTTTCCAACTTAAATTTAAAGCAGCTCAAAGTTGGTGGGGCGAAGAAAGAGAAAAAGGAAGCAGGTGTAGGAAAGAAAAGAAGACAAAAAAAAGGAAGCAGGTCTGAAACTGCTTTCAGTGTTTTCAATTCTTTTCTATTTTTCCTCCTCTAGCTTTTTCTTGTTACAGCTCAGTTAGCAACAAAGGTTTTAAGCATGTGGAGAAAAAGGTGTTATCTTTGCATGTTCTTTTGATGTCATTCTGCCTTTTTTAAAACCAGCATATGTGCATATAAAAATTCCTTTGCTTTTTCTTTCTTTCATCTCTAAGATATGCCTTTATTTTCAAAGATTCATAAAATGCTTTGATACACCATATAGGCTAAACTACTCAGTGTTATACATGTCACTCAGCTTTATATATGCATATTTCCTCCAGCATGTTTGCTGATATTAAACATTTCCTTTTTAAAAAGGAAATGTCTAGGCAAATGGCAATCCTCTGTATTGTTTTTGTTTAGTGGAGACTTTTATGAAATTTGAAGAGTTTTAAGGAAAACAACAAATCTGTCACTTCGTTCATGTGACTAATAGCTTTTAAAATAGAGATTGATTAATTTTATGACCATGGAATAATTTGAAAGGGTACCTAAATTTTTAAATAGAAAGCACTTTCTCATTTTTCAAGCAGAATAAGTAAATAGGTTAGCTGATATAGTTATGAAGATGAAAATGTGTTATTCACTTTGGGAATATTTGAACTCTGCAGCAAATACCAAAGGAAAACTTAACTTTCGTGAAATTGTCAGAAATTCAAAGTGTATTTCAAAAGTAATTTAACACAACAACCAAACTTACTATGTCAGAGGTGGAGTCACAAACTTCTAAATCCTATGCACTCAAAATTTCTTCTGATTCAAAGCAGAATAATGAGGATTTTTTCCCATGTAGTACAATGTGAGTGGTTGCATGAGCTAAAAGTGCAGTGGAACTACTCTATTTCCTTGAAGCAGTAGACCAGATAGTCCTGTAGGAGGAAACATTTATATATCTATGCACCATACCCTATTTAATTTGACCTTTACATGTCTGAAAACCCACTGATGAATTCAGATTATTAAAAATATAATGTTAGGAATCGTATCAGAAATAACCTAATCTAATAATCCCTATTTTCTGTTCCCTGGATAGTGAAACTGGAGCTAGTGTCTAATTCAGTGGGTATCTCAATGTGGCTCACTATTGCTCTTGCTTATACATAATCCATACCATTTCATAAGACTCCAAGAAAACTATTTTTAGTGAACTATAGCCCTAGTTATAACCATAGAAAAATTGCATATTTCTTGGAGGAGGAAACTTCAGTGTTTGGGAGTGATACCTTTGTTCTGGGGGTGAGGCAGAGGATATAGAGCTAAAAAGCCTGGTAAGCTATTGGAATATATCAAATCACTAGGGCTTAGGTGAAATAAAATTCAACAACATATTCTTAGGCAAGAAAATGAAAGACAGAGGTAAAAATAAAGGCAAAGACTTACAGAACAATTGTACAGAGTTGGACCTATCACAGCTCTCAAAGTGCTTAATTAAGAAATTCTTCCAAGACACTGCATCTCACCTGATTAGGAGAAAAGGACTCTCTCTATAAATGCTTCTTGTGTATTTTAATTACATACCTTTCAGGAAATGTTATTTAACAACTTCAATAATTACTATTCAGTGAGCTTTCAACAGTAAAGGTACAATTGTTACAGCAACTAGAAGCATTTCAAGAGAAATTCAGTTCTCAAACTAAAAGGTGTTGGTTCTTTTTAGTGTCTTAAAAGCTAATCTTTAAACAAGTATAATCTGAAATTTGAATTAAATTAGAGTCCTAGAAATAAAATTATTACAACTTTGATTAAGACGTTTCAGGGCAACATGCAAATTATAGTGATTTATCCACTATATGTATTTTCCTTCTGCCTTCAACTCATCAGAATAGAACCATAAAGAACTCCTATGACATGTGGGTGTCCTGTCTGAGTAAAGCAATATTGTAAGAATATGCATGGAATAATGTGGCCTCCATCCATTTAAATTTGTAGGTCAATTAACAGATTATTATTTAGCAGGGCAAATATTTGTGTACAATGCAAACAAAGCATCAAAATACTTTCTCAAGTATCTCAAGTTCCTCAAGTATTGTGTGCCTGACACAGTCCAGTTAGAACAAAACATCATTTTTGAGCAATAACGGACACCAAATCACAATGTTTAACATTAGAGTGGTTTTCAATAAATGTGTAAACGCCAAAAAATGTTTTGCATGCACTGTTTAACAAGATTTCTAGGAGGCGAGACAATTACTTTTTGGGATATGTTTACAGTGTATAACACAGGTCAATTTCTACAACCTGTTGCTTATTATATAGATTCTGTTTAATAGGATTATCTATTTATATTCTAACTCTCATGATATATGATCTATCCTACTCAGACTCACATTATGCTAAGTTGACATACTGGAAACACCAGGAGATAAACTTTTCTCTGTAAACCAACAGATGTTGATGTTATGTTACACTAAAAATACAGAACAGCATGATACCCTTGTGTTACCAAAATGTACTATTCTGTCATAAAGAATTGTTCCATAAATCAGCACTTTTGTTTTTTTTCCCCGTTCACACTGTTGTATGTCCTCAGCAGCTTGAGTTGAAAAATCTGTTATGGTAGAGTCACCAGAGAGAAATAAATACAGGCTGCAATCAGAGTCTAGATCTGTTCTATGTGTCCTCGAGGCAAAACTATTCCCTCTTTTCAATACTGAAGCTGCAGTGAGCAGTAATGGAACAAGTCTCAGAATTCAAAGCACTAATAAGATAAACACTTTCTTGCCTATATTTAAGAGATGGGAGTCACTGATGTGCAAGATTCTATGGCTATGTCTGAGCATTTTTAAAGCCTAAAAGAGATCCAGTGGAAATTCAAAATATGGAGTGTGATCTCTGAGATATTGAAATCCTAAGCAAGTAAAATATTTAGCTATACAAGATAATACATTAGAACATGCTACAGTAGTTTGAATTTAAAGCTCAAATACACTATTTAAGAGAATTTAATTTTCAGTCTTCGGTTGGCCAGTGTCTCTTTCCTTTTTTAATAAAAAATTTCTTTTCTGAAGAGTTATCCATTGTAATTAGTAGAAAAAGCTCAATACATCTGAAAACACAAAATTAATAATATACTGTGATCCCAAGAGTAATACAGTATTTTAAGAAAATATGAACTCTGTTGAATGATTTTTTGAAACACAGTAGATAATTTTGTTGAAAGAGCTGAAAGTTGAAAACTGAGTCTTTGAAAAACATAAAGTGACACACTGTTGGGAGCCAAAGCTGCAAACGATATCTTTGAGAAAAAAAAAAAATGAGTCAATTGTGAAACAAGGAGTAGTTGCTTTTCTTAATCAAAGCACTGATTGACAAAAGGAAATGGAAAAAATACTCTGGAAATCAAACATCTATACAGTACATATATGTATATGTAAAGTGTGTTGATACATCAATTAAATAACTGAAATCTTCACAGAACTTCTGCAGTAGTATCCACTTCAATTATAAAATTAGTTCTGCCTGCAGCCACAGCACTCTTTCAAACATTTTAAGTTCAAGTGTAGTGTACTGGAAACATGGCAATATAGTCAAACATTGTTACAAAGGGGATCAAGAGAGTTGTCACACAATTGGCCACAAAAAACCCTGCATTCTACTCCTGCTTAGGTTGCCCTCTGGAAAACTATCAAGCTTCATGGCTCTACACCACTTGTAATAGCGAATGTTTTTACTTGAGTTGTCATGTGTTTTCTTTACACGATTGTAAAAAAAACCAACCTCCCAAACAAGCAAACAAGCTACAGTTGTCTCAAATCTGTTGTAACCACCCTGCTCCTCAGCACAGGAACCCAGTCTTTTTCACCAGAAAGAAGCAGAACCTTAGAAATTTGGCTGGTCCTATTTTTTTTTTTAATTAAATTCTGACTTCTGTGTGAGAGTAACAAAAATTTTCTCATGTTGAATGATAAAAGAAGTACTTAAAATATTTAATAGTCTGCAATTTCTCTAATTTTGTCTGAAATAATGGACATATAAACCAATGAAATTTAATTCATAATGTAAAGAAAATATCTTTATGCAACTTTTTTTTGGTGAAGTTTCATTTTGAAACAGATGTATTATTTTTAGTATTGTGGAACTGTTTGAATCCAGTTTGTTCTAGTTATTAAAAACCTTGAAAGGCATCAAAGACACAACACCCTGCCTTTTTCCCTAAACAATTTTTATGAATGCGAAAATTAACATAGATAAATGGAACTATTTAGGGGGAGATAGTCAGAAATTTGAAAAAAGGTCAAATTTTCAGATTTCTTATGACAAATATAAGAATTTCTGTTTCAAAGAATAATTAAGTCAGAAGGAGACATCTGCACATAATCTGATTTACCTGCCTACCATGAGATGGCTTCAGGGAATCAAACACTATCCCAAATATAAATAATTTAAAACTCTCTAACATTAGTCTTAATTAGATAAAACCCCTTCAGCTTTACTTACATAGGTGGTGATACAAATTTCACATAATCTCTGTTTATGTAAGGAAAAAAGCTCTAAATCCACACAATCAAGTATGCTACTCAATCAAGCTGACAACAATCTCCCCAGAATCATTGGCTATTTCTTCATAGCTCATCTGTTGGACACTTTCTGCTCCTTCCTCTGAGTGAAGCAGGGCCTCTGAGGATTTAAGCTCTCCTGTGAGTATTCTTTCCTGTTCAAATTCTCTGTTGTTCACCTTTCTCTTTACTGAGTGGCCAACATCTGAATACGACTTTTACCGTTATAACACCTATTCTAACACCTGCTCTGTAACAAAACTATTGATGGGACAATCCACATTTCTTCCTTTTCATATTGTCAAGAAGATTAGAGAAAGTCATTGCAATGAAGGTAAAAGTCAGCTCCACCTTGCAAGACCTCAGGGGTCTATATGCAAGCCAGAAGAAGATAAATTAAGTCACTAGGACTTCAACAATCCACAGTCTCCAATGATGTGATATTAAAATACAACATAACACACAGAACAAGGTGAGGGTGACAAGGAAACTTTCTGACTAAACTTCAAAAAAACCACAAAAAACTTTCAAAACAACAGCCACTTGAAAGAATTAACAAATTGAATGATGGACTAATATAATAGACATTAAGATAATTTCCCTAAAATTTCTCATCAGAAACAGGACATTATCTGTCTTAGTATACTCTGGCTACATTTGCACATGATAGCTCTGTGTACAGTTACTACTATTATGAATTCATCTGCAGTTTGAAGGAGTTCAATGTAGAGGAATTTATCTTTGTATAAACCCGCCCAATACAACAAAACTTACATCCATAAAAGATTATTAATACTCAAAACAGAAAACGGTGCCTTTAGAGCTGGTTATCTAAACTTTCCCACTCACATTTGTTTAGATCTAGTACTCAAAAAAATTTACACTGATTTTTCAAGAGTAGAATCTTGTGAGAAAGAAGAAAAGCCAATTTTATTTTTTTACACCTTATAGAAATGGTAATTCTACTTTTAGAAACTTTGCGCTTGTATTTTCCTTGTTATTAAAACATAAACAAAATCTGACATTTGAGAATGTTTCACTATGTCTTTTAGAAGTCAAACTTTATTGAAACTAAATTTCCTATATGGTTTTGTATATATCCATTTAATTAATCATCCATCTGTGCAGAAAGGCCAATTCAGTGCCAAAAACAAAACTAAAAGCTTTTTGTCTTTCATTCAGGAAACATGAATATTTTCTCTTTCTTCTTCCATGTTACAAATAAGATTTCCCTTCTTGGTTTTATTATCAGTCTAAAGATTAGATATTTAAATTAGTTGTTGGAGAATTAGAACATTTCAGTATTTTATCAGTTAATGATAACTCATTTCATGACAATAATTTAATTTATTATTGAATGTCAGTCTCACTTTTAAAATAGATGAGATACTTATTGATGTTCATAAACACTCTTTGGAATTGAAGCCATGCATCTTGTCTTTGAAAACCATGGACTAATTTAAAAAATTTACAGTAATTGTGCAATGTTGGTTTTACTAATTTGATCAACTACGTCAGTAATAGTAGAACAACCACTGACCCATCAATTACCTCAAAAGTCCACATTTGCTATTTCATTAACATTTGAGTCTACAAAAATGCATACAGATAGGATTAAAAGTGGGATTTCCCATCCATTTTTGGCAATAATTATGTCCCAGGACAAACATTTGTGCTTCTTATTCATTTAGAGTCAGTCCACGCCAGGTCAACTCAATTTTGATTTCATTAGGGATGAACATACGTCAAACATTGTTGACTGAGTTGAGACTCAGATTTTCAAAGACCCACAAAATCTAAACTACCGTGACCTGAAGTAACACTGATGCTTGTCACCTCAGATGAAGATCAGCTAAGGCATCAGTATGGCAGAGTTTATAAAGAAAGCAAAAATTGTGTTATGACTAGGCAAACCCAGAGGAATCCTGTTCTGGATTGAATAAAGCCTGCCTTTAGAATGATTATGTTTACTGAGTTGACTTGTAATTTCCTCTTGCATCGTGAATGGCTGAGCCTTGACTGGTGCAGATTTTGATTTATTGCTGTGTCATGCTACACATTCAATACCTCTCTCAGCAGCTCCAAGGTCAGTGTGATTCTGTGTGAAAATTCACAGAGTATATAGAATGTGAATTACAAAGCCAAAAGCTAAGATTTTTCACTGTGGATTGTTAAATAAAGACAATTCTACTTGATTATCAGTGTTGAAACTTTTCTGGGTGCTCTGCATGCTTCTGCTCAGATTTAATTACATGGACTTCTCTAATACTCTCCAGACTCCTCCAGTTTTCCTAACCTGAGTCAGCTCTCCCCCACAGCCATGCTCACAATTCATTTCTGTTCTGGACATTCTTTATCTTCACAATTCTTCTCTCTTTAGTGCATCATTCAATACTCATATTGTTTAGTTCATGAAGAAAATAGTTAACTACCTTTTTAAATTGTTTTTTAAAAAATTAAATCAAAACAATAATAAAAAGGCCACTGCAGCTGCCCTTTCAAGTTACTTTTTCACCCTATGTCACCTTGACAACAGGTGAGGTTCATTCAGGCTACACTGGCATCACCTCAGTGAAATCTCTTTTCAGATAACCCCCTGTATGTTGGGGGTGGTGGGGTGTAAGTTCTAGCTCAGCTAGTACCCTGTGGTGAGAGCTATTCAGAACTGGAATAAAGCTACAGTTCAAGCCACAGGTGTTAGAATTGAAATTCAGTATGCAAAACTCAAAGAAAGGTGTGCTCATACTTTGCTCCTGAGAAGGACAAAGAAGGCAGCCATTACACACCTTAACTCCTTAGTCAGTTAATAATAGTGTTCATTCACAAACCCTTTATCAGAATGCAGCAAATTTCAATGCAGCAAATTTAGGACTTTGAATTACATTTTAGGAAACATAGAGCATTTAGAAGAGAAAATTACCTTCATCACAGCTGAGCTGCAAGTGCCCTGCAATACAGGTAACAGAATTGAAAAAGACATCATTTGACCTGAAACTAAAATGCTGCTTCCTAAAAGATCCACTGTAATGTGAACCTACATTGTGGAACTATTTGAACCACTTGAATAACAAAAAATACAAATATCCCCATATGACCATTCCCTTGATACCTGCTCATGCTTTTACTAGAGTCTATTCAGTCAATCTGTGTAGCATCAGCCCAATGAGACAGAAAACACAGGCAAATGGCCTGGTTTAGATGTACAGAATCAACCCCAGACACAGGGTACAATGTTACTCTGCCTTCTAGCATCACTTCAGATTTCCTTTATACAGAATAGTATCTATTTATTTCTCTGAAACATTAAGGAATGTGAAAGAAGCCCAAAAGTGTCTTATTATACATAGTACATACTATAATTTTAGTAGACCATTTGTCTGGAAGATATCATGTGGTTTTATCCCAAAATTAAAATATATTTCTCAACATTGATATTAATCAATGTCTAACTCCAGTGTCTTCTCAAATGACCATTTCAATTAGCCACAAAAATCAGGCATATTATAGCATGTACACAGACACAAAATCTGTTGTCCCAGCAAAGTTTTCTCATTGGGTTATTTCTGTATTTGGATGCAAAATGAGGCAATTCTCTGACTCCTTCTCCCTGTAATCTTTCTGCCTTAAGAAGAAAGATGGAAAACATGTATCTTCCCACATGGGAAATATTTGTTTCCTACCTGAAAATATGAAATGAATGTCACTGTAACACAAGCACTTTAAAGTTATTGATCAGGTTTTTCCATATAAAGGGGCAGTAAACATAAAATTAAGGTGTGCTTTACAATTTCCCATTAGTTGCTGTGGGGTTTTTTTTGAATCTCAGGAAACTAATTCTCTCACAGCAGTTATTCCCCTGTTTACTCTCTACATTTTTACAACCCTTTCACTGCAGATTAGTTTCAGTGGAAGTTACACAGTGGAGAAAAGAGAGAGGAGAAAATATTATTCACATAATAGCTCCCTGACCTCAGGTGAGGAAATCATACAAATGAAAATGTTGGTGTAGGAAAAGTGGAAACAGCCTTTCTTGTTGGGAAAAAACCTCAAACAACACAGCAGCTCTGCAGATGTATATAGAGACATAGCTCTCTCAGAGAGCCATACTCTGTCTTCCAGATAATTGCTTCATTTACCTAAAATACTTCCTAGCCAAAATATTCCCTATAAGTCTGCAGAATTAAATAAATTTATCATCAGAAATAGCAGAAACTGAGAGAAAACAGATTTCATTCCGATACATCAACAGGAAAAACAGCCATAGATTTTTCAGTAAGATGAGACCATAGTTGGAGAAAAGCTTTCTCCAATATCAAAAGCTAGAAAAGAATCCCTTTTCATAAAAAAGAAATTCCAAATTTGTGTAGACAGAAATGAAAGACAGCTATTATAAGGTATTAAAGAAAAAGAAATTTGATCTAAGTTATATGATGGGTTGATGTGATTTATTCCTGTTCACTGAAAAATTTCACTAATCCAAAACCAAGACAGTTTACTAAAGGAAAGTAACAAGATTTGAGGAACAAAAGGAAGAATGCTGTCCATATACACAATATGGCCTCTCTTCATGCTTATGCTTAGTGATTAATGAGACTCTTTAAAACAGCAATGAACAAGAAAAACAGGACTTGAAATAAATGCTCTGCTAATAACTGGATTTCATGGCAGCAGGCCCAAAGGCAAAGTCCTCTGAAGTTTATAATGCTGCATACCTTGCATATCCTGTGATTTAAATTTAAATTATATTAAAAAATAAACTAGAAAAGTCATACTTGTCCAAAATTTATGTTAAATATCCAATGTTATGGTTAACATCCCCAAATCAGAGTGAATACTCTATAAAACTTTTGTGATAGTACCTTACATTAAAATATTCCAGTTTTTTTCAGAGTAACATTTTAATAAATACGATCCAGAAGACAGAACGCTTTAGAGGGAATTAGGGAGGCATGATTAATGATAAATAGGATATTCATTTAGTTACTCTGCACAGGAGGCTGAAAAAGCATGGAACCAAATTCTGATTTAATTGGACAAAGCCAGAATTCAAGTGCCTAACTAATGCCTTTCCACTAGCTAATTTGACATCTTATACTGAGTCTTCTAAAGGTGTAAGAAGGCATACTGCTTACTATTGCTTTTGTTCTGTACACTATTTAAAAATGATCAGTAAATAAAAAATAAGTTGAAATGTCCATGAACCCACTTGGAAGTTAATGCTCCTTTGATTTTTTAAAATATTTCAAAACATTGATTCTATGGCACAATTTTGAAGACAGAATTAAGAATTGATTTTTCTTATGTTTTAGCCCATTTCAGTGGACATAGTCTCTTTTTGTTAGCTTCATTGTTACCAAGGAAACTTTGCACCATTGCACATTCTGGTGCTGGTGGTCAGTGCTCACTCGCTTTTCTCATCTAGTAAGACCTTCCATACTCAGGTCACAAAGAAACTCCATTGGCCCTGAGGAAAAAACCCAAGGAGAAAAGAAAAATAATTCCTACAGGATGGTTGTCTTCCTTGATTATCTGAACCAAAGAGTTTTGTTTAATTTTCAGCTTCATTAATTCTTTAGAACATGTAAGACAGAGTCCCAAGGGAAAATTACTCATATAAACACTATAAATTGCAAAGGACTTTTCATAGGCCTTTTGGTTTTTAAAAGTAGAAAAATACAGCTTACCACAGCTGTAGAAAAAGACAAAATGTGCAAACCACAGAAGAACAACCAAAAAGGTGAAAACATATCATGGGTAGACACAAGGAATTATCATTTAACAATTCAAGGATGATGCAACATAGATGCAAAAAGAACTGCTCTCGTTTGCATTTTGCAAGTTCAAATAAGGGCCTGGTTATATAAATAAAGCATGCTTAAAATCAGGAAGATGGTAACACAAAAGTCATGACTGGAATATTCACAACATTTCAATCAGATTTCTGCTAAGTTTAAAAGTCAATGTCGCTTTCTGTTGTGAGAGACTTTTTTCCACCTTGTACAAACCTCATTATTAGGAAAGAACTGGGTTAATTTACAGTTTATTAATCCAACTTTAGGACAAGACCACAGAAAGTAAGGAAAATAGCAACCCACTTCAAATTTTTCTCTTTTACAGCTATGGGTGTTTCAGAAACGATTTTTCAAAAGTATTTGAGTCCTTGTAGCCTAGTAAATACTCATTGTATCTGACTATAGGCTTGTTGAACTAACAACACTGGTCTCAGGCCATCTCTGACTTTAGGCTTGTGTTATGTGCAGAATAACTGCCCCTGACTGCAGCAGGAGCACAATGTGTGCCAGCACAGACACACAATTGTAGCAGGAACCTTGAACCATCACAGGAAGCTACCGGAGGTGCTAGAGTTATAAACTCACCAGCGCTGGTTCCCTGGTTAGCACAGAAATGCAGCTCTGGGAAATGAGCAAAAACAATGTTTGGGACAGCAAAGAGAAGAAAGTATGGAAAGCATTTCATGGATAGCTAATGTGGATACACCATGGAGTCGTGAACTGGGGAAGAAAGACAAAGGTGGAGTGTGTTAGCAACCCCTAGAGAAAACTTCCACTGGGTCCTCACATGTGGTTGAAGAAATCACCATCATCATACTCCAGGCAAAGAACTTGGTATGCTGCTGACTTGTCCACTGGCAGCCCAAAGCCATCAATTTCAGGGCTTGGGAGACGATCAAAGGAAAGTAACTAAAAGAAAGAGGTGCATGCTTTGCAGAAGTTTTTGTATATTCATTTTAACTGTACTCCCTTAAAACTCAAAATCCTAGCAACACCACATCTGGACTAATAATAATATTTTGATTAGAACTTCTAAGATGTCAGCTAGACTAATAATAAATCCTTGATTTACATATACGACTCATTACTAAATTTGTACAAAAGAGAAAATTGAGTACAGTAAATGAGTGGGAGAATATCCTCCAGAAGAGGAGGATCAGGGAATCCTGTCAATGTGTACAAACATGTAGTGAAGGTAGTAAAGAACAGAGAGACAGACTCTTCTCCGTGGTGCCTACAGATGAGAGAAGAGGCAACAGGAAGGAATAGCACTTACAGGAAATTCCCTTCAAATACCAGAAAAAAAACAGGATCCGTATCAAATGGATTGATTGTACATCCATAGGTAGTCATAATTTTTTATTTCTTACTCACTTCTGTCTGTTATGAAAAGAAGTTAATAAACTCAAATATAACAGCAAAACACATTAGAAGAAAAATACTTTGTACCAAAAGGATCAGTCAAGAGAGATATTAAATAGAAAGTGGGAGAAAAAGAAAATATATAATACAAAACTTATTAAATATTTCCATTTTACCAATCTTATTTCTCATTGCCTGTACTTGTGGTCTCTTCTTCCAGTTGTCACAAGACTAGCTAGAGGAAAGGTAACCCTAGAAACAGTGAGAGTTCAGCCAATGGAGTTGCATCCATATGAGATGCTGTTCTCTGATAGCATTGCTATATTGCAGAATGTATTTTTGAGGAAGGTTTTCATTTCATATGCTTGTATAAACATTCTTGTTCCAGCATAAAGAAGAATCATTGGGAGTTTTGCCAACTCATGTCTGAACACAGTGTAAAGATTCTCTTTCTCTGGATGTAACCAGTGGCAGCAGTTAAAGGAGATATGATAGCTCCTCTGCAGATGACTTAACACAAATTTTTTAACTGAAGGAAAGAACAGGAATATATTGCTTTTTTACTTGTTTTTAAACTAAGTGACATGGGCAAGTTCTAATCTCTACATGAGGCCTGTACATACTTCAGTAAATCCAGTGAGTAGAAATGCTGTCAGGCTGTGAGATTATTTTGTGTACAGTAAGTCTGTCTTTGTGTTTTGGCAAACACAGCAACAAGATGTACTGTGTATAAGTGAATTAATTTGTGTATAAAACTTTAACAATTAGCTTGTGGACACTAGAGCAAATGCACCAGACATATGCCTATGTGAGCTGAGATCTAGTTGACATCATCTTTTAAACATGTTTATTGACCAGGCAATTTTTTCTCATGTTGTTATCCCTGAAGGCTAAGTTAAACCTTTATAAAGACTTTGTCACACTTCATTAATAAGCAAAAGGGCTTCACTGGAGTGCTGGAGTGACTCTAAATGAACAAAGTAATCCAAGATGAAGTAAAAACTGACTAAAATTGACAAAGTCTCTGGGCTGCCAGCTGCAACAGCCAACCCATGATCTATCACAGAAGGTAAATTATCATCTTTAAATAAGGAAGCTTAGTTTTTTTTTTATAAAAATTTTTTTTTTATTATTTTTACATGCTGGTATCTAGTAAATAGGAATAGATTTTTGCTTTTCTTTCAAGGTTATCTTCTCATTAATATCCTCTCCTGCCTCTTTTTGTTTTCAAAATTCTTGCATGCAGAGAGTAATTCAGAAACAACCCAAAAGCCAGGGAGCATATTTATTTTAAGATAGGATTTTCACAGGCACGGTCAACCTAAATGCAGAGTTGCCTTTATTTTGGATGTAAATATAAGAATTTCCTGACTCTCAGATTTCACTTCAAAAATTTCTTTTTGCTTTCAAATGCATTTCAGAACCAAAAACTTTATAGACAATCAGTTTCAGTGGGCTGAGGGTTGTAATAAATCCAGAGAAATTAAAATATATGTACTCTCTAAATAGCTGTTATTTGTTGTTTATATCATTATTTGAATTTCCCTGTAAATTCAGTTAATCCATCCCAACCAGAGACAGATGTTTTGTACTCAGATACATCTGTGAGAAGAAAATACATCATCATCATCACCATCATCATTATCCATTTGATGTTGCATATTCTTGCAGTTTAAGAGACGTAAAATACGGAAAAGCCAAAAGTGGAATATGGAAAATTCAGAAAAGCTCATTGATAAAGGCTAGCAGATAGTTCCTTTCAGTATTAGAAAGTTTTCTATCACAAGTATACTATATTTCTTAAAATTAAAAACCTCTCTGTGGTTTTTAGTCTTTTAAGGTCTTTAAAGTGAAATAAACACAGCTTCTTACACTGCAAAATATTGTGAACTTAGTGCACCACACTGTTCTCATATTCCATCTACAGTCTGAGACCTCATATCCACTCTTTCATGTACTTCATGTTTAAAAATAAATTATTTTTTCTGTTTAATTAATTCTGTTTATTAAATTACATTCAATATTAATTTGTCCAGTTAAGAGGTCAAATTTTCTACAGGCCCTCTTCCATAATAAGCTCTTTATTCTCTTTTTGAATTATTATTTAAAGACTAAGCAAATAGTAATTCCATATAAGTGAAGACCTGATGAATTCCCAATGCCTGAAAATCCCACAGACATGGCTGGAATCCTACACATGCCTGACAGATCCAATGCCACATAGACCAGATCCAGCAACAAAAGCAATTTAAACAAGAGGAATGTCTGTCTGTATCACTTCTGCTTCAGCATCGCTGGATTTGGGCTGTTGTAGCAGCTGGCTGAAATTCTGTCCTCCTCAGGCTACAGAAACATCTTTTCTAGGAATGGGCAAGACATGAGGCTATGATCCAGCTTCCCTTGCAAATATGGGATATTTATTTTTATTTGGAAAAGATATTTATTTTTATAAATTAATTTATGTTACACTGTTGTAGAATAGTTGACTATGAATTGTGCTGAAGAGCTGGGTAAGGTAAATCTGGCTTATTTCCTTACAAGAAAAAAAATAACATTTACTGCCAGAAGAAAGGTTTCATGTGGGAGGTTGGCAGATGCTGCATCTTCCCTGAGACATAAGGAAAACAACTTGGATCAAAAAGACTAAGATCTATTCTACTTGCTAGTCAGGAACTCCTAGGTAGATGGTGGCTTTATTATAGGATTTTCCTATGAAAAATTGAGAAGAATCATGTTTTTTCTAATTTTCCAGTTCTGCACTGAGCCACAGAAGTCCTAATTATTTTGTCTCTAGCTTCTAAAATAAGCTAGCTTTGAGGATCTGAGTGTAAGAAAAGAATTTCAGGGCACACAGGGTGATCCTGAAAAAAAACTTAAAATAGAGGTAAGAATAAGGATTGCATTTTAATGACTAGCTGTTTATACTTTTCCAAAGGCAGCTTCATCTGAGAACAGCCAAAAACTATATGCTCCTGCAGGTAATAAAGCAAGCCTTTCTATATAAAGCAGTTTTGAACATAATTGGAAATTCATAAAAAAGTATATAGGTTTTTCACAGATTGATTTTCAAATAAATCCATAGATATGCTAACATTTTTCTTAGACGCAAGCCCAATGAATATCAATGTAATTACAATACCATTGTCAAAATATTTGTAATATTACATATTCATATGCAGTCACAGGTTAAACCATTTGGGGTACAATCCTGCTAATTAATTCTAACAACATTGTTCCCCTTTCTGAAATGGAAATAGAGGTACTGGAACTGAGAGAAACTTACACCTACAACAAAAATAAAAATCCCAGCTGACCTGTCATACATTTTGCTCCTTTAATTTCTGTTTCCCTGAGTGAGTTCTGTTTTCCAACCCAGCAGCTCATTTTCACCAGATGAGGGTAATCACAAAGGACACATCATTGCCCTGTCATTTGAAGAACCTCTGACACTGTTGGTATCAAACAACAGAAAATTAACCTTGCAAACTAACAGAACAGGGTGGGGGAGAAGAAGGGATGGCAGCTTGGTTTTCCATTAGCAAGTTGGACCCTACTGGAGGAGAGTTCTGGCAAACCCCAGGGCCAGCTGAAGGTAGCTGGTGAGGGCAAGAAACCTGGATGCTGCAGGTTAACACCAGCATGCAGCCGAGCCCCACAGAGGGGGTCACTCTCTTTCCTCCACAGGGTGGATGAGAACTTGAAGAACAAAAGTGTGAAAAGTCTTGTGTGTTGAAAACAGTTCAGGAGGTAAAGCTGTGCACAAGCAAAGCAGAACGAGGCCGTCCATCCACTGCTTCCCATGATCTGGTCAGCCTTCACTCCTTCCTAGGAAAGCTGGGCTCCATCACACCTAATGGTGATTTGGAAAGGCAGATTCCACAACTTCAAACATTCCCTGCAATGTCAAATGCTGTCGGATATGCCTTTGGTCAGTGAGGGTCAGCTAGCCTGGCTGTGTCCCTTCCAAATATTTTGTGCACCCCCAGCCTACACTCTGCATAAGCAAGAGCAAAACATTGGTGTGTTAGCAACACAATTTTTGTCACAAATCCAAAGCATGGTCCCATAGCACCTGCAGTAAAAATAATTGACTCTATCCCACCTCAAACCTCCAGACAGCACTGGACTCGCTACCTTTTTATTAGGAAGAGGGTTTGTGGTTTGTTTGGTTTAGTTGCTTAAACCATGGAGATACATTTTTATAATAAATCCTTATGTAAATTCAAATTCAAAAACTTCAACGGCTGTTTCAGTAAAGACTGGATTGTGATATATCAGTTTCAGGGAGATCACAGAGAGACAGTCACTTGAAAATACCTACTATCTCCCTCTTCTCTCAAAAATATCATGTGAAATTAAAACATTTAGATTCACAGACTTTCTTTTATAAGACTGTGACCTCTGAGCCAAGTCACCCCAAGTAAGAATAATCACAATACCAAGAGGTAGATCATCAGAAGAGAAAATTAAGCTGCAAAAAACAGGTAAAATGGCAAATACTATAGAGATTCATGAGGAGTAGTGAAAAAGGTCATAGTGAAATAGCATTTCATTTCACAAGACATTTATTGAGATATTTTAATAAGTGCCACCATTAACATTGTAAGTGGCACCTCAGTAAGACACAGTTCTGTGAAGACCCTCACCAATTTGTAATGCCAAGCATTTGGCATTAGATAAACACAAAAAATAATTTTCTTTCCCTTTTTGAATATTGCCTGTTAGGATTCAGACTACCCACTGGATTTCTACCAGACAAAGTAAGAAGTTCTAATGTATTAAAAGAAATATAATGTGCCATAGAGAATTGTTATATTTCAACAATGAGGATTCACATGAAAAAGAGAAATAGAACTGTAAATATTTTCAAAAATTATTTCTAATAATTTTGAATCATTTGTATGTTTATCAGTCTCAAAGCAACATGGGCAGTTCATAGGAATGAGATATTGAAAAGTATGAGATCAGGAAAAAAAGATGTTATCAATACTTACATAGCAAAATGAAAGCACTTATATTTTTAATACCCAGATGTGAGCATTCCCACTGGTAAATTGAATTCCCCCTACTTCAAAATAACCACAAATCAATCTGTTTCATTGAGTGTGATGAGAAATGCTTACTGAAGAGCAAAACTGCTTTGGAGGCACAATTTACTATCAATAACTATCAACTCAATAACTCAATAAAAAAAATCCATGATTCTGTGGCTAGATAGAAAATTTATATGTTAATTTTAAGCTATTTATTTGCAAAGAGAAGCAATAATTATTTGTATATGTATAATATGTGTATGTATGTTTCCAAATAAATTCTTAACTCATTGGTTTTGTTTAATTTTACTGGAAAAATTTAGTGGGTGTGTAATCAAAATCACAAAGCATAAGGAGTGTGTATACATATATATCTATAAATATATGTATATATGTGTCTGTGTATACGCATCTCATTATATATATTTATATATGTATATAGTAATATTTCAGGTAGGTTCTGCTACTAATAATAATATCCAGGGTAATTTAAGATGGGAATACTGTTTGAAGTCTGCTCTTAGTGTAGGAGAATGGATTTTCAAGTGCCAGAAAAGAATCTTTTTGCTGCTTGGTAAAGGATGCATCTGATGCTAAGCTTTATTTACAAGTCTAAAACTGGAAGTAAGGAAATGTAGGATATAAGATAACATAAATCAAAGTGTCTGTATGTGATAGAGCCTATTAAGAGATAAGGAAAAAAATATGTCAGTCAGTAGACTGGGCACGAGATGCTTCCATGGATTTTATAAGCACCTACATAGCAGTCACACTGTGAAAATTCACTCAGATATTCTAACCAGCTGCAAATGTTATTTGTTACAACCATGCACACCTTTCAAAGAAATCTTACTGAGCAATCATTGTAAACAAGACGCCTTTGGAGATGTTGAGGAGGTGCTAAAGTGAATTTCCTGTGAGATCAGATACTGTGGAAAAATGCACTGTTAAGAGAATGAGTCTGATATCGAAGCATGAATTTATTGTCTTAATATAGAAATGCAATGACAGTGAAAAAATGCATCAGCCTTTGGTTCACTTTGTAACTAGAAATAAGATATAATTTATTGCATAGTATCAAGAGTAATAAAATATGTAATATAGCTGTCTTTCAAGCTCTTCTCTTTTTTCTTGCTTTCTACTTTTGGTTATCTCTGTCTTTCCAGACGCAT
Source organism: Cinnycerthia olivascens (assembly GCA_035048155.1). Classification (NCBI taxonomy): domain Eukaryota; kingdom Metazoa; phylum Chordata; class Aves; order Passeriformes; family Certhiidae; genus Cinnycerthia; species Cinnycerthia olivascens. Next base: position 36,341,930 of record JAWWMU010000180.1, read on the forward strand.
TCCAACATTGTATAGGCAAACGGTTACACTGTGCATCAATTTTTCCTATCTGATCACTAGTTTATCCAGTCTTAGAGCTTACCATTTTCTAATATTAGAAATATTAATGTCAGAGCTATGAATGCATATACATATAATTTAATTGCTGGTTGTGTGAAAAAAAAACTCTAGATACTCGGTTATAGTCTTCCAGTCCTCTAAGCACGCTTTTTTTTTTTCTTCCCTGCTTTATGGTTTATTTCACAGCTGGATTCATGTGTCAGACTTAAGTATATCTTTCTTATAGGTAAAGTATTTCTGACCGAACACTGAAATAATGGTGTTTAGCAAAAATCTGTGCACAGATTTTTGTCTGCCTTATTTGGACTTTGCTATAACTGAATGGGATCCAAATGAACTATTTGGTTGGGATCCAGCAGTTTCTGTTGCCATTTTTCTGAACTATTTTTATCAGATTTTTTGAAATGTGAAGAATCAGTTTCATGGAAACCTTCTAAGCTTAATGATATTGGTTATTCCATTAGCACAAGTACCAAAATATTACAGTGTACCCTGGTAATTACTCATTCATTGGTAGTCAGTCTGCACCACCCACTCCTTTAGTTCTGTGTGTCCAAAACAGAAGGCATTGGAGCAGATCTAAATCTAAGGCCATCCAAGGCCTTGTACACCACGTGTTTGTTTCTGTAATATCACATTTTTTTCTCATAAATTGGTCATTGATGCTTTCCAAAACTCAGATGCCTTGATTTCTGCTTTGGGGGTTAGTTATTCCCCATTATATACTGTAGGACTTATACTGCATCAGTGGAAAATGTGTAATCATTGGCACTTTCCAGCAAGATAAGTTATTACGTATTTCCTTTTACGTTTGTCTTACTATGGGCTGTACAGACACAAAATTCAAAAAAAAGTGATCTTCTATTGCTTATGGTCATCAGTAATTATATTTTTCCACTAAAATTAAGTAATTGTAGTAGCAAGAAACAAAACAATAAAAAATAAAAACGATTGCCATGATACCTCTGCTTTATTATGTAAACAAGCAAAACAGAAAAAAACAAGACAATATTTAGTGAAAGTTACAAACAACAATTACACCATGTTCCAATTCAGCAAAATCTCGTATTTTAAAACCCCCTTCTTCTTTAGATACTTTCTTTTTCTTTGTTTTGAAGACTGTAAAGAATCCATTACTTTGATGCAGCCTGCTATGGATGAAAGATCAAATATTTTTGCATCCTGCAGATGGTGTTTCGCTACTTTCATAAGCAGGTCACTAAATAAATTCTGTTTGCATTTTCAAATGAAAAACTGTTGTTAAATTGATCTGCACAACTTTTAAAATATATTTTTGTAAAAGCAGAAAATTGAGAGATCTGATAACACCAACTCTGGTGTCACAAAAACAACATTGCTTTAAATAGATAGATAAATACAGGTACCACAAAACAAGATAATATTTAAAATCACCATAGATAAAGGACTTAAAATACTTATTTTCTATGCTGTAGTAGGACAGTATTTCCTCTAAGCAACTTAAGTTCTGAATTTTATTTCTGCCTAACAAATCTTGGACCTCAGAACTGAAGTCAGGCTGCTTTAAATATATGGAAGAAAAAGACTTGCAGACTTAACATTTCCTACTCCTTCTTCTCTAAAATCTGGAGTTGAGACATCAGTGATTTTTTTATATTTTTTTTTTTCCATCTTTTCCACATTTACAGCCCTAATAAGTAAACTTCCATGCACAATACACTGACTGACTACAATGCAGAAAGATACCTGTTGGTCTGTCGTTCACCAGCAAATACATCTCCATGTTCAATCTGTCAGCTGAAAAAAATGGAGAATAAGAATATATGCAAGAATATAACTCAATATATTTAATCTAAGCTCTTTTTACTTAGAAAAATAACAAAAAAAACCATGCTCAGTTCCTTTTTATAGTCATTTAAAGATAAAATAACTTGAAAAAATTTTTATATCCCCTGCTAAAAGAAAACAGTGGAACGAGGAAATCTGTGGATTTGGTGCAATCGAGCACTTTCAAATTTTATGAAGTAACCAATTAAACAGCATCATCAGCTGACTGGACAGGCACAGCATATGAACTTTCAATTATGAGATGGAAATAAACAGAGGACTTGTAAGAAAATAATATTTTATAATGGTCAGAAAATGAAAAGTCTCAGCGGTAATGCTGACAAAATTAATTTATCATAATGCTATATATTAAGAGAAATTAATATATGTTTCTGCTTTGTTCCTACTGCTTTAGTTAATATTGTTAACAAATCTTTCATACCTGTCTCAAACTTTTAAAATATATTGTGTTTACCACAATTCAGTTAAAGTGGATGATTGGAAGCCCCAGTAGGCAGCTGCATAGAACAGTGTGATAACTGCTGACATGAATACCTAAATTACCAGTTGTGCATGGAAATAACAAAAATATTATATTTAAAGAAGTAGTTTAATTTGTGAAATCACTTTTTACTCTCAATATTCAATTCAAATTACATTAATGTAGAAAAGCTATGAAATGAAACGAACAGAAATCCAAGCAAATCACAAACACAGGAAACTAAATGCATGAACAAACAAGAGAACCAAATACTGAGAAAACCAGCTAATGGTTTTGCACATTTTCACATTATGTTTCATCTTTCATTCAGTTATACTGCTGTTAAATAGGAAACTGAACTTTTGCTTTTGTCAGAGTAAATTCCTTCTCCTAAATGAATGACTGGACCTTCAGAGCCTTCTATTAGGTAATTAGATAAATTATTCATTAATAATTAATGATTCAGACTGCCTTGTTCTCTTTGCATTAAACAAATACATTTAAGATTCTCTACAGGGCAGTGTACTTTGTGAAAAATAAAAAGCTAGACAATTTTCTAGTGATAATAAGGCAAGAAAGAGGTTTAATTCTTAGATAAAGGACCCTTAGATAAACAATGTTAAAAAGAAAAATTGCAAATAATGACAATTTGAGCCTACTAAAACACCTTCTGATATTCATTCCAGATTCCAACTAACGTGTATTTTTTACATACTAACATTCAATGACATAATTGAAAGACTACTGGCACAACAGAACTGATTATATATTTTTTTAATATATTTTTTGCTGAAGTGGTCTAATGTACTTTTTCAACTGCTTTTATCACCACAGCAGCATCCCAGGGTCACCCAAAAATAGTTTTCTCTTTTAAAAACTTTTTATCTTTGTTGATATTGTGAGTCATATATGGTTACTTGAACCAAGGTTTTTAAAAGTTTTAGTACTTTTCAAAGTACCAAAAAATCAATAGCAGGTTGAAAGGTCCCCAAAAGCCTTTCGATCATACATTAAGTAGTGCAGCAGATTTTCAATGTTGAGCCCGCTCTAATATCTGTTAAAGGACCTTCCAAACACATTTTTTTTGTTTCTTGTATAAATAGTGACACTTAGCAAGTATTCTTAGCTGTTCTGTAGTGAATATTTAGTAATAAAAATTTAAAATAAAACTCAGATATCTTTCTGAATTTAATAAAATATAGGCTGTATGCATCTTGGGTATTTATTGCTGTATCTTACTGTATGATGGATGTCTTTTATGAAATAGGTCTGGTGTTAGAGCTGCAAAACCTATTTCTCAAGGGACAAAAAAAAGTTGACAAACAAAGTATGGACGTATTTATGTGAAAATACATAGGAACTCAACGACTTGTAAAAATAGAGTTTATATGAACATTTTTCAGAATAGAATAACATGAAGAGGCAAATTGTAATCTTGCTAATTTATAAATAGATCCTGTGTTGACAAAACATCTCTCACAGTCCCATTCATCACCACAAATTAGACACCACCTTTAGGATAGAAACTCAGGGATGTGTGTCTCTTCTGACCTGAAATCTTATTCTCTGCCTCTACAACCTCCTCACAATGGTCTAGTCATCACGTGAGCAAGACTAAGCATTGCTCTTGCAAACTCTTCAGTAACTCCTAATCTTTTCCCACCCACTGTTGCAATGTCACTTTGCTAACCCCAGGCTAGGCTTTCAACTTGACAGGTCCTTTTTCTGAAATACCACCTCGATGACTCTCCCTGTGTGGCTCTCCTTGTCCGCTTACCCACCCTCTCATCTGAGCTTCATTTCAAAAACTGCAGCACCCGATTTTCTGGTACTGACAAACCAAATGAATGACCTCTTTTCAAACTTCTCCAGTACCCATAATTTGCTAATTGGTTGGCAAATGTACCTATTCCTTCCTATCTATTCACTAACCAGAATACTTTTTTACACTGAACATAGGTTATGATCCTCACTCCGAAAGGACAGACCCTTCAGGATGTTTTGCAATAACAACCAACACCTTTTAATTCAGTCTAAACTTCTTTCAAAATTTCCTTAACTTATAGACTCTACCACTTCCCAATTTACTTTGAAGAGGGGAATGAAGTAGATGACTCCACAATGCTCCCTCCAACCTAGATGCTTCATGATTCTGAATTTTCTAACAAAGATTTCTGTGCCTTCTCTCCCTACTGCTCTAACCAGCCAGTTATTCTCCCTTTAATTCTACTTAAATGTTCCATTCTGTAATACCTGCAAAAATTTAGTCTGCATTGTACTGACAATTATTTACATAGCTAACCTCCACTGATTGATCCCATGTCCTCTAGATTCTATATTTTCACACACTAGCACTCAAAAAATGCTTCATTACAAACTCCATGAATCTTTGCTTCCGTACTGTTAGACATGAAAGGCTGCAGTCAATAGCAAGAACTCCTGAACACTATGACAACATAAACAATAAACAAAAAACAACTTCCAGTTTTAGGATGCTCACAGTCTTGAAACAATCATTATTTTCTCTTGAATATTTTTTTCTGCTCTCCTAACTCTATTATTCTATATGTATATATTCACTACTTATATTTTGAATTTTTGTCACTAACTATATTTTGAATTTTGTCACTTTTCACACAGTATTTATCTCAGTAACAACATGAATTTTTATATTTTAACACTTGTTTTCAGGCAGTAGTTCCCAAGGTTTTCCTACTACAAACTGCAATGCAGAAAGGGGATTTGATGTGGAAGTGTCACACTACATGAAAAATCAGGTTTCATGACTGAAGGCTGTTTGCAACATTATATTAGACCTTAAATACATCCACAACCTATTAAACCTCTGTTGCATACATGACCATTTAAAAACATCCCAGACATCCTCAGTGACTGAGTTTGTCAGTCATGATACTACAATATATTTTAAGATTGAATGGCCTGATGAGATGCTTTTGTTTTCCCTGGAATTATTTATCTATATACATGTAAAAAATATTTAATCACATTTTCCTTCAGGGTTAAACTGATCTTTTGACATATACTTCTAAATGGCTAGCAATATTTGTCATTTTGACCTAAAGGGGCGGATCCTAGTTTCTAACAACTTCCAAGTTAGACTTGCAAGAGAAGAAGACAAAAACATAAATTTGGTTTTCTTTTAGGAATCAAAAAAAAAAAAATCTGTGCTAAAATTAGAAAAAATTTTAATTTCTCATTTTACAGTTAATAGGGTCTTAAGACTCTTCATAACTAATCTGAAATACAGTATCTTTACATCATAGACAATAGATTTATTATAAAAACTTCTACATGAGTAAATTATTGACATTGGTCCACTTCCACCACAATCCTGAATTAATTGTGAACAAATGGAATGTGCTTCAAAGATAGCATCATCACAAAAGATTTCCAGGATGAGTACTGGAAGTTAGAAACAAAAAAACCCTCCTTTACATTTTTGGAGGATATCAGCCAACAAATTCAGCCTGTTCTTCACAGAAAAGCTGAATTCTATTATGTTTGTTCAATGAAAGCCTTGAAACACTCTGTTGTATCTACAGCACTAATTTCAGGACACCTCCTCAAGTCTGTTTTGTAACCAATGAGGAGCATTTTTTTAAAACATCCCTGTAAATTACTAACCGACTCAAGACACTTTGCACTTCTAAATTTCTAATGCACTTTCCTAATTAAAGCATCCAGCAAAATTATATAAATTTGTTTTTCACCTTAAAAAATCTATTTCCTTTCTCTTAAGCACAGCTTCTTTATTCATACAATGGTTTTCAATCCTTTAACTAATTTTCTCTAAAGGTAAAACATTTTTCATTTTAAATTATTGGAGTGGAAAATTGCACAGGTTTAAAAATTTATGAAAAAAATATGTAATGGCCTACGGTCTCATAAAATATGTATCATACAGCACCATATTTATTCTACCTACTTGTTAAATTTGCTTAAAGTGCCCACTGTGATTTGTTTGGCAGAACATACTTCTTTTTCCATAAAAGTCTTTTCTGTGTCTTACAATGTTATCTATTGTTTGAACTGTGCCAGGAAAAAAGAAAGCATAACATTTCTGATTTTTTTTTCCTGTCCGTATTAACAGAAGTCAGCTGATATTAGAAATATAAAACAGCATTATTATGAAGCCATTGAGGAAAATTTAAAACTGAAGAACACTTACTAAATAATAATTATAAATAAATAATAATTATATAAATATAGTTCTTGCATTTAAGTGAAATGTTCCCATCTAGATATGGGAATTTGGAGTGAAAATACTAATTTTGTTTAACCATAATATTCTTTCAGATCATCTGCATTCAGTAACAAATATCAGAATATTTTCCAACACTTTACAAGTTGATGTGTCTGTCTAGCAGTGGAAAAATTTGCAGTATTAGGAACATAGCTTAAAGAAATCTCTTTAACCCCGTTTTTTTCAAGAGTAAATAAATATTGTTTATTTCTGTACTAGTTTGTAAGGTAAGCAGAAAGCAAAACAATAAAAAAAAATGAAGATTAAAATAAAAATAAATATTTTATTTTAAGATAAAGAAATCTAGAAAGTTCTTTAGAATAGTTTTGAAGTCTTAAAAGAGTTATAAATAGTTCTGTTTCATAGCTGTTTCTGAAATCTTTCCCACATTTAAAACCACTGAATTTGCCAATATATTTTGAAATGTCACTCACTATGTCATATGATGTTGGAACTCTCTTTTTCATCATTTGAAAAAATGAAAAATTTTGCATCTTTCATCAAGTAAATCTTCAGCAGAACTTATTACATCTGTTTTCCTTATTTTTATGTATTTATATCAAGAGAAATACATATTCAGAGGTACTCACAGGGGTAGGTCACAAACCCTTTGATTCAGGATTCAATACTGTTATTAAGTGCATGCTTAACTTAGTAAACAAAAGTGGTTACAGATTAGTTAGTTGTAATTTGTACAACAACAATACTTATTGATACGAATAGGAATATGTAACTTCAAAAAATTCATTATTAATTTTGAATAAAGGCCATAAGCAGCTTTGAATTGTTCAGATATTTCTGCTTCTATTAAAAAAAGATATTTCCAAGTTAAAATCTTTTTGCAGTTATATCACTAGAGACATTAAATTCTTGTTAAGCAACTACTGAAATTCATATCTTTGAGAACAAATTGATCTACCCGGATATCTGACTCCATCCCTGCACTGGGATTTTCTCCTCAGACTATATCCAGAAGTTTTTAAGCTGCCCCACTCCTCCAGATCTTTCAACTACTTTATAAAGCCTTGCTGGTTTCTGCCCATTAACTTGATTGCTGGAGATTAAGGGGGTTTCTTTCAGTGTCTTCTTCCTGGCAATCCCCCAAAGCTTTCCCAAAATTTCCCCAAAGCTTCAAGTGTTTTTAGACCTGAAGGATAGTCTATGGGTCCCTGCGGCTGCAGGGTCCTTATGAGGGCCTTTTAAAATAATGTCTCAAATTTTTTGGTTTCTTTCCTCAGCACCAAGGACAGCAGGACACAATGCTTGGTTGTCCTATACTCCAAAAGAAATATCTCTGTCTGTGTATCCAGTGGGACAAGATTACCTCCAGCACCCAGCAAAAAATGCTGAGTTGGATGCTTCCACATAATCCAAGGTTGTAGCAAATCCAGCTTTGATAAACAAAGTAATAGCTTTTTTTTTCAAATACCAACAATATGATTTCATTACTTTTAATGATTAAATTGCTCCTTTTGATGAAACAGATTATTTTGATTATGTTGACTTCATCTGTAGAGATACTAAAATACTAGAAAATAAAGATACATTGTCTTTTAGAATTTACTCACTCTTTATAGATGTTATTATGTCACCTAATGCATAAGGTAGATGTATGAATGATTAAGAATTTTTTCCCCTTTCTTATAAAAATAACATCTAGTTTCCCTTTTCTTCACATAATAAATTTTGTTTTGCCCAGATCAGGAGTAATTTTCACACTGTTTGGAACGGTTTTGATAAATTAAAATAAAGTTTTGTACTGGGTTTAGATAGATTAGACTTCACTGTACTGTGAAGTAAAAATTGCTTTACGTTGCTGTGAATCATGACACTTGTGCCAGCTGTACTTTAGCCATCTATTCTCACTCAGTGCTACTCCAAGGCACTGTGTTACACCATTATATGCTCCCACCTACACATATAAAAAAAAAAAAACCAAAACATTTAGATTGCTTTGGAGGTCCATGAAAAATAGAAATTACTCTTCAAGACATCCTTTCAAAATTATCATTCTCTTTTGCTAGGACAATCATTCTAATTGCATTTAAACTCAGAAAAATATGTAACCTTTTTCTCTTTTTCTCTTAAAAGTAGTTTAAGGAATTTACTGAAGCACACCACTATCCCATTCCCTTCCACTCACGCAGCCAAACAGGAGGGACAGCAGGATTCGATGGCCTGGCTGCAGATCACATCCCAACTCTCAATCGCATGGTTAAAATATGTTCCAAGTTTCTCCATTTTAGCCATATTCACAAAAGGCAATTTTGGCAGGAATTTCCCCTTTCCCACCAAAACTTTGTTTGAGGATTTATCTTATTCATCTAGCCTTTATTTTTCATATGATAATCCTGCCTTCTTACCCTTGGGAGACTCATCTCAGTACACCATTAGGATTTTCACTATAGCTCACAGCACAAAGATCCACTGGAATTAATTATGAGGTGAACAATGCTTAGATATTAACAGTAATATTCCTATTTCAATTAAATCAGATGTCTCATTAGGATATAAGTTTAAATTAAAATGTAATGCACAAAAGATATATCTCAAATGGGAAAGTTAAGACAATGTTGATGATCAACATGAAAACACAAGTCCATACTGTCTTCAATTACTTCTTGAACTTAGACCTTTAAAGTACAGAAAGAGGGTTTAGAAAGGAAAAGCAATGAAGCAATAAATAAGATCTCTACAATCATCAGAGCTAAGAAATAATTGAGCTTTCTGAGACTGATGCACACAAAAGGAACATAAGTACCCTTAACCTGTCTGTCAAAACTGAAATAAAACAAATTATAGCTACTTTTAAATGAAAGTTACTCTTTAAGTCTGGTTAAGCTCCAGTAGATTTGCAGGAAGAAATCATAACTAATTAATCCTAATGAAGAGCATTCCAATTAAGTAGAATGGAATTTTATACTGAAAATCTTAAATGCCTAATGATGTTAAAGTATTCTGAATTATCATTAAGCATAACTAACCAACAATTAAATTCAAAAGGTAAGCCAGTTCCAAAGAAAAGACAATGTTTTTAAACATACTCTGGAAACAATTAAAATAAATATAGATTTTTCCCTGTTTTTCTTTTATTTAGAAGTATAAAGGCAGCCGCTCATCATTCTTGATCACCTTAGAAATGAATGAGAAAAAATAATGAGTGGGTATACACAAAACTGGGTCCCTCTGAAAAAAGGTAGACCAATTACTGCTGCTGAGAAGCCATATTCTTCTCTTCTTAAAGCACTTCCTTTGTTTTTATCTATCAGAACTTAAAGAACACAGTAAAAACTACTTGAAACACTTTCCCCTAAGATGAAATACCACAGCAGGCCCAGATGGCTAGCAGGAAGGTCTTAATTTCTGTCCTACAGGAGGTGAAAGGTCTGGAATTAGCACACTAGAGAAGATTGCACTGTGCAGACTGTGGGGAAAGCACAGACAGAACAACAGGAAAATGGCAGGCTGGGTGAGGCACATCTGGATAACCTATTCAGACAAAAATTCTCTCCATGAAAAACTGCTGGAAAGGAAGCAGCTGAATAGACACATGCCATCTCAGCTGTCAGAATGGCACGTGGACACCAAGGGCTTATTATAAAGGTGGCACCTTTAGAAGGGCACTCAAGGACCCCCAACACAGAGAAGACTAGAAGAAGGAGGGCCAGTGGGATGCCACAGGAATCCACGTGGTGGTGACTATCTTCCTATTTAATCTCTTTCTCTTTTTCTCCCCACCTTCCACCTCATATTTACTGTTAAATAAAATCTGGACTTTTGACTCTGGCATATGGTTTCATTTGCACCTTAGTTCAGGCAGAAGCATCTTTTAGTAATTGGCCCCACTGTTATTTCAGAAGTAGGATCCTAACATTATTCTGGTGGATCACAATATTACCTCTTCTACCTATTAAAAACAAAAACCAAAAAAATCCTATAATCTTGAAAAGTTTTTCAGAACATCTTCTAGCATTAGTACAGAATCTGCCAGTATGTCCTAAAGCAAGATGTTTGAGCTCAAAACAATACACAGCAGTTGAACAATAGGAGCAAAAATAATCATGGATATCCAATAGGGTTTGAAATGTTATTCTATATGCACATATTTCCTCTGCTCCCTCTCAGTGATTTCTCTGTGTTTCCATTACCCCACCACAGAAACCATCAGCCTAGAGCTGAATGGCCTTTAAATCACTGACTTTCATATCTGACTCTCAAGGTACATTAGATTCACTGTGGTTGATTGTTTCAACTAGAAACAATTTTCCTCCTGTGAATAGCCAAGAAGTTACATATGTCAGAACCAGCTAACTGCTATAGCTAAAATGTAACACTGTAAAAACACAGAGTATCAAACTTCCTGAATTCTCACTGCAATAAATGAGGAATAACAAGGCTGTAAAAGTTTAAAACAGTATATCTTTAGAAAATGTTAGCATCATTATATGTTAGCAGCAAACACGCTTTTCTTGTAACGATTCTCTGCTTACTCCTGGTTATAGGTGACAATCTACCTTAAAAATGCAGTATATAGATGAAGCAAGATGCTGTGCCCTGTAATGCAGTCAAACTACTTGAACAATGCTGTGTTCTGTAGTCATTTCACCCCAGCCCCTTTTACATATTAGAGTGCTTATGTATTTACAGGAAAAAAAAAGCAAGCTTCCATATTATTATGTCTTTCAGAGAGTGGCTGAAAATTACTTAAATGACTGTAAAGCTTCATTAGTTAAGTTCAATCTGCCAACATGACGTTGGCAAAAATAGTTACCCAGGGAAACTGCAGCAATGAACAGAAACCAGAAAAAATATTTGACAGTTTCTATCTTCTCTACTAAAAAAATACAAGTTTGCTCATCTTCAGGTTCTTCAACAAGGGATCACCAGCAGAGACCAACGTTGGGGATGATGTGGGTAGAGAGGCAATGAGAAGGAAGAGGAAGAGAAGGAGGGATTGGGGTGACCCTGGGCCTCCCCTCAGCAGTATTGGTGTACCCAGTACAGCCTGGTAGTGCTCAGCTGTGTCCCCACTAGAAGCATCTATATTCCTCACCTGGTTGGACAGCATCTGGAGGAGGTAATGGATGTGTGTCAAATTGGGGGAAAACTGAGGGTTCTGGGGTACTGTCTCCCAAGGACAATAGGATGTGTATCTGGGAGTTGAAGGATGTTTTGAGGAGAGATGAGACCCCAAGGACTCTCAAGAGGGGTTGGTCAGGGGTTGTGATATTTTTGGGGAAGCCTCCCCAGGGACCAGGGCTGTATTGGGGTGGGGTAGAAGGCAGCATATTTGAGTTTGGGGGGATTTTGTGGAGAATATTGGATTAAAGGTCAGGTTGGGGTGTTCCCCTCAAAGGTTTCACAGCGGAGCTAGGCTGATTGTTGCTGCAGCTCTTGTGCCTCCTTGATGGCAACTTTTCTCCCTTGAACTTTCTCAAGATGTAAATAATGCTGCTCCTTTGTATACAAAAGCCTGATGTAATTCTCTTTCTGTCATGTAAGTAAAGCCAATGACACTTCCTAGAGGGTTTTTTCAGTTGCTCCATTTCCTTTCCCAGCCTGCTACCTTTTGATTTGACTTTGTTCAGCTGGTTTCTCACCTGTCAGAAATGTCCTCACTGACCTTTTCTTGCACTTGAAGTCATTGCTCACATGCTCTGCAACACTTGCACATCAACACTTTCTGATGTCTGCTGGCTCCCAGGGCTCTGGTGGGAAAAGGATGAATCAGACCTCAACATTGGTACTCAGCTTCTTACATCTTCTGCCTATTCAAAGTTAAAGAACACAAATTGACAAGGCTTAGGAAATTAACTCAAAACAGGAGACAGTGCCAGTGGCCATGTTATACATTACTAGAAGAGGACTGTCACCAATGTGACATCAGATTATGAAAGAGATTTTTAAAATTCTAAATTAGAGATTATTCGTGGGAAAGTCTTGTTTTGCATTAGTATGTAATACAATCCTAATAAATTTTTTGCCTTTACACACTCCCAAAGCTTTTGCTACCCTTGATGGCTTCTAGATACAGCTCATCCTGCTCCTTGTCCCAGTGCTCATTGCTTCTGCTGCTCCTGAAGGACACAGGTCCATCCTGCACCCTCCTGCACCCCAGCACCATCAGGTCTATTTCATGGCTCAGTGAGATTGGCCACTACACCACCTTGCCTCACCTCACCGCTCCTCAGGGAGATGTGACAGGCAGGACTTGCCAGATGTTGCCAGATGCCACCTGCAAAAAGAGGCGACAAGCTCCTGAGTGCACAGGACACTGGCAGCTGCCTGCAGGATTAATCACTATCAGCAATCCCACCAGCCCAGTGCCACCCTGAACCCCTGCTGGGTCTCCACACCCCCCTTAATATGTCTTTTCAGGGGGCAGGGCATCTCTCAATGGGATTTTCTGTGCATCACAGACTTCAGGATGGACCTTTTTGCTTCTACCCATACCCCACTGCTTTTTGTCTACTATGATGTTGATCATAACTTGATAAAACATAAAGCTTTTTCCCACTTTAATTAAAGTCCCAGCACTGGGTTTCTGACTGAGAAGACCTATGGGTTGAAGACTTGCCTTCTCCCAATGACACATGCAAGAAGAGCAATATCTCCAGATGTCTACTCCCTATTTCCAATTCTCTCCACATTTTTAATACTTACAAGGATTATTACATGGATTAAAATATGTGATATATAAGGTATTGAAAATGAGTAAACCTTTTCTGCCCAGTAAATTGCAACTGAATATAAAGCAGAAAGGTTTTATAAATTGGTGTAGCATAATTTTACATACTCATGAGCTTTATGCTATACGACTTGCTACAGGCTCACAGTACCTTGTATTCACAACAATATCTCCAGAGAGAATACCAAAATTAAGGTCTATGAAACATGATTTTAAGTGGAAGGTGCTGGCAACAAAAACAGCTTCTAGAATATTCAAGAAAATATGGTTTTAGAGCATGTGAGAAAGTCCTCAATTGTAAGATGCTTATAGAATTGATTAGTCTTTAGATGTTGCATCATATGCTTGGTGACACAAAGAAATTGCCTTTAAAATTTACAGACAATTCACACAATGTGACAGATCTATGATCAGTATATCTAGGAAGTAGGATATTGTGCTTTTTTTTCCTATTTTTGAAAGAATTACAGCAGGAGTTTTAAAAATACAGATCATTCATCTCTGTACAAGGAATTCCCATGGGCCTCAATCAGTAGAGTACTTTCTTGGTTTTTTATTAAATTAAGTCTGACTGTCTCATGTTTATAATGACCAAATAGCTGTAAAATCAATTTAGTGAGATTCCTTTCTTAGCATAGGAAAACAGAAAAATATATATGGCATGTAAGATATATAAGTAAAATATTTCAGTAAGAAGGGGGAAATCTTCTTAGGTTTAGGAGGTTCTTTCATAAAAGTCATTCACTGATAATAAACACTGGTTGTTTGAAGGACTGCTGAGACAAATAGAATAAGAGCAGATGCTCTGCTCCACAACCACTAGAACTCAAGAAAACAAAATATTGTATCTTTTTTTTTTTTTTTTGGCTCTGTTAGGAGCTGCGTTATGAAATGTCAGGATTCACACATTCCCTAAGATCCTTTGAAATATCAGACAGGCTAACTCTGCCTTTTAGGGGAAGTATGTACTTCTGCATTTAATTTATTTTTTATTCTGCAACAAGAGAGAAGTTCACTGTCCTTTCCAATTGCAAGTGATAACAGCATATCTAGATGGTATGCTCATAGGGAGATTAAGTCAAGCCTAAAGACCACAGGGGAGTGGCATAAATAAAAGCTGAAAATAATTATTTCATATGTAGATTGTAACAAGTTTTAAAGTACTTTTGAAGTGTATAATCATTCTAATTAATTACATTTATTCTAAAATGTGCATAACATCATATTCAGAAAGATGCCTTTATTCAGAATCACTTAACCTCTGAAAGAATACACGTGCCTCTTGAGTATTATTATTTTAGTACTTCATAATGTGCTTTTCAAAACAAGGGTCATTACACAGGGAATAACTAAATTAAAAAAAAAAAAGAAAAAGAAAAAGTAAGTAAAAATTTTCTCTCTTTGAAAATAATTTCTTCTACACTGATTACAATTTGAAAAAAAAAAACCCTCACATAACTAATTATTAAAGTTTATTTTTAAAGAATATTTTTAGTGTGACACATGCTCATCAGTACTCATTTTGGTGGAGACACTTTGAATCAGATGGCTATTTCTGACCAGACAATTTGAAAGAGATGTCCCTTTATACTCTTTCATACTTAGTTGATTTAGTCTGAGTTGACTAAGATTTTAATTTTTTATCTTCATTCTGCAGATAGTAAAATGTTAACAAATTGTTTGACTTTTAATAGTGGATGTCTGTCAATCCTTAAAATGAAAATTCTCTTCTTTTAGGGCAAAATATCTGTGTGATTTTGCAGCTCTCTTCCATTTACCTACAGAAGGTGCTATTTTCATAGACTTTTAGTGGGGTGAAAAGAGAAACAAGAGTTTCAGTGGGTCTCAGTTATCTCAACAACACAAAAAACCCCACAGATTTTGGCATATGCTCTAACAATCACTCATTCTTGAATTCTATTAAACATAAATTTCTGAAAAAGCACTTCTAAACTATAGACAGAATCGATTCAATGACTGACGTTCACCCATTGGCTCAGCTGCACAGCCTCAAGCTCAGCAATTTCTTTTCCCCCATCTGCTATAATATGACTAGATAGAAATGGGTGATTAAACTATCATGTGTAAAATGAACCCAAAAGGAAGAACTCACAACCCACACAAAAACAGATGCATGTGCATCCTTAGGGTAGGAGCTTTATCAGTCTAAATTTGCCTGAATCTGGACTACATGTTGAAAAATCAAATAAGTTTATTTAAAAGCCTCTCAACATTATATCTGAGCAAGAATGAGGTTGCAAAAACAACATAATAACTAAATGTCAGCTGGTGGTTCAGAACTTCACATTTTCAGCCATAAGAATGTCTTTATCTCAGTCTGCATACTAGAAACAAGAGGCTGGCCTACATGCAAAAGATGCATGTGTCCTCAGTACATACACAGGCCTCAATTCTCTCCCTACATTAAATTCGGAACAAATCTATGAACCTAGGTACCTATCTGTACCTTACATTTACACTCTCACATCCTCCTATCTCCTGCACTTTTGTTTTTCCTTATCCTCATAAATGTTTCACACATATACATGCATATATTTGTATGTGTATTTGTCCTTTTGTGTGTTCATGCTTGTGCTCCCAAACATTTCATACACTATTTCAAATTTTGAGAGTAGTTTAGGATTCATAAGAATAACAAATAAGGCATAAGCCACTAGTGTAAACTTCCAAATATATATTTGAAGGCATTAGGAGGCCTGTATTTTCCAATTAAATACAGAGATAAGTGAAAAAGGTTAAATTCTGAGATATTTTAACCAATGTAACTTTTAGTGATTTTTTATTCATCTACTCTCTCATTTTCAGTCACAGACTAATTACAGTTTTCGTGTTAGTGAAATCTAAATGAGGCCCATGTACATATCTCCAGGCAGTCCTAATCAGGGCTTGGTTCTCACCTCTGCAGCAGGAAGACAGAAAATCATAACTCTGAGACTTAAGTGCATCCCTTGTGGCCTATATATACAAAGGATTTATTCATGCTGTGAAGTAAGAGTATTCGATTCTTCTCTCTTCAGCAGAGAGAGCTGGAAATCCTAAAAATCACAGCTTGAATCAGAGGGAACACTCAGATATCTTTGAATTCCTGTGAAAGGGGTCAGGAAAAAATCTAAGACTACAAAATGTCTCACAGAATGAAAATACCCAAACTCCACCCTCTTGGTTTGAACTTTAAAGTTTTTGTTTGGAGATGTATGGGTAGGAATAATCCCTTGAGAAATGAAAGCTGCAATTTTAAATACTTTACTGCCAGATATGATCAAATTACAATATTGATTTTTATTTAAGCAATAACCTGTGCATTTCAAGAATGAAGTAGCTAGGGTAACAGGCAGCTTCCAGATTTCAGCACTCCATAAAGTAGGAAAATAATTAAAATTTCCTTTTACTCTAAAAAAGAAGGAAAAAAGGCTTATTTCATAAAAAGTAACAAATTCCAAAGTCTTACAGAAGTGTTTGATATTTTTATCTTAAAAATATCCCCAAATACTGAAACAGAATTTTTCCAAAGAAAAATAATTTTGACTGAAAAGCAAGTATAAATTCTAGTACTTCTGATAATAAGAGAAGTACTACGCAGTATAAAAAAAGTACTTTTGCTGTTGCACAATAAAAGATGATTATGAAAGGGGAAATGTATGCACATCATAAGCAAAAACTTCCTGATACTTATGTACATTATTCATACCACTGATAGGAGTATTCAAACTGTCCTCGCTTTTTTGTGTAATTCAGAGTAGCAACTTTCCACCAGTTATCTCATTATTGATCAAAAAATCTTTTGTTTGGCTGAAATGCATCTTTGAATAAAGAGTCATCTCCCCTTGTTAACAAAGGACAGAAAATTCATTTCCTTTCTCCAGTGACTAATCTCCTCACTGTTAAAATTTATGCTCAATTTATACCTCAGATTTAGGACTCTCTAGTTTACAGCATTTTTCCCTAATAAAAAGTATTCAATAGCAAGTCACATGCCAAGTTTATTCTAATAAAACAATCAGATGTAAGTCTTTAACAGCAAAATTTTATCACTTTTAAAGAAATACTAACAAAGGAATTGGAAAGCAAAAAATCACCAGCCACGAGAAGATATCTTCAAAGGTCAAAATGAGTGATTAATCTCTTTTGAAATGCAAAAGACAGAAGCAAGGGTGACCAACAAGTTTTACAGAAAAATTCCATTTTTCCCCAAAAGATCACTAATCCTCCACCAGTTCACAATGACCTTTACAAAATTAGATCTTTAGAGAGTGCCACAGGGTGAAGTAGCTTGCACAGCTCCTGGATGAGGACACTTCTTTTGCCCTTTCTGTTACACTGTTTTTATACTGTCTGACAAAGCATTCCATACTGATTTCTCTTGAAGAAAATCCGAGAGGAAGCCTCAAAAGAGAGCAGCTGTATGCATTGCACCGCATTATTTCACCGACTTTCATTTCTTAATATCTACAGATGTCACCTGTCTGCAGTTCTCTAAGGCCTATGATACCTAAATCCTAAAGTCTAAGTCCTTCTATCTAAATTAGAGAGTTGTAGATTTGGTAGGTGGACTGCTCAGTGGATAAGGAATTGGCTGGATGTTCACATCCATAGGGCAGGGCTCAACAGCACAGTATTCAGATGGAGATTAGTGATAGGTGGTGTCCTTTAGGATTCCACGTTTCAACCAGGGTAGTTTAATATATTCACCAACTACAGAGACTGGGGTTGAGTGCAGCCCCAGCAAATTTGCAGATGATACTAAGCCAAGTGGTGCTGTTGAAAAACCTGAAGGATGGGATGCCATCCAGAGGGACCTGGACAGACTTGAGGATCTCATGAGGTTCAACAAAGCCAAGTACAAGGTGCTGCACCTCAGTCAGGGCCACCCCAGGTATTGTCACAGGCTGGGGATGGGCAGGTCAAGAGCAGCCCTGCTGAGAAGGACTTGGGGGTGCTGGTGGGTGAAAAACTGCACGTGAGCTGAAAATGTGCACTTGTTGCCCATTGGCCAGTCCATATCCTGGGCTGCATCCAGATTAGCATGGCCAGCAAGTCAAGGGAGGTGATTCTGCCCCTCTGCTCCACTCTGGTGTGACCCCACCTGGAATATGCATTCAGCTCTAGGGCCCCTAACATAATGAGGAGATGGACTTCCTGGAGCAGGTCCAGAGAAGGGCCATGAACTGACTGGAGGGCTGGAACACCTCTCCTATGAGGAAAGGCTGAGAGCCCTAGGGTTGATTATCCTGGAAAAGAGAAGGCTCTGTGGAGACCTTATTATGGCAGTCATTTATAAGTACTATATATTAACAAAGTACCTTTATTTCAATACTAAGAAGCAGCTTACAAGAAAGATGGGAACGAACATTTTAGCAGAGTGTGCTGATATAGGATATGAGTTAATGGTTTTAAAATCAAGGAATTTTGATTTATATTGAATGTTAGAAAACATTTCTTACATTAAGGATGGTGAACCACTGGAAAAATTGCACAGAGAAATGGTGGATGCCCAATCCCTGGAAATATTCAAGGTCAAGGTCAGACAGAGCTCTGAGCAATCTGATGGTTGAAGATGTCCCTGCTCGTTGCAGAGGGAGTTGGACTAGATGACCCTGAAAGGTCCCTTCCAACACAAAGTTTTCCATGATTCTATGCTTCCAAATTTTGAAAATGTACCATTTTAAGTTTTAGTTAAGTAACCTGTAGTTTAACATCCTCAGGTGTGCCCTGTTCACTTTACAAACCCTTGATCATTCCTATTGGTCTTGACAATTTATTTTTTATCACCGTCACATTTCCGGTTGACTCACTTTTTTGTTTATGTCCTATTTTAATTTCCAAAATCCATTTCTCAAAATGTATGTATTCTAGAACAGGAGACCTTAAACTGCAAATTAGGTTACTAAGTATATTTAGGTATCTATTTATTATGAATAATTTCAAAGAATTTTGTAGCATTTGCCTATGAAAATTGACTCAGGAATGCAATTTCATCTCAAAAATACTTGTTTCTGCTTCTCTTATTGTAGGAGACTGTTGTGTGCCTGGTGAATGGGACGGCGGACGGAGACGAGAGATCTCTAAAGTTGGATCCTAGAACTTAGGTTTTATTACAAAAGGCTTGGGTGCAAGCTAGGACTCTGCTTAGAGCTGCCAGCCGAAGCTCAGAGCAGGCCCAGGAGGGGGAGAACTAAAGACTGAGGAGTAAGAGATAAGAGCAGATAAGAGCAGGAGCAAGAGAGCAAGAAAAGGCAGAAATAAGAGCAGGAAAAAGAGAGTAAGAGTAGGAAGAAGAGGAGAAGAGCAAGAGCAAGAGAGTAAGAGGAAGAGAGCAAGAGAGTGAAGTTCTTGTTACAAT
>JAWWMU010000180.1:36361689-36381684 GCA_035048155.1 Cinnycerthia olivascens
TCAGCAAGCAGAGGGTCTTGCTTATCTAAACAAGAGGGGATTACTTTCAGCCAGACATACCAGCTTTTCAGTTGTTCGGCAACTAAGGTTTGGTATGTCAAAGGTTGCCTTCATTTCAATCTCGTTTACAGTTTCCGTATTCTTAAAGTCTTTTGTCAGGCAATCATGTTTACAAGGCTTTCCTGTTTCATCTTTCCCAACATGTTATGACACTTTTGTAAATAGATTACAAGACAAAAAATGGAGCATTTATCTAAAGTAATTGTTCCAAGTTTTTTTCTTCATATTTATCTCCTATCACCAGCTGCTGTAGTTATTAACTGCAAAGAAAATCTAAGGATTACAAATAGAATCCATATCGGCATATGCTTTTAAATAATCCCTTTTCTATTTTATGGGTACTTCTGTGTTTTGCAAACCACCCGTAACACTGATATTCAACAGAGATGCTATTTCTACGAAGGATTAATTTCTGGTCTGACAATGATTCCTCAACTCCTTCATAATCAAGAAAATATCTTAATAAAAAAAAAAAATAGGGTTTGAATAGGCAGTGTAGGAAATGCTCTTTTATACTTTGTTGCTTTATCTCCTAGAATTTAAAAAAAAACATTATAACATGAACCTAGGGAAAACATGTGTTTTCTTATTCCAGATATTACCTAAGCATTCATAGGTTTCTGTAATCTTGTACAAAAATAAACTGCATGACAAATCAGTACCTAATAAATTTAATATATATCTGTTAAAGACTTTATAATATAATGAGGGTTAATTTTGCCTAGTGTTACCACTTTATTTGTAAATTACATGTGATTGTGAATATAAATAGAGGCTTAAGAGAAATAGTGAGAAAAGATTAATGACTTTAGAGGACTCCTCCAAAATATTCCAACTACTGAAAAAAACCACCAAAAATCCAACCAAAACCCACACAAAAAACCTGAGAAAGACAAGGCTTTCCAAAACTGCAAATTAAAATGTTGCATTCTAAAATGACAAGCAGTACAGTAGCCAAGAGCTTAAATAAACTCAAGAAATTTCCTGGTTAGATCATCTTGTTTTGTTATTTAAATTCACTCAAAAGCAATTGATAATTTCATTTTTTTTGTGCAACTAATGTTAATACTCTATCCAGATGACATGACAATTTTAGAATTAAGGTTGCTTAAATGTATATTCCTCAAGATAATCACACATACACACGCACAGACAAATAATCAAGGAAACATTCATATCACTCCTGTTTTTGGTCCTTCCCTGCCTCACTATATAAAATATTCTACCATGGGTGTTCCATAATTCGTTTTCAGCTCTTGGAAATAATCCTAGTTTTCATTGTTTAAAGCCACAATCAAACATAATATTAAATCTGTGATGTAGCTTAAGATCAATTTTTTGCTAATTCATCAGTTCTCTATAATGCAGTATGAAGCCAAATTACTCACTTGGAGACCACCCTTGGAGAACTTAATGCATTACCAGTAAATTCTTTGCCAAAGGAGAATTCATTGAGCATGGAGATCAGTGATTGAATTTATCATGGTATTTGGTATAATAAAATAAATGTAAATAAGATTGGTATGATATTAATATTTTTTCAATTGAATATTTTCTAAATTGTAATTTCCTGCATCGATATATATTACATCTAAACAATTTTAGTGGAAAGTCAAATAAGTGGGAATAGTACTGAAGAAGATTTGGTTTGGTTTTTTTCTCTCCTCCAACACGTTGTCCTCTCTCTGTGTTTTCTTTCCTGTTTTTCATGGTGTTTTCTGTGTATCCTTAAAATTAGTTCCTGGTTTTCCATCTTTGATTACCTATTCCACTGCTGCAATTGGACTGCTTATTTAGAATCTAAATATTGATTAAATTATCTTGGTCCTATCTTGGTCTGCATTCTTTAGCCACCTACTAATGAAAAGTAGAGCCAGGGAGTTCCTGGATTTATTATTATATTAATATCTTTTCATTATATTAATATGTATTATATTATCATTACATTTCTCTTTAAATCCTTCATTCTGACGATGGTTTCTTGTGAATCGGAATCACGAGATTCCAACTGTGAGTTTTTAGTCCCATTAGTTGCTAACACATATTAAAGACTTTATAGAAATAGGCTATCCCTGTCCCCAAGGGCAGCAGGGCATGTTTGATTAACTCCACCGTGCCTTAGAAAGCATGAATAGCCCATTTTCATGTGATATGCCAACCACAGAGCATTTCTACAGTCATTGCTTAATTAAGGAGGGCATTTCCACATTCAGTGCAAGACTATGAAAGATTTATTTAGGGGATCTAATCACACTTGGGGTTTAAAGCTAGCTCAACTGAAGGATTTACAGCCTACAACTTTTAATGAAAATTGCAGGTCTTTGTGCCTCCTACTACCATAAAAAACAGCACTAAATTCCACGTCCTGTTGCAGCTCATATACAGAGTTACCAAGTGAATTTATAAAAGTAAAGTGGCAGAACAGAACAATTTTCTTTATAGTCTGTATTTCTCAGCTCCTTTTTGCCAAGGTCTGTTTCATGGGGTGACATAAGGAGGCCCAAATACAAGATTTTCGATGTGAACAGCACATAAAGGGAGCTTGCTTACTGCCCCTTGCTAATGCTATAGCCAAATAGATGCAAGTCATTAGTGGAAACTGAAGAGGAAAAAAGGCATAGAATCACAGAATGGTTTGGTTTGGCAGGGACCTTAAAGAATGTCTAGTTCCAAAGGACACTTCTCACTAGACCAGATTGCTCAAAATGCAATCAAACCCGGCCTTGAACACTGCCAGGGATGGGGCATCCATAACTCCTGTGGGAAACATATTCCATTGTCCCAACACCCTTAGAGTAAGCAATTTCCTCCTAACATCTAAACCTAGACCTACTCTCTTTCAATCTCAAGACATACCCTTGTTCTGCCACTGCAGTTCCTTAAAATGAGTCCCTCTTTGGCTGCCTTATAGGCCGGATTCTGGAAGGCTGCTATAAGGAGTCCTCACACAATACTAGGAGGTATGGTTTGTTTCTTTCCACATATTTATGTTTTTCTATTAATTTCAGGAAGTCAGAAGCCACCTTTCCACATGCACAAACACGCACATATGCTCACAAATACCAGTGAAATAAAAAATAGTCATGTGAACAGACAAATCTGCAATGAAGAATATTGATTCAAGTGTCAGAAAAATAGGATTGTCATGAAAAGTATGATTCAGATTTTGAAACAAATACACTTGTTCAGTGTATTTTACACCAAGGAATACCAGGCTAAAACACAAAACCAGGTAAGTACCCACACACTGTGATGATGGGCAAACTCACTGCACATCTTTATGGGGTAACACTTGCACTTTTAAGATATGTGTCTGAACAGCACAGCTTAAACCAGAATTTAAGCCGTTGGAAATGCTAAATTGGAATTCTGAAAACAAGTTTCAAATATGGCCTGCACAGTTCAGTACAGCAGATAAAAACGTTTATGTGAAAACTATACATTGATCAGGTTCTCAATTCTTTGTAAATAACACTGACTTGCAGATATCCTATGAAAATATATGGCCTCTTATATTTGGAGGAAAGGCCATATTAATTTTTTGCAGTTTAATCTAAATAGAGATGCATTCCTAGCTGCATTAAATTTAATATCCATCAAAGAAAAGCTATTTTTGAAAAGACATGAACTACCATTCCACTAGTATGAAGTATCTAGTCCTATCTAGTGATAAAGCAAGAAGACATATTACCTGTAAGAAATGCACCTAAAACTAAGAAATATGCATAGGAATTTGTGCTTTTCATTTATGAATCCACCTAGATTTGCATTTTTAACATACTAAAGTCCCTCTAGAAGTCTGCCTTTTTTTCATCTATTTTACACACTACAGTGTTTTCAAGCACTGCTGTACTGAAGTTCAAAATAGAAATTTATAACTGTTAACTCTAACCTTTGCTTGACAGAGGACTTGCATGAAACTTGTGTTGAATAATTACAAAACTTTTAAGTTGACTTCAATGGAGTCTGGGAAATGACAGGTTTCAGCAAAGTATCAGTAGACTTCATTTGTTTCTGGCCCACAGAGACATTCACCTTAAGGCACTGCCTCAGGCTTTTGGATTTCTTATGTCTACCTACTTCCTTGAGATTGTTTTTGCTGCTTTTTACTCCTCTAATAAATCAACCTGCCTCAACAACATTTCAGCACCCTAGAGCAGTCCTGTGTTCTAAATTCAGCAAGTATCTTTCTAGAAAGATAATTGATAAAAAAAAAATAATCTTTAGTATCTACACATCTATTTACAAGCAAAAAGTATGATCTGGATAGAGCAAAGACATTGGCCTGCTCAGTAAGGGATAGCTTATCACAAACGTTTGCTGCTGCAACAATCATTAGTTATGTGCTCTTTACAAATCCTGCAAGTAGATTGTTTTTTTATCAATTTTGTTTTAATTTTTGGAATTAAAGAGGTAAAATGCCATGCAAGCAGAGAGGACTCCTTCTGCAAATACGGCGGTTTCACACAGCGCTCTGCCAGTACAGAGTAGTAGAAGGCTGCAGAGTCACACACAGCAATCTGCAGATGAAGAGCATTTTATTTTAAAGCTACAGACTTCTAGAAAGTGTTACCACCCATGAACTCGATGGCAATTCATTTTACACTTTAGCTGTGAGTGCTGCAGCAGCACCTACTTACAGGTGTAATTGGAAAGCACAATATCAGGCACTGTTTCTGTTTTCAAGAACTCAGCAGATGAAATTCATGCAATATTCATATATGGCTTCAAACTTCTGTAAAATGGCACTCATTGTTTTCCCTATTTCAAATGTCTACTATGTATTTGATACATTCTAGTTGAAGCTTTTGAGGTCAAATAAAGGCTGATTTTTTTGTTTTCTTCAACTTAGTAATAATAAATTATATTCTCACAACCTATATTTGTTAGGACCAAGAACCAAAAGATAGATGAATTTGCAGTCAGAATTCAAGAAGTTCCTCATACATTGTTTTTCAAATTTTCCTTTTTTTCTTTTATTTTAAATTAATATAGTCCCTGAATGCTAGCTGTTTAGCCTGAGTTCTTAGATATCTCCCCTACTGCAGAATTTTTCCAGAAATTTGTTATCCTTATTTTTTCCTCTGGTTTGTGAGGAATTTCCCATCATAAATGGTGAAATCCATTGAAAAATTTTGTTTAAACACATTAACAATATAATGAAAAGTTTTTTCACCTACAACAAGTTGAATCATTTGTTTCTTATACCACTTCAACCCTCTAGCATATCCCTAGATGTGCTTCCAGTCCTAAAGCTACATTCTCAACAATACTAAAAACTGGAGCACAAAATTTGGCTTTAAGCAAGTGCTACTAAATATAAAGCTTACTGCTTGAATTTCAGAATATGTTCTTGCCTAGAGAGCTTTGACGATTCATTGAATTTATATATTTTCCCTTTTTCTAGTAGCTTAACACATTAATGCTATTGTAATTAACCAGGATATTACATACACAGAATGATAACACAACTGGCACTTGGGAATGCTAATGAGGAGTATTAACTCAGCTGCTATGACAGTACAGAAGGCAAAAGCTCTAGTTCACCATATGCATTTACTGTGCTCACAAAGCACAGAAAAACTATTGCTTATACTGCATTGTAACAGTACCTCCACAGGTTTGTAAGTATTTGTCAACTAAACTTCTTTTAATCCCAGAGCACATTCAAGGGCTTCCTGGATGTGGCTCAGGTAAACAAACTCAGGAAAACAAAACTTTAAATCTGAATGTTTTAAAGTCTTTCACTCCTGCCTGGTGCTGTCTCCCTTCACTGACATGCATCCCTGACCAGCATAATAAAAGACAACACTAAAATACCTTGAGACAAGCCAAAATCATCTTTAGACTTTGCAGAAAAAGTACAGGTTCAGTTCTTTATTACGTACCTTTTCCACCCTGTCACAAGAGCTCTAGATAATATTATCAATTATTGAAATTCTGGGCTGTCTCCCAGCCAGAAACACAACCTGTGTCACCCTTTCAGTGGCAAACAGAACTAGAAGATAAACTTGAAAACCTAGTGCAGCTTTCTTCCTTTATCTCAGCTCACTGTCCTCTCTGCTGGACTCATCTCCAGAATTAGCCTCAAGATGAATACGTCTTTGTTCTTTTTCATTATCACCACTGTATGCCAGGATTCAAGTAATCCAACCACTTGTATGAGTTTACTCGGCACCCATTGGAATGGCATTGCAAATATTCCTGTCCTGGGTTTTTAAGAGTAGTTGATAGACAAAATATTTATATTCTCACCCTGACAGCAGAGAGTGAGGGGTATGGGGCACATAGGGGCAGCCTAGAAAATACAGTTCTTCCTGCTTGAGAATAGATGCTTAGAAAATGCTCTCATCCAGCACATTCACCACACACTTGTTGAACAAACCACTGCATATATGGCAAGAAAGACATTAATTTTCTTAGAGAATCAATAGACCAAAATACCTTTTCAGTGGTTGCAGAATCTACACATAAAAAGAATAATCCATATCCCATATCTAGATTTATTTTCCACGCTAAAACTCAGGTTCATTCCCATTCTTGTTTCTTCTCTACTAAAAGGCAGGGTGAAATCTCTCAGGATGGCAATAGCTTATTTGTGAGCTCCCTCTTTGTGTATATCCTATATTCTGTCTGACCTATGTCCACATTTACTTCACATCCCATTTTGCTATCAGGCTGGAGAGATAGGATGACTCCTAATCATGCTGGTGTAAATCCATAAAATGTCTGTCATTTATGAGGTTTAGTAAAGCACTTTTTTGAGGTGTCTTCAACGTTTAGAATAATCAAAATACACATATGGTCTGTAAAGGCATTCAGAAGTGCTGAGTCTGTGCAGACAAGTATTTAATTTAAAGATAAATATTCTGGCTAATATAGACATCTATAATATCATATAATATCTATGAGACTGACAGACTGAGTTCTGCTTCATCTCCCTGTTAGTATAGATGATAATGAGAATCAGGCCTTTTCCATCATACCATGGGGTGGATGGAAGCTAGAACAGGGAAGAAGAAGGTACAAGGAGAAACTGGAATCAGTGGAGCAATAAGTAAGAACATAAAGGTTATGTCCTAGGTCACATTTCCACACATTCTCTGCAATACGGGCACACCATACAGTTCCATATAAACAGTTCCATATAAATTATGAGATATTTGCAGTATATATATATATATATATAGGTATCATTGATATTTTACTTTCTTCTATTTAAAAATTGTAATTTTAAAGAAAGTTAATGTTCTTGAAATCAAAAGCAAATATTCTACTTCATTGCTATAAGTATATTTCATGTGTTCAGTTAGACTTCTAACAAAAGCAAAACAAAATCAAAACAAAAACAAACCAAACAAATCTCTTTTATATTTAAAACTGTATAAACAATATTTGATTACTGATTCACTTGGAGATATATGGTGTTTGAACTATATCTAGGTTCAAAAGGCAAATACTAATTTAGTTGTATAAATTTTATATTAATTGATGATTAATTAATCTAACAGTTTTCTTTACATAAAGAATTTGTGTAACAGTTAAGTTGATCTTGTTCTCATGGGAAGTCTGTTTTCCCCGATAGATGCCTCCCACATAATTTCCTCTCACTGCACCTTCTAGTAAACATCTGTAAAGGGCTGCTATATTAATCTGGAAAATTAATTCTTCTTAATGTAGGCTTCAGGCTTATTATTCATAAAAGCTTCTAAAATTTGCTAGAGATTATGCTTATTTAGAATATCCGAGGGCTCTTTGTACATGTATGTTGATTTATAAAAGTTTTGGGATTTGTAACAATGATCACATAATTGTGTTCTGGAAACAACAGGTCAGTAATCAGTCCAGCCTGGATTTGCTCACTTGTATATTGTGTGAACAAGACTGAAACAATTTTTTTTTTTTTTTTTTGCAAATGCATTAGTAATACCACATCCATTCATTAGTATAAGTTCTTTCTGCCTTCTCTCACTCTTCTGTACAGAACAGAGAAATCAGGCAGGCAGGTGTAAGCAACTCTGGGAGACAGAGCTCTGAGGAAGGGACATATTAACTATTGAGAGTCTGCACCTCACTGGAACCAAAAGTCCATGGCAATTGGAAAGTCGTAATGAACATTCCCTCCTTCTCCCCTAATCTTCCACCCCACATCCTTGCTCCCCCTAGCAGCAGGCTCTGGCTACAGCAGACACATTGCTCAGTTTTACTGGCATCCCTCTCTTTCAGCATATCAGGTCCTCAGGCCACAGAGCAGATTTGACAGAGTTGTTTCCTCTTGTATCCTTGTTTCTGCTCACAATGAGTCTCAAAGGTTGAAGTGCGTGATGAATACCAAAAGCCTGACTTGCACTGTGGGAACTCAGAGTGGCAACACACTATACCCAAATGATCAAATTCTGAAGTTGTTAGTACTCTAGCTATCAAAACCACAGTCAACATCAACTTTTTGTTTCAAAATCCCTTCCTCTGTGTTTTGCTAATTTGCATATCCTAGTTATTTTCATACTAGTGCTATATAACCTCATTTGGATAGTCCCACAAGCTAATAGCTTCTGACTCACATTAATAGGTTCCAAACTGTGGTTTAGTATTGCCCAAAACCTCCTAAATCAAACTGTAATTTATGTAGAAATATTACATCATCAAATACTGACAAAAATCTGGCCTAATGTGTGCTGCAGTATGACCTCAACTTACAGTAGAAATAAAGAGGAGAAAAAAAGAAACAAAGGACCTCCCCCATACCATTGTTTTCTTTAAAAATTCTTTTAAGGAAGCAGAAGAAAGGAAACTATAGAACTAAATTACAATGACATCATTTGACCTTTCAGAAAAAAGGCATTTGCTGTATTAAAAAGAAAAGAAAATGATGAGCTACTACTGACATTTTTAGAAGTAGAAACAATAGCCCTCTAAGCTTCTGATAAGCTCATTTTTTTACTCATATGTCAGAGTAAATGATTGTTTAAAGAACCAAATCTAGCATCAAAGTAATAAGTTGTCCAACTGATGAATTAGAATCTTTCTTCTTCACCATCTCCTTTAAAATTTTCAAAATATCCTTAAGCTACAGGCAGACCCTGAGCCTTTTGGAACTATTCAAAGGTCATTTCAGCCACATACCCCATCATGCAGATTACTGCACTAACCAGGGGATAAGACTTATTTTAATCCAAAAGTGAAGTACATGTAATGAGACGTGGCCATGGGGCCTGCACACTGAACAAAGAGTTTACATGCATTCAGTCAGAAACTGATGTATTTGCCTACTCAAGAAAAAATGAGGAAAAAAGCCACCCCTGATTTCAAATTAAAACAGACAGGGATTAATAATTTCATATTGGTGTCTTACCATACATTCTGGAATATTCTAAACACTTTTAACAAGAATTTATTCTTTTGCTGAAGATCTAATCTTTATCAAGCATGCCAGGCTGAGGAGCAAGACTAACATAAAGCCAAGTAAGAAAATCTGTGTTAGATACACAAAAAAAAAAAAAAAAAGTAAAATATTTCATTCTACAGGAAGTGAACAATGCTGAAATTTAAGGCAATAAAGGGATTTGTCAATTTTAAAGAATTTAGAGATTAGGACCGTGAAATAAAGCTTTTTTATTTTTTGCTTTGGATACATTAAGATAACAATTATTTTAGTTAAAATTTAGAACGAAATTGTTTAGCCGAAGCCTTTCTTCCGCATGATATTTGGCACTTCAAACAGCAGGCACAACAACATATTCAAACCAACCTTGTCGAATACAGACTCACGATGGGTTATGTTTTGGGGAATAAAACTGTGCCTTGCAGTGATACTCAAGCAAGTTCTGCTCTCATTAGCATCAAGCATCTTAGAACCACATTTGTCACAGGCCAGTTAGAAGCCCTGTGTCACAGCTTACCCCCAACCATCAGCCAAGCCAAACACAGCCCCTCCCTCACCAGAGAGATCAGGTAGAGAGCTGGGCCAGTACAAGCCAGAGAAGTCATGGGCTGAGATAAACACGGTTCAACAGGGAAATCAAAATCTGCACACACTAGCAAAACAAAACAAGAAAGGAATTCCTGCTTCCCATGGGCAGCTTGGTGTTCAGCTTTTCCCAGGAGAGATGCCATATGGTCTGGAATATCCCTGTGGTCAGTTTGGGTCACCTTCACCTGTCCTGGCTATGTCCCCTCCCAACCTTCCATGCACCCCAAGCCTGACAGAATGAAAAGCAGAAAAGGCCTTGGCTCTGTGTAACCCCTGCTCAGCAATAACAGAAACATCTCCACATTATCAACCCTGTGTTCAGCACAAATCCAAAACACAGTCTTGTACCAGCCACTGGGAAGAAAATTAATTCCACCCCAGCCAAAACCAGCATACCCTGTTGTAGCAGTTAATTTGCTTTCAGGCATTGATGAGCATTACATTAATGGAACTATATTGACACTATATCAGCTGGTCTGCCCAGACATTGCAGTGCTCAGAGCTGCAAGTTCAAAAGCAACAAGTTTAAAACAGAGTTTGCTGTGAAAACAGCCTTCACTGGGACCAAGAGTGTTTGTCTCTTTTTTGTTGCATGAAGGAGAATATGTTCAGCAACAATAACAGATACTTAGATTCCCTTGGATCAAGCAAGATAGCACAATATCTTTCACATTAGGGAAAGATAAACTGCATTTAAATAATCCTAAAACACTGAGAAGAAACAAACCAGAACTTTGCACTCTGTTATGCTTTCTTCTAAATAGATTTATATGGGCATCCTTTCTTCCTGGCCTCTTCAGCTCATCGCTCTGTGATTTAGGTCTGAGAAACAAAGCAAGATACTCAGATCAACAGAATGGACAGCCCTTAAAGACACTGTCTGTTCAGGAGTTCCCACACAGTTCTTCAGGTGCTTTGTGAGCAATAAAAATATATGACAAAGAATTGCATGACCAGAAGGTATGCAAATATTTAGCACTAGTATTAGTCTAGTTAAATGTCCTTTCTTTTCAGGAGAATGCTCCTGCTGAAAAAAACATCCTACTAAAGGAAGTGGGTTTTGTTAGTGATTCAAACAACAATGTTCTCCCTGGGTCTCCTAAACCTCTCTTAATTCTCACAACAAAATAATCTTTGCACAGTATTTGATTTGAAACACCTAAGATTATTTAATTTAAAACAATTTCTTTTGTTTCCTTTTCTCAACATAAAGGGCTCCCTGCAGGTAAAGCCAAGAAGGCATGGTTGTCATCAGGCATGCAATCTTTTGAAGTGCCACTATCAGCTTGAAAAAAACTTTTAGTGTTTCATAATTCTTTTAATTTGTCTGTAGGATAAGGCTGATATTTATAAATAAGGTGACAAATCTCAAAAATAGCAATGCACATCAGAAATTATTTGCATTTGTATTTTCAGTATAGTTCTGAATTAATTAAACACACAAGGCATTTGTTGTTATAATTGAGATTACTGGCACATTCTGCAGCTGAAATATTAAACAGTATGAGTTATTCATATAACTCAAATAACCACCATGCAGATCTGTTAAAAACACACTTTCCTCTTATACTTCACATACCCTTGATGTTATAAGCTGAAACGTGTACTGAGAGTACACAAAAAATAAGGGTTTATTTTACAAGTTTATATAGTATTGTCAGCATTTATTTACAACAAGCAATAATTTTTTTTTCCCTGTTATTTGCTGTAGTTCAAGTTTGTGTGGAAAGCAAACACTTAAGGCCATGCCTAACTAAATGCTACTGCTCATTCCTGTCAGGATAAGCACCATTACAAGTTGCATCTTGTAATTCCAAAAAAGTCTGATGCTCTTCTCTCTTCACTTGACATTCTTCATAAATAAAGTTCTGATCATACAGTTTTCCAGTCAAGACACACAAAGACCATCATCAAAATTAACATTGATACTATTTCTTTCAAAAACAGCTGGAATCCACTCTTAGCATCTTGAATGGGAAGGTTGTTATGGCTTATTATTGTGCTGTACCTGTATAACAAAACTGACTGCATAGAGCCTTCAGGGATTATTGATGACAGGATCACCTATTGAACACATATATAAACCATTTAGCTGCAGGTTTACTGATATAAAAACACCTCCTGAGTAAAACTTGTGGGGTCAGACTATGTTACAAAAATCTAGGTTTATGAAATTATACAGGGCAGAAAGTAGAGCTCTTTCCATACCCAGCTCATGATAAAAACAACAAAAATGTACACAGATTCCATTAAAATAAGTTGAAGGTAGACCAATTAAACGTCTTAATTCTGAAAATATTACTGATGCACTTTATTGAAGCAGATTTTTGCCTAGGCATGAAATTATTATAAATATTTTTATATAAACTATTTGTGCTACAACAGCTGAATAAATAATGACAATTAAAAACTTAAATAAGATTGGACTAATACATATAACTATTTCCCCAGCCATTTTTGAATGATTTGTAACTCAGAATTGCAGGCTAGATACAGTTTCTAAAAGTTCACCATTTAAATGACAATCTGCAAAGAAGCTTAAAAACATCTTTGAGAATTTGTTCTTAGCCTATACAAAAGAAAAATTATTTGGTTTTAAATTGATTTTAAAATATATATAATTAAACATAAATAATATGCAAGATATATTCAACTTCATTTCCATTATAATAGAGCAGGGAGCTTGTGAAAATCCAGTCGAAATTCTAGAGATACACAGAGACCTTAAGAAAGACAAGCAAGATGAAAGTCCCAAACAGCAATGAGATGTTTAGATTTAACTCAAGGACAATAAATATGATTTACACTGTTTTCATTGAGCTTCCATTCACCCAGTGATAATTTGTATCAACTACAGTAAGATGGATCACCTTGAAAGCTTGTTTTCCTTCTCTATTTTATGTAAAAATGTCAGTTTATTGGTGCTTCTTAGTGAAACAGTATCTTTACCCATATATTATATTTTGTTTTATCAGTAGATAAATTATATATTGCAGTTCTAGGAGGATACTGTTTTTCAGATTGCAATCCCAAAAGGCAGTTAAAAAGTAACACACTGCAATGTGAAGGTCTTTGCCATCCTGAATATCAAATGCTCAACATCCTAATATTCAGTGAAATCTTCTCTGCTATAGAAATTAATTTTGCACTAATGAACATCTGTTTATTTCTCTCACTGAACTATAAATGACATGAGGAAAACAGAATAAATAGAATGGAGAAAGAGAGCAATTTTGTTTAAAAAAAAATATTTAAACAATTCTATTACACAAAAAAGAAATACTAATTACATCATCACTGATGAAAGAGAAAATAAAATTTAACAATGCAAAAAAGAAGGTCATTCACCATGAAATTTAAGGAAATAGGCCAAACTTGTTTATTTGTCCCCAATAGCTTAATCTGAGAAGTCAAAACTGGAAGGGGGTGAAGGTTAATGGTAAACTTCACCCATTTTATCCAGTAATATGGAAACTTCCCAGGGAGATTTTTAGTTAGGCTATAGCTCCATATGAATCTTGAATAGCTGACTCACTTAGGCACAAGTGAAAATTCTCACAAGAACATTCGAAGTTTATTCATGTCTAATCATGGCACAAGACTGAGGGTTAAGAGGTAGTCACCAGTAGCAGCATTAACTTTTAAAGAAAAACAGTAAATCTAGACTCTTCCAGCTTCTTTCTCTATGTCCTTACTCCAGGATGGATAAAAGAGAGAGAATAGGCCATGAAAGCAAGATCCTTTGAAGTATTCCATTTTGTCTAAAAAATGGCAGCATTTGAAGACATGAATGAACCCGGTTCTACAAATGTAGCAACAGTTTTGGAAGGTTTTAATCTCCTTCCTTACAGCCAACAGGCAGAAAATGTGCAGCTTTACCCTCTTTGTACAGATTTCTATTTCAGACAAAAACAGAAACATCGAGTGATTTGCTTAATTAACAAGTGAAGTCAGACTCACAAACAGTAATCCCAGTAAATTTACAAAATTAATCTGCAGTGCAAGAATTGTTTGCTGGAGAAATCAATGAATTTTTATTAGTTAATAAGTTTAACATTGTTGTATTTCAGAAAACTTCCAGATGGTGAAGGGGAGCACAGTTATTGAACAAAGTATTCATCTCTGCCTAGCTACAGAATGTGTCGACAGTCCTTGGATACAATATTTAGCAGCCTAACATTAAGACAACCTGCTGAAATATTCTTATAGGAGGTCAGTGTAGTTCTTTGTTCCCTAAAAATATCCACAACCCTCAACAATTTTGTTATTATTCAATCTGTAGGCATCTTTTTCTTCTTTTTTTTTTTTTTGTTTTGCTGGAGAAGCTTTAGGAACTTGAGAGATGCTCTGTTTTTCCTATTGTCTGATTTTCAGGCAGAAGATAATTTTTTCTTTTCTTAAAGAATTATTCTGAATCATATTAGATACAGCTGGAAAGATACAAGTTTCCTTAATGCAGAATCCAGACTTTGAAAACCACTTAAATACACAAATATATGTGACAAATAATATCCAAACAAGTATGCATTTATGCATCATTTATATAGTCATATTTTTCAAATGCTATTTCTCACACTTCTACCCCAGAACTAAAACAATTAATTCTTGTTTCTTTCCATTTTTTCCCTATTACTCTCTTACATCTATTTCAAATAACACAATATTGTGAGCTGGAAGAGATCCACAAGAATCAAGTCCAGCACTTAAGTCAAAGCTTGATCCTATGGGGATCAAACCCACAATCTTAGCATTGTTAACATCATGCTTTAACCAAATGAGCTAATTTTTATGTCTGTACTTCTGTGAAGTTAAGCAGTTACTATTAGTTAAGCTACTCCTACAGTGCAGAATTCGAATCCCTGCCAAGGTTTTCCATCATAAAGGAGTTAATTGAACACTGGTTTACAAGAACTGAAAATTAATCATTACTCTGTTAGCACATAGCAAATCATAAGTTTTGCAGAAGGTTTTAATCTGGTGTTCTTTTCTTGAAAAAAATATTTTAAAAAATGCTTTCCAATGCTGCTCTTAAATGACTTTAAATATAAATATACATTTTTAGTTTTATTAGCATTTTTATGCCAACCATCAGGTAGCATTCATTGGCAGGTTAATAACCAGAAAATATGTTTTTCTTTGACATTGGAATTGAATTTGACATTAAGATAAGGGAGGAAGAGGACTCTTCATCCTTCACTTATTATCTAGCAGCTACCTAGTCTCTAAACTGAATTTCCAGGTTGAATCTTAGTACAGTGGAATACCATACCAATACTGGAAATTACTTCGGGGACATGTGTAAAACGAGAATATATTCCCTTCTGCAGATTAGAAGGGAAAGAGCTGAATAGATACCAGAAAAAAAGGGATACCAGAAAAAGTACAGGGCAGGAAAATGTAGGTGTCATTTCCCTGGCACCAGCTGCTGTGGGGTGAACACCTTTGAAAGCAGACAGAACAGTTCTGTTGTGGTGCATGGGTGAAGTATTAGGAGGAAAAGAAAATATTTTCAAAGATGAGAGCCTTGGGGCAAATTAATATTTTTTTCGTGAGTGAGGACTTTATTTAATGACAATTACATATGACTCATATGACTGCAAATGTAGAGAGGTTAAATGGTTCTGAGTGTCATTTGATGCTAGTGCTCAATGAGCACTAGAATGCTCATTGCCATTTCAGCAAGAGAACTGGCTTCAGTTTCTGGAAATTCTGAAGACTATATGACAGTTATGAAGTTTATGAAAAATATGAAGTTTTGCATATTGCTGGCATTACCAATGAGGTCTGGATACAAAACAAGTACTGCATTTTCAAGGCTAGGCAACACAACTTAGCTAGTTAGTATAGATGAGAAAGCAGAAAAATTCTCAGATTCTATATCCTCTCTTCAGGTCTGTTGAGATATTCTCTTTACAAATATGTTTTCATGAATGCTTAAGAATCAGATGTTTTTTTAAAAATGCTTGTTTTCTACAGCACAAATGAAAACAGACAGGGAGGTCACTATGCTGAATTTGTACCAGTGACAGGTCCTCTCATCCCACAAAATTTTCCTGAAGCAGAGAAGGTTACATGCTATACAGAAATAGAATGAGACATAGAATAGAAAGATAAATAGTTTTAAAAATTAAAATAAAGTTATGGAGTTCTCTTGTTCAAGTTGATCATTCTCATATTTCCTGAGTTCTGCTTCTGGTTCTCAGTTGAGTTCTGACATGTCCTTTCCAATGTTATTTTTTTTTTGTTTCTGCTTAAACTATCTTTATCACACTTCTCCCAACAAGTGTTTTGTTTTCAAATGTGTTTACGTAACAAAAGGCAAATTTTCAGTGCCAAAGTTATGAAATTTCTTCATAGAATAGCAACCATCACTGAGACACAAATTAATTAGATTTGTGACTGCAGGATTTTGCATTACTGGACTCAGATACCTTAAAGTCCTTAAAATTGCATGTTTCATATGCACACAAAGACAGACATGGTTGTGATTCATCATTTCTCTGTTGCAACAATTACTTTAAAAAATACCATTAATAAAATGTTCAGCTATAGAGCAACAATGCCTAAATGGGTTGATTATAAAAGGGTGTATGTAAAATTGTCCAAGATGCCCAAAAGATCTGGTATTCCCGAGGTAGAATTAGCATTTCAACAGAACAATTAAAAGACACCTTCAAGTGTTTCTTTTTGCTGTAATTTTAAACCAGCTTGGTTGTCATGCTACTATTATAGGATTTTAGCAGGTATTGAGGGACTGATCTTACTCTGCAACATTCAAAAGCATTTCATCATTATATTTCTATTTCTCCAAATATCATTTAAAATTCCAGATGCTGAAAAGGCAGTAAGGATGATGAAATAATATTAAAATTTTATTTTCTTCCTTTTACATCAGTAAGAATATCAATTGACATTTGGTGAATTATGAAAAAAAAATTTAAATATTCTTCCAAAACTTCAATAATTCAGAGTAGCACTTTGAATTTTACTGGCAAGACACAGATTCTGGAAACAGTAGTCTAAAAAACCAGTCCCTCACATTGCTTATAGTCTTATTTAATATGTAGTTTGCAGTGTGACTTTATAGCTGAATTCCAGACTTTTTATTTCACTTATACTAGAGATCTCATAACAATTTCCTCAAAAATTTGCAGAGCATTGCTTTCAAAAGACTACCTATTTAAAGTCTGAGATTGTAACTCTAATTTTGACTATCAACAGGATAGAAAAGCAGAGGGCTGTACTTTTTTCTTTCTGAGTTTGACAGATTTAGCTTGGAACAGAAAATTAGGGATTAATTCATGCTGAAATTAAAATGCTTGGCATGAAAAAAAAATGCAAGGAATCAGTAGAAGATGAATATGTAAGCATAGACAATAGAACTCATAATTCTTTTTAACTTCAACAGTAATTTTCTGAAGTTGAAAATTTTATGGATTTTAGAGGATATAGCTATTAAATTTTGACCTTCTTAAAATAATTTTAAAAATTTAAACCTGAAAAGTAATTTTAAAAACATGCAAGGTATCAAAAAATTTATTTAGAAACTAACAACATGTTTTTAATTTGTTTTCTTTTTTAGTTTTGGAATCCTATCCCCAAAATTAGTACCTGACAATAATTCACAGACTATTGGAAAGCCATTTGCTTTTGTTACTGCTGAAAATCCTTCTTCTTTAAGAATGAATCTTGATTTAAAAGAAAAAAGGTTTCATCAGTCCTAGTTAGTCCGTGAGGCACCTAGAATCTTCAGAATATTTAAATATATCCCAAGGTAAAAGTTTTTCATGCTGAATTAACAAACTAAATGTATCACAGACCATTTTTTCTCTACTTCTTGGGAAATAAGCAGAGAAAAATTCAATCATTAAGAAGTTTCTCTGGAAAAAAAAGGAAACAGCAAATGGACTCACAATACTGCACGTTCTATTATAATTAATCTATAGCACACAAGTATGCATAACATTCTACTGGCAAGCTGAAATATTTTATTAGATAATGCATCTGAGAATATAAGAACACTACTAAGCTTTTTAAAGCTTGCTTATTACCATTTCTGTAATGTCATCCTGTGCCAGATTCAGTGAAATCTTAAACACATCAACCTACATGAATCCAGAGCCTGTACTCTCCCACTGCCTCTAGCTTGACCCAATTAGTTTGAAAACCTTGGTCTAAACTTGTCCCTTGACATTCTGTAATCAAAAGCTGCTGCCACCATCACTTTATATGTACTCAGGAAGGCTGTTTGTTTTAAAAGGCTCCAAACTGCCATGATAAGCAATTATTGTGTCTTTTTATTTCACCTTCACAGAAACCCAAGACAGAGGGCAGCACAGTTGCTATACTGTCTACTTGACAGAATACAAATAACTTGCTAGTTTATTGGATGAGAGTTTCTTTAGACAGAATACATCTCTATAAATCCTTAATTTTTACACGTCTATGCTTTGAAAATTTTTTGCATATCTGAAGGAAAAATTAAGCTCACCATCCAATCTCTAATAGCAGAAAAGTGAGATGACACGTATAAGAAGTCAAACAAAAGAAACAGTCAGGTATAAGAATTTATGAAGAAGCAGCTTTCATGGAAAATACTTTCTGGAAGTATTAATGAAAAAGTGTAGTTAAAAGTGTGTCTTAATTATGTGTAATATTTGCAAGTTAACAGGAAACATACCATATAAACACTGTTTTCCTTTTACTGCTACTTCATAATAAAGTTCATATCTATGTCCTACATTTTCTTTCTGTGTTCCATCTTTCTCTGAAAACTTCCCATGATTTATGTTATAGAAACTTTATTTTGCCAGAAGGCTGCAACAGAGACACTGATGTTAGAAGATATTAATAGTAGTCACATAAACAATTTGTCAACAGATGTTCTAACACAGTTATTTTCAGGTCTAGTGTTTTCCATTTGGGAAGAGTTTGAATGGAAATGAGAGAAATTCTGCTTAGACTTTGTATTTAAAGTTTGCTGGTTTTCTTTAGTGGGCTCTCCTCCCTGCCTCTTCCTGCCATTTTTGGAGTTACACTGACGTCTTATCGACAAGAAACAGCAGACAAGCAATTGCTTGATATGTACACCAATAACTATTCAATTCTTCACATTTTATGGAACTTTGTCTTATCAACTGCTTCTAAATTTTCAGTGAATGATTTCAGAATTGTGGCAGGCTATAAATAAGATAAATTGAAAATTTTGCCTATCCAGTGCATGAAGCGAACCAAAATATCCCTCAGTTTTGCTATATCTTAATGCACTATTTCAATTTGGCAGCACAGACAGAAGAGAACCTCCTGAGCTGATCTAAACAAAGTCTGTTTAAAAAGAGCTAAGAGATAAAATACTTCCTTTAACTCCTATATATAAACAAGCACAAAGATCTTTAATGCTTTAGAAACCAAGAAAACCATTCCTCATAATTTGAAAGAGATCAGATACATCCCTCCCCAAAACAGAGCAGGAAGGAATTTGCTGAGACACTAGACAAATAAATCACCTATCTCTCCTCAGTAAATACAAGGAAAAACCCACAGTAACACAGTGTGAAGGAATCTCTTTTGTTGCTTTTATAAACTGCAACAGCAAGCAGTACAACTGCAAGAACTAAAGACAGGTTCTGTCCTGGAGTGTCCACTAAGGAAGGCTGATAGTAACAATCCTGACACATGATTAGTTAGGAAAAGATCTCACTGGCACATAGTTACTCTGGAAGCGCATTTTGAAACACACACTGCTAAGAGAAAAGCCTTTTATTAATTATCTTATCCCTGAGAATGTTTGATTTATAGCACTGCTTTTTTCAAAATCTATGTGGGTTATAGAAGTAACAGCTCCTCCTTTCATCAGATATAGACTTACTCAGGATCATACTCAGAGCTTGTTGTAAACAGGCAACAAAAGCTCCTTAACTCTGGGTTAAACACACAGCACAAAACTGTGACAGGCTATGAAGAAG
>JAWWMU010000180.1:36385885-36397293 GCA_035048155.1 Cinnycerthia olivascens
AGGAAGGAAGGAAGGAAGGAAGGAAGGAAGGAAGGAAGGAAGGAAGGAAGGAAGGAAGGAAGGAAGGAAGGAATCAAAAAATGTTCAAAAACTTTTACTCAAATTTGCAAATACTGCTAGACATGAAAACAGTTGTTGGGTAAGGTTTTGAACAAAAGGCTTCCACATGGCATTGGGTACCATAAGAGTAACAAATATTAGACTAAGCTGATTATATAGCTGGCAATTTTTCCTATATCTATAGCAAAGATTTGAGCATCATCACTCATAGTTACGCAATTAGCTTTAATAAAGTGCTGTTGTTATCATTAAATAAGAAAATAGAGCCATTCCTTAGGAAGCTGAGACAATTTTCCTTTCTCTTTGCTGCACATATATGTACCTATGAGAAAATGGAGCCTGATTATATCAGGTGCAACATACATAAACAAGAAAAAGTAATAGCAAATACCAAACAGAGAGAGAGAATTCTTAAATAAGGAATGCATAAATCCTGATTTTGCAGACCATAGGTTGAGTGACTTGAGACTCAATCTATGTCTGAGCTATTACCTGAATAAAATGAATGCAAGAGAATGACAGACAGATAAGATATATTATGGCATTCTGGAAGCAAGACAAGTGCTCTAGAATTATATCCCTGATGTTGTGCTGTTATGCATATTTTATATTTGCAATTTGCTTGTTGAAAACACCATAGTGCACTGTTTTCCAATATCTTTTTGAAGAGCATCAACCCTTAATATTTTTATAGAATACTCTCTCAACAATGTTACTTTCTCTGAAAATCTATGCTTTAGTTATGCTTGCTAAATAGAATTTTAGACTCAAAAGGACATGATATGAATGCTGTTTACAGCTCAGCTAATCAGAACAAAAAAGTTGCCTCCACCCATAAACTTCTGCAAACATTTGATATATTGGAGTTGAAAAA
Source organism: Cinnycerthia olivascens (assembly GCA_035048155.1). Lineage (NCBI taxonomy): Eukaryota > Metazoa > Chordata > Aves > Passeriformes > Certhiidae > Cinnycerthia > Cinnycerthia olivascens. The sequence goes on from JAWWMU010000180.1 coordinate 36,386,820, forward strand.
ATATTTGCTGGATTTCTGAAGACATGCATCTGTATGTACTTGTCTAATAATAGTTATGAGAACAGGAATTTGACATTCCTTTTAACCTGCAGGAGAAGACTGACTCTATTCAAGACCAGGGTTAAATTGTTACACATTTTCAGATTTATTGTTGTGCATTAATTGCCCACTATAAATCTTGAAGTGATCATTTTGAATTATTTAGAAAGCAGGCAAATAGCCTTCATTCCAATATACAACTTTCTGTAATATATGTTTATTAATATTCTGCTTATATTTATAGGACTAGATGTAACCTAAAATAAGAAAATTTTAAGAAGGCTTAATACAGAACCTACTTCCTGCTTATTCTTTAGTATGAAAAGAAAAAATGGCATTAGAAAGGGCATAGGAAGGACATGGATCTGTTGGAGCAAATCCAGAGGAAGCCACTAAGATTATTTGAGCCATGGAGCACCTCTCCTACACGGAAAGGCTGAAAGAATTTGGTTTGTTCAATATGGGGAAGAAAAGACTTCAGAATGACTGAATTGAGGCCTTACTGTACCTGAAGGGAGCCTACAAGAAAGATGGAGAGACAATTTCTACAAAAGCACTTAGTGACAGGACAAGGGAGTGATTTGAAACCAATGTAGAGTAGGTTTAGATTAGATATTAGCAAGAAATCCTATACTGTGAGGGTGAAGAGGCACTATAAACAGGTTGCTCAAAGAAGTTGTGGTTGTTCCATCCTTGGAAGTGTTTGAGGCTAGGCTGGACTGAGCTCTGAGCAACCTGGTTTAGTAAAAAATTGTCCCCGCCCAGGAACGGTTGAGACTGGGGAGGTTGGAACTACATGATCTTTACGATCTTTTCCAACTCGAACCATTCTAGGATTCTATGACTAGAGAACAAAATATTCTGAAAAATACTCTGGTCAAGAATTTATACTACTGGAAAGGGTGGTAATTGTTAAATATGTGAGGAATTCTTGTAATTCTTTATTGACAGTCTTTATAAATTCATTAAATGCAATTCCCATGCAAGATGTTCAGAACAAATAATTACGCAACAGCCTGCACCTCATATGAGCAATTGTGTAGACCAATAAAACAGACAAATTGGCCTTTAGTGTCTATATACATTAAGGATGGCTGCAAAACAAGTTCTGGCTCATTGATTTACCTTGCTTCTGTACTTCATGACTATCCAGGATAGTAAGTGGATCGTTCCTTCTAAAAAGGGAGGGGAGGAAAGTAAGCGGTCATTCTATGACACAAATCACTGGATATATCCTCAACATAAATGTTATAATATTTATCATAACAGTTCCCACAGGATGAATGGTCTACAGGAAACTAGACTAACAGTCAGGAGGATGGTACAGGATGGGCAGTCCTGCAGACACAAGAAAGAAATGTTCATTGACTCCAAGGCGGCCCAGCTCCCTGTGACAGGAATGAAATGTGAACATCAAAGCTGGTATACAAATGTAATTTGCCATATCATTAGTTTTGATCCCTGTTTAAAAGCTGAGACAGGAACAATAAAAGTTTTCTATTTATCCCATGGGACATGATTTCGTGCCTTGTTAGAAGTACACACTTTAATACCTTGTCAAAGGGAGCCTGTTAGAGACATAACTTGAAGACCATAAATCTCAGGTCTGCCGTGAAGCAACGCTGTGGTTATGCTGCATAAATTGCAGTTACTGCTGTGGTCTGACAAACACCAAGTTGTCTGACATTGCAGCACTGATGACGCTGATGGTTTTGCTCCCTGCATTTCAGAAGGAATTAGTTTGGAGTTCATAAATTCTACCATTGGTTTCAGTGGCTATTGAGATCAGAACTGAGCACTTCTGAGAAGCCCACCCGCCACTCTTGCCTGGCAAGTGAATACTTTCCAAACAACACCTTTCCTTCTCTTCTGTTTAGCATGGCTTGACAGTGAGTACAACAGTAAATTCCTAGTTGTCACCCTGTGTTACATACTGCATCGCCACATTCATGATTCAACTTGAAACTGCACCTCTGGGGCTTCAACTCAGATACCCGCTGCAGAGATGACTAAGCTATACTTACATGAAAAGGCCTATGTGCACTAATTAACACACAGAGAAAAGAGTATCACAGCAGGCTTCCTAAAATATCTCTACATAAAACATGTGACCGTGACAGCGAAAAATTTCAACATCTGTATAGGAGTGTATCTTTTAGGAAAACATATCAAATTAAAAAGCTTGAATTGAGGGTAAATAGCAATACATATATCTGGTAAAAAATAAGCAACTCCATCGGCTACTTTTTTCTATCAAATTGCTTTAATCTTTTAAGTAAGTTGTCTGATATACCAGATCTAGAAAAAGGAAGGAAGGAAGGGCTAATTATATTATCAGTTTATATCAGAATTTCTATATAAATTTAATTATGCTTTTTAACCATATAAAACTTTAGAATTTGGACCAATTTATGTAGAGCTACAGTAAGATAATATATCAAATTTATGCTACTATATATAAACAACCATTTAACACCAACTCTAATCTACTGGTGAAATTTTCTCGTGTTTTCTGTTGTTAATTAATCACTTATCCACTTAGCCTTTGATGGAAAACACTAGCTCATTGCATTCCTTTAAGAATTGTAGTTTAAATGTTATTTATGAAAAACATGCTTAATAAATTTCATTACTTCAGGAGGAATTATATAAAGTCCATATATTGCATAGTTCTGTGCTTTGTCTTTAGACATGTTCCTTTTCAGTTTTACTTCTCATAGAGCAGAACTTCCCATATATAAAATTTTAAAGACCAAATAGTTTATTCATCTATACAGAATAATATATATATCTTCCCAATACTAGCTGAAATTTTCTTCTTTGGTCCTTTTTTAGTAAATTTAGAAAAAACACATTTCATTTTAATCCTCTCTTTTCTCATACATACATAAATGTAGTAAATATGATACAAGACAGATTAAACTGAGTTAAACTAGTCATTTTTTTGAGTCGCTTATAAGGCCCTGAATGGTTCTAGAACAACCTGGACCACTTCTAGCATATATAGGACTCAGTGCCTGAGTACTTCATTTCGGTGTCTCCCCTATCCCCTTTTTTGCAGAAACAGTATTTCTCCCCAGCATAGAAGTGTAGAGCTGAAGATAAATTACTATAATTTCTATGTCCTGCTTTTCTTTTGATCATCTTCTTCTATGTCTTTTATATCTTGTTCTATCCAGAGAGTAGGAAAATATACTGTATATATTACATGAGGAAAATTAGTCACAGAGTAGTTAATTATTAATAAAGAGCAAAGGGGTAATTTTCAAATTTAAAAAAAAATTATTTGAGTAGCTCTGCATTAGAAAAACTGTTTCTAGCTGAAGTTATTGCAAAAAAAATAGATAAATCCTCTAACTGTTCTTTAATATCATTATCACACGATTTTACAATCAATTATAAAAACCGTATTTTTCTGTTAGCTGTATGTAGATAATGTTTTTATTTTGGTGTTGAAATGAATGTCTGTGTTGCATTAAAAATAATATGGGAATTTTTTAATATTAATTTTTAAAATGTATTCTGGCCATTTATTATTACTTTTTTATAATTGAGTAAATGCAAATAAGAAAGGATGTTGTGGCTGATTTTTGCACTGCTGGTTTTACTAAATTTCACATAGGAATGATGGTCCAGGAGCTACTTCCTTCCAGAGTAAGAAATTTAGCCAGTGCTTGGACACAAGGTTTTTACATTACTATAGAGATGACAAAAGCAGTTGAAATTATTCAAGAACTGGACTTCCTTGTAGGCCCTTTAGCAAAACCATTGCTGTGGGCAAAATACTCTGTGAGTTGACAAACCAAGTAATCACCAAATATCTTCCACTCAATTGCAGCACAAAGTTGACTTTTTGGAATGTGCAGAGGCAGAGCATAGAGATTGGGGTACAAAGCAGGGTTTGCTTTGCACCTTTTAGCACTTGCAAGGTGGCTTCTATATGAAATAATGAAATAAGAAATAACGAAATATGAAATAATATGTTCTGTTTCGACACTCATTTAGTGTAGATTTCTAGTGTCTTTTAAATTCTTACTTCTTGGTGCAGTAATTGCAAAACCAAAAGAAGACATAATTGTTATGCTAAAGTACCTGGCATCCAATTCACTCAGAATCAGTAGTTGTTGCCTATCCCACATAAGTGTGTTCTTTCAGCCTTCTAAACTATTCAGTAATTACATGAATCCTTTCGGGAATTTTTCCAGAATAGTTGATGTTATAGATTGCATTCCCTTCTCTACTGTTCTATGACACACATATGCAATGAAGTGACTGAAGAGCCTCCAGCTCTTTACAGATGATCAAAAGTCTTCACATTAAACACAGCAGACATATTGATTATTCTTAATTTTACTTCCCTGACACTTTGTTATTTTACTCTCTGTACATTTCAGACAAAATTACAAGTGTCAAGTGTAATATTCAACAATAAACACATTCAAATAAACTCAACCCTGCTTTGAAAGTTAAGGAAGAAGAAAATATAAGTGAAAAAGAGGTATAAAATAAATATTATATGTCCATACATTCTTATATTAATGGACAGCATATTGAAATTATTTTTTAGGGACATACTACAACATCTTGTCATTCATCTTTTTACCTTAATATAGAAATAAAAACATAAGAAACATCTTATTTTTAATGCAGTATATTCAGACAAAAAGGAGTGAGAAAATAACTGGAATCTAAGAGAATAAGCTGTTTTTTTCTAGGGTTGCTATTATTTTGTTTTATAATAACATATCTAGATTTTTTTTCTTTTTACTTCAGGCAGGTAAATTGCAACTCCCTTCAAAGTTTTCATTAGATAGCCTATTATTCCCTTGAAAGAAATCACACTCTATGCATTATTCATTAAGGGCATCAAATCTTCAGAGCAGTCATACAGGCTGCAGTATCACAGAACTACTTAAAATTCTATGTCTTCTTTCTCCATTTCTGCTGAATTCAGTTCTGGTCTAATCTCTGTGTATAATGCAATATCTCTAATTAATTCAGATATTGAAAAGCTGAAGAAAATACATATTTTTTATTAGTGTTGGATAAAATAATCTCACTTTTATTTATCAAGTACATGTAGCATATGTATAGTATAGTAGTGTATGACATTTTTATTCTTTCACCTTTTTTTGGTTTGCTTTTTTATTTGTTTGTTTATTTATGTAGGTATATATTTGTACACATCCATATGCAGTGGATGTCTAAAGAGAGTGTTTTACTGATGCTCTCCCCTGCTTACCTCCTAGAGTTTATTTTTAGCAGGAGTCTGCTTTATGTGTACCTGAATAGCTTTCTGTACTCATTGAGACTATTGCTGCGTGCTTCCCTCACAGTTTCCTGCCAGCTGCTATGTTACACTTTATGGGGAAAAACAGTTAATTCTTCTTTCACTTGTGTCAGATGATGCCAGCTCCACAAGGTGTATTCAAAAGGGTGTTGGAAGTGAGCTAATAAAATCAACTAGATTACTTGGGTGTGTTGTTTTCTCTCTGTAACCTCCTCTAGATATCTCTTCTAAATAATATTATACAAGATTAGGCAAACCATGTGTTTCAGCAGAAAGGCCACTGCATGGAAAGGTACAGAGCTTCATCCTGTCCATGACTGGGCCATTGACCTTCCACAAGCCCCTTCTATTTTCTGTTTATTTTCCACCTCCCTGGACTTATACATGTCATTTCTGCTTAGCACACAACTGAGAACACCAGAGCTGTCATTTGCTATGCACACATTCAAACACTAGCAAAACTCTCATCAGGGAAACTTCAGTCTATAAAAGCCTCAAATTTTAAAATTTACAAGTTGCTGATTTTTATCTCCTGTTAGTCACCTCATATCAACTTCTTTGCATTTTCTCTCAATTTTCCTGTCACTGTCTTTTCTGACAACTCTCAGTTCAGCTTCTTTTAAGTGCAAAACCTTTGGGAAGAATTAGAAGGGACTCATGGTTCCTTCCAAAGCACAGTACAAAATCTGCTGATTTAACCCTTAACCACATTTCAAGTGATTGTGTATGTGCTACCTTAACTGCTGGCTGGGTATGATGCATTCTTCCTGCCACTTTGAAGATAGCTATGATAGTTAACAGAGATGTTCCAAATCCCAAAGTACCCCTTTAGTCAAGACTAGTTTCTGCTTAAGTTAAGAGATGCAGATTTTAACAACAGTCCTTTGCTTAATATTATTTTTAAAAATTTCTGATAGAATTACTTAGTGATTCTTTCTCATCTCTGAATAAATACTTTGGAAAACAAGAGGATATCTGTGATTCCATGTGAGCTGCTTAAAGACAAAACAAGTTATATCTGCAAAAGATATTGAAACAACTTGTAGTTCTATAACCCTATAAATACCAAAAAAACAATCAGAGAGCAAAAAAAGTGCAAGACAGTTATGCAATAATAACTAGAAAAAAACATTTTATAATCCCTCCCCTCAAAAGAAGTGGTGAGGCTTGTTTGCAGGAGTTTTTCCCCGATTTTGAATGCAAGCATGAGGTGATGACAAAATATGTAAAGAAATCAAAACCAGCAAAATACAAATTATTCTTTCTAGCCTAAACGCAAATCTGAAAAAGCAGAAGGACTTGTGGTCTAAATTACTTCCATACAAAATTTCCAAAGCTAAAGCAAATAAATTCTGAATCTTATATACCGAGCAGTCATTCTGCCACTTTAGATTCAAGCCACTTGCCTCAAAAATAATTTTGTACTTTATTATCTAAGTAGTCCATAATGAAGATTTTTACAATACTTACATTAAAAAAAATCTCATCACTGTCAATACATACCTAAACACATTTATTAAGTCAAAATTTTAAATTAATATTACAGAATTAAGAGGTTTAAAATTTAGTTTTCTTCAATTGTGTGTTAAAATGCCATCATAATTTTCATCAACCACATTAATTTTGGTGCAGTACTGACCAAAGATATGATATCATTTGACATGATAAAAAATGTCTTGAATTACATAAAAGTAAGATCATGCAGAAAAAATTCCAAAATATCAGTACAGTGGTTTTTGTTTTGTTTTGTCTTTTAATTTAGAGAATTCTGATTCTAAATAGTATGAGGTTGTAAAACAAGAATATAAGACCTTCATTTTGCCCATATTTTCTCAAAAAGATGGAATATTATCTACAGCTCTGAGTATGGGACTGGAAGGTAAGGTCTTGAACTGAGGCAAAAGATTAGTATTCATATTTTGCAGAATATAAATTTTCCCATTAAATATACAGACTCTCATGTATACTGAGCGTCACTAGGGATTAGCATAATATTTCTATTAGTAATGCCAGCTTATCTAACTGAGTGACACTGAGTCAAGAGCAAAGTACTGCAAGGGTGAAAAGGAGCTTGAGTGTTTCCAGTATGGGTTAAGGAAGGAAAGTGACCATTTCCACAGGCAATTATTTAGCCTTAACTGGACCTACCATAAAAATTCTCTGTCCTTTCATGACTGATTGACCTCCCTTCTTTCTGTGTATTTCAGTAATTTCTCCTTTTCTCCATCATGCTGCTCACTCCAGACTCCACCAAATGAAATAGGAAAAACTATAATTTTATCATGGAATCAAGGAAAACTGAAATTTTTGCCTCAAGACTTGATTGTAAAAATAGCCCTTGTGTATGTCAGATATGCCTCTTCCAATGCAATGTAAATTATAAATAATAAGACTAACATTTTATGTTATTACTATTTGTTATTGCTACTGCAGCTGAGCAATTAGCAGAAAAAATCCTTTCTTAAATGTTACATTAATAATTTAATTTTCATCTTCCCCACAGTTGTAATAAATATGGTGCTTCCGCATAGAGAGATTTAACAGAGGGTATCCCTGCTCTTTATCCAAGCATGCAAACGATAAATGAACAATGTAGATTAATATACATTATTAATATATATTAATATATTATTAATTAATAATTAACACATATTAATTGTATATAGTAATGATTAATATACACAATGGATCACAGAAGGATCACCCTGATGTTCTCTCCCTGAAGAGTGAAAATTTTCTTTTTTAAGCAATGGACTTTGTGTTGGAAAGATCTTTTCACAGAGAAGACCTAGTATTGCTTGTGTGTTTTCAAATAATGCTACTAGGCTGAAATTTTTGGTTTTAGTTAATCATCATATTATATTATATTATAAAAGCACATTAACCTGAGTGAGAAAGGTCAAGATTAATCAGTTCAATACAGGAGGGAAACCAAAAGCAACAAAACAGGACAAGGATTCAGGACAGAAATAGATCAATCTTTAAAAAGTATCACTGAAGTGAAAAATCCTATTTGATTTCTGACTCAAATTTTCTGAGTCAAATTTTATCTGATTGGATTTTATTTTTTCTAAATCATATAGAAAAGAACTTAGTGTCTATATACTGCTCTGTACTCTCACAATTTAAGCAGAATGGAGAACAGTGGTAAAAATACTGACAACCGTAATTTTATCCTTGGATACATAATACATATGCATATAGATAGAACTATATCACTAGAGACATATATTTCAGATAAAGTTATTACCTCATACTTGGTGAACAAGAAGTAAAAAGAACACTTTCTCATGCGAGGAAAGAAGAGGAAATCTGTTACAGATAAATGTAATATTAATTGTCATAGTTTATTAGACAGAGATGTTTTAAACATGGTAAGTTAAGTGTCAGGAGTACTCACAACAAAAAAAAACACTTAGTGACAAAATAAAATTAATTGGTTCAATGTATAGGACTCATCCTGCTCCCTGACCTACACTTGCTTCTGTGTCAAATCAAATCAGAAAGAGAGTGAGCTGAAACAATTTTTTCAATCATTCCCTCAAATCCCATGAACAATTCAAGGATTCAGATTTGAACTGTTTTGCATGGCTACAGCAGCATAATATAGCCAAACTGGTCTTCCTTGCTCAAGTAGGAATTCATGATTAAAGCTGACAAGATATAAGAATTTCCATTCTACGGTAACTTGATGGGAAAGGCAGTGCAGGAATATTCAATTTTGTAGCAGAAAAAAATTGACTGGAAATTTTCTAACAACCAGGAATTTAATATTGTATAACTTAACTTTACTTACAAAGTTATCAAATAAAACTGAGCTTTGGTATACCTGGGCTCCTTGTTCCTTGCATACTCTTAGCAGTTGATGAGGACCCAGAAGACCAGCAGACAGACTTTCCAGCCCTCAGCTCTGCAACAGGTACTATGAGGAATATGACTAATTCAGGTAGTGGCTGCAAGTGTTCACCATGGAAATCCCTGTTAAGGAATAGAAGCATTTAATTTTCATCAGACAATAAAGATTTGCATTGAATCAATGTTTCATGCATTATCATGAGCTCAGTAATGTGATGTCAATGTAATGTTTCATACCCTACAGCTTCCCTTTCTCTATTTTTATTTATTATTTCATGAAGACTTGTCCAAATAATGTATTTAATTTCTCAGCATAATCCAGGTAACTCAGCCAAAAGATTTCATTCTTTCCATACCGGGAACAACCCAATACATAATTTATTTCATGGTCTACCAAGACTTATCTTATTCAGCATTCAAAAGAATATTTATATTTTGGTAGAAGTAGCTCATTATCAAACATTCTCAACAATTAAGATTCCTATGTAATGGATGACCAGTCATAATCATGAAACATATTTTTCCCCAAAAAAGTTTTGTTCTATTTTTTCCTATATTAATCTTCATGTTACCTGATGAACAGATTTTCACTTGACATCACATCATCAAAAACACAGATAAACCCCATTTCCATTACTTACTTTCCTTGCTTTATCAGTGATTCTCAGAAGGCCTTATTTTTGGTAATTCACATCCTCACTCCCTTCATAGAAATTATTAACAAGCAATTATTGGCCTGATACATATTTTGTTCCCACTGAAAATAGTTCAAAGGCACTATTTGCCTTTTTCATTTCTTGTGTGTTTTCCAGCAGAGACAATTTTGTTGAGACAGTCTGTCAGACAACAATTCTCTCAATATCACTACTTTAAATATCTCAGTGGGCAAAACATAGGTGTCTGCCACCATCACACATGCATGTCTCTCATCCTACCAACAAGAACTCCTACCACAACAATAGTCCCTTTGAGGCTGTTATTTGAACATTCCTCCTCCTTTTCTCAGATATTCTTACTGAATAACTTTCCATAAAATCATTACTGTCTGCTGATGACTACATTTTGATAATCTCTTACATTCTGAATATGCATAGCTTTACAGATGCTTATTGTCTAGTCCAAAACATAAATAGAATTTGGCAGTAAGACCCCTGCTGTGTTCCCGCTGAGGTAAAAACTTTCTGTTGATAATTTTAGACGAGTGCAGTAAAAGAAAAGAAAAAAGAATAAAATAAATAAGAAAGGGTTTTTTCTCTAGACTCTAAAATATGTATAGGCAAAATTTACTAA
>JAWWMU010000180.1:36397393-36431500 GCA_035048155.1 Cinnycerthia olivascens
AAAATTTACTAAAAACATCCAATGGCTAATTTCTGTTTCACATATCATAGTAAAAATGTTCAGGTACTTTTATTTCTAAATGTAAGTTTTTATTAAGTGCCTTACTGCTACAGTTTTGCTCAGCATTCTTTCTTTTTTTTTTTTTTTATTACTGGATTATATTAGTATTTTACAAGAAAAGTGAGATCTCAAGGATTGTTAGCTATTGCAAAATATTTGTCCAAAAAGCATAAAGCAGCTCCATATAGTGAAATGAGAGATCTTCCTTGTTATAATGCTAAAACCATTTGTCACTCTCTGGGTAGCATTTCCTTGTTCAAGGAGGAACAATAATAACCAGATCTTAATCCCATCAGTGCCAAGTGAATTGTGCTACTGTAACTTTTTTTTTGCTTTTTCCTTTTCTTCACATAGCCAAACTAATTATGTTTGAAGTTCACAAAGTGTGTGAGAGGTGCTGAACAAATATGTAATTATTTAATCAGATAAAAAAGGGTTATATTTAGAAATATGGATCATTTTGAAATTTCTCTTAATTATTATACTGGGAGTCAGACCAGAAACTCTGAGGATCATTCAGTTACTGCAATTTTATCTAAGATGTAATTGAAGCCTGGTTCATTAATTAACAGAACATGGGTTAATTTAGGGAAAAACACTGAAGATTTGGTAAAGATACAGTGATCCAGGTCATGTACAGTGATTAGATCAGAAATATCTGTGATACCAGAACAAAAAGATAACTTCACACTGTATACATTTTTTTAATAATAAATAAGAAAATAAGAAAGAATAAAGAATAAGAAAAACTGTATTTTTTGAGTATAAAGTTCTGAAATTTCACAAATTTTTATGGAATAAAAATTCCCAGAAGACCAATATTGCAACATCATCAAAGAATTGTCTGTTCCCTTATGCATTCCAGTCGTGGACTTTGAGCACAAGTCACTAAACATCAGTGTGTTTGTCCAGGTTCCTTTTCTAAATAAATGTATGAAATGTACATCTGGTAAGTTGATTTTGGTTTGGTCTTGTTGGCTTGTTTTTCTTCTTCCAGCATTAATTGCACTGCATTTCTCAACAGTGGACTTTGAACAGTGAATTCTTTGTTTTTAGGTGTCGTTCTAATTTATACTGTTTATATTTTTTCAACCCCTACAGCACTTATCTTAGTAGGCCCACAATGACATCTTGTGGCTACTCTGTTGGTGACTCAATGATTAATAAACTAAAAATGTCTACTGACTTTCAAGAATTTTTACACATGACGAGAAAAGTTATCCTCAGTGAAGATCCTGTATAAATCATCTGCCTGTGAGAGAAGTGCCTGGTCTTTCTAATCCTTAGCAATCATTCTAGTTGCTCCATTTTTCCGTCAGTGGAAAATTAACTAATTAACATTTCATATAAAAAAGTTTGTGAAAATGGCTACACTACACTGCTTAAGTGACAACTGAAAGTCTTCAGGCTATCAAAATGTGATAGATGAGTTTAAATTTGCAACATTAAGAGGAAGGAACCAAACCTAAGGGAGTGATTTACTAAGTCAGGTCCAAAATAAATCCTTTTGCACAAACTTCAGAGTTCTGGTTTAGTTGTTTTTTTTGGTTTTTCTTTTTCTTAGCTGGGTGACCATTACATTGGTTAGCCTGCTGCAACTATTTTAGGATCAGGCCTTAAATATTTTGAACAGATATCCATTTTCATTCACTTCCCTTTCTGCAAGTACAAATTGCAATAAACTTCTTGGGATATCTATGTTTTCCTAAAGCTGTGTAACAATTCTATGTAACCATGATTATTATGTTACTTGTCTACAGATTTCTCTGACTTAAACACCCTTACTGCCTTGAATATTTCTTCAATGGTTTCTAAATTTCAAGTTAACTCTTTCAGTGACAGTCTTGGGTTTTTTTTCTCTTGATATTTATTTTCTAATAATTTAGGAAAAGTACAGTGACCATGTCTTTTCCTGTCCTTTGCTAGTTCATAGCCTCTTAGCTGAAAATTCCTGATAAAAGTTGAGGATTCATTGAAAATGTTCATTTTAATATTTCCTCAGATCGTATTTAAACATTTGCAAGGCAGTTGTCTGCTTTTAGATAGAACAGCAACTTTATAATTTCACATTTTACAGATCACTATCCCTGCACAAAAATTATTATAATATGTCTTCATTGTTCACTGCAGAATCCTCAGCATAACTGGGAGTATTGTTAGATTTTGAAGTTATTTTAACTTTTTCCCTCTTACTTTTGAAAGAGAATTTCATAAAGGTAACCCAGAGTCCTTTCCTTTTGAAATAGGTTGTAGTGTATTATAAATACACACATATATGTATTCACACACACTCATATATGTGTGTATATATGTATGAGCATGTATACATTTGAAATGTATGTTCTGAGAGGACTGTCAGGGAATTTTGGAAGATGATCACTGCCCATCCTTTATTAAACCTATAATTAGTGCAGAAGTGCTTGATTTGCTACATATGTGTAGCAAATCTAATTAAATGTTTACTTATTGCTCTTCACTGCCCACAGATAATTTCTTACAGCATTTTGGCTGAAGAAAGGGCTATGCAAAACACAGCATTTGGGCTCAGGGGGAAGCCATCATTTGGTTGAGAGGGAAAAAAAAGCATTATATCCTTTCCAGCAGAACAATACAAAGTTCAGGGAAGGAGAGGAGCTGACAAGATGGATATGAGCTAGGGAGCTCAGATTTGGCAATGGCTGAACACTCTCGCTGAAGGGGATCAACATCAGACTGAAAACAGGATCATCAGTTACATTAAGAATTAACAAAAGCATGAGGTGAAGGATGAGGCAGCAAAAGGATTCTGGCAAAAGGAGGCTGATGGAAGTCTGCAGCACTGCAAGAATAGTAAAAAGAAGGGGAGGCATGATGAGAACACTGCTCCCTCAGCTGTTGTCAGTGAGGGTGGATGAATATACCTACTAAATAAAAGAGTGGGAAAGAGTGGAAAGAATGGTGAACTCTTTGGCTGAGCTTCTCCAAAAACCTATTGTGACACCCAGGTTATAGCTCTAACACAGAATTGAACATCCTCTTTTGTTAGGGAATTGAAGTTTTTCAAACATTGCCGGTATGTAATTGACAGACTAGAAATTACCAGTGCTAAGAATTCCTTGCTGTTGTCAGCAGTATTGCATTGCCTACTGGTGTGCTTTAAACTGTAAAGTACAGGCTTGAAAACCTTCGGCAAAAAATATAACTGCATGTATTTGTTATGAATAATCCCATTTGTATCAGCTGCTGGCTTGAGTTGATCAGTAGCATATGCAACAATGTTATCAGATAGACACAAAGAGTAGAAACAGAATCCAGTGTGTCGGAAGAGACCTCTGGAGGTCTTCCAGTTTCAAGTTCTGGTTCAAATAAAGTCAAGTTGAAGGAGGTTGCTCTATTCTCAGTCTGAGGATGGAGATTTTACAGCTTTTCTAGGCAATCTTTGACAGTATTTTCCCAGAGTAAAAAAAAATAAAAATCTCGTTACCCCTGCTGTTAACATAAATTTCTCCATTCTTTCTGTTTCTGCAAAAATTTAATAGCTCTCAAGTTAATAAATGAAAAGTCATATCTGTTTTTTTGCAAAATTACAGCTGCAGTATTTTTTGTTCATTTACTTAAACTGACATCCAACTAGAATGAAAATAGAGCAAAATTTGTCTAACTCTGCATTTGGAGATGCCTTAGACATCTGCTGGCAATGTTCACTAAGCCATGTGCCAGAAAGTGCCACTCTTCTGGCAGAGGTGAAAATCAAGTTGCCTCATGCACTTTGAAATTCAGGAAATGAACAAGGTTGTACCTTCATTCCCTAAGGACCTGATCCAATATGCACCAACAGACAAAAAGGAATTTTTTTGGAATTGCCTGATTAGGCAGAAAAACACCACCTTTTGCTGCACAGCTTTATGCAGGGATTTCAAACTAGCCCATGCAGCCACTCTCTTGTCATCCATGAACAGGCGCAAGTACAGGGAGGTCTTGTGTTACAGTAATTGTGCATATGTGGTTTTGTTTTGCTGGACAATAGATTGCCACCGTCAGCTGGCTGTCAGTTAACATCAATCAACTCATTAGAAGCTCTTGACTTTCTCATCCAAGCTACTCACAAGGTCTGATAAAAGAGTGCAGGCAGTCCTGGGCTTGCATTTCCCCTCAGGAAGCCAGAATTGGATCCAAGGAGTACTGTGCTGAGGTGGTGAAGGCTGGAAGCAAGATTTAGATGAAGGCTTGCTTTGAGTTACCCCTGCAATCATGAAAAACAGTACTGAGGAGGAAGGAAACAGTATGAAATTGTTACTGTGAAAGAGGACAACTAGCACCATCCATATGAATGCCAAGGTAAATTGCATTTGGGTACAACTCATCCAAAAAATGGGAAAAAGAGTAAAAGGGGAATAAAGGAAACATGGGATTTTCCTAATCACCACACCAGGCCATTTGTACAACTCAGTACACTGTAATGCATTTTCCTTGTGCTACATTTTGAATGTAGTTAAGAGTGTAGCTAGGAATATGAGTATCATATGCCTAGGACTGATGCTATACACTACTACAGCACATACCTGAGGAGATACATTCAATTTCTGGCATGTGTTTTTGTAAATGAATTTTTAAATTTTTAAACATTTTAGTTAAATAAAAAAATCTATAATCTTGAGATAAGAGAACATAGCTTCAAGCCAACTCAGTTTCTTTCCCAGCCCCAGAAAAGGTTTCTTATAAACCACAAAGATTACTAAGAGATTTCCAAAACTACTGCAACCTCCACAGGAGTTTTCCCTGTATTCTAGAATTCAAAGGTTCTCTCCCTCCTTAAAATGGACAAGTCCTTGAAACGCAGCCCTATTTCTATTTATTGTAATTCAAGTCCTAATCAGGTTCCACCATTCTTTATTAATCTAACCATTTTCTGGACTCTTATCCAGGACACAAACTACCTAAAGAACTGTTATAAGACATAGGATCGTGCAAACTTGATGGGAAAGGTAGGATTCCATAGCTTTCCCTTCCTTGTGATAAGGGAACCTGTTGTACCAAGTCAAATGCCAATGGATAATGCATACACAAGGGGAAAAGGGAACACAGAGAGAAGCTGTTAGCCCATCTTGGATAAATCCAACAATTACTTTTTGGACTCCTCTTCCCCAGCAGTGGGATCTTGTGCTGTAAAAACAATCAAAATAAAATCTAGGTGAGATAATCTTGCTGACTCACAATCATGTCAAAGAATACGTTCCATCTGAGACACAATATATTGTTCTCATAGAATTACCCATGGGAATTCACTTATTTCCTATTGCTTCATTTTAATTTCTCAAGTGCAAACTATAAATTTCATATTAGGACAGAATGGTCTCTCTCTTATCTGCTTCACTCCCCAGATATTTGATATCAGAAACTAAACTCAACCTTTAATAGGAGAGAATGAATAATAGAATTCATTAGGCTTTATTGCTATTGTAAACTGTCCTGTGGTGCACAAACTAGGCTTTTATTACTTTCTTGATTACAACGAAATTACACTTGCTTGCTGCATCAAAGTTAACGACCCAAGAGTATGAATGGGGTTGCTAGCAGCTAATAAAACTGTTATTATGGAAGATATGCAATTAAATAGCTTCAAATAATGTGTTTGTCTTACTAACAAAAAAAAGTACTCTGCCATCTACAATGAACTTCCATTATGGGAAGAGCTGCAAAAGTTGTCTAGTGACACATCTTCTTAGTAATAGAACTGCCTGGTACAAATCATGATTCAGAAGACAAAGAGCAACACTTTTAAAATCAAATGTATAAGACAGAGCAATGATACACATGCCTGAAAAATATGGATCCTAGTTGCTAAAACCACATTATGAGTGCAAGCTTGAACATGTAATTTATAAGCAACTTCAGAACCGAATACTGAAAAAGATGTTTATGGGCTTAGAAACCATGAAAGGTATGCAGTGTTGTAAGGAAAGGAATAGAAAAACAAATGCAACATATCAATCTATACGGGCTGACCTAAACATATGGTGCTGGTTTATGACTGGAGTATGTCCTCAGCAACCAGGTAAAACAATAAAACCAATAGAAATGTCATGATAAAGAGATGACGTGTAATTAATAGATGCAGGAAGAATAGATCAAGAATCACTGGTTTAGGATTCACAGCCTGTAAATTTTTGTAGCATAATGGGTCACTAGCACATGTACCAGACTTCCTGCCTGGTCTATCATCCTAATGCAAAACAGTAACTCAGGTGTTGTAAGGGCATAAAGAGCACAGTTGCCTGTCTCAGGCACTGTTAAGGCCACAGAAAGGCTTTGCCATGAGATAAACACAGAAGGTAGAGACAGGATGGCAATAACTCCAAGCTGGAAGAGGTGAGATTTGGCTAGAACATCCTGGGTAATGAATCCAGACAAAAATTCCCACTGTGGCAAACTAGAAATGAAGTATCTGCTTGCATGCATATCACCAGTTAAACAAAGATCACCCCAAGTTAGGGGACAGATGACATCTGTGGCGCCAATAACAACAAAAGCCCTCCTGAATATGCCTCTGTGGATACCTGGAATTTGGACTGTAAATTAAGCCACTGTAAATTAAGCAGAAACTTGAGATAAGATAAAGGTGGTACCGGATGTTATCTCAGACCTAAGGAGAGGCTAACAAAGCTGGGAGAGAAGAATGTATCACCACTAATGGATGCAAAGAATGCATAATTTATGCACCACAGAGAAGATGTAATTTATGTGCCACCAGGAAGTCCAACTTAGCAACTGTGTTAAAATCAGCTCTGAGTGGGTAAAAGGTAATTCTCGTGGTGGGGGGGAGATCACAACACACCAACCCAAGACAAGAAAACCACTGACTCAAAACAGGAGAAAGACTGAGCATGTGACTGACTAATTAGCATTAGAAGCCAGGGAATAGAATTCTCTTCCATAGAATAGGAGAACTGTATAGCCAATAACATTAATTTCTTTTTTTTTTTTTTTACTAAAATGTGTAAATAGTGACCATTGTTGAGAAACCTTGGGTGAAGAAGAGACTCTAGATAGTGACTATCTTCTAAACCCCTCTCTGTCTCCCCAGTCTCTTTTCTATTTCTTTCTGTCTCTCAACATTACAATTT
Source organism: Cinnycerthia olivascens (assembly GCA_035048155.1). Classification (NCBI taxonomy): domain Eukaryota; kingdom Metazoa; phylum Chordata; class Aves; order Passeriformes; family Certhiidae; genus Cinnycerthia; species Cinnycerthia olivascens. The sequence goes on from JAWWMU010000180.1 coordinate 36,404,557, forward strand.
ACTGTTAAATAAAATTTCTACTATGGACTTCAGCATATGGTCTTTTTTGCACCTTAATTCAGGCTGAGGCGTCTCTCAATAATCAGGTTTTAAGAGATGTCAAGTGGAGTTTTGCTGATGAACTAGTTTGGCCACACTAAATGAGATGACAATGTTCTTCCTGACCTATCAAGACCTTCAAGGAGAAGTGTTTAGTGGCTCAGCTCAACACAGAGCACCTAGCTCAACATCTGACCACCTACAAAATGACCTTTTGAAGGAAGTAGATGGCTTGGGGAAACTTCAGCTTGTGTATTCCTCCCAGAAATCATGAGGTAACATTGTGAGAGTGGACATAGTGAGTCTAGTCATGGGGATCACATTTGCATTGTGATCCAACTCTATATTATAACTGTTGTGTTCAAGTTGTGATTTCAATAACTTACCCAATCACACTGAAAAATCCAAGTCCTCTGTAGGGTCAAATATCTTCAAAAATGTAAGTTTGGCATTAAAACATTAAGCTCTTCCTGTGTAGAATATCTAAAAGATCTGTTCAGAAAGTATTGGACTGTGAAATAACCTGTCAGAGTTACGTATAATTAATCTGAACTGGAAAATTGTGTGTAGAATTTGAAAATATGTAAATACATGCAAGTATCTTCTTGATTTGATTTTAACTCTTTCTTCTTGACTTAAGCCATTATATGCAGTATTTCTCCAATTTCTAATTGTGTGTAACACAACATACAGTTAAATTAGCATGGGTATTAGTACTCTCATTCTAAACCCATGAACTTTCTGTGTTCTGTAGCTGTTAATAAAGTCATTACTTAACTTTCTTCTTAAGAACAAAAGCTTTTAGAATCTTTCAGACGAACAGGTGGGTGAGACTAGTCAAACTAGGCAAAACCTTCTAGTAAAAGACTCATTAATACCCTGAAGATGTAAAATCTCTTATTCTAATTATACTCGGTTCATAATTTCTCCATATCTGCTTTACATGTATTATAATTTATTTGCATTTAATTTCTTATACTGTGCTGCAACAACCATCCTTATTTGGATTCAGCATTACAAAATTAGTTTTTTTATAAACCTGCATATTTTCCCATCATTACAAAACTAGAATGTTGACACTTAAATGCAGGATAAAATAACATTAGGCAAATGAGGAATAAATTTGATAATTTAAAATCAGACCAAGTGAAAAAGATGGAAGTGAACCCTCTCAGGACCACTGCTAAATAATCCTTAGGATTATGCTGTTCAAGTTATTTAAACCAGCCTACGATTTATCCTACAACACTCAGTGGAAAGCTATTGTGCTTTCATGAATATTTTATTTAAATCCTTGATTTGTAAGATGAAATTTCTCTTCCATAGACTTCATACAGAAGTGCAAACTATAAACTGAGTCTTGCAAAAGCAAACTCCTTGATATGAAACATCACTTTATCCCCACCTTGTGGAAATTCTCTGGATATTTTAGTCCTTAGCTGAAAAATAAATCTGTTAGTGTGATCTGAACAAATCTAGAAATGTAACTGAAGCATGCAGTGTACACACAGAGATCCTCTTGCACTCACCTTGTAGTGGATTATTATAGCTCCAAAATTAGGTTTTCAATTAAGTAAGCCTGAGCTGAATCTGTTTATCAGAAACACCAGGAGACAGGACATGAGGGAAAGAGAGGGGATCACAGCTGGTAAGAATTAACATTCAGGTTTTGTTCCAAATATTGGTGATTCCAAACTTAAATCTGAAACATAGATAATAAGAAGTGCACTAAAATGGATTGATGTTGTAGGACACAGCTGTATTTCTGAGCATTAATCCCATTCATTCTACAAACAGTTTACTGAAGCATTGAATAATTCATTTATACAAAAAGAAACTGGGAACATGGACAAGTAAGATAAATAAAAAAATTAAAATCTTAATTTTTATCTGGATCTGGAGTTGAAACTCATGGTGTAAAACTTCTTTAAGTGACAACTCCACTGTAAACTCCAATCTTCCCTGTTCTCTTCTGGAAGAGAAAATATATTATCTTCTTGCATTTAGTAGTCTGGAGAAATGCATAAATGAAGAAGTAAAGTAATACCTGGCATCACTGCATTTGGTTCTCTGCTAATACTAAAAATAGCATAGAACAATTTCAAAATCACTGTAAAGTTCTGTTTAAAAAGATATTTTTTTCTCTTCATATTTTCATTTTCTTCATTTTTTCTTTTCATATTTTCTTCATATTTTAGGAGGTTATTACAGAAAATATTTACATTAAAGGTTATGAATAATTTGTTTGCTTTTTTTTAAATTTCCAGCTAAACTCCAGCTGTTTAGTTTTTGTTTATTTGTCCTTTTACTAGTTTTAGCTAATTGACTGCATAATTATTTGCCCTTTGCTAGAGTTGTTCACTGTCATTCATGTTTTCTGTTAAAGGCAAAAACCAAAATCCTTCAGCTTTGGTTTTCTTGTCAACGTCAGTGCCTTTGTGGCCCCTTTTCCATTTACGTTGTCATCTTTGGAATTTTTCTATGCATTTTTTTACTAAAATCAACACCTTTGAACTACACAGAGTCCTCTCAGTATCTTAGTAGCTAAGATTTTACACATGGCAGTCCTGCTATCATATTGAAGCACTTACTCTCAGTTAGTATCACGACAGAATCACAGCTCTGCAGGAGCTCTGTCTACTCTGCCTGTGTTCAATATGTTCAGAAAACATAGTTCTTTTTCCTGAATTCATTTTTTTGAAGTTTTTTTTCCCCTCAATCTGTTGGTAAAACTTATTTTTTTGATGTGGAACAGTAAAGGAACCTTCAACATTAAAATAAGAAAAGGAGGTTTCCCATTAATTTATAGCTTAAAAAATTATGTATTTAAAATGGTATTTTTCCCAATCTTCCCTCAGTGAGGTTTCAAATCCAATATATATAGTAAATATGGTATCACATATTTACAAGTCGACAAAAGCAGGGCAATTTTTTTAGTCATGTAAAACAAAACCCAACAAAAGCAACACAGACTGAATATTACTGAAATAATAGTCTTAATATTCTCATAACCAATATGTTTCTTTCTGCTATTCCTAACAAGCTAATTTTTATTTCATCTTACAGACAAAAAAAAGCCTTAAAATGTTGAGTTTTTTCTAACTTCAGTGAGAGATAGTGCTTTATGACTTGTATAGAGCCTTCCAGTAGATTTTAAACATTGTGCACCAAGCTGTATCTTAATGGAAGAATGTCAAACCTTTCAAAAGCACAGAACACAAGCTACTGACACCATAAATGCTAACAAAAGGAAGATTATGTAAACACATAAACAAATAGGACAAGGGAAGGGACCATCATCTCAATGTGAGTTCAAGTAGTACAGACTGGCCACATCCATGTTGCACAGCTCTGGGCTTTGCCTCTCCTCCAGCCTGGATATCTCTTTACAGATCCCAGATAACCTTTATATGGTATCTGTAGAGATATCTACCATAATTGTTATTTTTTTTAGTTATTTAAACTTCACAGTGAAAGACATAAAATGGAGGTGGTATCGCAATCCATCAGAATATTTTCACATGAGAAATTGAGGATGGTATTATGGATTTTATATGAAACCATGGAGAAATAACAGCAGCAAACTTCTGAGGGACTGGTCAGAGACTTCATAAGATTTTTATTTTTTTTTTCTTTTTACAGACAAAACCAGGCACATTCTCATCCATTTTGCCTAGTGCACAACATCCCACAAAAATAAGCCTTGGCATTGTCTGAAAATACATCATTTGACAAACTGAATTAACAGTTAAGCAAAACGAACAACAACAAAATGAAATTTATTCAGTGTTTAAGTTCATTTTTCACCTTATAGAATGCCTAAATCTGCAGAAAACCTGAAAGAAACTCTGACAGCATGTAATCATCAGGACCATTGATCTGGAGGTGTTCCTATTTCTTTTCTGTTTTATGGATTTAAACAGTAACCTCTTGCTTTTTATTCCTTTTACAAATCTTTCATTCAACCTATAAGATATTTGCAGCCTTTTGATATCCTGATAGGGAGAGGGAGAAATCCCTGCTTTCATCTCTTTTCTGAGCATGTATGCTATCCTCACTGTGGCTAAAGCACGATTCTGACAGCTGCCTTTTTCTTTTCCTTTTTTTTTTTTTTTTTTAGTAGCACAGCCATGTAGAGGTTTTTACGTGGGTATGTAAGCAAGAGATTTTGGGAGTGGCAGCTATGTAAGCATATGTGGAGCAGAGACCTAAATAGACCTCCAGCTGACATTCTGGCATAGCATCTAATCCCACACTTGTTTTTGCACTCATTTGAATATTTGCACAAGGAAAAGACGACACTAATGGTATACATATGATTGTTAAATTAGTCTGAAGTTTTGGTCATTTGAATTTGGTATTCTTTTTCAATCTCACAAAAAAACTCCCCCTTACTTGCTTAAACACTGCATCACATACTGAATATTTTCTCCTTGCTTACAAAGTACAATATTACAAAATTTACAAAATTCTATGGGTAACTATTCTAGCCACTCTGTGTGACAACAGCAGGTGGCAGCAAGGGATCTGGATATAGACTTTAGGAAAAAAACAACAGCTAGGGTTTGCAAAGCATAAACACAGTATGGGACAAGTTATTTTCTACAGGAGTGACTCCTCTCATGAAAATAGTTTCCTCCAATCCAAACTACTATTAGGGAAAGTGTTCTCAAGATATTTTTGATTGAAACTGAAATAAAAGAGTTTGGTTTGGTTCAGTTTCACTCATCCCAAAGCCACTTGTCTTGTTTCATTTCAAATTATTAAAAAAATTTATTAAAAATTTATTAAAAAAGACATTCAACTGTTTCTTTAAGTAAGGACAATGCAGATTTCTTAACAATCTTAAGAAAGATGCAATGTGAGCTTTCCTAATCTCCTTAACTAAGCCTCTGAATGCTCTGAGAGCTGTGTGAACATCCACATTACAGAACAACCAGCTCTGACTGCCAAATCTATACTCCACTGTGCCAGTCCTGCAAGGAGATACTGGTGCCTTCAAGATTCATTCATGTGAGGAAAGGAAAAATAATTTGATGACTGAAAAAAAATACTTGAATTTCAGAAATTCTGAAACAGAATTAAATAAAAATATGAAAGGACATGTTCAAACAATGAATACTTGAATTTTTTTGGGGATTTCTCTTTTTTAAAAATTTTTTTTTAATTTAAACTATTCAATTTGCATACATTGAAACAACAATTTTTCTGAATTTAGCTAATTTCTGATTATCACTTCCCTCTACCTCTTTTTAGTATCCTCCAGGTAATCTGGACAGAATAGATCAGAAATACTTGCAAGACACTTGGCAATCTTTCATAACTCTCATTTGCTATGTATGCAATAGTCACCTCACCTGGCATTCATTTTTCTGCTTGCTGCTAGACAAATATAGGATGAAAAATGCACTTCTGAGAGCTGGAAAACTGCACAGAAATGATGATGGAATGGGCAGAAGGAAACTCAGAGATAACTCTATCCAACATGAAGGGCTGTGTGCACATCCTCACCTATCTGGAGCCAGAGCACAGCCACCACCACTCCCTGCCTTTGAATGAAATTCTCCACAGATGGGTAACACAGCAGACAATGCCTGTCACACAAAACAAAACATCAAGACAGAGGCTGATAAGAACAATTGGGATGATTGCATCAAAAATGAGCAGGGATTAGAAAAAAAGCATTCATATAGCCTGGTTCTTTACCTCATATCAGAGAGACTCCTAAGATGGACCTAGGAAGCTTCATCTGCATTAGGTCTGGCTGAAAATTAGAGAAGCTTCTGCTTCCTGGGAGACCATTAGCTTCCTCCTGGTTGGACAGCAGTGTAGGAAAATTAATTTGCCTTAAAGGATATGTCATACTAGAAATATGAAAGTGTAATACATTCTGAACCTAAAAGCAAACATTTGCACTAATTTCATTGGTTTTGTTAGGTTTATCCTTTTTAATTAGTCTTATTATTCTGCTAATAAAAAAAACAAAAGAAGTTCCAAGCAAGTGGTGCCAGTCAAATCACATGAGCTGGAAATCTCTTTTTGGTGTTCAGAGATACATTAAAAGTTGTTTTATTTATTTTTTTTTTTTTTTGAAAAGTCAAAACTCAGTCATATTATAGTAAGATATTTTTCATTTCCAAAATTGTGGAGTAGAAAATCAAATACAGAAAACAGGGCCAACAGCAGTATAAAATACGTCACAAAATTAACATTTTTAGAGAAATAAATTATTTTTGGGAATGTTCATTTTGTTTCAGGCTACACATGCTATATCCATTTGTAATACTCACACAGCTTTTCAAAAACATGGCAGAGAAGTCCTGTCAGATATTTGAAATCCTTTTGCTACTTGCTATAGTTCTGACGCCACAAATAAATCCAGAAGGAAATACTTTTAATTCATTCTCTTCTCTGGTTTCATGGGTTCTTCTTCCTCAATCTCAATGACTGAGTCACTGCAAGGTTATGCACTTACAGAGGAAGATCTTCCATCTTTCTTTTAACTCTGTATTTCAGCCTTACAGATGTTCTCAGATGTCTGACTGTCAAGAGGTATTATGTATATATATATATATGTCTCTTAACAGCTGCATGTTTTTATTATTTCTATTGTTATTATTATTATTATTATCTCAAAATCCTACTGTGTTTGTAAGTTGTGTTGAACTACTTTCTCTCTGGACTCATGTCCATGATCTCCAAATACTACTAAATAGACTTAATTCTCTTATGCCAATATGTATTTGTGAGTATTGGGTTTTTTTCAAATTCTTTCTTGCTCATTCAGATCTGTGATGTAGTCTCATATAACATTGGAAATGATCTCCATGCCTCAGTGGATTTCCCATCCTGTCCAGTGCTGGAGGTGTGACCCGTTCCAGATCTGTTTCCACTCTACATGGCCTCATGTTCCTATTCACTCCTTTTTCTGCTGTCACCCTGTCACCAATTTGTTGTTTCTTTCTCTTATGACATTCTCTTTGCCTCACTAGCAATACCCATTTGCCCATTTATCCCATCCCTTGCTTTGCATGTCCATGCATTCCTTTGCCTGCACCAGTTCAGGGTGCTCTTCTCTCTCCTGGCTCTGAGGCAGGCACACCCAGACTACCAAAATTATCAACAGCCTTTTGTGTAGTGCACGTGCTTGTGTGGCAGTTCAGGGGAGACATTGTCACCACAAGCACACGCACTGATATGCGGAAAATGTAGTGCGCCAAATAAAATAAGTGCACCAAAATCAGACAAGTATATTGTAAGATTACATGTTAGCAGCTCCCTTTCCTGTGTTTAGTGTCAGAGGCCAAGTTCCAGGACTCCTTCCAGACTGCGGATACTGCAGAAATAATGAAGAGATAGATGCATGCAGGAAGATATTTCACACATTTAACAAGGGAGAGAGGGGAACAGCAAAGTCAGTCATAGACAGCTAACAAACTTTTAAACACTGCTAATGTTTCTGCTTGAGTCAGAAATTTCACTGCAGATATTCTGTCTTTGAAATTGCCTAGTCTCTTATTCTGATGCCTTTTGCTGGATTTAGAGATTAACTGAATGTGCAGTCAATTATGGATTAGTTTTAAGAGAAAAAGAAGTGATAAATACATATTTATGAACAAGGAAGTTCTTATTTTGGGGGAGAAAAGTTTTTTCTGAGGAAGCTCTCCAATGAATCTTAATAAGTGGTTCAATCAAACAAGAAAACAACGTGTATTTATGCCAGCTATTGTCATCCAGATGAGGTCTATATGCAAGGAAACTTAAGCATCTCTGAAAATTAAGCAGTGGTCAGGGCATATTTCCCACACTTAAATTTATCAAGAACAAATTAAGCTTATAATTCCTTCTTCTTCTGGAGAAGGGACTATATGTTATTAAATTGAATTAATAAAAACTGAGAAAGTTACATATTTGGTAAGGAATTTAGTTAGTTTTTGTTTTTTTTAAGGCTTTGCTCCTCTAACTAAAATCTTGTTTTGATAATGACTTAATTCATGAGAGGATTCCTTTACATTTGGGAAAACAAACAAACAAAAAAAATCAGTGCAAAACAAAACCACATCATAGCTGAATTGATTTAGTGTTTTCAAAAAATATTTTCCATTTTTTCACTTTTAGGAAGGCACCAGAAAGTGAAGTGCTAAGGTTCTCCTCTGCCTTAATCCTACCTATTTTCCCTATTAAACCAGATATGTATTTTAATTCTAGATTAAGAGGAAATGCTGTGTCAAGAGAAGAGATACACAAGTGATGTGTTTACCCGTTCCTCCAGCTGAGATCTGGAAGACCAGCCGGTGGATTTGACTATGTTGTCTTCTTGCCAAGGAGTAAGACTGGAGGTTTGAGCCAGAGACAAAAGCACAAGGCTGGGTCTGTTGTCTATCCTGTGCTGAGAAGCTCCAGCCAAATCACTGGAGATTAAGACATGTAAGACTCACCTAGGTTGGGTAACCTGGTGGCATTTTGTGTGCTTCAGGGTGTTTGATACCCTCAGCAGGGCCAGCCGGTGCAAGATGTCATGTTTGACACTCCTGGAGCAGTAGGTGAAGACCAGGAGAGATATCCTAAGGGCCCTAAAACTATCATAAAAATCATCTGTTCTATCCCCCTCTGTGTTTTAAGCTCTAGCAATAACACAGTTTATATTTGGACAGCTGACTAGACATAAGGCAGCTTAATATGCAGGTTCCATGTCTGCAGAGGTAATGCCACTGACCACGGTCATCACCAAGCTGAGTGATCTCAGGATCCCATGGCTTTTGAACCAAGCACAGCTCTGCTCCACAGGAATTTAGAGCTGTCCTTGTCACTTTAATGCCAAACGAGGCTTAGATATAGCTAGAAGCTGTCACTACTTAGTTTTACCACTCAGTAGTTTAATTAAAAATATGTTTACTTTAGAAAGCAACAAGTATTTCTGAAAGCACCCCTGTTTCCCCACCAGATAAAGTAAGTCAGCATCATAAAGAGAATTTTCATAAATTTACCTGTAATATGAAAAAAAAAAAAAAAAGCTGTACTACAAAAATTAGTGTCCTTTGAAGTGGGGGCTGCTGGTGTGGTTAGTCTATCTTGCAATGATAATTATGTACAAATGCCATTTCTAAAGTAGGTGGAAAATCCAGCTAAGGATTAAAAAATCCCTTTAGAATAATGAGCAATGCCAAAACGTCAGGTTCCCCCACTGAAATCCTTTAGTTATTCACTCCCACTTGTGACTGGTATTTAAGGGCTGAATCTATTTATATATATATATATATATATATATATAAAGGCAGAGTGTTTTAATGTTTTTAAGCTATGCTGCAGAATAATTTCTAAACACACAGAAGTAGAAAAGAAACAGATTGACCTTATGAAAGCTATTATTTAAAATCAGGCCCTCTCAAATGGACATCAGCCACATTCTTCTGTTTCACACAGCTTTACCACCAGATGTCAGTGCTCTACATATGTGTGAGATCGACTATTTCGTCATCCCCTTTTTCTGTTTTCCTTACTGTCATTAAAAGCTACAAAATAATACTTTACGTGGATAATCTCCTTGTGTTGTGTTTTGGGGTGTGTGTGTGTGGGTGTGTGGTGGTGGTGTTTATATGTAAAGATACTTGTATTTAATGAGGAATAAGTAAGAAAATCGGAGTGCTTCCAGTTTATCCACAATCATGTCTATGAATAGAATGCTCAGCTCTGTCATATAGGCACCAAAAAAAAAAAAATCTTCCTTCAGGATTTTCTCTGATGTTTATTTAAATTGTATTAAAGAGGTGTGATTAGAGGGCCTGCTCATCAAAAAATAAACTTGAATGCCAGAATTTCATAGGAAGATTGCTTCTAGTTATTTGTAGCACATCTTGACATGTAATTAACAACAGAATAATATATATAATATCCAATTTCAGTGTCACCACAGCACTTGTACTTGATTCCACTTTTTTCTTCTTTTTTTTTTTTTTTTTGAGTCTATTTTAGTGGAAGAAGGATTTGCTTTGAGTTTAAGGCATTTTGAAACTTATAACATTTCAAAAAGAAAGGGTAAGTACATTAAGTTAATTTAGTTCTATTTCTCAGTCTGAGCAAATTCCTAGAAAGAGATAGAGTTGAAATTACTGCATTTTCAAAAATTCATATAAAAGTAAGTATTAAAAACAACCAAAAATTATTTTTAAATGACCAAAAGTTTCAATACCAAATAAAAGAATGCTAATGAAAAATTCTCTCTAAATTCTCTCTATATACTACACAGAAGAAATAAGTTAGGTCACGTGTAAGTATATGATTATGTTGTCCCTGCCTAATATCAACACAAAAACTCAAAAGCAGTAGCCAAACAATGCCAGAACAAACACAGTTTTCTTTCCATTCAGCTTTCTATAATATTTTCATCTTTTTTTTGGATTAAAGAAAACAAAATAGTAGAACTGTTAGAAGGACTATGACCCTAGAAAGAGGGGCAGTCTTCTCAGCCTCCTGGGAAAACTCTGTGACACAGAATTCAACTCTAATCTTCTGGAACATAGTCAAATTGTCTGCATCTCTGTTCATAAATACCTGTTCAACAGATCTGGCCCATATACAAGTCCAGGAACTGAGTGGATTTTGTTCTCAAGAGTTTAATCCAGTTAAAGAGATTAATGCAGATAACAAACTCTTGCTGGTCCCCATGGCACACAGGGAAGCCTTTGGTAAGAGGAGATGACTTCCACAGTTCAATGGTTCCTTCAATGCATGTGGCCTTCATTATAACTTAATAAAATTAAGTAAAAATGGATATATGAATCTGTGTATTTTTTGTCAAAACGCAAAAATTTCACATTGCACACAATTACCAAAACATTTCTGAGTACTGTTAGTTGGTCTTGTACTTTAAAAAAAGGACATTCTTTTAATCTCTTCTTTTAATCAACTTTTTTCCTTAGGATTATCACCTCCTACAGTTCACTTAATTATATGACACAAATTATGATATGAAGTCACATTATTACTTTTAATACTTTTTTGTGAACTTAGTGGATTTGGCTTTTGTTTTTCATCATCAGCTTCTTTGTCACAGATGAACATCCCTCCCAGTTTAGGAAAATATTATTTTGCCTAATATTGCTATTTACAATTTTGTTTAATCTTAAAGTAGAACAGCAACAATAAATCTTGAATATGAGTGGAAAAGTATTGCATAGCACAAATTTGCCTAGGATTTATGCTAACATGATACATATAAATACCCCCCCCACCTCCTGGTTTCCCCTTTACATTAGGAATACTGAAAGATGACAGAAATTTCTTCAAGGAGCTCAGGTTTTTCTCCCTAGTGAACATCTTCTTGTTCTTCACAGGGTGCCTCACATTTGGATACTGAGGCTGAGGATGTGCCAGGAGGAGCAGGGTGAAGAACCACACCAGGGGCTTGGCTGGGCTCAGCTCTGCGCCACGTTTGGTCCCAGCTGTGTAAGATGAATCCCAATGCCAGTCTCAGCCCCCTGCAGCTGGAGCAAAGCAGACTGGCAGAGATGAAGGGGGAAGCTGGGCCCAGGGGCAGTGATTGTGGGTGAAGGGAACACAGGGAAAGGGGTTGGGGGAAAGCCAGCATGAAGGTACAGCACCTGTGGATGCGCTCTGGAGGCTGGGCAGTGAGAGAAAGAACAGTGTTGAGCTTGCTGAAGAAAGGCAGGGAAAATATCTGCTCATGCATGTATTTCCATGTGTTAAATGCTAAGAATTAGGCTTAATGTTTCAGTCAGAATGTTTGGAAGGTTTGTAGGGAAAAAAATAACAAACACTCTGAAAGCTAGAGGCCTGCTATTGTAAGAAAATAAAACAAGCTGAAGGCTCATGAAGAAAAGTCAGAGCTGCTATTATCTCCCTAGATGATCTTATCATTTGCAAAGTATCAGTATGAACTGTGGTAGAGTAAAATTAATTCCATTTCTTGTGTGAAAAATTTCACCTAATAATTGAATTTACTATTTTTCTTTAAGGCTGTCATTATTATTACTGTAGCACAGAGATTCATTTGTAAAAAATCTATCTTATTGGACTATGTATTGTATGTGCGTATGTGTGTATATTTAGAACATATGAATAGTGCAAGCACTTTACATTAACTATTTAATTGTAAAAACATTTGACAGGTCTCGCCTACAAAAATCAGATTTTCCAGGCTGATCACCCACAAATCTTTACTTTTCTTCCTTGTGTTAGTGAAAAACAACCTTGCTGCAGTGGGGCCAGGACTATGACTGCAGCAGAGGTCCTCTTCTGCATCATCCCCTGAGCTGCTTTAAGTGATACAAACTCTACCCTATAGCTCCATGCAGTTGCATATGTGACACATCAGCTCTGCCACCATGGTACTCATGCTGGGAAGACATCCTGAGAACACATGGCCAGATGACCAGTGACTAGGTCCTGCTGTGACAATTAAAGTTTTACAAGTTTCTCTCGGCCATCTGCTCCTTTCAGGAGAAACATGGCTTTACACTGTCCAAAATCACTATTTGGCAAGTGGCATTTGCCCTTTGTACCTTTTCAGAAACTCTCACTTTCCTAAAGCCCTAGGCCTGCACGGCATACCTGTACCTAATGCTTTAACTGAGGTACAGGTCTCAAGCCCAGTTTATTGCCTTGCAGCTGGGGCTTACTAGGAAAGGAAAACTGTATATTTCTTTTTTCTGCTTTCCTTTTCCACTGCCCTCCTCCCTGCTTCCAAGCATGTGGTACATCACCACTCAGAGGCATTGGTACATTCCCTCCTCAGCAGCAGCAAGTTTTGTGCTGCTTCAGTTCCAATTCAAATTATGGCACAAGGAACAGCATGTCATGGAAAACCAAATAAAGAAAGCAGAAATATGAATTAAATACCTTAATAAGGTATCTGTGCTTAACATGTTTCATACTTCTGAAGATGGCATCAATACAAGGCATTTCAACAGTGTCTTCTTGGGAAAGGTTTCCATCTGCTTAGACAGTTCAACCCAGACAGCTAATGAACCTGACACTTTTCCTCTGCATTTAACCATGATTTAGTTTATTATTCCAAAAGGACAAAGTGGTGAAGATGTGATCGTACATGCAACTCAACTAGCTGAATTGTAAAATTCCTGGAATTGATTTGCATGCTTTAACAGGGACATTAACTTGAGGATAAACTTGTTTCCCTATGAGATTTGTTCTAAAATTAATATTTATCCCTACAAAGAGATACATGTGAGTAAAGCTATTTAATAAAATGCAGGACTTACAGTCTCAGAGACAAAAATATTCTCTATTAACCACAGGAAAGTGATTCATGCTAAGTATCATTTTCCCAGGCAACTGAGAAGAAAAATTAGATTCTTTGAAAAATGTAGTTCTAACAATACCTTTTCTGGCCTACACAGTATTGTCTGTCTTGAGTAACTCAACATGTTGAACCATAGGATATTCTTGCAAGTCTCTTGGGGCTTTTGTTTTGTTTTGTTTTTTAATAACTCCTAAAGTAGATACATCAGCCCCCAAATCATCCCTTTCAAACATGGGAAGCTCAGCAGTGCCAAATCAAAGATCAGCTGAAATGATCTTCCCTGGGGCTCATATTTATCTGACCAAACTCTGCTTTACACAGGGAAGGAAAGAGTCCACAGCCACTTGTGGTCAGAACCTTTTTCTCAGGATAAATTTCTCCCGGCAGAATAGTTTCAAATCTGGCAGATGCTTAGACTACTGCAAGCCAAAGATGATCCATTTCTCTACTAGTCACCATCCCTAGTGATGTGCCAGCAGAAACACTTACCTGTCTCCATCACTGCTAATAACTGTTAAACACAGAAGTAACTCTGTGATGAGTTGGGATCATCTGCAGACACCTGAAAGAACAAGAAACTACAGCTGAAAATCTCAAAATTCAGAAACTTCTGGAGTTCCTCCCTTATAGAAAACAAAAGTTAGAACTCATGTGGGACAGAAAGAGCTATTAAAGACACTGTGTGCTCTGGGCTTGTTCTTTTCAATTGATATATAACCAAAATGGAGGTAGTACTGAAATGTGAGACATAAATTGGCTTGCTGCTTAACAATGTATGTGGGATTTTTGTGCAACCCAATGAAAATAAAATGTTGGGATTTTTTAAGAGAAAGCTTGTATAAACACTCTCTTTCTTCCTGAGATGAAATTTACTATAGTCTGATCTTTTATGTTTTATAAACTGAGCTGTGTTCTTCAGAAAACAAACTACATAAATACTTGTGGTAACCCAGAAGTGAAAAATTAAAATATACATTAGATCTTGGTGATGGAAGACTCTAAAAACTGTTGCCATTGGCTATTATAGGATGTACAGTGCAGAAATATTCTTTCTCAAAATATACTGCATCAACTGAAGATGAGTTGCAATCATGACAATGTTCAATAAATACTTACAATCAGTGCATACATATTACAATTTAAATAATTGTATTTTTGTAAGATTAAAAGTTGTATGCATAATTTGAAATTAATTTATAGATGTATTTCCAGTTGTAGTTGAACTTTAGGTCCTGTGGAAAAAAAATACCATTAACTATTTAGAAATATTAAGTAGGCATATAATTTCAGTGTCTCCTGGTTCTAACTACATCACGTAACTATACAGTGCATTGGCTTAAAAATTGCCATTCTCTCTAAGGTGTAAACCCACATCTGCTGTGCACTCCTGTGAATTGCCTAAATCATGCTGATTCAATGTTTTATGAGCTCATGTTCAAAGCAGAAATGCTGCTGCTGAGGGATAAAATAATCTTGTGCAAAAGAAAAGTGGGTGGTGTGAGTGGGAGACAGGGACTGAGAAGGATGTTTACCACAAATCATTTTTTGAATCTGTTTTGTAACATGCTATTAGTGTTTATGGGGCATAGTAAACTGTGATGAACATGAAAAACTGAATATCTAGGGCTGGAATCCTCTTAAATTGAAAATTTTCATTTAGCTGCAGCCTTTTGTTCAGCAAAAACCTGTGCCAAACAGATTAACCTACAATGGTTTTCTTGTTTCTTAAAAGCACAGTAGACACAAGTTCAGATTAAGCACAGAAGAGTTTATAGAAATCAAGATCCATGCAGCCTACCTCAGGAGAAATCAGCTTAGGCTGTCAACAAACAGGGAAGACTCTGGAATAAACCAAACATATGCAGACTTTGAAGTGAATCACTTATGACTGATGTGCTGTGGGAAGCTCCTCTACTCCCTCGGCTTGTGCTGCTTCTGAAAAATTGTTTGCCATTATGGCACATGTTCTCCACCAGAGCACACAAAGAGCTACATAACAGCTAGTTAACTGAGAAACAAACACATTGTAGAACAGTACTTCAACTAATTTTCCTTAGTGGTATCAGGTTAGTTGGCACAGATATAGATCTCTCCTAACCATTTAAATTACTTTACATGCACATAAGTAATGTAGTATTGTTATTGAGGTTTTAAAGTATTAGCTACTGTAACAACCAGAAATCAGTATCCTCAGCAATATTCAAACTGCCATCAGATCAGTTTCTGCTGAGCTGTTCCAAATGACACTGTAGTAATGGGAATCTTTCCCAATTTTTCATTTGATTGATATATTAAAAATATAGCAAGTATGGCTCCTACTACCTGGAACTTTCTAGACTATGAAAATCGGCTTTTAGAAAATATTTTACTCTCTTAGTCTTGAGATATATGATTTCTGACACTAGATGCTGATTAGGAGACATATTCAAAGAAATCTGTGCAAGAGCAAGGTCTATAAGAGAGAGAGCTTCTTCCATTTCTGGTTACAGTGACCTGTCCAGTATAGGCAAAGAAAAATTACACAAAGAATTAACAAGAACACAAAGTACACAAGTGTGTTTATTACATTTTGCAAGCACTTTGTTCTACATTTCAAAAACGCCACCATCAAGCTGTTGGCACATTTATGTACAAAACAGATTAATTGTAATGCCTGCTACAAAGCATTCTTTGTGAAAATACAAACTCTAATACCAGAGAAGAGCCAAAAGCATTAACATCATTACATGAGTTTAAAAGACATAGTTTTAAAAATCAGCACAAACATTTTAAGACACAAAACTGAAACACTACAATATAGAATCCAAAAAGAGGTTCCTAATACTTTGCAGAACTGTAATACCTGTACTGCACATTATCAGAAAACTGTTGACCCCGTAGGACAGCATAAGTGTAAAAAAAAAATCCAAACCAAAACCAAAACCCCAAATCAAAAACACAACCAAAAAAAACCCCAAAACAAGCAAAAGAAAAAGAAAAAAAACCTCAACCAACTAATACTACTTAATGCATTATCATGCCACAAGTAACTATAGTATTACCTTCTACTTACTACAAGAATTGTTAAAAATTACTGATGATGCATGACTAGTAATAGTACAAAGAAGAGTTTTACTCAAGAAGTTTTATTAGAAATGCACTTACACTGAGAGAGAATTCACAATGGTCCAATAAGTGCACAAAACTACCTAAGATTTTTAACACTGACAAAAATGTCTTGTCAGGCTACATCACTTTAAAAGACACTTTACAGCATTCTTGTAGCATTAGAAATAGGCAAAATAAAAAAAAAAAAAATCCACCAAATTTGGTCCAATAATACCGACTTTTCTTAAATAGGGTTTTTTGTTCTGTTTTTGATACAGGTAATTCTTTCAAATTAAGATGACCTATCATTCTGATAACATTTTCATATCAAAATAAAGGTTCAAATATATTACTACACTTTGAAATAATAAACTCTGTAGTGGTCTTTCACTTTACTTCAACGTAATACAGGTAAACCATTATGTGTAGGAAAGCTAGAAGCCAAGCTATAACATTTATGGAAGTTTCCTTTAATATATCTTTTACAGTTCAGACAGGTGCAATCAATTTAAATTTTTAAAGCAGGTAAAAAGACATCTGACTCCTATGGTCACTGCGTTTTTGATATATTACTTTCATAAATGTAGCTAAGCAGTAATTTCTTACATCATCACATGGACAGCTCCAATTTAGCATAACCATCATTGAATTAAAGAGAGATTATTCTGTAGAAAACTATGAATAACTATATCACTTAATTAACAGTTGTCTATATACCATAACTCGTTAACAGGTAGCCGTGGTATTGAATTCCTTCAAAAGGCAAGTGGCCATGCATTGTTAGCACCACGGACTGCATGCTCACAATACAAACAGGAATTATCACCCATGGAACTTGAAACAAGAGAATATTCTTTAAAAACATCAATAATACAATGTTAACAAAGATAAGAAGCACTTTTTTCTTTTTTTTTTCTTTTTTTTCTTTTTTCACTTTTTTTTTGATTTTTTTACCCACTATTACAAATTTAGAAATTGCACCTTTATTGTTTAAAACGTTCTTAGGACCTTCATTCAAGTTGTTCAGGGTCCCTCTGGCAGGTTTTCCATATATAAAGGAAAGTCATCAGAATGTTTTCTTTATATATTGTACATCATGTACAATGGTCCCTTTGAAGTATACCTGTAGTTAAAGTAGTTACTGAACTCAAAACTAAAAAGTATAAAAAGCTACTTTTTTTCCAAAAACATATAAGAAACAATGCAAAAGGTGTTATGCATAACACATACAAAGTGATTTAAAAAATCAAACACGTAGTTGTATTTGACAATAGTTTAGTATCCTTGACCTATGAGAACTAATTAGCTTAAAGGGATTCAGGAAAGGCTATTTAGGAGCTTTGTGGTATAGAATGGTCACACAAAGTAAGAACTAATTAAGAAACCAAGTGCTAGACAACCAAGAATTGTATGTAGGTGATATGTAAGTCACCCAAACTATCTTTTGTGAGAAGCACTTTCAATTGTTTTTAAAATGGTAGGATGGCCTTTAGTTAAACAACAAAGCATTCACATGTTAGGAAGTAAGACAAGGTTTCTTTTATGTATAAGCATTGAGCCGCTCTTTAGAGCGAGTAGAATGAATATCATGCAGCTCTTGTTCCTCCTTTGATTTAATATCCTCATATTTTTGCATTCTGCAAGCATCTTTCACATAGGCCCAGTTGGCAGACAAGACCATGAGATAATGGACCTGTAAGAGAGTTAACACAGCGTTAAGAGACCACAGAGGCAGTCAGAATAGAGCACGTGCAAAGTTGAAGGCTGTAGGACAGAAACTGGGTTCTCATCAGCAGGAAATAGGCATTCTTGTGTCAAGGAGTAGTAAAGGACCACGATGGCAAATTCAGGCTTCATTAATCCTCAGATTACTCATCTCCCAGCTGTTGCTGTTACTATCACTAGTAGTTGGTAGCAATAGATATAAGAAAAAAAAAAATAACCCTAAAACCTGAAAACCCCACAAATCATCCCTGCATTATTTTTCAGCTAGTTTGCAGAGGTACACATAAAAATGCTGTTTGGTTATGTATTTATTGAACACTTTTCCCCACTGAAGAGGTATTTGTTAAAGTAGTTCTTAAGATAGAAATATGCCATAGACACACCTTATGATTGATTATCTAATACAATTACAGAAAGTTTTGTTTCTTAATTTCTTGTTAAATTTAGCATTTTATTTCCATTTGCCCATTATTTACTTCTTTCAACTACAATTCTAGCTCTGTATTTGACTTGCCAATCTGGGGAAAAACTGTCAATAACTGAAAAATAAGTTCAGGTAGGGAAAATATGACAAAATGTAGTTGAAAAAAAAAGAATTGGATGCTCTGTTTATTCTGTATTCAGTCAGAAAATAAAAATATTCCACAAGGATATTCAGCTGGTTTATGCTGGGACTCTCTGGACATTTATTCCTTCCCTAGCAGGCTTTCAAACACTTTCTGATGAGAGCATCTCTTTAATTTATGTTATATCAGAAGCAATGGACAATTTTGTGAGATGCAAAATATTTCACCCCTCTCTAAGAAATCAAGAAATTATACTGGGATTCAGTTAACAGAAAATGGAATAAAAATAAAATAAATAATAAAAAATCAGCATGAGATTTTGCAAATTCTCCTGCTCATGTTGTACTGTTGTAGATATTAATACCTTAGATTCATACTAAATGAACAGATTTATTCTAACGTGTTTTTTCTTTTGGAATATCCAATGTTATTTGGACTTTTTTTTCCAAAAATGTTTGTCGGCAATTGTTGCTGATTAGTACAGGCAAAAGTACATTTCTTAATCTGGATAATTAAGATCAAGGAAAGCATTCCAAAGCCCTTAAAAAGACCAGATATTTTTGCTACCTTTTTTATCCTCATGTTTATGGCAAGTTTCCAACTAATCTTTATTCGAGGAGTACTGTCTGACTTGAGGAGGCATAAAATAGAAAGAAGTGGCTTAGAGAATCTGTCCTCTAGGGAAAAAAACTAGAGAGTACTATTTCTATACCCCTTTAGGATTTTCTTAATATCCATAGAACAACAAGCAACAGAATCTGTGGGTATAGATGTCGCAGATGGCAGTATGTAGTGTGTCACTCTGGAACACTCTCTGGTCATAATTTAGCACACAGGAAAAGAAACACCTTCTGTCCTAACTCATCTCTTCCAAAAGCTTTCACCACAGGTAGTTTCTGGATCAGGCATTTCTAGATCAAACGGGAGAGCCTCATCCTGAATCCCCATTGTACTGAATGAAATGTCTTAAACTCTTCACAGTGAAACTATTGAGAAACATCAAAATAAACAGGCTGGTAATCCTAACAATTTTGTTATCTCAATTGCAATTTGCACCCAATGAAAACATGAATACTGGTCCTTTGAGTCTGAAATTTCAGTTAAAAATACAGTCTGACCTCAAAGAGATTGTAGACATGAGAATCCTGAAAGTGGGGGATATCTGAGCTATGTACTCACATCTTCATGACCTTTTAAAATGTATTTGTCAGAAATCCTTGCAGCTGAAGAGTCTGTGGTGAAAATGGGATGATGTAGGCACTTTTCTTATCCTCACAATATATTTAGTAATGACTCAGTAAGAGACAAATTTAAACTTAACTTCACTTGGCATTTTTTCTTTGTTAAAAAATAACTATTTTGAAGGTATATTGGTAATAGTCTGACCTTCATTAAACACCCATTCTTTGCCCATCCCTTCCTTATAAAGTTACTGAATCAAACTACTATAACAACTGTTGAAAACTCTTGGAGTTCACATTCACCATAAGTAGGAAGACTTGCCAGGAAAGACCTGCTTTAGCTTATCTCAAATATACATCCATGTTTTATAATGACATAGACATTGAACAGTACCACCACCTTTATTTTTTATTTTAACACCAAGTTCCTAGACAACATTGCCACGCTAAGGAGGTCATTCCTAAGTGGCTGTCTAATTGCATTTCACAATTGCATGACCTGAATAGCCTGAAGCCTGTGGGGCCCTCATCAAGGTTTATTTAAATTGAAGCCAGGCAGCTTCCACAGTCTGCCTCAGGAGGTTTCAATTACAAACATATGTGAGACAGTGCAGGGTCTTTCCATACCTATTCCTGCTTAGATTTCTTCATAAGGTGAAAGTATGCTTCAGTGTTTTGAAACTGTGGAACTACAGCTAGCCTAGGAGGGTATTTGCAGGGGGGTGGGGGGTTTTGTTGTATTTTTCCATTCAAGACACATCACTACTTCCACAAGACCCAAATCTAAATAACTTTTCTTCCTCCCTTTACACACATCTCATATTCTGTAGAAGAACACAATAATACTGGGGAGAAGAATACACCACTTTTACATTTCCCTTGTTCTATTTCAGGAGAACTGATTGCATCTCCACCTTGCAGGACATATTTTCTGAGGAAGTTAAGGCAAAAGAGTTACTGGCTCACAAGGTAACTTTTGAGAAAGGAATTTTTGCATCTCTTAATTAAGTTTTTCTACAGTGTTACTGCAATTGTATTTTCCATGTACATTTATTATTCTTTCAGACATAAGAAAGAACAGTACTGCTCAGAATCATGTATGATACAAATTAAATATGATTCAAAATCCTGGTTATTCTTTCCATGATGAAGACTCTCAAAAATCATTTGCAAAATAAATAATTGTATCATGTTTTTGTTCTTTTTTCCCCAACTTGGGTTGACATAAGAATTATAAATTTTCGAAATAAACTCTTCAACAGTGCTCTTGGCTGCAAAGTGAAAGTTTCCCTGACATATACTGTAAAACATATGAGGTTTTCTATACATCAGTTCCAATACACTCCTTTTGAACTCCAACGCAACATTCTCTTTTGCAGACTAAAAAGGTATCTAGCAAATTGTAAAAAAATTCATATGCAAATCTGAGACCAAGATATATAGGGAATTTTTGATTTGTCACCAAAGGGTTTTGCAAGTATTAACAAGTTTTGCCGTAGTTTTGCAATAAATGACTACTTTTTGAGAAAAAAACCATTTTTAAAATATATTTTCATGAAAAGTATCCTGGGCACAGATGGATTTAACATTTATGAATAAGCTGATTCTTTTTTGAAATGTGTAGAATCATATTGACATTAGAGGGTTTAAGAAATTTTCTGATATTAAATAGTCTAGAAGTGAGGATACAGTGGAGATATATTGATGACATAACTTTAAAGGTCAATTCAGAGAGCATATTGTACCAATTCAGTTATTCAGCAGTGCCCCTGATGTTGCACTATTGTTACTGGCTAGCCATAAATACAATATACTTACCACTTTAGTCAGATGGACTATTCTGATTTAATGTAATTACTTGTAAGAAATCTTTTAAAAGTGCATTAAATTAATAAGCTTTTTCTTTTGTAAAATACTGGTATTTTGATCTATTTTTTTCTGTTGCATTTCACAAACATGGAGATCTGCTACTTTTCTGGATATACACAAAGACAAGTGTCATCATTTCATATTTGTGATTATTCTTGAAACAGCACATGCATGGCACTGGTTCTCCAATGACTTAAATGGCTTCTGCACACTTTTCCCCACCTGAGTCCACTGCTGATGCATTACCTGTGTCTACTAAGAGTGTAAGATCTGGGGGAAAAAAGACATATTCTTCTTCCTAGATGAGATAGTTACAACCTCCAATTCATTTTTCCTCCCTTAAATTACTTTTACCTTGGGAAAGTAAACTTCCCTTAAAGGAGAACCTGTTAATATCTGCATGTCCAACCACAAAATCCTGAATTTTCCCTCATGTTCTATCCTTGTGTTTGGGCTACTGTGTCTAGTGTGAAGCACACATCTCGACCTACAGATGTGGCCTGGGTTTAGAAATTACACTATCAAAGAGTGGAATGTGCTAATCTTTAGCAGGTACCTAACAGAATGGTAGGTTAAAAACAAGCAGTAAGTATAGTTACAAACTTGAAATATGTACATAATTCCTGCAAACATTTAAAGAAACATACACCTACCATCACTGGGACACTATGCAATTTACTAGCACTTGGAATATTAATTTATATTTTTGTTGAAACTGTGTTATCATGTCTCCTTTGTGCAGTCACAGAATTCAAGAGAAAGCACACTTGGATGTGGGTAATCCTTCAAAAATAGCGAATAAATGTGCACCAAAAAAATTAATTCCTGGAATATTTGTTCTTGGTGTAATACAGCTAAGGCATCTTTGATATGCTGAGTTTTGAAGGGTCTTTTTAAAAACTTAATAGAAAGTATTATGTATTTAAACTATGTTTAAATGTCCTTAGCTTGCTTTCACTGAAGATGTGTTATTTTTCATTGAATATCTTCTGGTGGCTGTTCAGATTCAAAACTATTGTTTGAAATGCAGAATTATCATCAGAACAAAGTAGCATTTTATGATATATACTGAATATACTTCAAAATAATCATACAATGGAAAACTAATGTTTTCTTCGGTTTAATTTCCTAAAATTAATGATCTATTACCATAGTTGCTATATGGTCCCCATTTTTGGAATTGCAAGCAGAAAAATTTTAGTTTGAAAAAACAATTAAATTATTAATATGAATTGTATTCTACTATTACACTTATTATTTGTGGCCTTGAAAAAAAAAACTGTGATAAAAAGATATATTTTACATTTATCTATCTTCACTGTTTGCAGGGTGTCATGTAATAATGAAGAAATGGCAGATAAAAACAAAAAAATCATTAATGTAAGTAGAGTACTAGCGTCATTGAATATTTTCTAAATGTACTTCTTTATAAATGTAATTATAAGAATAACAAAATAATCATGGTCCTGTGATCCATAAAAAATTACTAGAATAAGCAGAATGTAGTAATCACCACCTCTAACACTTATGAATGCATCAGCACCAAGAAACAGTCACTTTTCATTTCCCATTCCAGCTTGCATAATGCAAACCTACACCAGTACAGAATTGAGAGTCTAAAAATATCTTTATGCTTAAGCAAATGCAGCAGACAAAAGACAGAAGAGCAGGGCACTAGCTCATGCAGTTTCTTCTCAGTGGAACCTTCTCATTGACAAAATGTCACTAAATTTAAAGTAATCTTCATTATAAAGGAGCAGAAAAATTAGTCCTGACAGAAAAATCAACACATTCATATATATTCACAGAACTGACAAAAAGATTCTGCTCCTAGAATAGCAGTGTGGCAAGCCTATGAATACCCAGAAAGGCAGAGATCATAAAAGTATAACACTATGGTTACAACACAGACTTGTGAATTCAGACACTTGTCTGAGTACAGCAAGAGAATAGTAAAAATTCTTAGCATGTACTTAAAGGTGCTTTTTTTAATTTGAAAAAGTAATCGTGATATCCTACTTCAAAGGGAATCCATCAATATATATATAAAAAAAAGAAAAAGAGTATTGAATTACAGAACTATATTTTAATCATAGCTTTGAGCAATGGTATGGAAATTGAACAGCTGATCCTAAGTCAGAAACAGAAGGTATCAGCAATTCAGATGAGGAGTAGAGTGTTGGGTAGCTTACCATAGCAATGACTGCTGCTCCAGCTCCAGCGAGTGCCACAATGAACAAGTGGAATGTCATGTTTAACTGCAAAGGGAGGCAAAGAAAAGGACTTTCATGATTGTACAGAAAACAGAAAATGAACAAAAAAAATCAGGATAACATAGGACAAATAATTACCTTCCTGGTACCACCCTTCCACAAAAGTAATGAATAGGAGTATTTTTCCAAGAGATTGATATCACTATATGTCATTGTGCTTGTGCTTGTTTTGTTACAATGCTTATATCGGGGGGAAAAGCATAATGCCATTTAAAAATACAACATTTACATCATAAAATATTAAGAAAATTAATTATTAAAAAATAAACACTCCAGTATCTTTTGAAGGAGTCTGAGGGGTTTTTTTATGCTACAATGCTACAATACTACCTTTACAAGAATTATGTTTGTGATGGCTTCTCCAGTGGCCTAAGAAACCCCATTTTCCCTTCATTAACTGTAGCTTTCCATCTTCATATATTGATCCACTTTCCTCTCAAATTTGTTCATAGTGATATAATATAAACCAGGTTACTTACATAATTCAAAATAACCACTTTCCTCACCTCACCCCAAACCAAACGATTACATTTGCTTTTAATTTCAGTGACCTAGTTTATGCAGCAGCCACAGAGAGTCAACTGCACCACAAGAGCTGCATTTTCTAAGGTGGGTTTGGTATAAGGGTGGATTGTGTACCTTCCCTCTTAGATCTATTCAACCATAGTAAGACCCAGTAAAACACTTAGCAAATGTTGATCCATCCTTCTGGCTTCAGAGGGATCAACATGCTAGCCTGTCTTTGTTTTAGGCAGATGAAATTCTGTTTGTCTTGTCTTCATCCTTTATCACTTAACAAAACCAGAACCCTCAGCTGCACTGACATGGGTGGCATTTGCCCAAGGGAAAAGCTACAAAGAAAAATGTACTAAGAGCTACTGCCTTAATGCTCAACAATTTTTGGCCAAGTCCGTTTGAAATCTTTACTCTCCTATCACAACAGCAATCATAAGTCATTCAATCAGTGATTCAATATATGGACCAATTCATTGTGCAGCAGGGGTATTAGCTATCAAAAACATCTCAGTAACAGAGAACAAGATATTGGAATTATTAAATCCCCCCGCAAAAACAAACCACAAGTGTATTTAGAAAACAAATGGATGGAGAAATTGCAGGAAATTTGGTACTTGGTAAAAGACTAGGAAAACTACTTGCTTGACTGTATTTTTAATTGTGATTTAATTCATCATAATTAACAGTAAGAAAATATATATCAGTTACTTCCTACTACAACACATATTATGGATTTGCCAAAAATACTATGATATTGATTTACCTCATTAGAGTCACACATCTTGATGAAACTTTCTGATGAGGTGCAAACCTTCTTTTCCTCTCCAATAGTTACAATGCCTGGAGAAGAAAAAATATTCACATTACTTAGAATTCTTGGTAGAGATCAACTTCCTAGTAAACCTAAGAAATTATTGTAACAGTGATATCTGGGTTTTGTTGACAATCGGGAGTCTGTCTCTCATGAAGACAAGCTGAAGCAGCTGGGATTGTGCAGCCTGAGAAGAGAAGAGAAGGCTCTGGGGATCCCTTACAGCAGCTTTCCAGTAACTAAAAGGGTCCATCAAGAGAGTTGGAGAGGGACTTTATACAAGGACATGCTGCAGTAGGACAAGAGGTAACAGCTTAAACTGAAAGAGGATAAGCTTAGATTAGACGTAAGGAAGACTTTCTTTATTGCGAGGGTGTTGAGGCACTGGAACATGTTTTCCTGAGAAATGGTGGACATTCCACCCCTGGAAGTGTTGAAGGACAGGTTGGATGGGGTCCTGCACAACCTGATCTGGAGGAAGGTCTCCCTACCCCATGGCAGGGGGTCGGAACTTGTCTTTAAGGTGCCTTCCAAATAAAATCATTCTAGGATTCTGTTCTATTTCAGCCAGCACAAGACTAACACATCATCTATTTAGTGAAAGTCTTAGTAAGAAACATGTAGATAACAATTTTTTGTCATTTTTGAGAACATCTTTATTCCCTATTTTGATCAACACAATTTAAAAACCAGAAATTATTTGCAACCAGTTTACACACTTAAAAACTTGTTCACTTTCTCTACCCTCATGTGGAGAAATGTGCTGTTTCAAACAATGATCTGGTATAAAGTTTCTTTCACAAGTTATAAAAAAACATTACACAAACTGATACTTTATTGTTTCTCTTTTCAGCAATAATAAAGCAGAATCTGCTACCTTGCTTTCTTTAGCTAATGTCCTGATACTAAGTCAAAGACTAGCTTGAAGAAAAATCTGCAATTAACTCAGTTATAATGAAAAATGGTTCTTTCCTAATATTATTCAGTGTTTTTTGCACTGAATCTACAGGAAACAGGTACATTCACAGAACACACACTGTATATGTTAGTGTTCAATGAACATTCTAAATAGAATTAACAAAAAAATAGTCATGAATATTAGGAAAATAAAAGGTCATGGAAATACACTTGATGGGAGCTATACAGATAATTGCTTTTTAAACTCACCTGCCATACTCCATAGAAAAGAACCAATAAATAGTAAAAACCTCAACTTTTCTTCCCTCTCATGAAAGAAAAATGTCAAATATTTTATTTCAGGTGAATTTAAATGTTTACTATTAATGATACTGTTTCTTTATGAAGAAATGCAGCAACCTTTATATCTCCACATAACAATTAAAAATATACTGTGATTTTAATTTAGGCCAAGGAAACAAAAGAAAGATAAGAAACTCTCTGTTGAGAATATGACTACTCTAAGCTCTGTGGGTTGAGAAATCACTAAGACCATAACATGTACAATCAAACCAGTCTTGTAGCAGGAAGAAATTGAATTGCCATAACCAACACAAGAATTCTCAGATATTTTAAGACTACAAATCCCTTTCTATCCAAATTTCGCCTCCTCTCAAAACACACATAGGTGCATATCCCCA
>JAWWMU010000180.1:36449707-36544314 GCA_035048155.1 Cinnycerthia olivascens
AGACTCCTTAATTTGTTAGTCTGAATCTGGATTCTATCCAACAAGAAGCATATTTAAAATATCTCAAGAGAAAACACTTTCTTCTTCTCGCAGAAGGTATTCAGGGAAACCATCAATGCTGACTTCTCAATGAACAGGTTGAAGCTGAGTACCGAGAAGACTATCCCAGCAGACATAAGTCAGAGGTGAGTGAAAACACTCTTAGTGAGTCAGACCAATGTTGCAGATTTCCTGCTGAGTATTTTCATGATGTTTTGACAAATTTGAGTATTAAAAATTATAATAAATCATAAAAAATTAAAATAATTTGTTGACTGATCAGGTCTGCATTCAGCAGGTTTTTGTGAAAAGCGTATTAATATTGTTTTGGAACAATCTATATACTTGCTAGAGGTTTTTTTTTTTTTTTTTTAATTTGGTTGATATAGGAATGCAGTACAGACATTTAGTTGTAATTAAGAGGTAAAGCTCACTCTAGTTTGCCCTGTGACATGATTCTCATGCTGCCCAGAAAACCATTATATTCTAATAAATTATGTGTGCTCTTCACCCAGAACAAGTGATAAAAGCCTAGTATTCCAAGGTTTTCATTGGAAAAATGAAAACGTCTCACATTTCTATTCCTGAATTTATAACTCAGCTTCTCCAATATATACAATGACATTAAGACATTACAGATGTTAAATAGAACATGATTGCCAGTAAACTGTACTCTCCGAATGCAAGTAGTTTCAGGCAATTACGTGTATTTCCAAGTGAAAAAAAAAAATATAATAAGTAAAATAAAAAACCAAAACAATCAAAATACTGAAATGTTAATAAGATTACCATAGTACAATATCTAATGAAAAACTGCCTGGTTTATTTTCTTTTTATTTTTCAGCCTGCATAGAAATTTTAGAAGGATGAGAAATACATGCAAATGTTGCAATTGGGGTAGAAGGGCTTCTCCTGTTTTGGGGGATTGTTTGGTTTATCTGCATTTTTTTCTCTTTCAATTACAGGGAATTTTGAATCCTTGATGTCTACATCTAGAGCGCACAATAATCTCTGTTACTCTGTAAAGCAGAAATGCTGGCCTCTGTGCTGGTCCTCTTGCCCCCCAAGGGACTGATCCTAAGAGGCTGTCAAGACACTGAGAAACCAGTTTCCCTCCTCGAACTGTCTCAAGCTTGTAGAAATAGTTTTGCAAATGTGTTTTTAGAAGACAGACAAGGTATGAGGGGATGTTAGCAAGCAAAAAGGTCTGCTTAGGCTATGCAGAAAAACCAAATCCTCATGGAACTTTTCAAAAGATATGCTCAGTCTCTCCTGCAAACCAGGCGGGAACAATTTCTTGGTGTCAGTTCATGAAACTATTCACTTAAACAGGTTGAGCAAAGAAGATAGCTGGTACCATGAAAGAGAGAGAAATTCTTAGGAAAAGGAGGAGACAAGCAAAGACAAACTTCAGAAGGAAAACAAGCAGGGAGAAAGAATAATTTATTAATAGTCATGTATTACCTGCAAAGTAAGACAATACCCCTAAGTAACAGCCTAAGTGAGGTAAAAGAAACAGTAATATTCTCACAGTGAAGGGAAAAAATGAAAGTACTGAGAAAATGTAAGTATAAGTACATGAGGAATTTTTTTTCTACATTAGGTTAATAAGGAGTCTAATTTCTAAATTTCAGGTGGGAAGAAAATAAAACTGGTGTATAGAATGCTCAACTAAAGTTTATCAGGAAATTATAAGAGAAAGGATTAACTGTAGAGAAAGGATAAGACCAAAAAAGACCAAAAAGTAATTTTTATTAAAGTAGAAACAAAATACAATAGAAAGAAAACAGAGACTTTGATTATGTATTTCTGATAGAAATTTTGTGTGTAATAACACAAAACATTTGCTCAAAACTAAAGCCAGATTGTTAGTATTACATAAAGAAGATATTGCACTACAACATGCAAGTTACATTCACATTCTGCAAGGGCCAGGTTCTCTTGTTCACTTCTGAATCAAAGCTGATGTGACAGAAGTACCCATTGGTTTTAATTTGTGACGTATAACTCTCTACAGGCATGCAGAACAGAACCCTAGATCATCATCCTCTGAAAGTTTATTGCTTCCTTCCTAGGAATGGAACAGCTGAGTACCTTGCAGAACATCTAAAAAGCCATATAGAATCCTCAAATTAATGGAAGAAGAGCAAAAGCAGCACAAATTACACCTCTGCTCTGTGAATCTTGTAACTTTATTGAAACAGGAAAAGATACAGAATAAAAATTTTAGTAATCATGAAATCTTTGTGTCCAAAACACTGAATTTTTACTATGACAGATGGACAAGGCTTGTCTCTAGCATCATTTGGGGGGTTTTTAATAACCTAATTTTGTTCTGTCTAAAACTACTTTCTTAGAAACATTTTTAGAGATGCTAATTACAGAAAAGATCAGGAACCTTTCCTTGTCTGAAGAAGGCAAAAGTCCCACTGGAACTAGTGCAGAGTACTCTGCTGACTTCTGGTGGAATTACATGATGGTTGTTGTACACTATGGCTACTGAATTCCCAGGCCACCTTCTATAGCAATAAAGTGAAAAAAGGTGTGGCAAAAGCATATCACAGGATTTGTGAATGTCTCATTATTAAAACTATAAACTTGGAGACATGCTGAGCACATACTGACAGCTTGAGACTTACAGCGTGGTACTGTATGTCCAGATTGGGATCATAACAGTGAATTTACCCTTTTCAGATGGAATTTACCCTTTTCCTGTGGAACAGAGTTAGTTTTACATAAAACATATTTAGCAATATGAATATTACATATAAACATATCTTTCATCTGTTTATAAAGTGAACTAAGACTAAAGGGAAAGAAAGGCAGTTAAAAAGGAAAAAGATATTTCTACAGAGATGAGCCACCTATTGAGAAAGGGAAAATCACAAGACATGAAGTGATTATAGCTAATCTAAGATTTCAGTCAACCAGGAAGCAAAGCTACTTAACACAGTACTAAATAATACAGATGTCTGCCAAAAAGTAGGAGACTGTATTTGCACAGCAGAAGACCAATAAATTCTTTATGTAAGATCACTCTACTGGTATTCACATGCACTGCTATGAATTTTCCAGATTATTCCACTGCCATTCTCATGTGGTGCTCTGAATTTCCTTATTTAATTTCATAATATGAGGACAATGTCTTTGCAGGTAATTCCCAAATCTTAAATTTCACTTACATAAGTTCTCACTGCAATTGCCTTTAGCAGAATACAGAAGACTGGACTACATAATATAGCTGAGTAGGTGGTAAATGTGATTTTTCAGCACTGTGTAATCTTGTAAAGGTCATGTTCTCAGGTGCTGATATTTTTTGCCAGATTTGATACATCTGCCAAAGATACCAGATCTAAAATCCTATGTTCTGCATCTAATATTTAATATTCTGTATTTGTCCAGTGTTACTATTTATATGTGACTCAATTATTCCAATGCAATTAAACCTGTTCTCCTTAAATAAACTACATCTTCACTGACATTGTGCTCTTCCTGGTGGTTCCTGCCAAATTTTAGTACCTGAAGAAGACACCAGGGTCAAGGTTGGATATTCCATGAAGAGACAATTTAATTCTTCTACACAATGTCAGTTGCTGTTTCCAAACATGCTGTGGCACAAACCTGCATAAGTTAGCAATTATTTGATACAGAGCCTTATATGCTTTCCATCATACAAATAGTATTTAAAATATAATATATGTTCAAATTTAAAGAATGACAAGCTTTTGTAAGAGAAAAAAAATGTATAGGGAAAACCAAATTACTACTATTGTGTATTAAGCAGATGCCTTAAACAGAATCATCACACAGTCTAATGCAAACGTTTATAAATATCACATTTCATATTAGCTGTCCTGTACTATGGGTCACATCGTAATAACTTTCACAGTATTCCACTAATATAAGTGTAGAAATATTGATGATAACAGTAATATTTTAGTGCTACCAGCATTTAACTTGTGATAGCAGCAAAATCAACCAAAAAAAAAAAAAAAAGACAGTAAATCATAACATCTATTTATCTACTCCTGGAAACATTGTTTTTATCACAAGAGAGGAGTTATAGAAGATTTTGCACCTATTTTTTTTGTTTTACTCAAAAGAAAACAGTTGTACGTACATATGTATATTGCAAAACAATACCATCC
Source organism: Cinnycerthia olivascens (assembly GCA_035048155.1). Taxonomy (NCBI): domain Eukaryota; kingdom Metazoa; phylum Chordata; class Aves; order Passeriformes; family Certhiidae; genus Cinnycerthia; species Cinnycerthia olivascens. The sequence goes on from JAWWMU010000180.1 coordinate 36,453,895, forward strand.
TAATAAACCCTGACCATACACCAGCAGAAAAGTCATCAGCTGGCATCAAACTCGGCCACAACAGCCCCTGAAACACAGGTTTCACTTTCTGAAAGGAAGGGAATTTTTAGACCGAGGAAGGTGGCACCAATGCAGTGTCTATGAAACTTTCTGTAGAGAACACAGTGACAACAGATTTACAGATTGCAACTTCATTTAATTTACTATTTGTTTTCACACCTTTTAAGGAAGTGAATTCACAACCACCTGAACTAGCTTTGACTGCAGTAGGAAAATGGGTTTAACGTTACTATCAGGGAGATTTCTTCATTTTCCACTCTAAGAGCATGATTCCCTTGTTCCATGGCCTATATATCACAAACATGTGACAGATGGCACTAACTGGCCTTGCATACTAAAGCAAAAGGACTGGAAAAGGATGCTGTTGGCAAATACACAAAACATACTTTGTGCTGTTGATTTTCTAAAATCTTTTGGAATTTGTTTCAAACACCAGAAAAACATGAATATTTTAAAATAAAAATATATCCAGTTCATGAGATACATGCTTGATAATCAAATGTCTTTTTCTGCTGAACTATGTAATCTTCTCAAAATCAGTGATTAAGTAAGAAAATCTAGTTATACCTGGTACTTTGCAGATAGTGTTTGCTGCATTTTACTAAGCTATTAGGGGAATGACTGAATGCCACATCCACCTCAAGCAGATTGCTCAGTTTTAGTGAAACCTACAGAGCTGTTAAACATAAACCAGTCAGCTCTTGCAGTTAAATGTTATAAAAGCGGTTTTCAGGATAATTTAAAGCATCATATGTATTTTCTTAGGCTTCCTTTGGATCACAAAGAAGTAAAATAACTACTCTACAGCCACTGAAAGAATCCACATCCTGAAAAAAGCTTATGACTTCTGCAAATTCCCAAACAGGCATTCACTCCCTTGGTGGGGGAGTGGGTGGAGGGAAACAGCTACCATTAGAACAGTGATAATGGTGATAGTGAAAAAGCCTGGAACTATAGGGAATGAAGCTTCCCAAAAGTCATCCAGAAAGCAATATAATTAGAGGTTAGTCCCGATGAAGAGGTCACACATTGATAATTCCAAATGTTTTTATAGCCTTCCAATTTATTAAAAGTTCATGGGTTGAAAAATGACTCTCTAAAGAGAGAAGTTTACCATTCAGCTATGTGATTTTTAGATATGTTATCTCCATAAGGAATACCTGTCTATACAGCATGTATTCTCATGACTTTGAACACATTTGATTTATATTAGCTTTCAAGAATTTAGAGTAACTGTTTAACCTTTCTCCCCTGAAAAAAACTAGTCAGTCTATAACCCAGTGCTTTGAGACAAAATCCTTTTTAAAAAAATTGGTTTTTTTAGAAAGTTATGGGTTTGGCATCTTATTGTAGACTGAATTTTGGGTCATGTTTTCCCTCTAAAAACAAGCTAGCAGAAAACACTCTCTCTACCCTACCCAGCATCTCTCTAGGTTGCGTCCATAACTTTGGAATTACTGATCATGATCATTCTGTATTTTCACTTGGAAAGAAAATCATAAATTTGAGAAAATTTATCTAACAGACTGGCATTTATAGAATTTAAATGACAGCTGCAAAACTTGCTTTTAATTTTTAAATTACAAACATTTACTACTTGTCAACATTTCCACAGCAGCTATGATATGCAGCTGGTACAAACCCTCTGAATTCAGACAGTGGTCCAGGGAGATGGAATGAGGGACCAGTCTGCAGGATCAGCTCTCAGATCACCTCTTCTATGCCACAGGGCTGCTGCTCTTGGCTGAATCCCCAAGGGCTGAATGCTCCAAGGGAACGTTGCTGCCTATTGCAATTTCTTAATTAATTAAAATCTCCCCCCAAGTGTCAAGGCATCGTGTGGAGTGTGGGAGCCCAGAGCAGCCCCAGCCCCGTGGCCAGGAGAGTCTGGGATGAGGGTCTGAACCCCTCTGGCTTCACTGATTTGTGGTCCTGGACCATGGGAAGGCTGAGGGGAGGCCCTAGGAGAGGCCAGGCAGGTACAGGCAGGGCTCTTGATGCCCTCAGGGACATTGATAGGGACGTTTCTGAAAGGTGTTTTTGGATCTAGGTATTTTGGCTTGTATTTTAAGCATTTAGAGAGTGTTTTAGATTTTGTTCATGCCCTCATTATGCCCTACTTTCTCTACAGAGGTCTGCTGCTTCTTCCCAATTACAGCCAGTAGCCACATTGACAGAGATAAAAGATACAGGGTACCTTGTGAGTTGTGTTATTTGCATTCAGAGCACTTGTGGACACAACACAGCCTTTATCTCTTGCCACCCACATAAATAAGGCTCAGATAGGGATTGATTTTTATGCAGAATGGCATTTGAAATCCAGCATGCTAATAAAAATATAGACAGAAACCATAAGCATTATTAAACAGAATCTAACTCACTTCACTCCACTGCAGCATCTGCCTGGCACAATTATCACAAAAGGACAGATTCCAGGCCTGCCTGAGACACTTCACAGCACTAGAAGCATTAAGAGCCTAAATGTGTTAAATAATCTTTAAAAAGTACAGCTGAGTAGGGCACACTGCTAGATTTTTTTGAAAATCTTATCATTTTTAATCAGAAAAATAAAAAAAAGTAGGTTTTATACCCATTTCAATATATATCATTTTAAGAATGTAGGCTCTACAGCATTTATTTCTTCTTGAATATTATTCTTTCTGGTTTTTGGTCTTTCAAAAGTATAATTGCAGTAGAGCTTTTGTACTGCCAACACTTAATCAATACTTGTGAGAAAATATCATGGATTTATTCTCCTGACAAAATTATTTTAAAAGCAGTGTAACATCTACTTAAACAGGTAGAAAATTAACCTACAAATTTCTTTGCCAGCCACACAGTTTAACCAGTTCAAAGCAATGACTTATCTGCTTTTATTCAAAATAAGTGCTCCTCCTGTTTTTAAGATGTAAGTTTAGATATACCTTTCACAATTGAATAAAATCAAATTTCATTACAGTAGATCTGCCAAAGAAACAACTGGGTTTAATATCTCTTTAAGTAAACAAAGAAAACAAATAGATCCAAAAGCTACTAGCTAAGAAAAACAAGGGGGGAAAAAATTGCCATTACTCTTCCTTTTATGGTGAATTATACGCATCTGGACTGTACTCCCTGACTGATACTTTCACTTTAGTATGTGACAGAGAGAAGCTGGAAAACATGCTATGAAGAGAAAGCATTGATTTGTGGCTGTTCTGCACTAATAGCTTCCTAGGGACTAATAAAATAAGTTAGAGCCTAATAAAATGACTGATCTTTCATTCAGGATAACAATGAACCTTAGCCACCAAGTCAAGCCAGACTCATTATTCTAAATGACAATCCAAAAAGGCAAAGCAGAAGATACATCTTCCCCTCAACCCAACACATTATTATTCAAGGACATAAAAATTCCTTGGTCCTAAGAAGAAATTTTAATTTGGAATAGCAGTGACACTTATTTGGTACATGCTCCCTTCTGGCTACTAATCCCACAGTGAGTACACCTAAAATTTGCAGAGAAGCTTTGGAAAGGATGTTGATGACACAACCCAAGAGAAGTTAATAGATTTCAGATTCCATGTCTAGCTCTCATGCAAACAGTGGTACCCAGTTAGATCAAATATACAAATCTTGTTCATTTTTCTATGTCAAACAATGAATATAAGGGAAGAGTAAGAGCAGGAAATTCAACAGGATAACCTCCAACACTAGTCTAGCCTTTGTGACTTCCTGAGCTGGATAAATCTGTGTCCTTAGAAACCATCAATGGGTGTGTTTTCCGAGATTATCCAGTTTTCCCTTGAAGCCATAAAAACTTCTGTCATCCACAACATACAAATAGGTTTATAGTTCTGCTGTGAAAAAAATTGAAGAACTTGCTTCTGCAGAATCTGGTGCCTACTAATTTCCTCTGATATCTCAAGTGTTTTGTACTGTAACGGAAAGACAATCTAATCTTACATGCCTTATTCATAATACTGTGAATTTACAGACCACTCGTGCAACAGTTCTTAATCACCCCCTATGTAGACTGAAGAATCCTCCTATACTCAATTTTTAATCATGTATCTCCTGTTCTACAATCATCCTTTCTTTGCATTCTTTGAGGCATCAACGTTGTGTACAGAATTAACGATATGGATGAAAGATGGACTTACACAATGGCATAAGTATGTTCTCTGTTTCACTTTGATTTTTCCACTTGTTGGTACTTGGTTTGTTTTTGATCACTGCTAAGCCCTGAAATGTTTATTGTGGAACTATCCATCATGAGAGGCCAATGGTTTTGATGATCAAAACACTTCACTTTTACAAAAAATATTAATGAAAGAAAATAATTACAAATTTAAAGATAGGCTTCTTCAGCTTTTAGTTACAACCATTAGGAGCCAAATAAGAATTAGAATTTCAAGTATCTAAGAAAATCATGTTTTAAGGACACAATTTTAAAGATACAAGAAAACATTTCATTTTATTTCAGCATACAGTAATGTAATAAATTTAACAAAGAGAAGTTGATGCTTAGCAAAACAAAGGACTTTCAGGAACAGCAAAGCATGAAACCTTCAAAACAGCTTAATTCTAGAAATACCAAAGGTAATAGAATTTTGACATTTCAAGTCTCAGGGCTCAGCACAACTGCTTTGTTACTTTGTTACTGTATTTATTTCCAGAACTGTTACTGGTTGCACAAGTCTGCTTTATCTACTTAGAGTTTCGTGGACTTTAGGGTTTGGTTGGTTGTTTTTTAATGCAAGGATGCATGGAACAGATTTACCAATATTATATGAAGTAAATTTTAGTAATAAATTAACTAAAACTGTGGGATATTTAATAGTATTACAAATTGTTTGCAAATACTAAAAATATCAGTTAGGTCAAAACTTCATCTGCTAAGCATGTCCAAACAACTTTTTTCTGCAATTTTCACTAAAAAAATATTTTCTTGAATCAAATTCATATCCCTTGTGGAATTTTTCAGCAGTTCTAAAAGGAACCAAGAGAACTCACAGAGTAAAGGCATCAATAACATCTCCTGCAGATCTTGTCATCTCAAAGTAGGTTTGCAGAATGTTGACGGTTCCTGAAAGTGCTTCATGTCCGCAGCCACAGAACAGCGCAACCCCAGCATAGAGCAGGATGGTGGCAATCAGAGATGCATAGGGAATGCCTCCCAGGCATTTGATGCAACACTCAAAGCATCCTACAAGAAAGAAAGAAGAAAAAAAAAGAGATTATATGCTACTAAATTATACCAAAAAAGCAGAAAGAATGTTTTATTCATAAGAAACACTTCTGTAAATTAAAGACTGTAGGCCAAAGAGAATTTAAGTCAAGTATAACAACCCAGACTGTCAGAAAACCTGTGAAAGGTTGATCCAAATTCTGAGTTTTCTCAGTTGCTACTTGACCTATTAAATGTAGAGGTGCTGTCTGATTAGTATGAAAGGTTAAACAGTTAGTTCCTTGCAGAGTTTCATGTGTTTGTTCAGAGCAGATTAGTGTGTCGGTCCTAGGATATACTTATATTCATAATTCCTGCTGGTCACCTATCAAATTACTGAGAAGTATTCTCAATAAGAGAAAAATCACAAACCTCCCCCCATCCCTCCCCCCCCCCCCAAAAAAAAAAAAAAGAAGGTATTTAGTCCAATTCCTTCTATCATCATAGGTTTATTCCAATTTTTCGGACATACACTTCCGACAACAGAATTGCCCAATTGCTCCTGCCCACAACACCAATTCTTTGTGCATCATTCAAGTACCTCACAAGAATAAATAAAGGCACCCAACAAAGACCACAGAAAAAATACAATTGAATTTTCTCTCAATATATTTTACTCTGTGTGATGCTTCTTAAGTGAAGGTAATTGCTCTTGAGTTATAAAAGGCCAACCTCTTGTCCCACCATCACATTGTCTAAAACAAACCCCAGTTCCACAAAAAAACATTTCTTCACTAAGTGCGCTCAAGTTTCTGGCACTGCCCTGCCTAGTTCCATGAATGCAGCAACTCTGACTCTTCCAAATCTCATCAATCCCACAAGATCTCTTACACCTCATGGAACCCTTCCTCTTGCCTTCTGAAGGGAGAGGAAGGTGGCAACCACTGGCTGAGAGAAGACAGACAGGCATTGACTCAGTAATCAGAAGTTATATTTTGTCCTAAGCACTACCAGTTTATAGCAAAAGGGACCTGGATAGAAAACAAAGCGAGGCATATAAATTTTAAATATTTATACAAAGACCAACTAAAAATTACGTGTAAGATATTCAGCAGGTATGATTCAAAATACTTAAACTTGTTCCAAGGGCTTTATGCTATGCTAAATCATAGTACCAGGAATATATCAAAGTAAAAAAGCCATTCTTTAAAGACAGTATGTCTACTTTCATTATGTCTAATTGTCAAAAGTAGCTTCCCTATGTAATTTCATATTTTGTCCTTTAATTTGGTATATTTCCATTTCCTTTAGTCTAGATAAGCCGAGTGATAATTTCCTCTGTCTGTTAAAACTTTCATTTACTGCTTTTTGTGAACAAATTAAATAGTCATATATATATATGTTTAGCATTCTTATATGTATATATATATGTATATAAATTTATATACCAGAAGAGAACAGTTTAAGTTATTTTCAAATATATACACAATTAGGGAGTGTTTCTTAACATTACAATAGCTTGGGGTAGGAAGAGAGATTTTATAAAGATTTCTTTTTCCCCTTTTGAGAAAGATGAAGTGGAAGAGAGAAAGTTGTGTGCACTGTTGTCTGGGAACAGCTGGCTGTGCATCACCTCCTGAAGCTGCTGCTCCTCACCCTCTAGGTCCAGGGAGGGTTGAGCATACACTCACATGCCACAAATTCGGATGTCATCAAAACCCATCAAAATTTGCAAAATAATGGAAACAAATTTATAGTTTGTAAGGAACTGCTTCCATTCAACTCCCACATTAAAACTGTTCAGGTTTACAAGCCTTTGAGGGAAGCTTTTAGTGGTATATTTCACCAATTCGAGACCTTTTCATTCATAAAAAATACTGGGAAAAAATTAATTCAACCACGTGAAATTTTCAAATAGTCATATATTGTCAAAGCCTTGCTCATTTATTTAGCTCTTCCATAACCCTACTACCTTTCTCATTGCTTATTTCATGAGTTACTCTAGAGTTCTCAGTGTTGTCAAATCAACTCAAAACTAAAGAAAACCAGTGAATCAGCACTAAGATTTTAAAATGGATATTACACATTATTCATACACCACACAAGGTAATGTGCTATAGCTGATATCTGCTCCAATTCTTTCCTTTCAACTGTTCAGCATGTGCAAATGGCTGTTTAATACCAGAACAATAGAAATGCTATTTTAACCCATGTTGAATCACCAGCACAGTGTGACTCAGCTGTGAGAAATGTGTGTATGTCTGCAGAGATAGGCAGTCATTCACCTCTCCAAATACCCTCTTCACAAGGCAGTTAACACATACAGTCACAGAAATAATTACTAGGAAAGATGAAAAAGATTGTATTCTCCTTTGATGTTTGATCTCATCTTCAAATACATTTTTCAGTGCTTTTCAAATTGCTCACTCTACACAATAAGCTTGTGCTGTATAATTTGGCATCTATCATTCTTATTTTGCTTATGTGTACCAATATTTTTCCTTCAGGTAAAAATCAAAATCTTCTGGGACCACATGTCTTTACCAAAAGAGTAGGAAGTAATCAAAAACACCATTCTATTTTGTAGTTTTCAGCATGAATGTCTATACTGTTCTTTTTTTCTCTATTTTATTAAAATCATTCCATAAAAAAAATCTAGTCATGAAATTCACAGAAGAGGACAAGACAAGAAATTTTATTTTACGCAGATAAAATAAAACTCCAAACACTGGCTATATTCGGCTATCAAAACACAGCACATTAATGTTACATTGCATATATCCGTTTCCAGTCAAAAAACAACTCATGGACAATTACCTCTTTGTTCCTCTTAGTACAATTATTACTGTCTACGTCAGAAGTATTCTTGGTATTGATATTTACACTTCCTTACATGAACAAATCTGGGCAAATCTCTTCTAGTTTCTGGGGTTTGGGGGTAAATATTCTATTATATCTTCAAGGGTATCAGCCCAAAATAAGTTGACTTTCTGTTTATACAATCTCTACATTAAGGCAAAAAATTTAGAAATCACGCAGAAAAAGAAATTTCCCCTGTGATTTACATCTAATTATGCACACAAATTGCGTCACTACAAGTTCTTAGTTGGTGTGTTAATGATATGTGAGCTTTTTTCCCTCAGTGTAGATCAGGACATGTAACTAACAAATAAATACTCAATCCATTTCTGATCAATATATTAAAAAAAAATAAATTCAGGACTTACATCTTGTACCACTTCTTCTATGAAGGTGAAATTAAATCAATGATATCAGAACTAGTTTCAGAATGCTGTTATGTTACTGCCTTTTACATAAAAAGTTAAGAAAATCCATTCACCCCAGATATTAACATGAAGAAAATCAGAATTGAAAAAATGTATAAAAAGTAAACATTGAAAATACAGAAGGATATATATTCTGGTTTTGTTTTTTTTTCATCCTTTCCAACCCATTTGCAGCCGGAACATCTAAATGATTAATCAGAGACAACTACATGTCCAAAGAATTACTGATTATTCACAAATAATTACATCTCTAATGGGAGCAAGTACCTCTGAAGAACACACAACACTTTAATAACATTTTTTCTTAAATTATTTTTCTTAAGGAGTTTTCTATCTAATATTAAAAGTCAGGACAGTGGAGTCCAAGGAAAATGCCAGGGAGCTTCATAAATGGAAAAACAAAATAAAATCTTCTGTGTCTTCCATGCCTGGCTAGGCATTCATTTCCTTCATATCTAAATTTGTACCTCTTGTCACACAGCCTTCATGGCCAATCAACTCAAATACAGTTTCACAGCCCCATCATGAAACATGCAGATTTACTCCTGAATTCTATTAAGCTAGGCTTAACCTCAAGTCAAGATACCATTATGTAATATTTTAATTGATAAACAGTACCATCAAAACACAATGTATTGAACAAAAAGCAACACTTTTTACTTATATCTCCTACCCTCTAATTACTCAACATGCGGCATTTCCTGATCTGGAACTGGTCTCCAGGACATCACAGAATAGCAGCAGATAGAAGCAACCCAGCTCCCTTAATACTATCCCAAGGACAGAAGAAAGACAAGACATTCATGATGTGGTTTTACAAAGCTGCAAATGAGGTGAAGCAACATTTGGGAATGAATCATCAAAGATCAGCCCTGTACTTTGATTTGGAAAACCTGCTCAAGAAGTGCTGCATACATTAATGGCTCAGTAATAGAATACATCCCCACTCTGCTTCACCCTCTCCCATTACACAAGATCTACTAGAAACTAGACCAGTAATGCTAACAACTGAAGCTGTTTCTTAGTCTTGTTCAGGTGGTGATTTCCCATTTAGATTAACCTTCAATAAGAATGCTTACAATTACAGAATTACTTATCAAGCAACAAAAATGTAATTTTACCACAAAATTAATTCCGATATCCTGACTACTATGAATACAATGGAAAAGTAGATTAGACATTGAACACTTGTAAGAAACATGATACGTAGAAAAGCAAGAATAATGCTACAACAAACACAAAACTATTTTAGGAAATAAGAAACTAATTGCATGAAAATAAAAAAACCCAACAAACTATGAAGGTATCCTTTTAGACATTAAATTGTTTATCATTACTGAACCTACTTTGACTTATCTCCACAGTGTGACTGGATATTAGTTAATCAGATATCAGCTAATACTGAATTGAAATGAAAATGTTAGTCCTTACGCTTTTGCAGTCATTAATAGTTAATAGTTGCTTCAGTTACTGCACTCAGCGTGGGACCAAGGCTAAGAGGAATCATAAAGACATTTTCCTATTTGGATACAAAATGCCTCAAACTAAATTGACATACCTGACACTGTGCATTGTCAAAATCTCTATAACGTGTGTTTGTTCATGAGAACCCCACTGGCCAGGATGACAGCTTTAAGCAGCCATAACCAGATATAGTCTGGCTATTTTGGATCTTGGAAGCAGTTCCCACAAACCCAGCTCTTTGCCAGATCACTGTGCTTATATTATCTTGCATTAAAAAAAAATCCCAGAACTCAGTTTTGTGAACCGGTTAGGGTAACATTGCTGCCCAGGGAATTTTATGAAGAGTAAACATCTGCAACTTGCACCCAGAAACTGCTCTGTGACATCTCACACAATTCCTCCTCTAAAAAAAAAAGCAACAAAATATTTACTTCTGCAACATCCATCCCACCCATGCTCTGATTCTCTAATTTAGAGAAATGTTCAGAATATGATTTCAGATATTTGAATGATGTTGGGATTATCTCACCATGGACACATCAGGTCTGCACACAGATATCCCCCAGGGGCCTCAGGGTAACAACAAAAATGATCATTTTGTGGCATAAACCCCCACAATTTTCCATCCTATTTACTACTACATTTTGCCTATGGGTTGATACAAAGGATTTTTTCTGACATAAAAAATCCCAATAAAATCCTTCAAAGAGATTTCAAAACAAAAATGAAAAAAAAATTTCATACTCGTAATAAAGTGGTCTGAAAATAAAGCTTTAAGAGTTGAATGTGTATGTCAGGAATTCTTTAGAGACAAAAAATTCACATCATTATTGACTGCTTTAAGAGATGATGTTTTCTTATGGGGCTAAATGCTGAGATACTTGAAATTGAAGCAATAAAGGTAAAATATTTGATCCTTCAACATGTTTTGAAATGTAAAAAGTATTCAGAATTTTCTTAGCAGTCACTAAAGCAAAAGGAATAGAGAGGTCACAGTCTAAGGACCATAACACAGTTCAGCTCTGTTTCATCTACCATTTTTGAAAAAAAATTGAAATAACTGCTAATTTACTCTATCCTATAACAATACAGGATTGCTCAGAACTTGTACTAGGAAAATATATTGTTGTGAAAACTTTTCTAAACTGAACTTAATTCTTTGAGAAGTTTTAGTTAGAGATTTTAGAATTCTAATACCAGGCTAAGTCAGTAGTCCAATGTAAATTCAAGGTTTTCATGGAATGCAAGTGGTTTTCTATTTCTAAGTTTATAAAACATCCTTGTAGCAGCACCAATATTTTTAGAAGAGAAAATTGTGCAGCAAAATATCTTTTTGGAAAGAAAATTACTAAGACCTTCAAAGACCTAATTTACAAATTCATTTATGAATAAGTTTTCTATCCTTAGTGCATATACAAATTTTAAAGGTCTTTCATGGTTATTTTCATTTGAAATAAGAAGATCTGGAGATCACATAGTATTTTAGTAAAATACAGTACATTACACAAAATTTCTCCCTCCCTTTCTCATATGGATGCTGGCTTGATCTGAGTAACAGATAACAATTAAACTTGAACAAGAGTAATAGAATTAGTACATTTTTTATACACTGTTTAATATTATGTATGATTTCATCCAGAACTGTCCCTTGTTCTTGTCTCTTGTTCCTTGTTAAGCACTCAATACTCCAGTCCATTTGTGGTGTTTAGCAAACTACACTCACTACAGAAAAAAAAGCAATTCACTAGTAATCATGGTACTTTCTGCATCAGAAATATACCTTAGATTGGCATTTTCATTCTATGCATTGAACATATTTCTTCACTTATACACAAGGCAATTAAATCTCAAATGGATTGCTTACATAGATATCTAATAATTCACTGTCCTAATGCAGAGTTGGAGTAAAATGAAATAAGCTACTTTGCCAATGAGAAGAAATATTGTTTCAAGAAGCCTTTATCTATAACACTTAGCTATTCAAACAAGTATATTTAGCAAATCCACCTTCCTGAGTGATCTATAAATATCTGTGTTATCATCAACCAATATAACAAACTTTCAAAGCCAAAATAAAGATGTATTTTATATTTGATCTAAATTATATTAAAAATAAGTTTTCAGCTAAATTTAAAGATACAACTAACATAAAGAAACTTGATTTTAATTGTCATTGAAGCTCAAAGCACAAAAACAAACAGTAAAGAAGAGATTCTCTCTTTCTCCTAGTTTAGGAGTCACATGTGTGTACTAATCCGCAGACAACAAACAAATTTCTCTTCTTCCAGCCATCTTAACTGCTCCGAAATCTGGAGGGAAAAAAACCCAAACAGGCTACCTACAGCCCCTTTTCATGAATAACTGAAAAATATCTTAGGATAGCTGAATATAGATAAACTTACATATATATTTATATACACACATACAAAAATCAATTTTCCATCATTGTGGACTGCATTCCTTTATCAATAATCAAATAGCTTGTTGACTTCCTCTGTTGCACCCAAGTATTCTGCCAAAGTATTTGTTGAACTTGGGTAACTCTCTAATGCATGATGAGAATCACTAGATATCATTAATAAAAAAGCACTGTGAAGCAACGCACCTGATTAGTACCTTTCGGCAAAAATGCAGTCCTAAGTTTCAATGACACCAGAGAAACAGTGATTGGCAGTAAAATCTCCTCAAGAGTCATGATCAAAGGTTTAGATTTCATGTAGTGAAGCTGCATTCCAAGATTTAGCAGAGACTGTTCAATCCTGAAGAGTTGCTCTGTATTTCTTTCCTACTCCATAACTCTCAACAACAAAGGGAAGCTACCTTGGATTGACTGGAAATGCTTTTTTATAGCAAAAATGCCTCATTTGCTTTGCCAGTCTGACAGGAAACGAACCTTTTCATCACTCTAGGGTTGGGTTTTTTTTCTTCTTTGGTGGACAGGTAAATGATCATCCTTCATGGTTTATGCTTCCTTTAAGGTACCAGTGCTACCCCTCCCAGCCCTGTCAATTGTAATTCTTAAAAAGAGCTAATTTAAGAAAATCTCCTGGCTGCACACCTCACAGCTTGTCAAAGAAATTGGCTCAGCTACTATTTAGGTACCTACACAAGGCTCCATTTAGTAAGGTATTGAGAAGGTGCTTGGCTGAAAACCTGTGGCTTGTCCAATTTACTTAAAATCAAATTCACGCCGTAACTTCAATAAAATATACATAATATGAAATATACAGAACTAGATGACATTACACCAGTTGATATGACAGCTTTGTTGATCCACACTCATATAAAAAAATATTGCATGTGAGAGATTTATAAATCTTTTATCTGTGCCCAAGCGGGTAATGCTTCTGGTGAGAAAGAAACATATTATTAAGAGAATATATTGGAAAAGGGACCTGTACATGCTTGGGAAAATTGATTTTATCGGTACTGGTATTGCTTGCAATGTAAGCTAGTGCAAAGTTTTCAGAAAAATATTAATATAATTTAATTATATACATGCAAAAATTTATACATTCACACCTTGGAAAAAAACGAATACCCATATTTTGGACATTGATGATTACAACGAAGTACAGAAAACTGTGATTAGCTGTTATAGAGTCTTCAGTACATTAGGTTCATTGCTGTTTAATGAGACAGATCTCAATCTAGCAGTTAATAAGTATTAAAGTTACTGACACAGAGCAGTCACTGCCTAAAATACAAATCATTCAGGCATAACATAGTCAATCTTCATAATTCTAAAAAATCTTTCTGGCTGATTTAACACAGACAACATTTGTCAGCTTCAAAATTGCTCTAAAGCCAAAGGGACAGGAATGAAACAAACTAGCTTCACAAACGGGATACAAATAATGAAGATGTAGGTCAGTTAGTTCAAAGAGTTTGCCATTACATGCACTGCACAGATCATGAATCTAAGATTTGTACATTAAATAAATTAAAAGTTTATTATTTTTAATAAATGGGTTATAAGCATATTATATATATATATCAATAATGCATAGCTGATGATTGAAACAATTATAAGATTTTATGGTTTGATTCAATTGAAAACAATAATTTGTAACACTAATTCTGCCAACACTTACTATAATTATAAAGTGAATGACAATGCCATGGATCATAAAACCAGAAAATAAGTATCCTTTTCATCTCTCTCATCTAGAGTTTATAGAATCAATCCCTCAATTCCTTTCCTCAGCCTTGGACAGAACTATTTCTCCCAAAGGAGAAACGACCATGAAGTATGTGCTGAAATATAATTCTGCACTATTTTTTTCTCATTCACAAATAGGTTGAGTTATAGCAGGCTTTAAGCCACATATTTTTTTCTTTTTTTAGTGCATTATTCAAATCTTGAAAACTCAGAAAACATTGTTTCATGAATTTTCTGTGCACTCATCTCTTTAAATGGAATGTTCTACAAAATTCTTACATATTTAATAGGTATTTGTGGGTTTTTGCACACCTTCATTTTAGAGAAGGTAGCATCCTCCTTTTTTTCCCAGTATTGGAACAGAGGAATAAAGAGGTTATTTGCCAAGTGACATTTCAGTTTGGTACTCAGAATAATGATTTCTCAGAATACTTACATTCATATAATCTAAGCATACACTGCTGCTGTTATTTCCAATTGGTGTTCAAAACTCAGAAATAACAAAAATACAAGTAGAGGTAAGATGCAAATATTTTGATTACAGGAAATTTTCCAGCAGTTGTGCAGGCCAGAGTGGTCAAAACATATGAATAAAATATGAAATATTCAGCTTCCTTTTTACCTCACAAATCATTTCACTGCTGAAGAGGATCGGATGTGTATTTTGTACAGCTATTAGGTGAAAGCAGTGGATTTCTAGAACTCAAAAACCCAGACTTTTGAAAGAAGTAGCAATTAAAACTTTAATTTAATTGGAATTATATAGCCCTTTCTCCTTATTCTACATCATACACAACTTCTGATTCTAATTTTTTTTTATTCTAATTCTGATTCTAATTCTGATTCTGATTTTACATCACTTTTATCTCAAAAGCATCTTTTTGCTTCATCTGCTCCCTTTACCCTCAGGCTGTCTTCATCTTGGCTACTCCTATTCCCCTGAACACCTATTTGCCTGAGAAACAATCAGAGCTGATAATCTTGCTATCCCTCTTCAAAGCTGGGAGGCAGAAATCTCATGTGCTCTGGGGAATGAGCAGCAGGAACACAGCATTGCTTCCCTCCTCTCTCCCCATCCTCGTTCACCACCAAGGCACTGTGATATTCCTCAATGAAACAGACATGCACAGGTTCTCATGTTTACTAGACAAAAGGGTTGAACATCTTACACAAAAGTAGTAGGAAAAGGAATTATAAAAAGCTTTAGTATGAAAGTTTGAATATTCTGAATATTTCTGTCTGGAAAGGAAACCATAATCTTTTAATCCAAGCATTATATAATTGTCACCTTTACACCTCAGAATGGAAAAAAAAAAGTAATAGATCATGATGGGGCAGATAACTGTTATCCTTCAAGCCATGACTACTTATGAGGACTGCTCCATGAAACTAATTAATGCCATTGTACATATTTTAAAAAAATACATGTGAATAAGTATAACACTTTAAAACGTGTTTCTTGAACTCTTCTATAGAGTAATTAACAGCTCAATCAGATTTAAAAACACTAAGCAATGAATCTATCAATAAACAGGTTTGCAGACATAAATAAAACACAAACAGAACTATTTGTAAATGAACTTGGAATAAACAATTTACAGGTATCATTTAGTCAGTGCAAATTTACACATCCTTTTTTTTTGGTAGATAAAAATGATTCAGGTCATAAGCAAAGTCTCTGTGGACCAGTATGTAACATGAGTTCTCAAGTCTACAACTAAAAATCTTAGTGATATAAAATAGGTTTTTTTATTAGAACACAGTCTAAATTTCCTTCTACCAAGACCTCAGTTTATGTATTTCTTCTGAACAGAAACATCTGCAACCAACTTCTGTTGGCTTCAAAAAGCACATATAAATAAAACTTAAGCTGTCTCCCACTGAAGTTAAACATCCTTTATTCCTGACTCCAGCAGGAACAGAAAACTCAACAAATATTAAATGTAAAAACTAGTTTTGAAGCAATGAATAACTGTATTGGGGAAAATGGCTCCCAACCAAACAGAATGGAATCTGGTGCAAGATCAATCTGCATTGAGCATGCATTTCATTTTCACTCTCTACATAGAGTGGAAAAAACATTTATACTTGTACATTAAAATATTAAAAGACATTTACAGCTAATATATGGGACAGAGACAAGAAAACTCCATTTCAAGAACAGACTCTGAAATCATATTTCATATTGCTCTAACTCACCTGCTGCTTTGCCATGAAAGACTACCTTCTTGTTCACAAAAGTTCATTTGTAAGATACTTAGATGTAGTTCTTTTTCTCCTCATAGAAATATAAGGTTAAAGAACTATTTTTAAGGTGGGCACATGAAAGCAAGGAAAGATCTATGAAAGACAAAAGGCAATACAAGGTGGGAAACATGATAGAAAATAAAAGTAGAGTTACCAAGTAACATCTTCATCCTAATAGTGGTAGACATCTACCAATCATTTCTTTAACCATTGATTATGAAACCAAGCGAGACCAACTTAATCCTTGCACAAAATTGCATTGAGACTATAACTTACAGTTAGAGTTTTCTCTTTAAAATTTCTTTAGAAAGAAGCCAATTTCAAATAATGCAGAATGAAACCTATCTACATGACTTGCAAAAATATAAACTACAAGAGTGCATGAAATTCAGCAGTACCCTAACAGCTTGAATAGATGCAGTTTCACCTATAGCTCTAGATATAGATATCATCTGATATCTATATACCAGTTCACCTTTACTATGCCTTAACTTTAAAATAGGAAATGCCTGCAGTCATTGAGTACAGTTTCTGTTGGCTTCAGACTGTTTTATTATTCTGAATTTTGTCCTTTCTAAATTCCAAATACTAAGGAAAGGAAAGGTTCTGCATGAAACAGAAGAAGACAGGCCAATGCTGAAATAAAGAAGAGCTGTCCAGCAGCCAGGATCCACGACGACTGGCTCTCGTTTCTCATGCATCTCCTTTTCTGCTAGCTTGCTCTACAGCTGGAGATCTCTGTAGCTCTTCACAGCTACACCACTGTGATGGGGTGCTTGCTAATCCCACATTTCACAGCCAGAAATATCTACCTTCCAGTAAATTATTTCACTGAAGCAGCTTCAGAGAGGGAAATCAAGCAAAGCAAAAATCAAGACCGTATATCACATTTGCATAGAAACAGTAAATATAATAAACTTCCAAAGAATATTTCACAGAAGTATTAGTATTTTGGCAGTGAAAACAAAGTCTTTCAAATAATATTTGTAGTATGTAAGAGTTATATTGGATTTTCCTTGTTGAAAAGATGTGTAATTATTTTATTATTGTTAAATAGAAAATTTTCAAGTAATGTGTTTGTCTTTGAGATGTAAATTATTTTTCTGATACTCTCAAAATGTTTGAACTTGAAAGTTTTCTAATGTAATACATGTAATATAATGTAATATAATGCAAAATTTAAAGTATCTTATAAAGTCTGCTGGTGATTTAGGGCAAGATCACTATAGAAAGGGAACAATAGATACTTTAGGAACACATAGTTATTACTATACAAATAAAAGACACTTGTGTCTTTTACAGAAGTGCTTTTTTACCAAAGATTACGGCTGTAAGTCCTGTGTTGACTGCGGTCACATTTAGGGAATAAATTTATTTTCATTTTATTATCTTCAATATAAAATTCTTCCTACTCATTCAATAAACATGAACAAAAAAACATTGAGGCCTGTTTGAAAAAGCAGTTTAACATTATAGCTACCTTTTTTGAAATTTTTTTTTGTTTAGAGGAAATGAAAAGATACAATTTTTTTACACCAAAATTAAAGACACCATACTTGTAAATCACTATTTCTTTAGACTTGAAACTGTCAAAATTAATCCATTGCAGCTTTTCTGCATTAGTTAACTTAGGTTAGCACATCTATCTCCAGAGGTAAGCCATTTAGCATTATAAAAGGTCACAGTCTCAGGAAGTCTTAGTGAGCTCCTATACAGTCTCTTCATTGTAACACTATGCCAAGAGCAATATATTTTACTCCTGGGAAATAAAAAAGTAGATAAGTGAAAAGGTCAACAGACAGAGAGGTTTGAGACAAAAAAAAAAAAAGGAATAAAATAAAGAAAAATACATTTGAGGAAAAATATTTTGGAAATGTAAAAGATATGGATATATGTGTATCCATACCACACTCATGTATAAGTATTTATAGAAGTTAATATAGTTTAAACCCTAGGTTTTCTTTGAAAAACAATTGGACATTATGTCTTTTCTACTGTATCAATTTTTATGCCCCTGGCAATTATGTCTAGGCCATTCTGTCTGGGATTTCTAGTAAGCTTTACAATGCCATTATTCCAGGCACACACCTTCCCCTACATTTACATGGGAAACCCATCACTCAGGTGTGAGAACAAAGCTGTGTTGTACTCAGCAGCTCTGCACTGTGATAACGGGCCACAGCCACAGTACTCACCATGGGAATATAGACCACATTTTTAAAAAGGAGGAACCAGATTCTTTGCGATCTGATATCATCCATACAAACAGCAAGTAGATAATTAATTTTTTTTGACTGCCACTACACTTCTTTTTGCAGTAGTGGAGGGGCTGCACAGAGCTATACAGCCACGCAAAAGAGTTTTGACTACTTTAACAGGTATTTTGAGCAATGCTTTCACCCACTTGCCCCAAATATTCCAGAAAAATGTTCCTTTAAACCAATCTGTTGGAAGGGACATTATGATTTTTACAGATTTTTTTAAGGTTTGGGGAAGACTATTTGTTTTAAAATATTTTAGCATTTTTAAATGGATGCATAAATTTAAGCTATCTTTCTTGACCTGTTTTTATATAAAAGATTATAATAAAGCCAAAATTAAAATTCATACTTTTTTAATAAATCCAAGTGATTTCTCTGAATTAACAACTAATGAAATTAACTGAGATTTCACAACTTTAAGTGTTTCAGTCAGGATAGAGAAGTATACAGAGCAGAAAAGTGATTCTCCTTGTATTTTTAGACTTTGAAGAAACAAGACAGGGACAGGCTTTGCCTCACTGTATAATTTTCCATTTCTGTTTTTTCCCAGTGAATTCTAAACAAAGATTAGACAGCCTTCCTACTTTGCCTCTTGCATTATCTGCTTGTTCTACCTGGAGGTATTTTAAGGATTCTGAACTTTTCATTTGTAATTACATATATTATCTGAATTCTAGACAAGCTTATTCTGATTCTCTTGCCAAGTATCTGGACGATGCCTTCTCTGAACATGTAACACATGAAATGAAACTGAGAGCAGTAAACAACATATAGGGAGGTACCCAAGGATTTGGAAGAGAGCTGTTTTGAAGACAAAATGCTCAATGTATCTGAAATGAAATAGGCTAAAATACTGAATTTTAAGTGAACTCCACATATTCTGATTAGATGCCAACAACATGAAGAGCCTTCCAACTAGCTAAGATTGACCCATTAACTAGACATGAGAAATATGCAAGTTATTGGCATTTACATTTTGATGTGTTTACATTACAGACGTCATACATGACAGCAGAAACCAGGATAGCGGTTTGCTATTTAATTTATTGAAACATTAATTTGAGAATTTCCATTTTATGAACAGGGTATTATCAACATGGAAAGTTGCAATCTTCTCTATTTGCCACAAAAAATATGCAAACTGCAAACAACTCAAGCATATAATGTTATAAAAATACTGTAATTATACATACGTTGCTGTTAACCATTGCAACACTGTTGGTATGGATTTACAACACTGTGTTCTTAGTTTACTGAAAACAAATCCTTTGGTATTTTCATTACATACAGCCAAATATAAGTGTCTGAGTGCAGATCAGTGCATGAAAGTTCTCTCCATAATCAATGATCTTCTCCCCTCATGAAGATTTCAGAGCTCTGTATGCTGCAGGCAAGCAACATTAGGGAGCCCTATTTAAAGCATGCTAATTGCTATTGCAACAACTGTAATTGATTCTAATTCCACATGCTGCAGACAAATATCATGGGAAATTTCCAAAATTATGCTCAGATCACTGTTAGTCGATCCACTGCATTCTTATAAAAAAATAGAATCTGACATTCTTTTCCATTTTAATGCAAGGAGCATATCGGTGAGTTTCATGGGTTTTGCCAATCAGCTTTCAACCACAGGATAATAATAACCAGGCTAGGTTACAAATACCAGCATAGGGAAAAAGAATTCAGCTGCCCCCAGGGATTTAATCTGCTTCCTGGCCTAGTAGAAATCTTCAAAAGAGATGATGGAAAAAAAATCAATTTACAGTAAATTATTCCCTTGCGTAGCTAACAAAACTCACAGAGTGCTGAGGGTAGAGTAGCTTTTTGAATAACTAGAGAATTCCTGGTGGGCAAATCTCAGAGTGCATGCAGGATGCATAGTCAGGGAGGCAGATGTGTGCTTACTGAGTATATTGAAGGGTAAATATTTAGCAATGGTATAAAATTACCTTATGTAAAGCACCTCAAAGACTCCAAACAGACATTACTGTCTAGGTTCCATATAATAGCAAATGCCACATACAACACAGGCAACATCTTTCTTTTCTAGTTACATAATTTTTCACATTCCTTTCCCTATTCTTATCCAACATTGCACAGTGATGAGGGTTTATATAGCCAAATAGAGACATTGGGAAAAAGAAATTATTTGCTTTTCTGTATGGGAAACACTACAAAACTGTATTTATCAAACTTGGTAAACTGAAAATTCAGGCCACTCCCAGTGGACTCAGCTTTACAGACTATTGAAGAGTCTGAGTGAAATAAAATTCTCACACTATTTACATAGACCTTTGAATAGAATTTCAGTAACCAAATCAGAAACTGAAAGAGTCTTTGAGAGACCAGGTAATACAAAATACAAGGTTATGCAGATGAAATGGACACTACTTTTTTATAATTTGCTAGTAATATTTGAGAGTACAAATGCTTCTTCTATAACACAATAAGCCAAATTTATAAACCAATGGCCTTCTGGATAAATGATAGTAAACACTACCTGCAATCACATACAGTGGCCTCCAGAAAGCCATCTTTAGAATAAGTAAGCTCAAAACTGGATTTTTAAGTTTGCTTGGGCTCTGAGCCATGAAAGAATGACACATATACAGTACAAAACAATTTGCATGATATGAGTAACTGTAAATTTTTATGCAAATGAATTAAAGGGCAGTTCTTGGAGACAAAAACAAAGAAAAAAGCTGCAATTTCCGTAAATTGCCAAATATAACAACTAGAAACTTGTATTTGCTGCCAGTGTAGAAGACACATTCTTTTTTTCTAAACATTTGGTTACAAAGAAACAGACAGTTTAATCTTGTATTTGCAAATAAATCTAACTTTCATACATCTGTCAAGAGAGGGCCAGCAAAACAGGGCTAGGCCAAAGCAGCATGATTTTTTTCATCAGACCGTCACAAAAACTCAACTTTTCTGTAGGTTAGGATAGCATAAATACATGAAGGTTGGCACTGCATTTTGCCAATAAATTCCAGTAAGCTCAGTAATAATAATCCTAATGAATTTTAAAGTATATGTCCTCTAATTACAGAAAACTGCTCATTTCCCCAAAACACAAATGGCAATGTGTTTTTATGAGCTCATCTAAATGACCTTAAAAGACTTCTGTTTTCTCAAATAGTACCTTCTGAGGAAAATCACTCTAAAAAGACATGAAACGGTCAATATAATGGTTTAGATGATGAGGATAAAGAACCTAAGAATCCTTCTAAAACTTGGTCATGCCTTCAGACAGAAAATGTACATTTCAGATCCACTCAACTAATATTTAATAAAGAAGTCAAAGACTTCAGAAAGTATCTAATATGGTGGGGCAAATACAACAGAGGAAAACTGCAAAACACACAGCAGGGTGCATCTTCATCCAAACATGCTGCATTCTAGTAAAAATCCTTCCTTTTGGAGAGCAGATGGTATTTCAGCATGGAACAATTTGCAGCTCTGCCGATGAAAGGTTTTTTGTGGGTTTTTTTCTGCTTTGGCCTTTTTTATTTTAAACTTTACTACAGCTTGAAAGACTCCTACCAACAAGCTTTTGAAGAGCTATGCTGGCTGAATGGGCTCCAAAATTGCACTAAAAAAAGAAGACAGTTCATTTTCTAGATGATGCCCATTCCCACACACCTAAAGTCAGGATGGTTAAGTATCACCAAAGTGTTTGTTCACGTTCTGCTCCATGTGCAGTTTTATGTCGGAGTAAACACCCAGCACAATGCCTGGGAGTCTGGTACAACATTTATTTCTCATGGAATGTTAAGGTACACTGCCACACATACAGTTTCCCAGCCTGAAAAGCTATTCCTGGCCATTATACTGGTGTCCAATGCCAGATGGGTGTCAAGAATCACTGAATATGATCCAGTTAATTTTTTCTGATAAAAAAATCTACTCACAAACTTTCTTGAAAAGAAGGGGATTATAATTACTCATTAGAAACATACCTTTTGCAAAGACAAGAAGGATTACAATTCCTCATTAGAAATATACAAAAGTTTTATTTTCCTGGTCACATGCACGAACAAAATTGACTAATAGACATTTCTGGTTTCTGTTCTCAAGACCTCTAGGAATGTCTTTTCTGAGGGATAAAGAAAATCTCCACTTGACTACTATCCAAAAAAGCCTGGACCTTTTAAAGGTCAGCAGCAGCACATTACAGGTCCTCCTGAGATGAATATTTCTGCAGTCATCGGTACACTAGTATTACAAAGAAAAGACAAATGAAAATGCAGAAGTTTGTAAAAATAGGATCAGTAAAAAATGACAACTGAACAAAGAAATCTAACCTATATTAAGGAACCAGTTAGATTAGAATACTGTTGGAATTGCAGAACCATTATTAATACTCTTATTTAAAATAAAATTTCAAAATAAATTCTTTCAAAAGAATAATATCTTTCAGAGGTTCCAAATATTCAGTGCAGCCAGGGAAAGATATTGGGCTGGGTGATTTACATAGGAAACTCATAAGAATTTTAAGAATCTTCTAGAAAAAAGCATCTTTGTCTCAGTAAATGAGAAACAAACTTACAGTGACATTGGCAACAAAATATGAACTTACTGCTTGTCAAAATCAGTTAAAATGCTAGAACCTACTTCTATTGTGCAGTTTGCCTTTCCAAATATAGTCTTATATTTCACTATGCTGTGTTTTAGCTGTAGGCATTTGTGAGACAACTGTAGGTAAGATGGAGATGTAGAGTATCAAAAGCCTCTAAGAACTACATAATCTAGAAGACTAGTTTTTAAATCTCCAGTTTCGCACAGTTTCAGATAAAATTACCTTAAAAAAGATCATAAAAGAAAAACAAAGGCTTAATAGTTCACCACAATTTTCTCTAATAAAATGCAAATATACACATTGTAATGATATTTGCTATGAAAATATATTTATCACCAAATCCAGGATTATATGTCAATATTTCCCCTGCCTGCAGAACAAGAAAAAGAGCAATACTGCTTTTTTGTACTGATCATAGGCAGCTGTCAGAGTTTAGGTACTCTGCACTTTACCTTCTCCTAATCCCAGGAAAAGGGGTTAGGAAGTTTTTCACCTGCGATCTCTTCTTTCCTCTCTAGAGTCCTCATAAGCAAATTTATAGATTTCAGTTTCTCCATGGTTAACCATAGCCTACAGAAGCCCTTTCCATGGATTATGTATGTCCTGGACAAATGTATTACAGAATGAAAGGTAAAGGGCTGTAAAGGTAGCTAGGGATGGAGCAAAAAACAGCTGCACTTACAAGAGAAGGTTATTCTGTGAGCAAAATCAAGACAATATAAGTTAAACTTTATAAAAGTTCTTTGGTTTTTTCATTAAAACCTGTGTTTAAGATCTCATGAAGTTGTTTGTGTTGCTTTAGACTTCCTTTCAGGAAGGAAAAAAGTCTTAAGAATATAGAACGCAGGAAAGAAACATGGAAGGAAAGGCTCAGAACTGATATTCCCAATACAAAGGAACTCATATCTGTTTTATTTGCACCATACAAAAAATTTTTAGAACATTTCAAAAACAATTATACGTTATTTGAAAATTTTTTGTGCCAATGCCACGATAGAAATTCAATTAGGTTGAGAGACCAAAAAGAGATCCTTTTGTTCTTTATTATTTCAAAATATGTTTATATTATGAGTACTTATACAATATGAATGGTTTTATTCTCAATATTCCTTCCCCTTCATTGCTCCATATACACCTTCATGTTGTGATATATCAAAGTGCTTTGACAATTCTTTTTTTTAATGATGCAAAATTACCCTACAGGATTCTGAGCCAAATTAATTCTGCCCAAAACACATAATAACATAGTGACTTTTTCAACTGCTTTGCAGATCAAGAGAACGGATTCCAGAATGTAGAAGAAAAAGTATGTCACTATGAAGTCAATGTTAGCATGGTGCTGATACCTAGGCACATTTCTGTCTTGAACCACTAAAGAAAAGCTTACAATCTTGTTGATAATCTAAAAATAATGGAATTTTTTTCTTAAAAAGCTTTGAGCTGATCAGTAATTTTTTGCTAAAAAAATCATTGTAAAGAGGCAAGTTCAATGGGAATAAAATATTTCACAGTAACATATTTTTTGGATGAACTTTTGTCATTTCTAGACTGGAATAATTGTTTAAAAATGCAGCAGAACACAAAGATTTAACTAGTTGTTACATTAAAAGGAGAGATAAATCCGTTTTAAAAAGTCAATATTTATTTCTCACAGAACTATAGCTAATTTTTCATGATTTGAGGAACAACTTTTATTTTGAGACAATAAATTTTTGTAATTCTAAATCACACAGACAGGCACAGCAGTAGGCTCAGGTATCTCCCTCAGAGCAGTTGTGTCATCACAAAGCAACACAAACTCCATAATCCACCTGAGAAACCCACTGGGTTGTTGGCCTACATCCTCTCCAGTGTACACTGATAAGAATACCTAAAATGTTTTTTTATGCATGAAACAAAATTAGAAATATCTCCGAGAGTTGCAGTCATATTTTAGCATCTTGTTTCTCCCCCCCTTTAAATGCACTATAATTTTACAATAGGTCCTCTGAAAACACTTAGCTCATTCTTGTATCATTGGGATAAGATTCTGAATCATCACAGAAAGCCTTTAGTCCACAGAGTGGATCAGCTAGGTGGCTCTACTTGAGTTTTATTTTGTACTCTATACATACTCTACAGCTTTTATAGTAAACTTATTTTCTCTCAGCAGGCTTAGTAGTCCACATTTGTTTATTTTTCTGACCTAAGTCTGATAAGACAGCTTTCAAACATTTATACTGACCATGGGATGAATAAAGAAATGCATAAGACGAAAGTCTTCTGTAGCTGGTTTAATTGAGATTATCTATGCAAGGGTGAAGGAATAATTTAGAGATAAAATGCATTTACTGTTTTCTAAGCAAGGGAACAGGGATGGTGGCAATGATAGTAAACGTAAATAGAGTTTACTAAACTATGAAACTCATCAAATATTTACCTTCCTCAAGTGTACAATAGCCATAGAACTACACAGGCTGAAAATATTTTTCTTATTATTTTGGGGTATTTAGCACACATTCACTTCTCAAACAGTTTTGCTGTCAGATCTCATGCATGTGTTTGGCACTAAGGATGGATTTTGATAATTTACATTATGTGTAATTAAAACAACATTGATAAAGTCAAGATATTAAAAGTAAAAGAAAATAAGAGACATAAGACTTATTTTAACTAAAAATAAAACTATTGCAATCAGATAAAACTATTTATGCAAAGAGATTTTTGTTATTACTCTAAGAGTCCTATCCAGACAAACCATTGCCACATTCCATTGAAAAGTGCAGAATCCAGACAATTAATATGGTATTATGTCCAGGTATAAGTAATCATTTTTTTTCTTAACCCAACCAGCTACTTCACCACTTCACACTCTGCCTCTATCTGCATTTTCTACTTCAAGCTCCAAGTGTTAAGATTCATTTCTATGGAGCTGGATCAATGAGCTCTTTTGCACTAGTTCTGAATTTTATCTCATCTGCCAGGTTGCAGAATGATGTGGAATAAATGAACACCTGCTCTTGAAAAGGAAGCTATCTGAAACACCAGGCTTTGGCGAGATCAGTATAAAACATGCATGTCACCCAGTAAATCTGTTACAATGGCCAGCTGCCAAGGCATTTGTTCCCAGGGAAGCACAGGTTTAAACTGCTGTCAATAATTTCTTCTTAAGAAGACAAAGGAGCCAGTCAAAGTGGGAAAAAATGCCAATATACATAAAAAAATTAATTTGAATAATTTTTTCAAATAAAAATAGCTGAGTTCCTTCTTTTCCACTACTTCTAAAGACCTAGAAATGTATTGTTGATGATACACTGAGCAACGATTCAGTCAGAATTGAGTCATAAGTTCATTATTCTCCTCAGGGACAAAAAGTTGATCATCATACTTTGTAACAAACTGAATTTGATGGCATAAATCTTGTACAAAACCTCTCTTAAGTCCCTGTTTTTACACCAGGTTAAAAATACTGAAGTATATATGCAAAGAATTTTTGACCATTGAAGTTTTTCTTTTGTGATAATAAGACATACAGGAAAAGATAAAAGTGAAAGAATAAAAGTGAACTTCAATATCAGAATAAAATGGAGATGAAGTTTAGAGACAGTAGGGTACAATTATATTTACTGTCTCAAAATGTTTAAATGCAGAAGAAGCTTGTTTAAATACCTAGTCTTCTCTGTCAGCACCTTTCAGAAATGCAACTGTCTTGGAATTTTGCAGAGAATATAAACTTCTGGAACCTACTTGACATCCATGAATGTGATAGAGACTTATTTTTTTTTTTAACACCTCAAAAATATAGGCATTTTTCTTTTTTGTTTATATAGGAAAGTATTAAATATACCAGTAGCTTTCTTCTAAAGATAGCACCAAATTTTGTTCTTAGTTGAAATATGGAAGACTATTAAGGGTTGTCTTCTTTCTTCATGACAGTATTTGGCATATTCAAGACTAAAGCATTATCTTGCTTAGCTGAACAATATTTTGTCTTCAAGCACTGGTAAATTTTTCACTAAAGTTTTTGCTAAATTCCATCACATATTCTGTTTGTCTTTATATTATCTCTGTGTATTGGTTGAATATGACACAGCCTCTTCTAAGATTTCCTTTGATTTGTTCAACAAAATATCCATATTCTCAATGACTGCAAAGTCAAATCATTATGGAGTTCAATTGAGTATGCAAATCTAGAATAAGACTTTTAAAGAGAATACAAACTCTTCTAGAAATAATTAAGAAAGGAATATGGATGTTTACTTCCATAAGCTTAGGGTGTTTTTTTTTCTCCTGCAAATAAAGAGGTTAACAAGAGTTTTAGTTCTTGATAAGACTTCTTTGTCTCATTGATTGAGTTATTTTATTTGCCTTATTTGAATGTCAAATGTCAAAGCCCTGAATTGAAGTTAAAGTGGGATTGACTCCCCAGCCAAGGAGAAAGCTCTCAGGGACACTGGGATGCTTTACAGAATGTCCTGCTCTGACCTCAAAAGACATGATGCTTCTGAAAAACAGCAAAGGGTTTGAGAGAGATTTATTTATATTCTTGACAAATTTGACAAGGGAATGCTGGAGGGTTAATTGATCTTAAGTAAAGGCTTCCTCTAGTGTGGTTAAACTACTATTTGCTTTTGGGCAATTAACTACATGTCCTTCATCACAGAAGAACTCTAAATTTCTCAGTAACCATGTGAGATCCGTAGGGCAGATGTCGATTTTAAAGATAATGGCCTAAAGATATTTCAGTGTTTACAATTGAGCAATTAGCTCAAATTTCAACTTGTATGGATTTCTAGTTGCACCAACCTTGTCCCTGCCTCGTAAAGTTGATTTCATATCAGTCTTCACAGCATCATTTTATGAAACTGAAGATTTGAATACTTTTTTCCTTTAATTTTCTGCTTTTCCCAAAGGATTTAACAGCTTACTGGTCAAAGCAGTTTTATTGGTCATAACATGGCCTACACGGCTGTAGCTCTTAGAACCTCATAAACTGTGACAAGCAGATTTTACACTAACAGTTTCCTTCTTTTCATGAAATTAGGAAAACACAGCCTAGTGACCCACCAAACTGGCACAGTATATGGGTTATTTTCAGTCCTAGCTCTCTGATGACACGGAGTTGTAGTGTTCTGCTGGATGACATAAGTATTAGAGTAATATGTGCTGAATTCTCCCTTCTCCCCCTTTTCTTTCGTTTACTTGCTTTAACTCAGAATGGAACAATAGATTTGTCTAGAATTTCTATATAAATAACAGTACACTTAAGTATATAAATTCTATATAAATAATAGTATGTTTAAGATGTGCAGAAATTAATTTCTATCATAAGGTATAAAATGAGAAAGAAGAGGCCTCCAAAAGCTATCCAGGCATTTGTTACTATCAGAGAGAAACCAGTCATGCCCAATGCCCTTATATCAGCTTTCTGGTATCCTGATCATGAAATCTCCTCCCAAGAGATATTCTATACCTTCACTTTAAACAGATTTATTTGGACTAGCTTTTCCATACCTCAAACAGCCATATTTTGCATCTACTCATGTAAGAACTGACAAAGGTATGTCCTCTCTTCTTATTTCCAGTTCAAGGAGATAAAAGAACAGAGGGAAGAATCTTCAAAGGTTCTAAGAATTAACAAGGAATAGTTGTGGAAAAGAGATCTTCAAGGTTACAAAAAAAAAAGTCGAGAGAACTGAAGACCCAAGCGTTAAATTTGTCTCCAAGAATACTAAAGGTAAATCACCATACTATCAAAAATGTTTATTTATTATAATTTCTAATTTCTTTTAAAATATGAAAATTAATGAAATATATTGATATTTATATAATTTAATGAGCGATATGAAATCTAGGACATATTTGACATACTATGTAGTAAGAAATTAAAATATAAAATTCATATAAGTGTAAAAGCACAGAGGAAGATGAAAGCAAAGCTGGGGAAAAAACACATAACCTGTTCACACATTTCATATAGCATCAGTTCATCACTAAACATTTATGAAGCATAAATGAGTCACTAAATGAGTTTTCAGATTTCAGATATTTCTTTAGGCAGGAAAATATCTTCAGTTCCCACTATTTCTTCATCCACTAACTGAGGACTTTACCAGGGTGAAAAAATAAAGATCTTACAAATCAACAACTAGACAATACTTAGGGTAACTACTTGAATCAAAAACATACTCCTTGAAATTTGAAAAAACATTTTTCATATTAATAATTATATACATACATGGATGCTTACAGTCACACAGCCTGAGCAGTTAAACAGCTAATTCTACAACACAGTTGAACATAATTGCAATGCATCCTCGTTTAAAACTTTGAGGATTGTTCTGCAAAACAAAATTTCTTTTCAATTAAGCAAGAAATAAGGTATAGTTTGAGAGATCATTTCTCTTCTTTTGTTCTTTACTCATAAGTCATTGCTACAATAAAACAAAACCTAGTTTTCTCAAAATTTTCCTTACAATTACTGCAGAATGGCATTTGGGGTGCCAAAATGTTCCTTCATATGGCTGGTGCAAAATATATTAAAACCTTGAAATCATTTTGAAAAGAACCAGAGAGTGGAAAGCACTTCTCTTTTCCATAACTCAAGTTTTAAAATTAAACAGCTACCTGACACCTGCTTCTTGATGTGTCAGATCTCCTTTTCTGCATCAGCCTAAAGGAAGATGAGAAGTATAGACTTAAAGAGACAAGAAATTATCCACCTTTGCTTCCAAATGGTGTGCTGCTAGTTTCTGTAAGCATTAACACCAGCATTCACCTACTGTATTAAGTGAGGTAACACAGATAAAAAACAGTTGTTTTTTATCTTATTCATAAATTTAGTGTATTCGAATCTCCAATTGTCTTGGCCTATCAGAATAACAATAGACTCTTGGACTGAAAAAATCCTCATAATGACCTTCAAAGGGGGTAGATCTAGCGTAAGACATTGTAAAAAATTGTCATTATTTTAGAGTCCTAAGGTACATATGTTGCAATAGAGGATATCAAAGACTACTACTGCCTCCTGAAAGATCCAGAAAGTGACACCTGAAACTTTAGCAGTTGCTTTGTTTATTAAAACATCACACTAAATGCAAGATAAGATCTGGAACTAACAATCAGTTCCAGGGCGATTTCCAGAAGGTCACAGAGTGCAGACAGTTTCACTTTTACTGTCCGAGGTGATGTTCTCATGGAAGAGCTGCTTTATTAAACTCTTTCTATAGCTGCAACCTAGAAAAAGGCTTCACTACAAAGGACAGTTTTTTTCAGCTGTGCTCCCATTGTCACTGGGAAATCTACTGGAGCATAGTGCCAAATTGTGTTGAAAAATGCTGAATGAAGAGAATGTCTTCTACTTAAATAATAGAAGAGGCTAAGAAACAGAATCCTTCAAGAGAAAGGAAAAGCATGGCCTGGATTTTTGGAATTGGTAATACACAGAAGTGAGGAATCTACTGAAATCCCTAGTATGATCAGAACTACCAACAGCCACAACAGAACATAAACAGATGGGTTTGTACAGGCTGATTTTCATTTCAGTGTATTAAAAAACCCCTTTATCAAAAAGAATATATGAGAGAAGAGTTATCATACATAAATTTCTTGAGGCTGAAAACTCCAGGCTCCACTCTGTAAAATAAATAAACTACAACGCTACCTGCTCTACAACAAATACACAGCAGGACTTTAAAAAAAACCAGCTCCTGAACAGTTAGAAAAACTTCTACACAATTCCTCATCTGTAGCAACACTAATATTTTGGACAATTTTGGTCTGAAGATTTTGAAATAGTTTTTGCTCCAAAACCCATTTAGTGCCAAATTCCTTCATTTATTTCCACATTCATTTCTTCATTAACTCACATCACACAGAGAGGAGTTGCAACAGCCAATCTTGCTTGAATCTTTTTATACTCATGTCCTAGTTTAGGGCAAATTTGGGAGAGGGAAAGAAAGAAAAAAAATAAACCTCTGGATGGACAATTTAGCATCAACCCAGGACAACTCATTAAATATCTGATGGTCAAAACCTCCCTTCCATTAATTGAAAACCATAACTATGGGAAAGAACCCTCTATTTAACACTAATGATGCAAGGCCATTTTCTTATTGGAATTTTAAGGCTGAAAAAAACCCTCAGGGTAACATTAGAATTGAACTGTGTCCAAATATAGAGGAAGACAGAATAGGGTCCAATGAAAATAATGTGCTACTTGATGCCAGTTGCTTCAGCTTCATTCACATCACCGAGCCTTCATGTATTTGTCATCATTGTACTTCTTTTTTAAGTGGAAATGCAGCTCTAAAAAAATCTTCAGAGGATACCACGTAACAATCTCAGATACTACCAACACTACAAGTTTCCCTGATTATGCTTCTTGCCTGCTTGAGCCTTGCTGACATGTGGCATTACCATGCAAGAAATTCTGTAATTCAAAACAAAATAACACTCCTCATACCAAAATAAACCCTATCAGAGTTTACAAGTATTTGTCTTCATTATGGACCAATATAAATTGCATTTGTAGATGTGTTTCAGGGGAAATTATAGTGGTGTTAGGTTCATGGACTATGAAGGCCTTTTTCAACCTTGGTGATTCTGTGGACTGAGATTCTGTTTAACAGTGGCAGTGAAGAGGAACAAAATGGTAATCAGCAGACTTGGAGATTATTTTGGGTTTTATTTTGCATTCATGAATTTGTCTACTGCTGGTAGCTGCTTTATTGCCCCACATAAACAGATGTGAAGCACCATAATATTAATAGAAATTACTCATGATCATATTCATTTAACAATAATCAAATGCAAGTTATGATGTAAATCACAAAAATATAGAATCTGTTTTATATCTATCATTAATGAAGAGAAAGGAGCATCAAAATCACATTTCTGTACTATACTGATTTAGGAATTAATTTATTAAATAGAAATTCCATGTAAAAATATTTAAGATTTTTAGTCATATCAATATAGTTGGAACACAATGTAAATTAAACATCAGTCTGTCAGTGAGTAAACACCAGTATAGGCATAATGGACAAATTCTGGATCTTTTTTGACATAAATAAACTTTAACTCATTTTTAATGCTTATTTATTCAAATATATCCTCCTCCAATTCTTGATATATAAAAATTCAGAAGTAGTAGTTGCCATCATTTATCTACAATTTCTTAATGACTAAATCTGTAGACAAGCTGCAACTAGCACAGCTTTATGCCTGAAATCATTTGACTGGGTTGATTTCAGCTGTCATTGGGGATATGGCCAGAATGCAAATTCTCTTTAACACAAACTAATTGTATGATCTTTTCCTATAAGACATTCCTTCATTTCCTTTATTGAAATTTAGAATGCAGGATGTGTGGTGGAACAATGATTTTAAAAAAACAAAAATAAAAGCACTTATGAATAAATAGGAGATTTCCAATAAAATACTGACTGCCAAAAATGCTGGCAAAGAAATTATACACTCGATGTCAGTGGGCTCTTCTGTATATTTCTTTGGACATCAGAGACCTTTTGAATCCACTAAAGCATCTATAAAGGCTCTTTACAAATGCACATTGTAAAACAAAAACATGTGCAGTTATAAAAGTCACAAAGGATGGCTGTACCATATAAAGGCTGTGTCTGAGATAAATTAAGATTTCTAAATCTAAGTCAATGAAAATCATTCGTATGCAAACAGTGTTTCATTAAATTTTCTATGTATCACATAATATCAAAAGAAAAGAGAAATACCAACCTTTTAATTACAAGCACTTTTTTGTATTTATAAGAAACTTTAAAAAAAAATGTTTTAGGCAGCATTTTGATTATCTTTGCAAAATATAAAAAAATTCTCCTTGTTTCATAAGCTCTGGCTTAACATAGCAAAAGAGAAAAAAACCCCTGAAATTATAGCTTGATAATAATGTGAACTATCTTCACTGTACTTTCCAGACCAGAGCTATGTGAATGTTTGTATTTCTTCTCCAAAATGCTTCAAGAACTTCAAGGTAAAAGAGTAAAACATAGTATTGAGAGAGTATTGACGGCAGCTATTTTCTACATAGTCCAATAATGAGGGCCAAAGTGTTCACCTACCTTTAAAACACTACTACACCTTCATGGTGGAGCTGAAAGGTACTTTGGAAAGTCTTGTCCCTTCTACTGACCCCACTCAAAACCCCATTCCAGGAAAGGGCAGAGCTGCAGCAAACAGCATGGGACTGGGTCAGTCTGCAGGATATCCAACTGCAGATATTTTAGGAGTATCAGCACCTGCTATTAAAAAAAAATCTACCACCTTTAACTGAGAATACTAACAGGTGGCTGATGATTAGGTGCATGTGTGGAGGAGGGCTGAATGTCAAAAACTCGGGGTTTGAAATTTCAAGTAGAAGTTTACTATTTGCCAGCTGTATGTACAGTCTGATTGTAAATCTTTCTAATATCTGGTGGTGTCTCCCAAATATTCCAATTTTTAAACAAAAGGCAAAACCTCAAATTAGAATGCTGATCACACACTGTTTTTAAATTGGGAAGCCTGGGGCCTTAGGGTTGTGGAAAGAAAAGGAGAACAACAAAAAAGGGACCTGGAGAGAAGGTGGTAGAGATCTTGGCTGGAGGAAAAATCCTGAAAGTGAGAGAAGACCTGGGAGATCAGGTGACTGGATGGAGACAATTGTTGTGGTCACCCAGGGCTCTTGACTAACAACGCCCAAGATGAGTAAGTACAAAGAGCAGAGGAATGGTACAGCTTTCTGCCCAGCCCTCCTGACAGAGCAGTAATGTCTGTACAAGGGAAATGTGATCCACTGAAAATAGATCATTCTTGGGGATCTCTGTTGAGGAGAGAGAGGTGAACGGGACAATGTGAGTGAGATAAACAAGTCAGGGAAAATCTGGTCTAGTTAGTTCTTAAACAAATCAGATACAGGTTATTTATAGAATCTCACAGGTGCAAAAACTTAAAAATTTAGGCATCATAAATATTTTATAATTATGGTATCAGTACCATATCTGCATATCACTTTCAAGTAAAATTCATGTGTCTTTTATAAGTGCAAGTAATTTCAACCATGGAAAGCATATACTCTGCTGTAAAATACAAATGAACATATCCAGAATTTTTAAATGATGGAGGAAAAAAGCCACTAAGACTTTTCTGCGTTACAAACCAGAGAATTATATTAAAGTATATAGTGAATAATATTTTAGTCACACACTCTAGTAACCATTTTCTATTTATGATTTTTTCCTCTATGTACACATTTCAACATGGAATAAGGCAGCAACAACAGAACTTTGGGGAAAAATTCAGTTCTGAGTCTTATCAGGATTCTGCTCAAGTATAATGACTATTGGTATGCCCTCCTGCTCCTGATTTGCAGATTTTCACAGCTGTAGGATCTTGGAAGTGCATAGGAATCTGCAGAGTACTGCCAGAATACACTGAGAGCCTTCTGGAAAGAATTGGCACAGGCTTCCTGAGATCATAGTTAAAAAAGATATTTTTATTTCCAGTGTTTCTGGCCACTTGGAGAGTAGGATTGTCCACTTTTTGCTGCAACAATCAAGCCATCGCTTCCAAGCCTGTCAATTATGGGAATTCAAAAAATCTCTGCCTAAATGACTCATGCTTCTGCACAATCTTCAGGCAGTTACATCTGCATTTCAGATCTCCACTTTCTCTTGCTACTGCATCCCTTCAGACACTCTAAAAACTCTCCAAATAAAAGTAACAGAGAAACTCATACTAATTTATTTCCTTCGGGGAATATTTTAGCTGGATAAGCCTAAGGACAAATGGTGCCTCAGCTGAGAGCCCTGGTAGATACCAGTCTGTTCATTTTACCTCTTAGTCTGATCTGATTACTGTACCCTCACTCCACTCTAACATTAACAAATTTAATAGGGAGATGTGACCACAGACCCAGCAGGTGTTGTGAAGGGTGTTGCTCAGCCCCATGTGCAAAGGACGATTTGCCCACCTGTAGATGATTGCATAACTAGGCCTTGGGTTCCTTCAAAATAAAGAGCTCCTTGAAAAAAATAACAAATATTACATCCAAAACCATCGACAGAAACAAGTAATGCTCAAATACATAACTTAAAGAACAATGACAAAAGGTTTAAATACAGTTCCGAAGTTGCAACAGGAATAATACCATATAAGCTTTCAGTGATAAGAACCTCCTTTAAGTCCTAAAAGAGGTTTTCACTTTCATTGCATATCACAATTTGTAAAATCCAGGTTATATTGAATTTGTAATATAATTTGAGTGACCTATTCACTGCAATTAAAAGAATTTTCTTATAGCTTTCAGAAATAAGGTTATCTTTTCAAGGTCCGATATTCCAGAAAAGCAAATATTTCGTCCTTAAGGCTTCCCTGATGATGTCTCTGCACGAGAGGTGTATGCCAGCTAGGGGACAGTGTCCATGCATCCAGAGGAAATCACACTGTGCTGCGACTCCACGAGCTCGACAGATGACTGCCACATAATTTAGAGAGCCAACAGTGATGCATCATGTGGTTAGAATAAACTGGAAACTCACTCAGCCATCCATAAACTTATATAAATGTAAATTACCTTTCAGGTGGGTTATCTTCTTTTTTTTCTGGACAATCACCTGAATCCATTAGCAGGCTGCAATATTTCATTTCAACATAACAAAATTTTAAGCTATTAGATATACACCACCTAGGTCAAATCCACCTCAGGTTTCCTGCAACATCCATATACAGCTTACTTAAACCACTGTTTGTATCTATCCAGTTATTTCATGACAAATCGTTGGAATCAGATGGAATTTCAGTTCCTCATGCAGGCCTGCAGTATGCCACACACAGGACGTTAGTGGAGTGTCAGGAACACACAGGCATCTTTGACTCCCACATTTGTTGGTAATCAGCCTTTCTCCAACACAAATTGTTTTCTATAAACTTCCAAGAAAATTTACAACAGAAGGAAAAAACAAAAAAGGACAAATATTCATAAAGTATCTCAGAAACTTTGTAGAGTTACAAGGTTAGCAAGAAACCCATTGCTGAGTATAAATTATAATTATTTGTATATTCTTCATTTCCCTGATTACTATGTAACCCAGAAGACAACAACAGAGAATAGTGGCATTTTTATTTCTACTACCTAAGCTTCTTCTGCTGATACTTTTAATCAGTACAATTAGCAATCTACCATGTACACAAAATGAATACTTCTTTACGTATCTGAGGGGCAATAATTAACCTTGTGAAAGGGATGTAATTACTGTTGGTTTTTTTTTAAACTGAGCACCACTACAAAGGCTCATGCCAAAAATACTTCTGGAACCTAAAATACATACCAGAAAGGAATTTACTAAAACTGCATGTCTATTCTATATCCCTACCTGACCAGGAAGATAAGGTCTTGTGACACTAGAAAATCTGGTCCATTAAGAGGAGGAAAAAGATAACATATACATGAGGTAGTGGTGTAAAGACCATCAGCAGGATGTCTCACTGAGTACTAATGATCTTTCCAAATGAATATTAATATGTTTAATCCACCACATGTCATCTTGCATTACATGTCCCACATTTTACAATTATTATTTTATTAATATTAGGTTAAAAATTCATGTGATCATATCATCCACCTGTGCCTAAAGCCAAAATCTTACCTACCTCACAATGTCATGTACAGCCATGTGCTCAGACACCAAGACTTTCTCCTATTCAGCAAGTCCAGTGATTTTGGGCTCCCAGCCAGCTATGCACAGCATTCACACATGACTTGTGTGTCCACAGCAATCTAAAAAGACTGCTGGTGCTTTGTGAGGACATACCAAAACAGGGAAGGCAAACAACACAGAAAATACATATGAGGGACTTCGAAAAATTCCCTGCTATGATAATGCTACTGGCAGTAAGATTTTCACCAAGTGTGGGTGGTTTTCACCAAAGGAAGAATTTGGGGAAAGTCGTTCAAGCTCGTTGTCATGCTAAATAGCAATTTTCTCCCACTGTATGAAACAAATGAAGGCATTTCAGGAAAAAAGATTAAACCTGAGAAGACCTGAAAAAACAGACACACAATCAAATCTAAAAATGAATGAAAAGACATGAAAAAATGCTGAAATTATCACTATCATTTGGTCAAGAAGGAAACAAAGTCAGATGAAGAAAAAAGAGGAAGAGCTTTATCATGATACAGCTACATTAATATCTAAAAGCATTTTTTATTACCATTTTTTACCTAAGCATCTTATAATACTTTGGAACCCTACTGCCTGATTTAACTGTTATAAATAATTGTGTATACCTGCAGTTTTCATCAATTTAATTCAACAAAAATATTATTTCAGAGAATGGATAATAGCAAGGAATTCATCATAAAAAGAGCATGGAAAGCTCATAGTTTTTGAGGCTTTGGGAGCCCTTAATTACATCCCCAACATTGTATCAAGCAAGTAACAGAATGGGACCTCACTGGAGCTGCACAGGCCAGATAAAAGCTGATACAGTAGGGGTCAAGAGAAGCAAAAGTGACTTGAGTAAGGTTTGGGACATTCTGGAACCCCATAAATACTGGAGATTTTTACCACAAGTGCTATGGGAGCAGAATGAAGGAAGTGGCAGTAAGGTGCCCACAAACCAGAGTTAAACCACACAGAGTGACTACAGCTATTAGAGAACAAATTCTTAATCTCCTGGAGGTCTGCACCTCATATTCAGATTGAGAGGCAGAATATTATGAATTAATCATAAATTGATTAATTATAAAACCATTAATAATGAGAAGGCTAACTTTGTGCAAATTATATTTCTACAGCACCTCCCTTTTTTAAGTTTCTACTGGTTTCCAGTGATTTAGAACTGAGAAGTGAATGCTTGCATATGGAGAGAAATCATGACAATTTCCCACACTCATGACAAACAAAAAACAAACAAAAACCACCATATGAAGCTAAGGTAAGGTATCACACATGACCTAAGAAGAGCTGATCCTGAGCTCTTGATGGCATCCAAATTTTATAAACACTTGCCCAAACCACATCTCAGGAAACAAGCAATAGAAAATGAAATCTGTCCTGTCACAATAAAACCAAGAAAGAAAATCATTTGCCTTACATGTGAAAGTATAGTTTTCTTTCTTTTTTTTTAAACTATGATGAACCAACATTTCTGTAGGAGTTAGTGGAGAAAAGAGAGAAAGAGGAAAGTCAAGGTTTACTTTGATTAAATTTCTAAAAAATAAAACAATTCTAAAAGAAAAATATAATTAAAACATTTGAATGATGTAAACCTTATGATTTGGGACTCAATTCTTCAAAAAAAAACCCCCAAAAAAAACAATAAAAAAAAAACCAACAGAAAAATAACAACAGCAAAAAAAAAACCCTCATTCCTTTCACCAATGTTTCCTAATATTCGTTCTGTGTTCTCTTTTTCTCATTATACTGTTCCCCTAGCTTTTCATAAGTCCTCTAACCCTTTTATGAAAATGAATTAATTTTCCATTTATGCTTTTCTTATTTTCTTCTTTTCCAGTTTAACTAATGCTGACACATTGCTTCATTGCTTTCCTTTTCTTTTGGGAGCTATGATTTTTTTTCTCAGCCTTACATCTTTAACTGTATCATGAAGGCACATGGCTTTTTCCCTGTTTCTTTCTTTCTGTTCACTTGGATATGTGATCAGTCATGCCTTAACCAGCATGTTTTTTAAGACTGTTCAGCTGTGTTCCATTTTGGCAGAATTTTCTTACTCATTTTTCACATACTATCTAAATTTCTCAGTGCATTTCAAATTTGCTTTCCCAAATTTGAAAACTCCTGTGTGGCTATTTGTGGTCTGAGCTATTCCTTCTAAGCTGAATACAAGAAGGTTGCTAACCCTGACATTAAATACCCTAATTTCATACATTTTTAATTAACTTGTAACATATTATTTTCTGATAATTTTCAGTAACCTTTCTGTCATTTACATTTTTTTTTGTAATCAAAGTTTCCTATGGCATTTAAACCTCCCAAAGTACTGTACCCTATGAAAACAAATAGTCATGTTACAGACTCAACCATAGTACATAAGTTGAAAATATGATAAAAACAAATCAATTTGTGTAAATGTATTTTGTTAAAAATAGTCATTAGCTAGGTACACAAATAAAGGAGAGCATTTTATATATATGTATATACATATATATATATATAATGAACAAATGGGAGTTTACTTTCTATTTCACAAATTATTTTTTGCAGAGTTTTTGTGTTATTATTCAGATAATACCATTATCATGCTTGGCACTTTACAGATGTCTCCAAAAATGGGGTCACTGCCTTGAAGAGCTTATAATTAACCCCTCTGTGAATTATATACTAAGTAATTGAGGATAGTATATCTATGTGCCTGTGAGCCATACACACAACATTATTCAGGGTTACATATTACATATTTTTATTACTTTGGGTTCCAGTTTGAATGTTATTTAACACAAAAATAAAAACAAGCGAGTGGTGGAAGATTTAAGGAACAATTCAAGGCAGATAACTGTTTTCTCATTTGCTATTTTGTAGATGGAAGCAAAGTGAATGGGTTACCAAGACAACCATTTCATAAAATCAGATAGTCAAAATCTGTTAGGAAACAAGTAGTCTATAATATGAGCCTTTGGCTAAATGAAATCATCTGATATGATGGAACTCTAAAATTACCTTATAATTTCAATTAATACAAGTTGAATCCATTCAGTCTTGAATGCTGACCACTATCATATTCTGCAATTGTCATTCTTCAAATAAACAGTCAAATTCTAGGGAGCAAATCTACTAATCCTTTTCCCTTCCCTGATCTTCAGTGATCATTTTCTTTGTGCTGACCACCATAACTGAAAGAATACTTTTGCCAAGCTAGCAGAAAAAGGTTTACATTTTCCCAGCCAAAAAGCTGTGCTGAAGAGATTGTTTAGTATTCACAATACCACTTCTATCCTTTGCCCTCTCTAGGCAACTAGGGAGTTAGATCCTGTGTATATAAACCAAAGAGAAGAGTGTTAGAAGAATAAAGGCTTTGCAATTTCCATTTATTTTTTCCACTCCATTTTTGCTTCTCTTTTTCAGGTTCTCTGATCTAAAAGCAGCATAGATTTTCCACTGGGCAATACTAAAATCTTGCAATCAGTATTAGTATCAAATTAATGATGCAGTGAGAACATCACAATCTCCCAGGGAGTGTATGCTATTTTTGTGACACTAGCTCTGTGTTTTAACCTCTCTACAAAAGGAAGGAAAAATAATAATAATAATAAATAATAATAATCTTCTACAGTTTATTTCTTTGTTTATATATATGGAATATATGCATTTCACATGCATGGAAAGAGCACTTTTTTATATTAAAACACACATAGGTCTTTAAAATTGTATGCTGCTTGTTTCACAATGCTTTTCCTATAACAGATATTTAAGCTTAACGATAGCTTCTGAAATGTTCTGATTTTTTTCTCTTGGTAGGTTTCTAGAATCTCTGGAAAACACTGAGAGCTCCAGATGGAAGAATTTTTTGAAAAGCTTGATTCAAGAGACTTCTAAATTTTGGCAGATAAATGCTGCATATGTTGTGTGGAGGTGATCTCCTGTGGGGGACAGGAAGATGATCTCTTAATGCACATTCACCAACTGTCATAAGGCTGAAAAGAATATGCACGTATTGTGCAAAGATACTTATCAAAATTTCAAATCCCTGTTTTTCAGTGAAAAAGCTAAAATAGATCTTAAAAGTGAACTGTCATGTTCTTCAGGGAATGAATTAAACATGCTGTTAAGTGTATACACCATTGGGGGAAAAAAAGTGGTCCTTTTTAACCCATATTTATATAACTCTCTTTAAAAAACAGACTTCCAACAGCATGTTTTATTGAAGGGAAAAAAGAAAACCCCAACTCTGAACATGCCAGCATCACATACAGCTGATATTTTCAGACTAAATGAAGGTACAATTCTAAACTAAAATAACCAGGCTAAAGTAAATAATTAACTATGACAAAAAGTTAATTCTATTTAAACAGTTGCAGTACGGTAACCGTTCCACTTAAAATGTTTATTTAGGTGCTTAAAGATTTTCAGATCTATAGCCTAAATATGTGAAAAAAAAATCCCACAGAGAGAAAATGAATTCATCATTTCCCATAGAATTTTTCTACTGCAAAAAACACG
This sequence comes from Cinnycerthia olivascens, assembly GCA_035048155.1. NCBI lineage: Eukaryota > Metazoa > Chordata > Aves > Passeriformes > Certhiidae > Cinnycerthia > Cinnycerthia olivascens. Next base: position 36,495,277 of record JAWWMU010000180.1, read on the forward strand.
GAGCTTCCACTGGGATAAAAATAGGTTTGGAACTAATTCAGTTGTGGCACTTGTTGTTGATCATATCCATAAAGTTCCCCCTTTATCCAACAGGTGAAATCATTATACCAGACAGCAGTGGCATAGCCCATAGGACAGTTTTGGAGAATATTAATAAATGTGGTTTTGCTTAGGAACCAATGAACTCTCTTAGAGGATGTGGGACAAGTAGGACCCCTATTGCAAGTGGGGATCTCAGCACTCACAAGGAGATCTGACTCTCACTACTCTTATATAAACTCTTTTATTGCATATTAGATATAATCTAATCTGCTAAATTCTGGCAAAAGTTTATTTTTCAATAATGATCACATTTTAGTTCAGAAAGAAACTGTTCCACATGAGTTGAAAATGCAGCCTTCATTAGGCAATTCTCACAGCCTCAGGCTCCTGATGTGTTATCTAGCAATGATCTTTTCTTTTTTTTTTTTCTTTTTTTCTTTTAACTTTGAAGATGATGGTTTAGATATAAGACTTTATAGAATGGCCACCAGGGTTGGAAGATCACCTTAAATATAATTGAGTTCCAAACCCTCTGCCATTGGCAGTAACTTCTTTCACTAGATCTGATTGCTCAAAACCCCATCCAACTTGGCCTTCAACACTTCCAGAGATGGGGCATCCACAACTACTCTGGGCAACATGTTCCAGTGTCTTACCACTATCACAGTCAAGAATTTCTTACAAACATCTAATCTAAACCTACTGTCTTTCAATTTGGGTCCATTCCCTTTTCTCCTGTCACTACATGCACTTCTAACTCCCTCTCTTGCTTTCTTATAGGCTCCTTTCAGGAACTGAAAGGCCACAATTAGGTCCCCTCAAAGTCTTCTCCAGCCTGAACAATCCCAATTCTCTCAGCCTTTTCTCACAGGAGAGGTGTTCCATCCCTCTAATTAACTTGGTAACCCTCCTCTGCACTTGCTCCAACAGGTCCATGTCCTCCCTGTGCTGGGGCCCTGGAGCTGGGTGCAGCACTGCAGGTGGGGTCTCACCTCTCTCTGCTGGCCATGCTGCTTTTGGTGTAGCCCAGGACATGTTTGGCTTTCTGGGCAAGTGCACATTGCCAGCTCATGTCCAGCCTCTCATCCATCATCATCCCCGTGTCCTTCTCAGCAGGGCTGCTCTCAATCTGTTCATCCCCCAGTCTGTGTTGACACCAGGGCTTGCCCTGATCCAGGTGCAGCACATTCCCTGTACCTAATGTGCATTAGCAGAGCTTCTAGGAGGATCTGTTCCATCATCTTCCCAGGCACAGAGGTGGGGCTGACAGGTCAATAATTCCCAGGGTTCCCCTTTCTACCCTTTTTAGAGATGAGTACAATGATTCCCTTTTTCCAGTCACCTGGGACTTCACCTGAGTGCCATGACTTTTCAAATAACCTGCAGAGTGGCTTGGCAGCTGTATCAGCCAATTCTCTCAGGACTCTGGGATGCATCTTATCAGATCCTATAGACACATACATTCAGGTTCCTCAGGTGGTCATAAACCTGATCTTACAGCGGGAAACTCTTTGGTCCCACAGTTCTCAGAGAGACACAGGCAACAACGTTTTCTGATACTCCAACAGGCATAAAATTCTGAACCACTTATTATTGTGCATTTTAGGAACAATTGATATACTTATAAAAACAAAGTTTCTCATTCAAGAGGGAATATTTAAGTTTCAATAAAGCACTGAACCATTTCCCTTGCAAAATTCAAACAAAATAATTAAAAAGCTAACCTTAAAAACAGCAAGAAGTGCACTTGGGTCTTTGTTTCAACAGATTAAAAAAATTTTAAGGTTATATGACAGTCTTAGAAGAGAATTGTAAATCTGGACATCATTGTGTATAACTTGGTATATTTCTGTGTATTTACCTAAAGTAAGAATATAGTCTTTTTATTCTTTAAAGGCTTTTTTACTTTCTATAGCCAAATATTTAGTTGTCTTAAGAATACTAGACAATTTTTTTTTTTAATTAGCCACACCATATTGTGCAAGTTGACATATAAAAGAAGTGAGAAAATTGTGTCACGACTTTTTCATGTAGCTCATACAAACTAGATATTTATCACAACATTTGGCATGCAAAACAGTGACTTGGCTGGTTAGGAATACCAAGGAGGTAAATCCAGATGGGCAAAAAATTGAATGATTTGGACTAATTAACACAGTTCAGGAAACTTAACCAATTTGGATGGATTCCAAAAAAAGACAGCTGTGAAAATATCTCTGCAATGCCTTAGTTTTAGTTTGTTTATTGCTTACTCAGGTACAGATGCTGGAAATATTACAAGAATAAGATTTAAAAAATAATAAAGAACTGTCTTTGCATAAATTATCTTGTCTTTTATGCTACAGACAGACTTTCTTTCAAGGTTGAAGAAGTAAGTTACCTTTTCTTCCTCATGCATTTCACTCTGTAAAGCTTTAACACGGACATCTTAGCAGTACCTCTAGAAGAGTTTGATTAGATGAGGAGTACTGCCATTCATCTGCAATTTGGTGTTTTTACATTAAGATAAGAATTACATATACTGTAACATCTAGTGTCCTAGTATGGCATAGAAACCACAACTGAATTACTTACTGCAATGTACAGCTCTCATTTGGAAAGTCGAATGTAGATTTTTATCCTCCTTGCAATATATTTATACCTGTGTTTTCCACATACAGATAATTAATGCCAGGGGCAGAGACTTTACCATACACTTCATTCTAGTCTCTCAGTTACCATTGCCACACCATTCAACCTTTGTTAATAAAATATTAATAAAATCATAGAACCCTATAAAAGCTGATTCTAGCAAAAAACTTCTGGCAAGCACTGTAGTTTTAAGTAGTATCTTGAGTATCAAAAATGCTGCTTAAAAATGTTTTGTAACGTGTCTAAAAGAGCTGTCCAAGCATTTAACAGAGAAACAGCCAAGATGGAGTTGTATAGCACTAGTAGTACTTGCACAGTAGTTCTTGCAGAGACAAGTAATCTTTCTGGGTCTCAGAAGAATCACTGTAAGGATTATTGACATGAAGAGAATGTGAAGAGGTAGCTCTTAAAGTATAAGCCATAAGTGCAAATGGGATATGCTGCTGCCCATATGAAGCTGAAATATATGCAAAATACTAGCTTTATCACATGCTAATGCAGACAGAATACCAGACATCCTAATGCACAAGACCTGCCTAGTACTTGACTTTACAGTTCAAACAAAATAGACAGGGTTTAAGTGGATTATATCACCAGTACTTTGTGCATACAGAATGCTTTTAAAACCTTCCTAGTGTGGAGCCACTTTTAGGTAAAAAAATATTCCATTTCACTAGTAAGCCCTGAAAAGTCAATCCAGATAAATATATTCAATAATTTATCATGCCAGACATTTCAAATACCAACAAATTTAGCATGCACACACTGAGAAGCTTTGTGTTAGTTCTGAATGTTTTAATAAGGGCAAAGTCACTTACCTACAAATGCAATATAATGCATTTGAAAATGTTGAGTACATCACTGTGTATTATAAATAACTACTACACGTACTTAACCACAACTAAAATAAAAACAAAGCACCAGTGCTCAATCAATAGATTGAATATATCCAGCTGTCTCCCAGTCAGAGGATGAAATACATACCTAACAACAGTATGCATAGATTCACTGATTGTCTGATAATTGTGATCAAAAAGGTATGATGATAGGCTCACCACCAAATGTTTCTCAATGTTGTTTTACCTGGAATATTTCTAGGGGCAAGACAGTGAATAAACAGAAGCTAATGGGGAAAGAAAGGGGTTAGGTACCTGTAACAGTAACATTTTCATAAACATTATTTTGCACCTTTAAATCTCCTCTGCCTCACATCCAGCATATGTGTATTCTTCTTCTTCATTATCGAATTATTTCCTCCAATTTAATTGTAGGACAAACATTTATGTTTTTCTGTGACTGTAACACTTGGCACACCTGCTGAGCAGAGGAGGGATGCCTGGCTACATGCAGCAGAGCATGGGACAGTCAAGGCTATCACAGTCTGACACATGACTGTGCCTGTGCCTGACACCTCAAGGCCCAGAGATCTGTATCCTTCTTCAGTATATGCAAATTGTTAAATGAAAATAAGATTGACAGATTTTTCAAATCTTGCTTGCCTAGACTGTTTACTTTAGCTTTCACATTTAAAATTATGGTAAAATGGGACTCTCCATGTAGGAGGAATGCATAGTAGGGTGTCTCAGACAGGAGTCTCAGATGACTGCACGCACTACCTGAGTACACTGGAGACTCTGAAAGTTCTCCCTAATCTCCCTAATCATGGGGAGTCACTAACCACATCATGCCATTCCAGCAGATACACATCCCTAGAAAACAAGATACCTCCTTTTGCTGGCAAGTTTGATTCAGCATAACTTTGTTTTGATAAACAAATTCAACAATTATATTAATAGAATTAAATACACAAGTGAAACTTTAGAAATTCACCAAAAATCCAAGTGTTAAAATGCAATTTGTTTAATATTTTTTGCCATGATTATTCATGATTTTCATGTTATCAATATTTTTAAGTGTCCCAAATAAGGTGGGTATAGCAAGCTGAGAGATACTTCAATAAAATACAAATCTCGGGTAAAAAGTAATGCAATGAAAGTGAGACTAAACCCTCCACAAACATGTTTCTGCTGCAGAACAAAAGGAGCATGCTCACAACTAAATGTGGCTTAAAAACATGAGTAAAATGTAGAGAGTCAGTTTGTTTTACCGAAAATTAATTGATGGCCATGACCCCAAAACTACAGCAGTTTGGAACCTAGAAGGAATCACTAGCAGTTTAAATTATTTTACAGGCATGATGCAAAAGTATGGTATAGAATGCTCTTAATGGAGAAGACTGTATGAAAAGAAAAAAAAACTTAAATAACTGTATTTGATTCTTCCTCTGTGTAAGTACAAATCACCAGTGTCACAATAACATGAAGCAGTTTTGTACAGGTATGGACAAGAAAGGTCGTCAGTTTAAAAACAAAAAGAAAAACCAAACTTCTTAGGAAAAAAATCAAACATGGAAGTCAGTATGACATCTTTCTATCAATCACCATGCAAATGTGTCCAGTTAGGTGTCAATATATCTATCACAATTCTGTACCACAAGTGCATTTACAGAAATTTAAATTTGATCATATACAATGAGAAGAACAGAAAATCAAATATTAAAAAACCACAAACAATAAAGATAAGGAATAAATCAAGGGACAATTTGAGTAAAGTATTTTTGATTAAAAAAACAGTTTTTACTATTTTCAGCTGTACAGGTTGAATAAAAAATTAATGGACTTGTCTGTGACCCTGCATAGCTTTTGCATAGCCAAAAATGAATGGTAACAAAATGCTCTTTTTCCTAATTTTTATTGCACAATTTAGAAAACATAAAAAGCAAAAGACTTCATTAAGACATAGATTTTTTATCTAAACTCTTAAAAAAAATCAGTCACCAATATCTCTATTAGCCTGGTTCAGAGTGATTTAAGTCTATGTCCACAGCTTTTTAATGTGGCAAAGATTAAGGATTTTTGGCTGCTGGCTTTTTTAAGTCAATAAAAACAGACAAATCAAGGCCCCCTCATGGCACGATTTTCATCAGACTAATAGACTGGGTTAAGGAAGAGGTTTGAGGCTTCGATGCTCTGATGGAGCAGAGATTAAATCAATTAGGAAAGTGCAGGGGTAGACACAGTGGGAAGTATGTTTTTCTGCATTAGCTTCTCCTATCTCCTATTAACACAGGCAAGTAAGCACACTGAACTGAGTACAAAAGCAGTGCTATCCTGCAATAACCAAGGGCAAGAAAGCAAAACTGAAATTTATTTCAAAACAACAGGAGAAACCCTCACCAAAAAACTCTAAGTTTTCCTCACTGTTCTAAGCGGTAATTTCCCAGGAAACCTGCTTCTCTCAGTTCTGCTCAATAAAAATAGGAGAGTAAGCAAGACACCACTGCAATGCTAAAGCTATAATGCTAAATATTATACATAATGCTAAAGCTGTAGTACAAGTCCACCAGTAAAGAAGTAAAAATAGAAAAATGCTTATGTTTCTGAAAAGCAATGATATATTATCATAACTTCTTTGATTATCATTAGTATTTTGTTGTTTGCTTAAAAGGATGATTTTTCAACGGACTTTATTGAACCCTTTTCTATGTACATAGAGGAACTCCTAATATAAGCATCATATACACAAAAGAAAAACAAGGAGATATATATATATAATACGTTCATACCATTCTTTTGGAAAAACATTTTAGTCTTCTTTATAACCACAAAATTTCTATTTTTCTTTATCAAAATCATACTATAAAGACTATAAAGATGATTTAACAATGCAAACTCAAAAAAGTTTGAAAATGTATGAAGATTACAAAGACATAATGAAGAAATAAGAGAGGACAACCAGTCTTTGCATCCAACTATTGGATGAAGTCTACAGCAGGCAAACAGGTCTTGTTGCATGCTCACATCAGAAAATTCAGATAATGTAAGAACAAAGACAGAAGCACAGCCCAGTGAAGAATTGCATAAAATAGTGATGCAGTTACCAAAACCAACAAAATTTGAAGAGCATATCCAAAAATACAGGTACATCTCAACCATTTTTTATTGTGCAGCTTCATATAAGATGCTGTCTTTGCACATCTGGCTTTGAAATTCACCATTTTTAGCCATACAGCCCAGCAACCAAAAAGGAGGCAGAATGCCATTCAAGAATATACCATGTAGTTATGATTCAACTTAAACAATTAAATGTTAGGTAGATTGAGAATTGATAACTAATTTGATTTAATATTGCTCCTGCTGGGTTAGGCTTAGATCATAGGATCCTAGAATGGCTTGGGTTGGAAGGGACCATCTAAAGATCATCTGGTTCCAAGCCCTCTACCATGGGCAGGGACCTCTTTCACTAGATGAGGTTGGTCAAAGCCCCATCCAGCCTGGGCTTTAACACTTCCAGAAATGAGGCATCCTCAGCCTCTCTGGGCAACCTGCTCCTGTTCCTCACCACCCCCATAGTAAAGAACATTTTTCCTAATATTTAATCTAAACCTACTCTTTTCCAGCTTAAAGCCATTCCTCCTAGTTCTGACACTACATGCTCTTGGAAAAAGTCCATCTCCAGCTTTTTTTGTAGGCTCCCTTCAGGTACTGGAAGGCTGCTATAGGATCTCCCCAAAGCCTTATCTTCTTCAGATTGAGCCACCCCAGACTTGCCTCATAAGAAAGTAACTCCAGCCCTCTGATCAACCTGTGGTCCTCCTCTGGGCTTGTTCCAACAGGTCCACATATTTCTTGTGCTGGAGGTCCCCAGAGGGGGACAATTTTTCAGATGGACTCTCATGAAAGGAGAGTGGAGGGCCAGGCTCACCTCCCTTGACTTGCTGGCCCAAATTCTTTTTGATGCACTTCAGGATGTAGTTTGCTTTCTGGGCTGCAAGTACATATGGCTGAAACATATTGAAATCCTCACCCATGAGATATATATTTTAAATATTAGTAGATCAAATAATATTTTACTTGATCATTGCATCTGAAGTACTCTAGTCAGGCAGAAGATTAATTCTGACCACCTGGGACTGGGCAATCCTAGATGTACCAAGAAACTGGGGAGCAAGAGGCTGGAGAGCAGCACTGTGAAAAGGGACCTGGGTGTCCTGGCTGACAGAAAGTTGGATATGAGTCAGCAGTGCCCTGGCAGCCAGGAAGGCCAACTGTGTCCTGGGGTGAATTAAGCAAAATGTCAGTAGCCAGTCAAGGGAGGGGACTGTCCTGTTTTGCTCTGCACTGGGGCACCTCACCTTGAATAGTGCAATCTACAGCTCCCTAGCGAGGGGAAATGGAGGGGCAGGTACTGATTTGTTCCCACTGATGACCACAGATAGGACCTGAGGGAACATCATGAAGCTGTGCCAGGGGAGGTTTAGCTTGGGTATCAGAGAAGGATTCTTCACTCAGAGGGTGACTGGGCACTGGAACAGGCTCCCCAGGGAAGTGACCACAGCACCAGCCCGACAGAGTTCAAGAAGTCTTTGGACAATAGTCTCAGGTTAATGGTGTGACTCTTGGGGCTGTTCTGTGCAGGCCAGGAGTTGCACTTCAATGATCCTTGTGGGTCAATTCCACCTCAGGATCTTCCATGATTTCATGAAAAATCATACACAGTGGTATGAACCTATGTGACAAGAATTATACTAGTATAATATATGTAAACAAATAAATTTCTCTTCCATCAGAAAACTGTTAAATGTAATTGCAATAATACTAAAGAGGCATTTAAGACATTCCTCCTTTATTGTGTTGGTTTACTTCTATTGTAGGTTGAGTATGAGTTGTTATGGTTGTTACCTAAGACATTTTCTTTCAGGATTTTTTTCCTGAAAAATTCCTATTTAACACTGGTTACTGGAAATGTATTACAAAGTGATCTGGAATATACTAATAAAAAAATAATGAGCTAGACAATGAGACAACAGACAAGAAAATTTTAAAATCTATATAACTTTGTTATTTTATCACATTTCATGGGATAATTCAAGCAATCTTTTTTAATACTTCATTTACTAATGGCATATAAATAAAACAACTTCAAAAATGGAAGATATCAGAACAAAGAATTTCACTACTTCTTTTGTGATGCCTCACTCATTATATAAGCTTCATTTTCCCCCAGTACATTCTTCCTAAATAATTTTCCATTAACTACTGTGAGCTAGCACTTTTTCTTTCAAATAGCTCAATGGAAAATAATACAAAATTCTAAAATACCTAATATTTGCATAGAAATACATCAGCTATGTGTTTTGTCTTCATCTGTCACACTTCATTTGCAACAACATTTAATATTTAATATTTAAGCTGCTTAGGCAAAAGGCTTCTTTTATTCATAGAATGCAATAAATTGTAAGTGTTTTATTTATGTATACAAAATGTATACCTATTAAGGTCTTGAATTTGGTGTCACATATTCTAACGTTATAGAAAGGTCAGAAAACAAGTGAGTGTGCCAAACTGAAACACTCTTTGAAGACTCAAAAGGACCATTAACCCCAGAATCTCAGCCACTTGGAGTACCAGCTGAATTTTCAGAATTATTTTTACATTCTTATATTGCATTTCCAGCTTTGGGGCTCCCAGCATAAGAAGGACAGGGACTTGTTGGAAAAAGTCCAGAGGAGAGTCATGAAGATGAAGTAGTCCTTTCTCCTTGTGGAGTCAGGCTGAGACAGTTTTTCAGCCTGGAGAAGGCTCTGGGGAGGCTTTTAGCAGCCTTCCAGTACCTAAAAAGGGTTGACAGGACAGCTGGAGAGGGGTTTTGTAAAAGGACATGTAGTGAAGAACAAGGGAGGATTGCTTCAAACTGTCAGAGGGTAGGTTTATACCAGATGTAAGAAAGAAATTCTTTACTTTGAGAGTGCTGAGTCACGTACAATCTGTTCCAAGGAGGTTTCCCAGAAAAGTTGTGAATGTCCCATCCTTGGAAGTGTTGAAGGCCAGGTTGAATAAAATTTTAAGCAATCTGGTCTAAAGGGAAGTGTCTCTGCCCATGCTGGGCATGGCAGGGTTGGAACTACATAATCTCTAAAGTTCGCTTCCAAATCAAACTGTGATATGATTTTTAAAAAATAAAAATAAGGACACCCTTATGATACAAAGTTCCTATGTTAAGACTGGAGGGTTTTTTCATTCAGGTGTCTAGAATTACATTTATTAAACTACAAGTCCAAAATGACCTTGGCTTCATACCTCTTTTGCAGAACATGACATTTTCTTGTAAGATGCACAATTTTCCTAGTTGAGGCAAGGGAAAGAATTTCAAGTAGAAGGATAAGAATTACAACAAAGGCAGCTGTGATAGTCCTGCACAATAAGCAAACCTTCAAATTCTTATTTTAATAATCTATTTACTGACGGCTTATTTAAAATATGCATACAAACACTAGACTCCCTCATCATGTTCTATTTACTGTTTTTTTTTTTCCTTTCCTCTCTCTTTTCTACTCAATCTATAGTTATTTTCAGTTATATTCAATAGTTTCAGCTGAGATAGAATGGCCCCATTTTAACCTGACATATAGCTCAGTTGTTAGAATATACTCAGGGATATATGAAATGTAGGTGAGAAGGGACTTGATCCCAAGCATATTCTGTAACCATTAACTTAGCACTCTTCATCTCTGATGCATTTTCAGATCACACTTCTCAAGATGAAACCTGGAAATCAGCATAGGCAAAGCAACACTCTGCACATAGATGAACAGCACAAAGTTGTGAAACTCCCTAAGCCAGTTACTGGCAGCTCCACTTCCAGGATGTCTCTAATGCAACTCAAGGTATTTTGGTACATTCACATTTTAGAAGTCACCAGGATTAGGCAAAACGTCATGAGGTTTAGAGAGGGTCAGATTAAAATGCACATACCTAAACTCTAACTCCCTTTTGGATGAGTCCTAAGTCTTCCACCCCTTTTATACAGACAACTGCAAGAGATTCAGGCTGGGAACCTGAAAATATAACACCACTGTCCATCACAGCCTACATGAAACTACTGCCACAGGAAGCCACCCTGCCAATCCAATCCAATCCAACCCAATTCAATCCAAAACTGAGTTGTGGGAGGTTCTCTGGGAATAAGCAAATAAGAAACTTCAGAGGAGGAAGAAGGGGGAAAAATGAAAGCCCACCAAAAAACCTCCACAAAACTAAACACCATGGTGAGAAAATTTTAAATCTTCCTGTTGGTATTAGATAGCTTTTATTCCCACAATTTCTTTTACAAGGAGTAGAGTATTTTTCATTTTAAGGCACGGATACACTTGAAGACAAATCTCTTAGGAAGTTCATGATGTCAACCCTTGATGCAAGACCTTGATGAGGACTGCTGAATATTTTGTGGCAGGAAATGTCAAAATGTACAGCTAAGGTATCTGTAGATAAAGGTTGCACATGTTGAAATATTTTGTTCTGCATATGAACTCTGACAAAGTCATGGTCAGGTCCCAGCATTTCTACTGCAGAAACATATTCCAGTAAGAATTGTGTTTCCTTCCATTCATGTTAACTGACTTTAGTTTTTCTTCCACCCCACTGCTGAAAAGAAATTAAGGGGAAGGAAGAGACCTTGAAGTCCCCCAAAAAACTTGAAAATAAAAGACAGCAGCAAGATATGTTACAATAACATTGTCTACTATGCAAATAAGAAACATACAGAGAGATGCTTTAGTGGCATTTCATTTATTCTGCAAGATCTTAGAATGCGGGAAATTCTAAATATTCTCTCTGATGTTTCAATATATTAGGCTATGTTCTATATCCTTAAGAATGAAGTAGAAGTTGTATCTATCACTTTCAAAGCCACCAATCAAACAAAGATAATTGGAAAATATCCTAGAAGAAGCTCCACCTATCTGGAGGTCAGTAAAAGGATCTTCTCCACAATTCTGTACACTAATTTTCATATATGTTTTACCTTTCACTTCTAGTAGGCTACTCAAAAGATATGACTGCCAAGAAAGAGGTGCACCTTCATCCTGAGTTACAAGTAAAATATTTAATTAAAACAATTTCAAAATGAAAATGCACTTCTACTCTCTCTGAAAAATTATATGTCATTTTAGTTATACAGTAAATCACTTTTCAAAAATCAAAGTGATAGGATTTTTAGGCTTATTTTATTTGGGGGATGTGGTCATTTTTGGTGGAGAAGGAAATTATTTATCCTTAATATCTTAAAGATAGCCTCATCTCTGAAACACTTTGCTATCTGGAAGTTGGCACCAGATTCCTGTATTCTCACTGCAGTCCATCTGTTAAAAAAGAACCAGTGAGTGTTTAAGATATACTTTGCTCCAGGTACTAGCTGTCTCCATATAAAGGAGAAAAAGGCATCACCGAAGGTGGTCAAAATTTAATTCCCAGTCTTTCCTTTTGACAATCCAAAGTTCATTTTGTAAGATATTGAAAATAACAGTGCTACAAATGGGAAATAAAAACAGTGAAAGCTGTGAGATTTAAGACTGCGCCATATGTCTTCCACTGTCTTGTGCACCCACTTGAAAATAAACTCCTTAAGCACAGCCTCTAGAAATCTGAGTGCCCAGTGCCAGGGACTGGAGTTGTGGCCATTTTATTTACTGTCCCTGGGTTTTCTTGCAGCTCCATCTCTCACATTCTTTAACATGTTCCAATGAAATATGAAGTATTTATTCATGAACTTGAAGAGATTTAAAGCCTTGCAGAGGCAAATAATTTAAGATCTGGCTATATGTCAGTGGGTTCTGTGCAGTTTTATCAATTTCTGTAAAAGCAGCACAGAGAGCTAGAATCACAGGACTACTTGGGTCAAATTGAACAGCAATATATCTAGCTATTTTGCTCAGAAGAGAAAAAAACAGCAGGAAAGTACTAAAGAAATAGACTACAAGAAACTGGAAACTTCCTAAAGGATAAAAAAGGAGAAAATTCTTTTATAAAAGTAGTTCTAAAAGGTTGACAATTTTTTTGCACAACATTGTTTCCCATTTATGAAGGAACAAACAATGTTTTCGAAAGCCATGTAGATTTTTTTCTCCAAACTTGAAGTGAAAACGTATGAAAAGGAAAATTCTCTCTGCTCTTTTCACCAAGAACAAAATATAGACTTGCAACTAGATGTATGCCAGAAATAAAAATGCTTATGTGTTATTGGTTTTACTGAACTTTCTTATTAAAAACATATTTTTAATTGCCTACATAATAATTAGGCAATAAAGGTGAAAGGTTAAAACAGTCAACTACTTCAGAAACTGCAATAACATTTTTTTAAAATTCAAAACTTACTGTCCCTCTCCATTTTTTTATTATTAGTAGTATAATCAATTAATTTTTTTAGTTCTTCTATTCAAAGTTTGGTTTAGTTAAACCATGCAGGGTAATAATTAAGGCAGACAATGGTTTGAGAGAAAAGGAGGAAAGAGAAAGAAAAGCTACAAGGGACAATTGGGAGAACTAAGACTTGTTAGCTACACATTTTTTGCCCTTTTGCTTAAAATCTTTGGAGAGCATTTGCAGGCATTGCAACAGATCATCTCAGTGTTCATATAGACTCAGTTTTAAACTCGAATAACTTTTATAACTAATTTGCCCACCTTCTATCTTCAGCTATTTTGAGTTGGACTCTGCCTATTTCTTATTTGTCCAGGGTGCCATTTTTTATTTGAACATTTACTTAGAAATACTTTCAAAACCCTTTCTGAGATTCCCAATTAGTTTGAATTTTTGGTTGTGTATAAGACGGTTTCAAACTGTGTTATTTCTGGTACTAATGAAACACCTGCAGGCCCAAAACATGAAGTATGAAATATTTACCATGCAATTACTCTCCAGAAGAAGTAATCGCTATTGATCACCCAAGGATGGGAAGCATGTGAGTCGTGAAGGTGACAAAAGCCATGTGCTATTTCAGGTCCAGATGTGCAGCATTATAACACTGGCACTCTTAGGGATTTTTTTGACTAGGTGAAACCTCTGTGAAAGACACAGAGAAACCTTGGTCCCTATGTTAGTTTAGCATGAATGACAAAACAGAGCTGGATGTTGCTGCTGCTCCCACTTCAATAGCTGCTTTCAGGCAAAAAATACTCCTAGGATTCCTACCTGAATATAGTTTTTTAGAAAAAAAATTTGTAACTAGAGAACATTACATACCCTCAGCTCTGTACAACTCTTTTATTTTACAGAAACAGATGGTTTTGCCAAAGTCCATACCTTTTCCAGTCATCAGCTGCTCGACTGAAGCAAATGACCACATAGTCCATGGCACTGACAGTAACAAAGCTGTTTTCTCCAGATGCAGGACTTTCATTGATGCTGTGATGTGGTCAGTGGGAAAGATTTGAATCTCTCTGCAATTACAAAATTCCTTCCTTTTCCCTTCATGTTATTTTTCTTCCAATTTTAGGAACATACTAGTGGTCAGTGTCAACTGTGGAAATCAGTTAGATCATCAATTACTATGAGCTTGTGGTTGCTCAGATTCAAGTTTTCCCTGTGTTCAGACAACTTTTCAAAAAAACTGCCATGAATTTAATTACCACAGATGTTTTTTGAATGTTAGCATACATTAGGATTACAACATGTGGAATTCTGCTTCTTTATAGATTCATGGAAAAAAGCACTTTGTCAGTTGCTTTTCAATAGGGAGCTATGGAAGAGGGGAGGAGAGAATGGCAAATCACAGCAAGATCTAAAGCCACTATGAAATATTTATCTTTCTTGTGCTATACATTAGAACAACTAGGTCTGACTGATGTGTAATGTATTCCATCACACCAAACTAAAATAAAATCCAAATACTTTAGCATGAAGCAGCAACTTAGAGTCAATTGCTGTGCAGTGCTCCATTTTATTTGCAAGTCTGCATTTCTGCCCCTCCCACCAACACTCTAGGACAACAGACACATTAAAAAGGGGGGGAAGAATCTGCTGCCTGTTTCAGCATCCAAGGGATTTTTCCTCCCTGCCCTCCAGCGAGACCCCGTGAGAGCAGGAGGCTGGGAGCCTGCTCTGCGCATGATTCCTGTACCACTGCCGTTGCCTTGCCAACGCACAGGGAGAACTCGGGGCTTACATCGGGCATTTCAATGCAGTGACCCACTTACTGTCTGTCAACAAATTCACTGGGACAATAGAGAGTGTAACACATTACAGAGATTAAATCCCAGGGACTGAACTACAAAGATGTCTGGAAAAAAAATCTTTGGCAGTTTGAAAAGCCAGAACACTGTAAACGGAGTTAATGGTAATATGTTTTAATCCTCCCATGTATTTGTTGCTTAAAAGGAGAAATTTCTACCATAATAATCTGTATTTGTTATTTGTGTATTTAATTTTTTAACTAGGTTCACAAAACTAAGTCAATACTGCCATAAGAGAAATGGGAGTGAAATAATTTTTTATATTGCATTCTTGGCTAGAGTTGAGCAGAATTAAGACCTGAAAGTCTCCTTTCAAGCTATAAGAATGCAATGGTTAAATTAGAATATATTTGTACAGATGGCTATCGTAGGAGCAAATCGTTACAAAAACCCCCACAGTGATTTCTGCAAGACATATTTAGATCATGGATATATATTTAAAAATTAACTATGCGCAGGCTAGTTATAGGTCTCCCATTCAATTCTGCTCCTTTACAAATATATTATTGCAGGCATTCTCAAAATCTTCCCCCTTCTTTCATTTCCCAGTTTCCTTCTATTCTTTTCATTCTCTGCAAATAGATTATTCAAACAGAAATAATTTGCTTAAAGAGGCTGGCAATTAACAAGACAACTAAATACAAATAGCAGCATATTACCAAATGCAAAAAAAAGTATGTTTAATATATGTTTACCTACATTCTTCAGTTTCTTAGTAATATTACCCTGTCACTTTAAATGAAAGTCAGCAATTTTTTTAAATGCATGTGTCACCAGTTACCAAATGGAATTATCTGAGGAACCATGCAGTGAGCAAAAAATATCCTCAGCCTTCTGCAGTATCCATACAAAAGGCTATTTTTTAATCCAATGAATGTTAGTTTATGTTTACTCTTAATATTTTGTATATTTCTATTAGTTGTCTGGCTATATGAATCCATATTGCAGCAATTAGATATTACCAAAATTCTTGGTTTCGATTGTTTCTCCATCACCTACTTCCAGCAGAAATACCTTTCTAACACATAAGACTGAATATTGCTTCACATTCTGAAACTGATATTTCCAGACCTTTGTGGCTTGCAGACTCCCATAGTTTCTGTATGACATTTTTTAAAAAATTATTTTCCAGAGTTTTGGGGGAATGCAAATGTTCCTTTATGCCTGCATGAGATTACTGATACGAGATAAACTTAGAGGTGAAAACTTTATTCTAGAAAATTCAGCATCAGTGAGTGGTAAAAATTGCAATTCTAGATTATATATGATATCCCAGCAGTGTTGTCTAATAGTTTAGCCAGTTTAGAGATATGGGGAACCACACACCACCCTTTTACTTCCAGCCACCTTTCCCATGCACATTCTTTATATTCCATACTACTGACCACTCAGTCCTTCCTCTAGGCTCTTCCAGCTTTTTTTTCTTTCCACAAAATTAAATCCCAAATTTGTCATATTTTTAAAAGGCTCCCTCCCTAGGTCCATGCTACTATGCCATGCAAAAGGAACACAAGGTGTCTCCTTTCTATCTCCCAGGAGAATTATCTTTGTTTATAGTTTTGTTCCATACACAGTTGAATTTGTGTCTCTATTTGGTGTTTAAAATATCAGAATATTATAAAACCATATAAGCAAAATTCTTTAAACAACACATATTTCAGCAAATCCATAAGATCTCATTCTCCACAGATACTACATACCAGTAATAGAGATACACAGCTGTGTTGATTTTCTCTTTCCACTCCTTTCCCCTCTTCCTTACACTCAACTTCTCTCATATGTGGGAACTTGCATTTTTATGCCAATATTTTTCCAAAGTAAAACACTGTTTTAATTTACTAATTTTCCAAAATCAATTATTAAGGATGCATTTGGCTATGCATGGTGTCCCTCCAGGCTCTCCAATCTCTAACATTACAGCCAAAATACCTCCCACTATTCCAAAGAGTGAAGTTTAAGGAAAATATATTAATTTTCCCTTGGGGATGGGAAGTCTAGCAAGCTTTACTTTGAACAACTTATAAGATTTTTTTTGGGATTTACAGGAGGGACTTGAGAACAGCAATGGGACAGTCATACTCTCCGAGGTGTGCTCTTTGAAGTATTCCTAAAAATTCCTTCAGATTTTTTCCATGAAATTTGTAATACGCATACACCCAGAGATTTGCTATGTCTGTAGAACAAACACTGTCAGGAATACAGTCCAAGTCTGCTGGGCCATAGCACAGCTTCTCCTGTATCTGTGCAAAACAGGACATAGAAAGAATCATCCTGAACTGACTGCAACTTATGGAAATCCTATGGTGACCTTGTGAAGAGGGACTATCTGCTGGTTTACCAAATGCTCTCCATGATTTCCAGTTCCTGGAAACTCTGATGAAATTCTTACAGCCCGATCTGCTGTTCTTGATTGCAGGACACATGAACTTTCCAGTTCCCCTCTGCTCCCCACACCAAGTAATCTGCTTTGCATTTGCCAGTGACTAAAATGTACCTAGGTTTCTCCTCAACACATCCTCAAATGAGAGTCATTGTGAGAGAATGATTTTAACATTTTTGCCTCTCTGGAAGTGAAGCTTTCCAAATGCTTTCAATGCCAAATTGGGAGAAAGTACTACTTCAGCTTTCTCTCCACTTTTCAAACCACATATGGAAGGGAAAAATGAGACTCTACTGTATGCTGTTAGGTAGTCAACCCCTCCACAATTCTGGCCTTTCCTCCTAGTTAACAGCTTAGGGAAAACTCCCAGAAGACCTCAGTCCAGTGCCCCCCATCTCCATGAGAAACCACTGCAAAATGCATTACCCAAAGCCAAAGACTGAGGGTAGTGAAAATGAGAGAATTCAGTCTTTTGTACTAGAGGAATATTCTATGATTCACTGCACATTTTGCACTGAGCTTGTGGCAAGTATCACCAAAGAGCAGCCTTAGCAGTGGACTATGCTAAAGCTGCTGCTCCAAGCACAGCTATGTTTTTATATAATTTTTAATCAAAATTAATGTGCATATCCTCTGCAGCACTGCAGCCTAGATGGTGTTACTAGATAGCCAGACAGCTAGAGAACATGATTGTGAGAATTATCAACTCCCAGCTGACCCTGAAATGGTTCAGGATCTGATTCTCCAGCTGGATCCCTGCAAATGTAAGAAATCTGATGGGATTCATTCCAGAATCCTGGCATAGCTGGCTGATGTCTTCACAAAACCTCTGTGGATTATTTTGAGCAGTCTTGGGAATCCAGAGAGGTTCCAGCTAAATGGAAATTGGCAAACTTTTCTCTCCTTTCAGTTTTCAAGAAGGGAGAGAAGGGCAATCCCACTACAGACTTGTCAGTCTCATTTCAGTGCCTGGTAAAGTTATGGAGATGATTATTCTGGGAGGTACTGAAAAACACCTGAAAGACAACATAGACCTCAGTCACAACCAGCAGGGCTTCGTGAGAGGAAAACCATGCTCATAAAATCTAATTTCCTTTTATGACAAGGTAACCCACCAGTTGATGAAGTGAAGCCAGCTGATGTGATCTTTCTGGATTTCAGGAAGGCTGATACTGTCTCTCAGGACCCTTCTAGGCAAAAAGTCCAGCAAACAGCTGGATAGACACAACATGAGATGGGTGAACAACTGGCTCATGGGTTAGGCACAAAGGGTTACAGTGAGTGGAGTGACATCAAAACTGGGACATGTCACTAGTTGGGTTCTCCAGGGCTCCATCCTCAGCCCTGAGCTCTTCAACATCCTCGTAAATTACCTGAATGCAGGACTAGAAGGGATACTAAGCAAGTTCACAGATGATATAAAACTGGGAGGAGCTGTTGTCTCCCTTGAAGGCAGGGAGGCCCTGCAAAGAGGCCTTGGTAAAGTAGAAGGCTGGGTAATCACCAACCACAGGAAGTTCAACAAGGGAAAGTGCCAGATTCTGCATCTGGGATGAGGGAGCCCTGGGAGGTACAGACTGGGGAATGAGACACTGGGAAGCAGTGCTGTGGAAAGAAACTGAGGTGCCTCGGTTGATGACAAGTTGAATTTAACTTACTGTGCCCTGGCAACCAGGAGGGCCAACCATGTCCTGGGGTGCATCAGGCACAGCATCGTCACTTGGGAACTGGAATGGGCTCCCCAGGGAAGTGGTACAGCAGCAAGCCTGACAGAGTTCAATAAACATTTATTCAATGCTCTCAGGCACAGAGTGTGACTTGAGGTTGTCCTGCGCAGGGCAATGAGTTGGACTTAGTGATCCTTGAGGGTCCTTTCCAATTCAGCTTGTTCTGAGATTCTGTGATACAAGGCTAAGGGTTTATGGGGAATTCTGCAGCTAGGAGCAGGCATAGCATTTTCTGCCTGTTTTCTTCTGTTGCCTGGGGAAATGCTTACAGTCCTTGAAGTTTCCTCTCTGGCTAAAGTCTCAGTGCCAATGCCGCCCCCAACAACTTAGCACAGATCCAACATAACTGCTACAGAAACTCCTTCCAGCTGAAAAGTGATTTTGGTTTCCTTCTCTCAGCTTCTTGCTTCAATAACAAGTAGGAAGAGTAAAATATTATGTGAGTATGATGTCACATTCTCTAAACACAGAATAAAAGATGGAGACCCTCCTGTCCTAACAAGTCCCTTTGTATCATTGCCTAATTTTCCAGCCATTGGTAACTCCAGCAGCTATCCACCCTCTTGCTCCACGTAAGACAGTCCTGTCTGTGGCCCATCAGATGTACTGATCCTCTATCCAGCTCCTGCAAGTGCAGATCTTCACTGAATAATGACCTAACACTACACACTAAGTCTCTACCCATCTACTGCTTTCTACTACACCCCTAGATACAGAGACTCTGATTACACATCCTGAGTAGCCCTATTATCTGCTTTAGGAGCCAGGAAATCCATTATTCAAATGAAAGGAACTGTTAAAGGACAGATAGTCTTACTATCATAAAATAGTTAATATCAATTGTCATCACCTGTAAATGAGGCCTGACTTGAAAATCAGGCCTCCATGTGATACTTAAAACAAGTTTGGGGCCCTTTTTTTGCCTTTGTGTGTAGGTGTTTATGTTTTGTTTTGCTTTGTTTCTCTCTTTTTGTTTGTTTTTTTAACAGGTCCTCTATTCTTTCATTTTTTTATTTTGGTTCCGGATCTTTCAGAATGCATGCAATCCATGTTTTTAAGATGTCTCATTTTTTTATGATATTAAGACTGATATTTTCATTTAATCATTATTACTTAGTCCTTGGAAATTTTGAAAATCTAAGCAGATGTGCCACACAACTTCAGGCAACAGACACTTTATGTAGTGCATAGCTGTTCAAAATTATCTCATGCCGAAAGTCCTCTGCATTCTTTTTTCTTTCAATCTCCAGTGGTAAGGAATATTGGTAATCATTCATTTCTTCCAGACTAGTTCACCCTCAGATCTCTCTGGCTTTGCTGATCAGTGGAGCATGAGAAAGCTGCAATCACTGTCCATTTTTCTCTTTCCTAATTTCTCTTGGTGAGGAATACCAACATAGAACCATGCTCTACCCCTGCTTCTAGCACAGGAAACTTTATGGGTCTGCTTTAATTCATGACCCTGAACGATGGCCTAATGCTTGCTACACAAAGGCAAAAGGCAAATATTTTACAAAATGCATTTTTTTTCTCAAAATATATTCTTGAAGGCCCATTCATCATCATTTACAGGAATTCATTTCACAGAACTGAGAAAACCAAACCATTTTTGAAATGTTACATACTCTGCTCTTCTAACAACTATAGTATAGTTATATTAAAAAAATAAAATAGTTATTGCACAGCTCATACAGCCTACTATGACTATAAGCCCCATATTACAGACTCAAATTACATTCATTTTCTAAGCATCTTTTGGTACTACTTCACCTGTCTCTAACTGGGACTCAGGAAAGCACTGTTTCATGACTAAACCAGAACACTATAAATTTGCTGCCTTTTCCACCAGTATCTCTCTCTCCCATAAACAGCAGTTTACTTTGGGAAAAAAGTTTTCTATATATTTATTCTGGTTTTGGCCGGGGCAGAGCTAATTTTCTTCAGCTGGCATGGGCTGTATTTTGGGTTTGTGCTGAACACAGGGAGATGTTTCTGTTATTGCTGAGCAGGCCTTGCACAGAGCCAAGGCCTTTTCTGCTTTTCATTCTGCCAGGCTGGGGAGGAGACTGGGGATGCATGGGAGGTTGGGAGGGGACACAGCCAGGACAGGTGACCCAAACTGACCACAGGGATGTTCCAGACCATATAGCATCATGCTCAGTATGTAAAGTAGGGAAAAGAAAGAGGGAGGGAGAGATGTTTGGAATTACGGTGTTTGTCTTTCCAAGTCACTGCTATGCATGATGGGATCCTGCTCTCCTGGAGATGTCTGAACAACTGCCTGCCCATGGAAGTCGTGAATTAATTTATTCTTTTCTTTTCCTTGTGTGCATGGCTTTTGCTTTTCTATTAAACTGTCTTCATCTCAACCCACAAGTCTTTTGGCTTTTACTTTCCCTGATCCCACTGGTGAAGGAGTGTGTGAGCAGCTATGTGGGGCTTGGCTGCTGGCTGGGGTTAAAACACTATAGCATGTCACAATATAAAGAAAAACTACACTTATTAATAGAAAAAAACCATCAAAACTTCAAATTTCTCAAGAAATTGACATAAGATTAGATAGAATTATGAAGAGAAAGATCTTTTTCTAAAATGTTTGAATTCATAAATGAATTTTTAAAGGTTAGTATCAAGTTTGTAAAAAATAATGTAAATCTTTATTTTGAATACTTCTTGTTTGAAAAAAGAAGACTGGAAGCAATTGGAAATATACTTCTGTGGACTGAACTAGTATTATCATTAATCCTCTCTACCAAACTAACTGTACTTCTACAATTTCTGACTAGATGTTGAAGATGAAGTTCCATCCACTTTTTCCCAACCTACATACTGAACAGTCAATACTTCAGAAAACTCTATATTCCACACTTCATCTGTTTAAATTGCAATAAGTCCTTCCTGCCTACTTTTATATCTATGGAAGCCTATAATAGTTTGACATTGCTTTCAGCCATTTTAAATGCAACATTTGTTGTCTGAGGGCAGAACTGCTCTTCAGTGTTATTCAACACATTAGTGGCAAACACTGGGTCCATCATGTGCTTTGACATTAAAACTAAAATACCAAAGGCTGAGGAATACTCTTATATATCACAGAAAAAAAAAAATGAAAAGAAAGAAAATAAAACCAACCAACCTTTCAAATTCTTTGGATGAATGTAAATGGAAACAAGGATAGGGCCCATCCATGCCAAAAGTGTCACCAGCACTGTCAGAGCCTTCATATAATCCATATTCTATTGATGAAATATATAATAGATGCAATTTTAAGGATAATTTTTCATTGAAGCCAGTAATACCAGAAATTTGCATTTGTAATGAAACTGCTGAGATTTTTTCATATTTAATGAATTTTGGAGCTGCTGTTAAAGAGGACTTCAAACTTGTGGCAAAGCAAGGAATGCAGAAGACTGGTTATTTCTACAGCTAATCTAATTGTACATCTTGTAAAGAGGCAGCAGTCTTAAAGAAGAGTTATAAACAACATTTAAACAAGATAACTTGAATAGCAGACATAAATCTTGCTGTAACAGTGTAGAGCTCACCACAATATAGTCTTCCCACTAAGACAAATCAGACGGTGGTTGCAGTTTTGGGGAGACTGGATGTGACATGATGGGACGACATTGCACACACTGTGCAGGAAGATGCTCAGAGACTCTTCGCATGGGCTGTATACCAAATATATTCAAAGAAAGCAGACACATTTAAGAAACACTATTTTGAGTATATTTCTGTTAAGAGTTAGGCCTGTTAATTTCCACCCTGAAATTTTATTTGTATTTGGGTTTATACACCATCATGTGCTGATAAAATAAAGTCTGTATTTTTTGCTGCCAAAGACAGAACAAATTTTGTCATCATTTCAGTAACTGAAAATGTTGCAATCACCTTCCTAAAGAAAACCAGCCATTCATCAGAAGAAAATGCATATATTTTTAAACAGACAAGCAAACGCAGGCTTATTTGTCTCTGTTGGGTATCACTTCTAAAAAATGAGTTTAAAAAGGTATTAATGACTAGTAGAGACATATCCATTCTGGGTTTTCCATATCACATATTATACTCACTAAGAAATTCAGGTTTTTTGAAGGGAATGAAGTTAACAACTTTCTGAACTGTTTCTTCCTTTGGCATGCTGTACAGACATCCACCATATGTATATCACAGCACTCTGCCTTAGATTATGTCACCGCTAAAAATCAAAGGTCTGTCACTCTTCATTTTAACAACACATATGCCATATGCATAATGAATGCAACTCCTTTAGTTTTGCTCATTTAAATAAAATGTGTGATTAGGAATTAAGGTGGGACAGGAAAGAATCTTCAATTACACTGCATTTCACCTTTAGTAGAAAAGCACATTGAATGTCTGCAATTTATGTATTTATTTACAAATTAGTAAGTGTTCCCTAGCATACTTCAACTTGCTTTAATATATAGAGGACTCAACTGAGATTACATTGTAGAATTGTAAAGACTACCACCTATTAAAGTGGTAAGTCATAGAATGAGTGGAATAAATGAAAGTTTATGTATGTCCTGTATTTCTTTTCACAAATGGGAAATCAAGACACAGTGTATTACAGCGAGCTTTTTCAGGGTCGCAAATAACTGGTAGTAATTTCTGCAAGTCAAACTGAAAAATGTAAATTATACAAATTATCTGTTTCAGATATTTCATATCACAGTCCAGAATCTTAGATGATGTCCCAGTAATTTCACAAAATATTATCTCTGAAGAAGTAATTTATAAATTACTGGTTGAAAGGAAAGCTCACTTTTAATCCAATAACATAACTTCTAATACCTTCACTATTTCATAAAAATTTCATTCCTCAGAATTACCAAGCACAATGGAAATTATTGCTATGACTTTTCTTTTTTTTTTTGGATTTGTGTACTCTAACTGAGAATCATAAAATCATAGAATATCCAGAGTCAGAAGGGACCCACGAGGACCATCAAAGTCCAAGTTCTGTCCCCAAGAGTCACACAGTGTACTGTCCAAATGCTTTTTGAACTGTGTCAAGCTTTGTGCTGTGACCACTTCCCTGGGGATCCTGTTCCAGTGCCCAACCACCCTCTGGGTGAAGAAACTTTTCCTGATATTGCCATACAGAAAGAATTCATGTTTGTTACCTATTGAAGATGCACACTGCTGAAATTCTCTGGAGGTCTTTGATTTGATTTTGGGGGCTTTTTCCCATTATTCTATTTGTTGAAAGGCAGTCATTGGTATCTTGTGAAGTTAGTACACTAAAGTGATTGTTTTGACAACCAGTTTCTTCCAAGTAAGTGTTCTGCCTCATAGAGCCAGGGACATGGAATAAGTTCATTAAGAAATTTATTTCATTTTCCCTAGAGGTTTGTTTTCACTCACATTAACATTTTCATGCTTCTGTTGCAGGAGTTTCATAACCCAGTTCCACAAACCAAAAACCATTATCTCAGTACTGCTTTCTTTAAATTTTAAAATAGATTAAGATGAGCTGGGAGAGTTCACTGACATAAATATAATCTTATTCATTTTGGCATTTAGTCCACCTCTCATTTACAAAAAGTGAGACAGTATCACAAGTATGTATTGAATACAAATAAGCCAATTTTTTGCTTTCAGTGTCCATTACAATTACAATTGCAAGTTTTCTGGCTAATTATCCATCTTATTAGCTCAAATAAAACAAAAAAAAACTGAACAAAGACACTTTTTCCTGTGACAAAGACAGTTGAGTGATCTCATTTTTACCTCCTATGCCCTTTTGAAAAAATCTTAAAATACTTTTAATTGTGTGATTTTTTAAATTTGTTTTCTCTCAAATCCAATTGGAAAGTTCAAAAATAGCATGGTATTGTTGCTTACTTTACCACCATTAGGTGGTAATTAAAGTTGTAAGATAGCAATTTGAAGATTTTTCTAGAAGATTTTTGTATTAATAGATACTGAAAGACGATGCACAAAATACAAAATCATTAAAATATACAGCATTCTCTTCTCTGTCTTGATAAAATATTATGCCTTTGTGAACTGCACTTAGAATTTAGTGTTTTGATAGTCACAAATTATATAGATAAACCAAATCTGTTGCGGTCTTCAGCACACTAACTGTACAAAAAGGTGGCCACTGTCAGGAATACAAATGTATGAAAAACTCAAGAGAAGGAAAATAAAGAGCAAAGAAGCATGCAGAATGATATTCTGGGCTAAAGAAGTTTAACTGATAAATCCTGAACCAATGTCGGAAGCACAGAGAATACTAGGGCACACCATTGGCAGTCTGGCCCAGACAATCTTGTATGCTTCTGCAGAGGAGGGGGAGGTTCAGTTCATTTTTAAGCTGTGCAGTTCCCCAGCACAGAAACATAAGAGTGAAATGGAGATAACGACCTAAAAGACAGTATTTCAGTAGATGATAGCTCAGAATAAATGAAAGCATAGCTGGTAGCAACAAAATCAAAGAGGCCTGCACTTCTGCACTACCTTGATACAGAGAAATGTAAGAAGTTTCATTTAAAGTTCTTTTTCCTACATATTTGTCCTTAAAGAGGAATAGTATCAAAACAGCAGAAAACAATATTCTAAGGTTGAAAGGAACTGTCCTCAGGCATTAGGTTTTTTCAGTATGAAAAACCTCCAGAATGACCGACTGTTGGGAAGTTTTCTTTATTAATACAGCTATTATTACTTTGAATATTCATACCTATTTTTGAACTTCCATGTACTGCTAATAAGCAGTATCTGCTGAATACATTTTTAGGCTGAGTAACTGAGATACAGAGCACTTATTAATTACACCACTGCCACTGAGGATGTAAAAAGACTTAACTGATACCAGCTCTAAATACATACTACAGAACCATCTCCATAAGATGCCTTAAAAAATTTCCAAAATGTCAGACCTTAGGGCAGATATTTGCTCTCTACATATATATAAAAGCCTAATTCTCCCTCTTTTAATTATTTTGTATTTACAACAGCTTTGTTGTATTGTTCATGAAATACAGGACTGGATAAAAGAAATTTGAATATTTTGTTCACTTCAGTAATAAAATTGCATACTGATACGAGTATTTGTCAAACATTATGTCATAGAGAAACCTAGTTTCAGTTTAAATGCAAACGATTGCCTGTTATGAAATGAGAGCACACTGAATTAGTCATTTCCATTAAATCTATGAAGTAGAATTGCCTAGCATCCAAGAAAATTAATTCAGAGATTAAAATAAACACTGTGACACTGACAGAGCAACTGCTATTCTACCCCAATAACCATAAAGACACTCAGCAAAGGGGTGTTTTCTTAATTTTTCTTAACAAAGGTGAAACAAACACTTTCATAAAATGAGACATAATGGACGAATAAAAACAAAGAGTCAAAGCAACTGCACACAGCAAACACATATAATTACCCTCTTTTTACATAAGATCATTGAAATGAAAAATATTGAAAGTTTTTCATATTCTGACAATGGTGAGTGGATTGTTGTGGAAGTTTCTAACATGTTTTCCCACTTACAAAGGAGAAATTTGTTTCATTATATTAATTCTATGCAAGAATTCTTTATTTTAGTACTTACTAGTTTAATTTATTATAGAATTTATGACCATACTTACCTGGAAAAAATTCTGCATCATTACTACCCACTTCTACCCATGGTCAAGTTATTCCTAATCCCACTTGGTCAGGAAAGCTTTTAAATTATACAGTTTATCACACTGAGATGGTTATTGAAAAAAAGAAAAAAACCCAAATGTGAACTGATTAAGGACAGTGAGGATGAGTGCAATAATTCAGTTTAATGACTGCTACATATTGCTTGTTACATCTGAGCCATTGTGTAATTCATTGTCCCTGCAGGACCACAAAAAGCCTAGTAAAATTATCCCTTTAGAAATAAAAACCCACATTCTGTAACAACATTGAAGTCTATCACCTTGTCAGGGTATTAGATTAGAGAAATGATTACAGATCAGGGATTCTGGAGTGGCAGTGCTTTCAAACCTCTAGTAGGAAACAGTCCATCTTTCCAGCCTGAGGTACAGAGTTAGTATGGAGTCAAAGAAAAAAAAAAAATTCAGGAGTGATTAAGGCAAGAATAACACAAAGTGGAAAAAATATATCCCAGAGGATATGACAAGACAGCAACTGCAGCAGCTACAGCAAATCTAGTTGAATCTACATTAAAAGATAATAAAAATATAACAGTATGAGGAATAAATCAAGACAGACAAGAAGGAATAACTGTGTATTAGAAGGTAACTCCCCAGGCAGGGACATAGCTACTCTTCTATCAGGGAACTATATTTCAGCTCTTTGGTTGTGTTCAATAATATTCACAAAACACACCCACAGCCAGCTACAGGTTCTTTAAAGTCTTGAAATCCACATATTACAATTACCAGATCCAGTTCAGAGGTGTCCAAACTGGATTTTAAAAGTTCATACTGTCAATAATTATGTAATAAAGTAAATGTATTCATCTAGAAGGGAGTATGACATGCAATAAAGGAAGGATATCTGCTAGAAGTACAGACAATACTGATGGCATAGACATGTAACAAATCAAAAGGAAAAAATATTAGCATATATTAATAATATTAACAATATTAATAATAGTAACAGCAAAGTCACCATTAGATAAACACAGCCATAAAGCAGATAAAAGACCCCAAATGTCCTTAACAGGTTCCCCTGTGTCTTAAATATTTGATGAATGTACCAGATGGGGAGGGGGGAGAAAAATATCTTGTCTGAACCGCAAGTATAAACACAGCTGACCTAAAAGACCTACCCACCACTAGGTTATAATTATTCCAGTGTATTCACTAGTGAACAATGTTCATAAATCTAGAATAATTTGGAGACATTGAAAGAGAACATCTTTGGAAAATGGTAGCCCCCATATGCTGTCGAACAGCTGAAATTAATTTTCATTTTCCGGCCTTTGTGCCACATGTCATGGGTGTGGTTGAAGCATACACATTTTACTGAATTCTTAGGATAGTCACAATTATAAGCATCCTTTTTATTAATTTTATCTATATTAATAAAGCAATATCATAAAAATAGACAATACACAAATTCTATACGTAGCTGAAATTAGTTTCTTTTTTCCCTTTACAATTTTTAACAGCACAGTTCATATGGTAAAAAATCTCAGAAAAAAATGCATACTGCTCAGACTAGACATTGTCAGAGTCCAGAACCTTCTAATAAAAGAAAACATTGTAATAGATGTTCAGTTCAGAAGGATTTATTAAATCTTCTCCAGTCTAGCCCAAAAATACAGGCAAATAACCAACATGCTCATTCAAAGATCATCTATAATTTGTTACAAGAGGACAGCAAGAAGGAAAACACCAGGGTTAGTCTTGCACTAGAAGCAAGAATTTAATGAAAATAAACTCCCAGATAATCTTAGAAAGCAGACCATGACCATGCTGCAGAAACTAAAAGGTAAAAAGAAGGTCACTAGTTGCCTGCCTTGGGAAAAATTCCATCTGCACAGCAAATTTCATGATCATCTTGGCTTAAGTATGTGAATAGGACATACTAGCAAAATTGTTCAATACCACAACAAGGTCCAGTATACCCTGCTGGGAGTAAATCCAAATTTCACAAATTCAAAAGAAAACTAAAACCAAAAACCTTTAAAAAAAAAAAAAGCATCTAAGAATAATAATATTTTTTAGAGACTGCAGACAGCCGCAGGAGACCCAAAGCATATTAATCACATGTAATACCATGTGATACAAATAAAAAACCCCCTCAGCTGATAAACAAACTCCATTCAACCTTCCTTCCAGTCTCCTCTCAAACCCTTTTAAACTGCATCATCATGTCTTCTCATAGATATCCTGCCAAAAACCTGACAGCAACATGCAAATTACTCCATGGCATTGTTAGGTCTTAATCTTAGATGCTTATGTGCTTCCTTTTTGCTTATATTTTCATAAAACCAATGGGATTACTCACAGCGCATGACATCAAAGATGTGTATTTAACTCTTTGCAAGATCAGCTTTGGTCATTGATTTTTTGGATTTTCAAATTTGTGATGTCTGTAATTTTTGAAAGTAATCAAGGGCCTTATATGTGCTTACAAGCAAATCTTAGTCTTTTCTACAGCATTGGTAGGCAGTGTAGATAAAAGGGGTCCTTAGTGCTCTATCAGAACTATGAATTTTCCAGTGAAAGGAAAGCCCTAGGTAGCAAATATAAGTCAAGACTAAACAGTAGACACGTTTTGTGACTCAGAGGAGTGGATGTCAAGCTGATCATGAACACCTGGAAAACAAGATGCTTTCATTTTAATCTAGTTCAGCCATCTAGTTAAGTAGCATGGCAGTAAGGTGCCTTGCTGCCATGAGAGCTGCAAAGAGAACCTGCTGCAAGTGTCTCCAAGGAACTGCAATCTGCTACTAGGAGGAAAGGTAGAGGAAATCATGGTTATGTTTATTTATAATGTCAAAAGTGTATATTGGTCAGCAATAGTGTCAGTAAAAAATTAGAATGCTGAGAAATTCTCTGAAGATAATTGTGCTGCTATATTGAAATACCACAACAAATATGAAAAGCATTTTATATATCTAATATAGTCAGACTAATTCACAATAAAGTAAATCAATGTATTTGTGTCAATCAGCTAGAAATGTAAATTCCTTTTCTACACAGGACTGGTTTATCAACAAGTCATGAACAAAGGCAAACCATTTTAAGCAGAAAGCATTTCACACTGAAGCTACTCAGTTTAAAAATCAATAATATAATGTTCAATAATTTAATTGAATACCATCATGACCAGCACAGTGACTAGTAGTCAATGGTCCATTTCTCAAGGCAATTTCAGACATTTACTTTGATCCTCAGTTATGCATATTGAGTTATTGTTTACAATGGCTTATTGCTGTGTCCAGTTCTGGGCCCCTCAGTTTGAGACGCTTCAGCACGTCCAGAGGAGGTAACAAGGCTGGAGAGGGGCTGGGAACACAAACCCTGTGAGGAACAGCTGAGGGAGCTGGGGGTGCTTAGCCTGGAGAAAAGGAGAGTTGGGGGTGACCTTATCACTTTCTACAACTCCCCGAAAGGTGGCTGTAGGCAGGTGGGGTTGGTCTCTTTCACCAGGCAGCAGCTGACAGAACCAGGGGACACAGTCTGAAGCTACACCAAGCGAAATATAGACTGCATATCAGGAAAAAAATTCACTGAAAGAATAATTAAGTACTGAAATTGTCTGCCCAGGGAGGTGGTGGAATCACCATGCCTGGATGTGTTTAAAAAAAGACTGGATGTGGCACTCAGTGCCATGGTCTAGCTGAGGTGTTAGGGCATGGGTTGGACTTAATGATCTAGGAGGTCTCTTCCAACCTTGTGATTCTGTGATCAACCCACTACCCCCATAAGTTCAATTATGTGCTCTTTATTGGTTATAATATTTTTGAAAAACACTATCTTTTTAGAGTTTATAAGTTTTTTCACACATATATGCAGATAATATGCAGATTTTCAGATTTCAAAATATTATTTTATTTTTACTATCATCATCATCATTATCAGTAAAAATAAAAATCATTTCACAGATATCTGCTCAGTGAAGGTTTTCACAATGGACTAATCCAGCAGCCAGAGAGGCTGTATTTGGGCTTACTGCACCCACTAGCAGTTACTGCATCCTCCCCTACTGCAGCTGTCTGGCCTGTTTCACTGTACTGAGGTAGGGCACAGAAATATTTGTCTGGTCCAAGTGACAACAGCATGTTCGTCTCAGACATTCCCCATCTCCTCCACTGGAAAGGGAGCAAATCAAATGTAAGCATCATAGAGAACAGATCCCAACTACAAGTTGTGTCATGAACATGGTAAATAAATTATGCAGAAAGATGTAGCTGGAAATAAATTTTCCTCATAGATGTTACAAAACAAGCAGATCACTAAAGAGAAAGGAGTTGCTGAATATATATCACTTAGTACATATGAACTAAGACACCAAATGGTATTTAAGTGCCAAAGGCAAGGATTAATTTACTGGACAGGTTAAGGTAACTTTACCTTCTCTATCACCATTCACTAACAGGGAAAGCAATCCTTAACTGAATGACTTCACTGTTAGATAACTCACAGACGCTCCCAAAGCATTCACATTACTGACAGTAACTTTCCCGTCTCAGAGCTGAAAATCTTTGAACGTTGTTTGGTGTGAGATGAGTCATAAAATGGTAAAAGACACTGGGAGGAAACAATGAGGCAGATTGAAGTAGAACACAACAGGGTGTATGTTTTAGCTTTCTTCTGGAGAGATGAAGTCAGAGCTTTGTGCCAATGAAGCATAAGTACTACATTTAGATAGGTTTCCTTATCTCACCCCGCAGTACCAACCAAAACCATGATATCAGAACCTCAGGATCTACTCCTGCATAAAAATCGTAAACTTAAATTCTTAGCTATGGACAAACATCCCCACTTGAGAACTGCAAAGACATACCCTGAGCTCTTCCCATGACTGTTTTTTAAATGCTTTTTAATCGATTCAAAGTTATGTCAGGTGCTTACTATTGCATGTATCTTAATAGAGTAAGAGATGATTTGGTGGGAAAGCAGAGGGTGGGAGGTTTTGATGAACTACATAAAGAAAGCTAAGCTGATTCACCAGTAGCAGAGAGTGCCACTACACTGTGGAGCCTCCCACACTGGCTACATCACCTTGCTAAGCCAAGGGGGTGCAATTCCAGCTTCCTTCACCAGAGAAACTAGGCCAACAGGTCAATTGTGATAACTCTTTTCCACGAATGTGAAGTGATATACTTTCCTTTCTCAACTAACAGAATCTTTCCTATCTCTCATCACTTGAAGATAAAACCAGACTTACTCTCCCTCTTCCCTCACCTATAGCCTCAAATAGCTAGAAACTGCCCAGTTACAATATTACTGTAGTAATTTTATGGTATTATTAATAGCCATGAACATAGCTGATGTTTTACTTGGGGGGAAAAATGTGCTTAAATTAAATGTTCACTATTTCAAAAAGATAATTCAAATTCATGTTTCTATTAACTTCTTATGTAAAGTTCAAAAGTTCTTTCAACTCTATTATTGTCTTCCACCGTGGTGGACTAGGCAGTGTTAGGTTTATGGTTGGTGCTGATGACCTCAGAGGTCTGTTTCGACATACACAATCATATGATTCCCCTATTTCCATATCAATTTCACACTTCTGAAGCCCTACAAAAGTATTTCAAATTTTACTGCTTATTCCTTTCTTCTTTTCTTCATATTGCCTCTCTTGAACCTCTATCAGCACAATCATCAATCATCTCTACTTTTTTCTCATTGTGCCTTAGAGCAGAGCAATACCTGCCTAATCACTTAGCTATGCTACTACACTCTCTTCCTTCAAATTCCTCCTTAATGTCCAATTTTGCCCGTATAAAATCATTCTTCTGCAACCTGAGAAGTAGGATGTGACCAGCTATGACTTAATTAATAAACGTGCAGCACTAGTCATCTTCTATTATATGTTCTGAGAAGAAATTTAAAAATGTTGCAGGATTTAATTTCCGTGTCTTCCAGGCGTTGAAAAGAAAGTAAAAAAAGTGCTTCCACAGAAAAATGAAAAAAAGCATGTCAACAATCAAAAAGACCTATTTTTTTTTTTCTTTTTTTTTTTTTTTATTTTGAAGAGGAATAAAAAAAAGTGCAGTCTTGGGGTACAAGTAGAAAGATAAGTGACAAGTAGAAAGACAAGTGAGGGGAAAAGTTATTTTTGCCCTAAGTTTTTTTCAAATTCTGGCAGTAGTACCTTCCTGCATATCTCATATACCAAAAGTGCAGAAAATGCACTTTTGTTGGTCTATTTTTATACCAGAGCCTCAGCAAATGTACTGTTCCCCTCATGCCACCATTAAAAAGGTTGAACTTTTTAAAAATTGATACTGAATTTATTGTGATATTTCTTTGCTGTATAATTACATTGTTATCACTACTGGGGAAAGAAAACTAAACTTTCGCTATGTGAACCAAACAAAAAAGTCCTCAGAAACTGTCCAAGTGCAAATGTCAAGTGCATTATAAATGTAAAAAAGAAGAGTAATGCTTGCATTTGGTAGTTGTATTTCAACAACTGTTATTTGGAAAAATGTTGTTCCAGATGGCTGAAGTATAAATTTTGGAAGGAGTACTAAACTCCTACATGATATCTAGTAAGAAGGAGATGAAAATTTTAGAGGGGAAAAAAAAATAAAAGATAAAAATTAGCCTTTTTGAGACTAATGCATTGAAGCATAAGAGTTACCATTGAAGAGCTAAGAGAATACGTAAGTCATTTTTTTGTGTCAGTGCAGTTGCTTCATAAGGCCCTAGAGCACAGGGACACAATAGTTCCCAATTTTGTTAACTCCTGCTTGGTGCATATCCTTGACCCTCTCAATTTTGATGCTCTGAGTTTGATCCCTCTGCAGCTGAGAAAATGACGAGAGTTATTCCTCATGCCTTGCACAGTGGAACTGAAGCCTCTCTGACTCCCCACCCCCACATGAAAAAGATTTGTGACAACACATTCATGTGGGACTCACTGCCTGTCTCAGAAATCGGCCATGTGATAAGATATTAGCAGAAATTTTGCATTTTAGTCACTTGAATTGGCTGAAAATTCTTCTGAAATTGCCAAAGAATTGCCAAACAGAATATTAACTGAAAAAGTACTTAATATAAGATCAATATTCACCTTTGCCTTTTTAACATTTTGTTTTTTAATGGCTATCAGCAGCCTATATTCTCCATGGGTTTTATAAAATCATTCGCATATCTACAATCTGAGGCAGAACAGGCCAAAAACGTAGTTGTTATTTTTAATTATTTTCTACTCAATCCTCCATATAAAACTACTAGGAGGAAATAGCACACTCTCCCTTATGTATATGGGGAGAATTAAAAGGTAAAAATTATTTCATCAAGAAAGCAAACGTCATCATTATGTGAGGCCATTCTTCCATGCTGAATTTTAGTGCAGTGGCAGGCTACTTAAAACAGGTTACATAGTCACATTGCCAGATTGTTCAAGGTACTTATCAGAAATGAATACACAGTCATAATCTAAAATGAAAATAATCTGGATATTAGGTATAACAATCCTTCTCCATAAAGGAACCTAAGCATGCAGCTGAATCAAATCTAATTTTGCTATATCTACAGTATTGCATTGTTCTTCCTAATTTCTTAATTTTTTAGAGTAATTGGAAACCAAGAGTAGCCCTTTTTCCCCAAAGGTGAGCCTTTTTTTCACAGTGTTGAAAAAGCTTTTTATAAATTTATATTGTTATTTCAATACAGTATTTTTTCACTAATTAGTGTAAATCAGTAATTTAAAATACTTTCAACACTTTCTTCCTAAGCATTTACATCTCCTATGAAAAATCTTTTTAATATAGCTTATTTATGAAATTGACATGCAAGTGTTAAAATAACCATGAAGACTTAAATTTTCACACATTGAATTAAGGATTCCATCTGCCTTGGGGCAGTTGGAATGTTTTTTGCCCTGAAAGAGTGTATATAAAATTATAATTAAGTCCTATTAATGCTGGATTTTCATGCCTAGGACTAGTATAATGTTAAGCCTGTAAGAAATACAAAGTTTTCTACTATTAACAGAGAGATTTCAATGTTAAAGATTAAATAAGCAAGCAAGACTAAATTTATTTACATCATTATCTATGAATAAAAACCTAATGTATTGAATAATAACATATTCAAATTACAGCTCTGCAAGAATACTAAGTAAGGTAGCCTGTAGTTACTACATAAAGGAGAATAGCTCTTACAGTATTAGAACAATTAACTTCAAATTCATAATGACTGTTATTGCATTTTTCTTTAATAAATCATATTGATTAACTACTGAGGAGTATTAAGAAGGAAACACAGTGAGATAGTTTGCCAGAGGTTTAAAATTTATATATATAGCATTGATTACAAAGAAAATTTATTTACTCTGTTAGTGAGTTTGTATCTGTTAAGTGAGTATTTGATCTGATGCTCTCATTAAAACACACACACCTCTAAGAACAGGCAACAATAAACACGATAGAAGTTTCAAGACCATCCTACTCTGAAGTAACTTGCAAAAATCAAATCTGAATACAAGCTTGGGAACTAAGTCTACTAAGACAAAAATATATTCCCAAAGCAAATAGAGATTGACCTCTGCCCACCATGTTTTCTTTAAGAATCCAGCACTACAAATCCAGATTTGGTATGAAGAATATCAGCCAGCAAATATCTGCTACATCCTATTCATAAGGCCAAATTTAAAAACTATTTCCAAGTTACCTTTGAATATTAACATCATAAAAAGGCTCTAACTGAAGAGACAAGCATGGCTCTCACTCAGTGTGGCATTTACACTTAAGAACAAAAAATAACTCCTCTGCTTTATTTACAAGTATTGTCACCAAACAAAATCAAAGTGCAAAATATTGGGATTTTTCCTCACTCTTATTTTAACCAGCTTTGCAACAATTGTCAAAAGAGAAGGAAAATTCTTCTCTCTTAGATTTTAATAAGATTTAGAAGACTAACTTAGAAAGGATGCCAGCAGTGTTTGGACTGTTTGGCTATTGGTATTTCTTAATAGGAAATAAAACACATGATTTTCATCTACTCTATACTATCCTGCTAAGTCAGTCTGCCATTTTCCAAAAAGTACTGAAGAGGAAACAATTTACCCTCTCATGGCTGAAGAATCAGAGGCTGTGTGTACATTTTACTGATAGCATCCTAGTCTCCTTCAGATTTTCTTCCAAAACTCTGCTTAAAGCTCTCTCTTACTGGTATGCTGTGACAACAGATGAAAAAGCTCTGATAATAGGCTGCAGATCCACTTATATTGCTAATGCAGGCCAAAAATTATTTTCTGGCATTCAACCATTTCTAGTCACAATAATACTGCATGTTTGTTTGCTATCCTACTGGTGAAGCCTTAACTGTGTTAGGTATAAACAGTTAGAGCTTAGATTAGAGCTTCAGTAAAATTAGAATCTTCCTCATGTTTGCTGCTGTACAAACACATGATGTTCTGTTCATTCCCAAGAGTTTCTTTTATACAGGAATTCAAACTGCAAAATGAAGTTATGGATGAATCATTAAAAAAGCAAAGTTATCTTTCATTTAGTGCAAATGGTATAAGATTTACTGTGCTCCAGGACATTTCTCTTTTTTTCTCAAACAGATTGTGGTAAGAATAATCTATCACTCCCCTGTACCAAGTTCCTTACAGTGCAAAAAATTACAGTGCCTGCCCTCTGAAAAGTTCTTTATTGGGATGGATAACTGGGGCTGGGGATACCATTGCAATCTAAGTGCTGTCAGAGAGGGAAGACCTGAAATGCAGGAACTGGACATAAACATTTTTCCACATCACAAAGCTATCAGTTTGACATCATTGCCTTTCAAATCCTGGCAGCTGAGACCTACCACTGCCACATGCAATTTACGCATGAAATTTTCAAAATTAGCATGTATCCCTAAAGACAACAATGAAATTTCTGCTTCTTAGTGGACTTGATATTTTTTGAAAAATAAACAGAGTTTAGTTATCCTGGGTTTTCCACACAGCAAATTTGCAATCAAATTCTGTGTTAGAGCTCTAGGATGTAGCATAACATCAGTGTTACAGAAATTGTTAACAAGTTGATATTTCTGAGATGTTATGACTTTTACTTTTTAGAATATATTTTAGTGTTAATTTACTTTGCATTTGAGACAGACCTCCTACAAACCTTCAGTTCTTGGTCAGCTAGAGATAGCTGCATAGCAAATACCTTTGAAGCCTCCTCCCCAACCTGTACTGACTTCCTAGCAAAGGAAATATGATATCAAGGGGAAAAAAGGAGGCACAACAAGTCTTCCAGTACTTTAAAAGAGGATGAATATGAATAGAAATTATTCTTGGTTTCAATGTTTACAGCTTTACACATGGAAGTGGCTGGACAACAGCCTTATCTCATTTTACCACATTAAGGGTAGTGATGCCAGTACGAAAACACACTTTCTGAGGCCAATAGAAAGAAAATGGGGAGGGGAAAAGATGTCCCTTACTTAGAGGTGAGTTTCTAGTAATTCATAACTTTCAGAGAAAAAAAATGGAATGTATTTCCTTGCTTATCATTTTCCAAGATACAGACATAAAGAAATCATAAGTCTTATGTATTAGAATGTTGAGAGATTGTGGCAAAAGAACCACTGTGTAAAGAATTATGTTTGCAATTAATTATATTTTATTTCATAAAATTCATAGAAATAAGAAGATTTCCAAATCTGCTAGAGCTATCTTGATCATATTTATGAAATGCATCAATATGAAGTTATGCACTTCCATCATGGCTGCTAGCAAGACGTAATGCTGTTCAGTGGGAGGTTCAAAGCATCTGCTGTGAAAAGCACAGGAGCTGATAAGCAGTGACAATTTATACTCACATTGATTTTGTATAAATCAGAAAGGAAAAAGAAAGAAATATTTTTTTTCAAGAAAAGAGGATAAAAAATAGAATATATGAATTACGATTACTGTTTCTGAAACACTACAATTAGCAAAACTGATCTGGATGACCTGGAACTATCCTGTGGCTATCAATTCAACACACAGTAGATAGATCACGCTAAATTAAAGAAAAAAACCCCAGAAACTATGAAAGAGAACTATCATTTCACACTAGTATCAGTCAATATTTTTCAAGTGCAAAGTGCAAAACTTAAGGAGATCCACAATTTCATAATCATCACTATACTACCCTATCATGCAATCAAGCCCCTACAAAAATTGAAAACTGACAATATTTTTTAATTTGCCTCCTGAATTGCGAATTTTCTTGAAACTCTGAATACATTCTAAAAGTT
The DNA here is from genome assembly GCA_035048155.1 of Cinnycerthia olivascens. Taxonomy (NCBI): domain Eukaryota; kingdom Metazoa; phylum Chordata; class Aves; order Passeriformes; family Certhiidae; genus Cinnycerthia; species Cinnycerthia olivascens. The sequence continues at coordinate 36,533,015 of JAWWMU010000180.1, forward strand.
GTCATAACCCAACAAGGAAACACATCTTGAAATGGCAAGTTCACAGGTATGGTCACAGAAACTAAGCAGCATCCCCTTTTACACCAATAAGGAAAAATACATATGATTTGTGAGCTCTTAACATTCTTGTGCTACTGTCTGTGATGACAGCTGGGTACCACTAAAGGGAAAAAAGGCTGAACACATGGTATTTTAAATGGGGGTGGGGGGTAAGTAGTGTTAGCTGTTGTAATCACACTATTAATCACACCATTTTGAGTGGCTATTGGTCAACTGCTTATCATATGAACAATGAGAACACAGTTTATCAATAACAAATTCTTTCAATATACAAAAAATGATTCACTTTTTTTTCTTTTTTTTTTACCTCTCTCTAATAAGAATTTAGGGATTTTATATTTCACACTGTTTCTTCAGGCAACATCATTTGGTAACAATGACGTATTTTGATTGCTTGGTCAAACAGTTCAATTCACCTGTTTTAAGAGGCGAAAGAATGCATTTCAGGATTTTTAAAAAAGCATGTCTTCAATTTCTAAGTGTAAAGCACCCTAACCAATTTGAATTGTGCAATAAAAGCATTGATTTTACCTTCAGGAAAAAACCACACCAAACCAAAACAAAACAGAAAAACTGACCTGTCCTGTACTTTCTTATTCTATCTTTCACTTACAAATAATAAAATTCAACTGAAGAAATTGCTTTAATCAGACACTAATCTATTTATCTATAAATAAATATAAGTGTGTATACACATGGAGCACATATATCCTCTTTTAATGTTCTCATGACTATATACTGTGCATCTAGATCAAGTCAAGACCATAAACAATTCAAAACTGCATTCTGTCTAAATGGGTCACTTATAATGAGAAAGCACGACATTTACATGTAGGAAGCAGATTGATCAGAGAGCAGAAAGACAGAATATGGCATCAGTGCAGAAAAATATGCCTTTACAGGCAATTTATACTGAATTACTTGGCAATTTCCTATATCCTCCTCAAAAATGGAAGTGAATTCAAAAAATGTAAAATGAAAAGAATAAAAATTTAACATAGCAAATATTCACTAGGATTACCCTTTGTGCTTGCTGTAAAGAAAAATGAAAAATGCCTTAGTTCCTTACACTACTGTTATGTCACTTGCACAGAATAACATTTCAGTGAAAAGACTGTGTCTCCCAAAGGTACGCACATTTATTAATTGTCCACAATCACTTTAAATTGGACCTTTAAGTGCTACCGTATCCCACAACATTCATTTGTTTTCAACCAGAATCTTAGGAACAGAAATGCTCTGAGCACGATGTGTACATCTTGGTAAAGCAATTTCAGCTGCAGCCTGCAAAATTTCTGCAAAATGTGAATGCAAAGTGCCATGCAAATATTAGAATGATAGCAAGCCTGCTGCAACACATTACAAAACCAAAGGCAGAGGGAAATTTCAGTGCTGCCTAATACGTACAAAATATACCCCATGTCTTTGTTCAGTCTGGATTCTCATTCAAGGTGTAAATACTGGTTACATTGGTAGATATCCAACTGCAACCAGCTCCAAATATTGTGTGAGTAGCTCTCTCACAGTTCACACTAGACTCCCTTGACCCAGCTAGACAAGCGTGAAAATGTGAAATAAATGAACATTAACAAAGACTAGTCTGGAAAGCAGGCTGCATTAAATGCTAGCAGCGTTATTTGTAAAGATGCAAAATTTGCTACCTAGATTCTTTTTATACTAGATATCAGCTGGAAGTCACTATATTACTGCTATGTGTTACTGCAGACAGAAAAATGAAGTAAATTCCAGGAAAATAATATGTCTTTCCCCATCTGCCACACACAGATGTTCCCCAACCTTACAGCATGCTGCTAAGGCAAATAAGGAACAGCAAAATAATTATCTCCATGCAAAGAAAAAGCAATTTTATCACAATACCTTTCTGTGTTTGTCCCTCTTCCATATTCTCTTCCATGGCTACCTTTCTTCACTAGAAACAGCTACAGAGAATTAATCAAAAGCTTCAGTCGGATGTAGGAAAAAGTGTGGATTTTTTTTTCCCTGGGAAGCTCCAACAGCAGAGGCTTAGGCAAGTCCTCAGAGCTTAGCTAAGGCTCCCTCACTCTCCTTGTTTGCTTGGAGACAGGCTGTCAAGTGTAATTTCATTCAAATTACTCTTCCGTGAAGATTATCAATTTTTCTTCTCAAAGCTGCCCATTGTGTACCACTGTAAGCAGGTATTCAAATGAACAGCCCGTGAATTTTGGGGGGAAATTTGGTCTGAGCCCTTATGGCAACGACACCGATTCATAAGCCTCACTTTGCATATAAAATGGAGTAAAGAAATTGAGGTTTGTATTGAAATCTGTGTTTAAATTGAAAACAGGCTATACTGAAAACAGATGGAGGAGTGTCCTCCTAAAGGGAAGCAGACCACCAACCCATAATTCCCCCTATTTGCTACTGAAGTGGGAAAGCCCAAATGCCTGTGGGTTCTTTATGCTGTATTACTTGTCTTTCTCTCTCTCTCTCTCTCTCTCTCTCTCTCTCCCCCCCCGCCTCTCCCCCTCCTCCTGTATCAGCACATTTAAGAATAATATGACTCTTCATTTCCCTTCTTCTCATATATCTGTATCATCAGGAACTAACAACAAATATACACTATTGCCCTTACAGTATTCTAAAAAAATATCTTTATACTAATGCAATTTTTTATGTATGTATATGTTTACACACACAAGCACAATTTAACATGACATTAATCGCTGAAAATTTTATGCACTGTACCCATTCTCATTGTCACTGTAAACGGGAATTTAGAGGCAGTTCAGAGATTTAAAACAGCTCTTGCATCAATTCTTTTTGTGATCCCTCATATCTCAAATTAGCTTTCTTCAAAGATCTTTTAAAATAACTGGATCTTAAAATGGTGAAGCACCACATGTGGGTATGTACACATGTACACGAGGAAGCACATACAAACACACACACTGCTAGGAGTTTGCTCTGGAAAAACATAGGTTAAGTACACTGTGAGGGCACCTACTAATTTGGGGAGCTCTGCAGTCTGATTTGGAATGCAAATTGGACGCTGCAGTCTAGCAATAAATTAGCATTTTTGTACCTTAGTCTACAGAGTAATATATCATCATTTTAAGACTTTCATTATTTCACCAAAAGTGCAAATTGAACACAATTCCAATTTTTCTTTGCAGGTTTAACTTCTCATCCTTCTGAGGGGAGTGACTAAAACAAAAAAAAAAAGCTACTATGGTTGAAAATTCCCATTAACATATAAATGATAAATAGCTCACCCATTTATTTTATGCTGTCTAAGTTCATTGACTACGTTCTGCCTTCTGAGCCACAAAAATAAAGTTGTTTACTTTGGCTGGTTGGTTTTTCTTTGAGGTTTTGTTTAGGGAGGGGCTTTGGGTTATTGTTGGGATTTTTGGTTATTGTTGGGATTTTTTTACTCTATTTGCATATAAGTCTGTTCAAATCCGGTTCACATCAGAATTATCATGTAGGAACTTAAATTTATATATAAATTAAATAACTGAATCATTATTTATAAACGAACACATTTCTTACCTTTTTTTTCCCTTTTAATTAACTTCTCTAGGGCTCCATTTTCTGGAATAACTGAAAAAAATTATCAGTTGTTTTAGTTCTCAGATCTAATTTAGTTCTCAGATCATTTAAAAATCAGCACATTGAGAAGGTCAATACATATAGAATTTCTGCAAACACCATGGGATCTAAGTGTCTTCCATCTTTCTAGGAATTACTCTTTTAGACAGTTAAGAGAGGTTTATTTCCTTTAAAACAGCTATCCTGTGAAAGCCTCCTCTGCTATTCTTTCTCTTCAAGATCTTTTCTTACATAAGTATTAATAAATCTTCATATTTCAGAGGGTCTGGCAAATTTTTTACCTACGTTGGCAAATTGTTTCTAAGTTGCGTTTCTCAATAGCAACAAATATTTGAGATGATCAACATCCTCAACAGCGATGTTTGCAACAATGGAATATATAAGTCACTGATGAAACCAAAATACCTTGTTCCTTGAAACAAACATGCGAAGTTTTTTTTAAAAATATAACAGAAAACAAAAAGAGAAAAGGTTGGAAAGAGATAACTGGGAGAAGATACAATAAAGATGGCACAATCTTGAGTGACATAAAAAGGTCAAGAAAAAACAACTTGTTCAATAAAGGGACAGGACTGCAAAGAAAGTAGGCCTAGAAGTACACAATATTACACAATGTGTATTTAAGTTGTGGAAACTTGTTTTAGCAGGCTGTTGCAGAGGAGGAAAAGAACCCAACAAAACAACAAGGAGAATCTGAAGCAACAAGGAGAATCTGAAGGATTCATGGATATAAATAGCTGTAAATAACTGGGGAGTAGAGGAAAATTTTATGAAAAATTTTTAGCAATTTCTTATGCTACTTCCAAGGCAGACAGCTTTTGGCACAAATATATAAGATGTCGAGTTGAATGAATCCTTGATCTACTTCCCACAATGGTCATTCTCACATCAGGTTCACACACACCTTAATTTTAATGACAGGATTTTTAACTTCCTTAAAAGCCTATTGCACTCACATGCCAAAGGTTAAGATGAAATCATTGTAATTTAAACAAAGCACAGCACTGACAAAAAATGACTTTAAGTTTTACCCCCACCCCTACAATAATCTATTTTCCTTTGTAAATATTATTGTTATGATACTGACAGCCCCTCCAGTTAAACAGAAACTCCTCCAAACTACATAAGTGCCAAAGCTCCTTCTCCAGAGAACTCTGCTTAGTTTCAGGTGCTATTAACTGGCCATCCACAACTTGTGTGAGAGTGAGCAACAAAGGGTATGTGAAAGAGATTTCATGTAAGCTTCTTTCATATTTAACTGCACTTTATTGACAAGGTTGCAAAATAAACCCGCCTCCTCGATGTTTCTTAGAACTGCTTCAAGGACCTTTCAAGATTAAATTAAGAATAGATGTTAATCCTAAAGCCAAAGAACAGAAAAGCTCTGCAATTCTTACATAGAATAACAAAACAACATAGAAAATGCCAACTGTATGGGACTTTCTAAGCAGCAACCACAGAGGGTTTCTTTCTTCAGCATACTGGGAAATGTGTTTACCACCAGTGATACATAAGCTACTTTAAAACTGTATGAGCAACTACACAAAGTTCTGTTTCTGGAAACACTTCTAGCACAGAAAAGAGCTATGTTAGTGGGAACTACATTCAACTGCCTAAAATTCGTTTTTAATGTGAAATAAGATTATTGGTGCAAGTGATCATTGGACAACCATGCCAATTCTAAATGGCAAGGCAAGACAGAACATCCAACTGTATAATGAGACTAAATAAACAGTTAATCAAGAGAATAATTGGAAGCTGATGACATTAAGGGATCCCCTGGTATCCATTATGATATTATGAAATGTAGCTGAGCACTTACAGCTTTAAACAGCATGACAAACACCTGACTTTTACTCCCACTTTTGTATGGCCTTCAAATCAGTTTACCATTCCATCCTTCAGTCGTATTGATTTTCAAGTGCATAATAATGATAATGTTGTGGTGCAGTGATGTCTTGATCATGACAACATAATAAGCTTGATTATGAATACATAATTTAAAAGCACAAAATTATTTATGTTGCCAATACTACCACCTCAATAACCAAGAAAGAAAAATGAAAAGCCAGCTCGGATTACTTCAACAATTTTGCCTGTGGCCCCAGCAGGAAGTTGTGATGGCTGTGGGGAGTGAAGCAATACGTGTTCTTTGTGCTTCGAGGGAATTCACTTTGGACTAACTCCAGCCAGGTCCCACAGACAGACTGCCCTTCAGGAGCTGGAGTGGCATACATTTCACTCCTGGAAAGCAAGTTCTTCTTTCATTATATGAAAAAACAAAATGAAAAAATATAATGCATATATAAAAACATTTGTGAAAACATAAATTATAAAAACGATTTATGTTCTTAGAGAATATTCTATGATGCAAACCAAAATACAGCAGGTGACGAAAAGTGGGACATTTTAAAAGGTCACTCCTAAATTCACCTAAGCACTGATGTAAATTAGGCAGTAGATTATAGAAATCTGGAAAACACACAGAGAAAAATTAAAACCGGTGCTCCAATTTTCTATTTAGAGTGCTCAGCAATTTATATTTTACATTCAAAATAGAAATGTAACTATAAAACAATGGAACTTCATCGTTGATCTTTGGAATATCCTAACAGAGGGGTATTGAAGGAAGCATTGGGAAGCTTTAAGACTTCTAAAATGTCTCTAAATGTCTGCTCTGGGATGTGTATTTCATATCCACAACTTCATGAGATACTTACAGAATAATAAACCAAGAGCACATGGCCCTGAGTTTAACTCATAGCAGACACTCACACAAATGTCCAGGGAAAGAAGAAATGCTTAATGACATGAAAATGATCAGAATTAGTAGGGAAATGGAATGTTAAAAGAGGAAGGAAGAAAGAAGAAGGCAAAATGTAATGTTAGCAGAATATTGTTACTTTCACCTTTGATGAGATTTGTACAGTTCTACTAATTCCCAACAATTTTTTTTCTGAGGAAATTATATTCCTCTAGAGAAACAAACTACCATTTTAAAACAGGCAGATGTCAAGAGATAGAAGGATGGTCATAGAGCCTAAAGAAATTTCAGTACAGGGCTTCACCTGACAGAAATAGGTCTCACTATTTTTTGTGCTCAAGTCTGGGTGTTACATTTGACAGAACAATAATGGACATAATTTCCTTGATGACCTTAATTTATTCTCAATTCTTTTTGCATTCTTCTATATTCTAGCACATCTAGAAACAGAAATCTTATTTTTTAAATAAGAGGAGAGTGAGAAGACAACCTCCTTGCATATAACCTCATTATATTTCATACTAATAAACACTAACATCATTATCGTATTTAGAAAATTAACCTCTTTGTGAAAGTCTCATCTGGTTAAAAAATTCCTTCACTGAGAAGATCTTTCAGCACTGCATATGATACTCAGACTTAAAACACAAGAGATAAAAAGAAACCTGCTCATATCAGTATTCAAATATATATTTCATATACGCTATATCGATCAAGAGGAGAAAGATAATAAAAAATGATTAACAGTATCTCTGATTCAGAATACCAATCTTAATATACTTCCAGACTATTATCTAGAGCTATTGTAAGTATTATCTGTAATTTAAAACCTTCAGTCTGACTGGATATGTTTCATAAGTCTTACTGGTTTTACTTTTGAAAGTAAGTAAAATTTTCCAGAGTAAAAGTAGTTAACACTGTCACTATAATTCCTCTAACATTCTGAGGAACTTCAATCATTTTGATACCTAAGACTAAGAAAATTATGCCTTTTATATCTTGGGATCAAAATTATTTGTCTATATTCCCAAAGGATACTGCTACTCATTTGGTAAGGTTTAACTCTGAAAAGATGCTCCTGGTTGGCAAATTAATGGAGAACAACAAATGAACATGAATGCCAGTATAATTGAGGGAGATGCCAAATAATACATTTTTACATATGAGTTTCCAAATGTTATGGCTAGATTCTCCACATGGATACTCTAGACCTCAGCAGTAAGCCTATAAGTATATTTAAAGCCCAACAGCAGAGAGTAGTTCACATTCCCTTTCAAAACTGGATGCCACGACATAAGCACAGCACTGTGATCATCCAACAGAGCCTTTTTCACCCCAGATAGTGCTATAGGAAGTGGATATACTAATCAATACCCATACAGGTATGTATTAGATCAAGAGATTTTAAAAAGAACATTTCACAGGGTAGCATATTCAACTCATATAGTTCTAACAGATTCTGCTTTTATCGAGGGACTTGGACTGCATTATTTTCAGAGATCTTCTCCAAACCAAATCACTGGGATTGTATTCTAAGATTTCTTACTGGTATAACTATCATTAAAATATTCTGTGTAGTTTTTAGTGCCGTCAATGCAAAGTTGCTGCTGAAAACTGCAAGTACTTCAAAATCGGTCACAGGCATGCCTTCAGTTTAAAATTGTAAAGTGTTAGTATTGTAAATTTAAAAATAAAGGTAAGGGGCACATACATTACACCAGAGTATCTGCAGGAAAACAGATCTAATGGGAAGTTTTTAAAGTTAAGTTGATGTTAGTGGAATTTGAAACTTGACATTGGAGAATAGAAATTATATTCAAATTATTTTTTCCAAACACTAGAGTAAGCAGCTAAGATTGGATTCTTGGACACACACACACACAAAACTAAATCATAATCTGTATTTTTCTAGTTTAATTTAATTAGTTCATAGGAATTCTCTGATCAATACTTGCATTATGCAGGAATTTGGACTAAATGACCACATTAGACTCTTCTGGGTTTTAATCACTTAATTATTTAAAGCTGTAATCATGTTTGCTGAGAGATTTCATACCTTAATGTGCTCTGAGATTCCCTTGACTTTTGTGGTCTTTGTACGCCAAAGTGTTTATTCAAATATCTTCAAAATTTTGGGGTCTGATGAATGGAAGAATTATTTACAGCCAAACCCTGTTTTCTCTTCCCTTGACACCAGTTTTATGGAGCTGAGAAACTGTGATTAAAAATATTATCCATCCTACATGCAAGAAGAGTATGTGTATTTCCCTGTGTGCCTCTGTTCCATTGAAGGTTATTGGTCTACTAAAGCATTCAAGTTTCTCTTTGGCTCTGTAAAGTTTCTGTCTTGTCTACAAAGTTTGAGGAGTGTCTGAAAGCACCTGCTGATGATTTCAAAAGGTGGTACATGGTACATGGTATAGTCCTTTGCTTTGACAAGGACTCCTAAGTTAGTAGCTAAGAAGGCAGCTGGGCACAGAACACACAACACACATATAACATACAATAACAGTAACAAGCAAAAATTAATATAACAGTATGGAAATAAAGTAGGAGGGGGGTTAAAGATAAAAATGCACAAACAAGAATGCTTCAAAACTTATTCTCACTATCAGTCATATCTTGCTCCTACTAAATAGAAAGGAACAGCTTGATCATTCCTATTGGCAAAATCAGGTGTCACATAGGATGACTGAATTCATGATCCCTCACTTGTATCACCTCAGTTCACCATGTGCAAGTGCAAGGGACTAAATTCAAGGCACCATTAAAACACTGTTCTGCTTAAATCTTACCTTAAGGTTCGTTATTTGTTACCCATGCCCTGCCTACAAGGTGCAGATGGAGTTGATTTACACTTTATGGGGGCATGTCTACAATTCATCCACTGCTGCTTTTCACTTCAGATCCTACAGTTTCTCCACACAAATCACAACACAGAACAAAGAGCCAAGTTCCTGTACATGCACAGCACACAAATCACAGAATAATAACCCATCCAACTGTCTACCTGCAATACCCAAGCTGGTTAATTTAAAGTCATACTTCCGTTATTCGAGTTTAGGCATTGGCTTTGTTCACTATTTGACACAAAACAATCTTTGCAATTAAGACTTTGAGACAATATGAGACATAGGATCATATTGTTGGAGAGGACCCACAAGAATCATCAAGTCCATCTCCTGTCCTTGCACATGACAGCCCCAAGACACACACCATGTGCCTGAGAGAATTGTTCAAATGCTTCTTCAACTCTGTCAGGCTTGATGCTGTGGCCACTTCCCTGGGGAGCCTGTTCCAGTGCCCAAACACCCTCTGGGTGAAGAACCTTTTCCTAATATCCAACCTAAATCTCCTGTGGCACAACTTCAGACCATTTCCTCAGGTTCCATCACTGGTCACAAGGAAGTTGCAAACTGCAACGAGGTCTCCTCTGTCTTCTCTTATCTAAGTTGAACAGACCAAGTGACCTCAGCTGCTCCTCATAAGGCTTCTTGTCAAGGCCCTTCACCACCTTTGTAGCTTTCCTTTGAATGCTCTCTGATAGCTTCATACCCCTCTTACATTGTGGTACCCAGAACTGACCCCAGCACTCAAGGTGGGGCCATCCCAGCTCAGAGCAGAGCAGGAAAAACCCCTCTGTTGCCTGCCTGGCAATACTGGGCCTGATGTCCCCAGGACAGGGTTGGCCCTCCTGGCTGTCAGGGCACTGGTAGCTCAGATTCAACTTGTCATTGTTGATGACTCTCAGATCTCTCTCCACAGTGCTGCTCTCCAGCCTCTCATTTCCCAGTTTACATATACATCTACAGCTGACATTTCCAAGGTGCAGGATCTGGCTTTGCCTTCCTTAAAATCCCAATTTAATAGCATCTGCACACTTAGTACTCTTTGGAGTCCTGAATCCAAGGCATTAAAGAAGATGTCCCCAGCCCGGTGTCACCCCATTCTCTGTAACCCTTTGCACCTAAGCAGCCAGGTGTTTACCTGTTGCATTGACATCCTTATCCAGCTGCATGCTGGACATTTTGTCCAGAAGGATCCTGTGAGAAACAGTATCAGAAGCCTTACTGATGTACAAAAAGGTCACATTCACTGGCTTCCTTTCCTCAGCTGGTGGGCTACCTTGTCATAAAAGGATGTCATCAGGTTTGATAAGCAGGACTCTCCCCTCATGAAGCTGTGACCGATGACTGCGATATTTTTCAGTAAAGCCCAGACTGATCTCCTCCATGATTTTACCAGGCACTGAAGCGAGACTTAGGGATGAGTTATAGTAAATACTTTGTGTAGATGCCAACCACATTTTTGCTAACACTTGACTTTTGTCCAACTGCATCCACTTCATCCAAGCTCTGAAAGGAATAAGAAAGGAAAAACAAGCCAAAAAAGGGAGATTAACAATTGAGTGAAAAAAAGATAAATAAACAAAAGGCTGCTGGATGAGTCCTCCTACTGGCATAGAAAGCTTATGATTTATGGAGAATAGGCAAGCTAAAAAAATCATAGATGTTTAATGATTATTATAATGACAATTTTAGTTGCCTTATTTTTTGAAACTTGAGAGATCACAAATATGTAATTTGTAAAATAATAGAAGTTAGACTCTGCTTATAACAGTTTACCAGCAAGCCTTTTACTCCTCAGCATACCCCCTAATGAGCAATGCATGCCTGTCTCTTATAGTTTAAATGCAACAAATGTAAGGAATCTAAAACAGGCACCATTGCCTTTCTCTTATAGAAACATTGTGCCAAAGAAAAACCCAAAAATGATTTTTTTAAAGAAAAATTGCAGACTTCTAACACTGTTCAAAACTCTAGAGATGAAGTGCACCCAGATATATAAATATGCATGTGTGTATATGTGTATGTATATATAT
>JAWWMU010000180.1:36544414-36554552 GCA_035048155.1 Cinnycerthia olivascens
TTCTATGCAGATTGCAGTGTCCAACAAATGAGACCTTTATGCAACATGCATGCCCCTCAACAAAAGGCATGTAAATCATGTCCTCACAGAACATGCACTGGGTGTTCCACTGCATCCCTCATCCCACCCCTTTATCATTCCTAGGAAACCAGAGAAAGATTTAAAAACCATAACTGAAACTGAGTGTTCAATTACAGACTACAAAAGAACAGTTTATAAATATCTTCCATGAGCACTGGTTTAATAATGCTGGTTCAGTGAACTCCCTGGATCCTGTAATCCCTTTTTTAATCTCTGTTACTTACTTACTGCCTTTGAAAGACTCAAAGTAGCATTCAATATTCTTATTACAGAGCAACATTACAACAGGACAAGTTGGGGGAAATAAAGATTAGCAAAACATTTTTTCTTTTTTTGAAGCAGCACATTTTGGGTGATATTCAAGCTAAGATTCCATTACATATTCTAATTGCAATCTCTTAATACAACATAATTAGAGGATCTTCTTAATCTGGAAAACTAAGTCACATAAATGGATTACAGATCAGTTTTCAGATGACCAAAAGGAAAAAAAAGGTTCCCACAAAGAGAGTAAAAACTGTCAGATGGTTCAAACATGGCAAACCAAATTACATTTCTTCAATTATCACCTTTACTCTAACAGAAGTAAACTGAACACTGGTTTAGATATGTTTTAAATATAAGATTTCTCTAAGCCTTCTTTGCACTTACTAAAATGTACACACTACGCTGTAGAAATTTTAGCAAATAAGAGTATCACAAAATATTTTTTTCCACTAATCCTTGTATTAATACAATTGTAAAGCCAGCACTTACTCTGGTAAGAGATCCTTAGGAATTTTACTAGTCAGTCTCTCAGACTATGATCCAAATAATGGAAAAATCTGGGCTGAATAAAATCAAGACTCTTAATGTTGTCGTTCTCATGACAGTTATTCTACTATTATTTTGTCATTAAGAATTCAAGTATGCATCACAGTAAAATGAACACTCTTTTCTAGATTGTGTAATGCCAATAAAGATTGTTTGTATTTCTAAATCTGTCTGCTAACAATGTAGATCGTAAGAATGCATACCTATTCCAAAACATATGTTCTTAGAACTTCAAAAATATTTTGTATACTTAGCACATAAAACCTTAAAGATGTAATCTCAGATGTTCAAGTGTGAATTAACCACCTGTATAATTTTTTGAAGGATATGTTTGATAAAGTATTAACTTGCTATATTTTTTTTAATTATCCTGTACTAAAAATATATTTTTAAAACATTTTGTTGATACCTAGAATAATAATAAGCATCAAAATATTATACTTTTGTTTTCTTTAATTTTAAAGAGAAAGAGCAATTTACATATATAAAAATGGAAATATAGTTTTGCCCCATACGAAGAAACTAATGAACTGAGTACATCAATATAGAAGGAAAACAAAGAGTGGGACACTGAGGTATTAGATTTCAAAATATACAGCAACACATGGAAAAGCTATGACAAAACAGAGAAAAAGAACAGAGCATATCAATCATTGTTTTACTGAAGTTCATATGGGGAACCTTAAAAATAGGAAACTTGTAAAAAAGAAATGACCAGGATAGATAAAAAATTAAGTACTCACAGAAAGCATAAAAACCTTGAAAGTGCTGATACTGGAGGCACAGCATGTAACTAAATATTGGAGAAAGAGTGGAAGCTAGCTTAGATACACATGGGTTTTGCAGATATTCCCCCCATGCTCCATGCTTTTTCATGCTCCAAGTAGACTATAATAACTTAGAATAGTTTGCAAGATCTACTTCTTAGGAACCCAGATGCAGCTGTTATTCACTTCATACCTATTTCACTGTAATTTGAACTTTGGATGGAAGGATGAAATATCATATCAGAGCAAAAACACTGGTAGATGTAAAATGAAGGTTCTCCCATGAAAGAAGACACTATGCAAAAGAGATCATACTTGCTTCTCAAGTATCATCTCTTTTAACCTTTCCCACCTTTTCTTGGAAGCAAAGAACCTTATGTGTTCAGAGTAGAGGCTCAAATTATTCACAACCTGAATCATGCTTTCTCTCTGTCTCTGAATCAACACAAAAATGTAAATGTGCTTATTTTTGCAGATATCACTTGCTTATAGTGCTTCAGCTCATTTGAATATATACTTACAGACAAACAGCTATGGGGGAACCATTCTGAAGACATAATGAGGAGTTAGTGATCCTGAGGTCTATGCTGATCCAGCTGAGCATCCCCAGCTAGTATCCATATGTCATCCCAAGTGGCCCCTGAATGACCCTGTGCTCTGTCCTGCCATGGGAGCTTGCAGGTGTTACAGGAGGATGTACAGATGTTACAGGAGGATGTACAGATGGTCCTGTCTGATGTTCTATCATGTATTGCATGTCCTTCATGGACATTTCACACTCATTAGATCATAAATTATTGGCTTTATTGTGATGAAACGGACGATTTTTAAGTGATAAATTTAATGGTGAGGAAGAAAACTATAAAAGCATGGCAGGTGGTGAGGCATGTTGAACCTCATCATGGATGTAAATTCTGTGCAGTGTGTCATGGACATCTTGAAGGGGTCTGTCTGATGCTGACACGCCTCGGGGGTTCCTGGCATCAGAATTGACATAGGATTAAATCATTAATGTCACTTTCTAATCACTCTGTAAATAGCATTAACCACTTTTATGTTTGAATCATTTTTCTTCTCAAGACCCAGAAAAAACAAGCATGAAAGAACTGTAAACAACATGACACTGGATTTAAGCTCAAAAGAAAAAACCTCCTGTTCAGTCAATGACAGAAAACAGACACAGAAAAACTGGATTGCTTTCATGGCCCTCATCAGTAACTTTGCTACTCACACCTGTATGAGATGAAAAGTGTTAACAACATATCCAGTATTTAGTCCAATCCAATTTTTAACTTTATCATTGCATGTTTCATTGCAATGATGCCTTCTGTTTCCCACCAGACTGAGGCTCTGTTCCCATAAGGTGAAGTACATGCCCAATATCTTCTTATCTCCCAATATTTGTTTCTTCCTCAGCTTTTTAGCCATCAAACTCCAGTGGACATAAAAGAGAAGTAAAAGGATGATAAAGGAAGTATAACTTTTCTTTCATGATGCCCAACACTGCCAGTACAAAGTTAAACTTATAAAAGGAAGGCTATAAAAAGCAAAACCAGAACAAATAAACCCACAAAAAAAATAAATATCTTCATTTCCATGACAACAGAAACACATCATTAAAGGTCTCTAAACTTCAAAACAACATTTTTTATCTAGCAGACAATACATTAACTGTTTGTTTTGTTTTTTTTAAGCAGAGTTCTTCCTCTGGAGTTTTCCCATAATCAAACTGATAAGGGAACACAGGACAAATGGTTACTCTTGATATGTAAGAAAGAAGACCTCACTAAATGGTACCTGTAGGAAAGAAACAGAACTATTGTGTGCAATGCTGAATATATTTTCTCTCAGAAGTCCAAAAAATGAGTTATAAAACTATCACAAAGCTACAAAATTCTCTCACACACATTTTATTTGACATTATGGAGTTCATTTACAAAACAAGTCCATATAATTTTGCTCCTCAGAGACTGTTCTACATTGTTTTATATGTGTGTGTGTGCAAATACATATAAAAATTGCTTCCTCTTTGTTGATTATATGTAAGCAGCCACCACCTTTTCAGTGCAGCCCCTCAATGTTTTACATATTTATTTAAGTACACAATTATGCTATAAATGGAAACAGAATCAGTCTCTCCTGGCAAGCAAAATATACTGGTCTTCCTCTGTCACTACAGCTGTATCTAAACTGCCCTTATAACAGAGAACCCTGTTCGGAGCAAAATTATCATTTTAGCTTTACCTATTGAAACACAAGATCCTTTACTTAATACTGATTAAAAAAATAAAATAAATAAAATCAACTTCTTCCTAATATTATTTCCGTCTTGTTATTCTCCCCAGCTTTTCACAGCTTAATAAAATTCCACAATTTTAGCTATATGTCTGTTTCATTAGCTGGACAAAAACCTGGACCCAAGTTGTCTGCTATATTCTGTGGAATTGGAAATATCACAATTTCAGGACCCCATCCAACTTCATCACTGACAGCACTTCTTTACACCTTATCAATGTCATCCAAAAAAAAAAAAATTATCTAATTTCGCAATTTTTTAATTTCTTGCCCTTTTATTTTCTATCATATCAACTAGTATTTCCAGAACTCACGTCTATCTCTACCTTGAGATGTGACCACTTTAAATAATTTCCCTTTTTCTTGATTTTTGTCTGAATGTCCAAAAATAAAATTCACTTCTTCAACCATTCTAAAATACTAATAAGTGATCATAAAATGCAGAAACTTTAAAAACATGCAGGCAAGGTACAGTACTAAACCTGAAAAATTATGTATTCTAGGTCAGAGTTTGTTATCATGCTCCATTTGAATAGGTGATCAACAATTACTTGATACATGACAATTTTCAGAAACAAAGCATCTTATTGCTACATCATTATAATATATGGCTATGTTATATTTAAAAATCTCTGCTCAAGCCCTAACAAAGCATAGGAGTCATTAGCTGAATATTTTTCAGCTGACTACTTTTTCTACCTAATTAGAAAAAAGTCATACCTCATCTTTCCAAATGGCCTCTGAACAGGGAGGATAAGCAATGCTACAGCAGAATAAAGACTGGGATAGCCTCCTAACTAAATTATAATTAAAACAGTCAGACAGAGTTAAAGGAAAGAATGTTTAAAACTGATTAATAAGCCAAAATTATTTTGGAATATAATAAAAAGACAGCATGTTGAAATCCACATACCATTCCATAAAGACAACCAGAAGATACAGGGTTGAGGAGGAACTGGATCTTCAACCTGAAGACTTGAGCATCTAATAATACTTCAGCTAGAATTTATTGTATGAAAAATATTTTCTATAGTAGATCCAATGCAGAGATATACATAAGTCTATTATAACTGTTTCAATGTCTGGATAAACATTGTAAATCCTTATTCAGATATTTAAAAATTTGATTATTTCACTATTTTTACATTTCAAAAACATTCTTTTATTTTACAAGTATGTGTTTTATTTTTTTACCCATATGCAACAAACATAGTTGAAAATCAAGAGTAAAGAAACCACAGACCTCCTTCTCTATTATCTCTTTTTTAAAGTGTTTGTGTGAGTGAGTTATGGGAGTTTCTTCAGGGCATTTTTTCTGCTTCACATTTATATGGACAGTCCAATATCTGCTTCTTTTTTTTTCTCTCTAAAACACAGTCCCAATTTTGTTGACTGACTAGCACAGCGCCTGCAGCTATCTTTACTGAAAAATTGTCAAAACAAGCTATCTGGTGACTCTGAAAGACCTCTTTGTAATGCAGTATTTTGTGAAACACTCATAGAAATACAATTTTAGTAGCAAATTTCTTTGCTAGCTGTCCAGCTTGCCCCAGTTCTGGGGCAAAGCAGGCCTCTCCCTACGTGCCCTCAATGTCCAGAGTTGTGCTGTTTCTAAGCAAATGTTCATTTTCCATAATGCCTTGTTGGGCCCAGTGACATCCCATTTGGAAGCTTCTGTCCTGCTTAGGACACCATCATGGACTATGATGGATGCATGCACTTCATTTTTGTGCTCATCACTTAGTAGCTGTAAGCTTTATTTTTGTGAGTATGGCTGAGCTGATAACAAAGGGCAACTTGCCTTCCTTAGGCTGCTGCTAATGAGGACAAATGCAAGTTTTTGGGGAATAAAGATTGTTTTGAAGAGCAACTCCTCACCTTCATTTGGAAAAAGCTTACAGATGGCAAGAAGGAAAACAACAAAAAAAGAGCAAACCTGGGGAAGGAACACAACACACACCATAAAATGCACAAACTTTACCCAGGGAATCTACTAAGGACTGCATTGATTACTACAGTCAAGAATGCTGGTGAAAGATGTTGGACTAAAAAGTGAAGAAGATAAAAGTATTAATCACCTTAACATTTAACAGACAAGAGATCTGAATTCCTATCTCAAAAGCAACCATATTAGAGTTTTGTCCCAGTAAATTATATATTTAACTTCATAAAGTGTCCATATTTTACAAAGTGGTCCTCTGGTAGAATCCTGTCAAATGAACAAAACAAGAATACACAATGCAAAGGTGTCCTAGTCTCCCACATTCAAGTAAAGCCTGAATTCATATACATTTTCCTCTGCAAATGGAGGAGGTAATGGGGCTATTGGGAAAAAAAACCAAAACCAAAACAAAACCAAACAAAACAAACAAACAACGACCCAAAAAACCAAACCAAACAAACAAAAAAGCCCAGAAAAAACATAGAATAAATATTTTCAAGACAAATATTTCTGCTTGATTTTGTTATTAGGTATCAAATAAAAAAATTCAAACATTTTCTATAAACATTTTTTAATTCTTAAATGATAAAGATTTATCATATTTGGGATAAATTTTCTACTAATTGCATAGTATTACACCTTTTTGTACCAGTTACCAAAAAAAAAAATAAAAAAAAATAGCAAATCCTACAGTTTTATGAATTCCAAAAGGGTCAAGGCCAAGACATTTGTTTAACTAAGACATGACAGCAACTTGATGTACTCTCACAAATTTTTCTTAAAGATTATACGAAGAGAAATAGAAGACTATACTAGAAAACATATAGGTTTAACCTGAGACCAAAAAAAAATTACAGATGAAGTTTTGGTTCCATCAGCAGGTTATTCCCCCATGTGGTCGTTTTCTGAAGGGCCTGCCAGGGTGCATGACTATCTGCCACAGTCCTGTCATTGCTCTGCTATCTACTCCTTTCCAGTGATGTATTCCACTATAATTGTCATATTTGCTGTTATGGTTCCACCATGAAGGAATAGATGTCACCAAAGTGGTATAACAGCTTGCAAATACACCGAGAGAGAACTGCTGAAGCTTTTTGATTGTTACTTTAAGAAACACAACCCTGAAGATGAGTGTTGAGGAGCATTGCTGTGAGAAATGAATAAACATCCTTTCACTCCTTCTCCCTGACATCAAGCAGAAATAAGAAAGGGAAGTCGACAGAGGTCACACACAAATGTGGAGAGCTCTGTAGAAACATCTTTGGATTCTAATCTGGACTGACAGCTATCCTATTCTTTACTAGTGTTATGTATAATGGACACATATATCCTGTTTCAGAATGACCCTCTGTTTGAATGTTTTAAAGACAAAATTAGTAGGCCTCATTCCAGGCTCCTGAACCAAAGTACACAAGAATCAACTATCTACTTGGGCAAGTAGTGGTTCAAGACCACATGCCAAATAAACAGTAAAAATTCCCTAATAGAAATTGTATTATTTATGCAATTCTAAGAGAATTAGCACATCTAATACATGTATGATGTTAGGAAAATTATTGATAGTAATATATACATTTATACTTTTGAGACATTGTAATATGTGGATCACAAAGAAAAGTAAGGCAATCTTCCACCAAAAGGACAAATTGTTTTCTATAGATGTTTCATTGGCTTGGATATTTAATTTAACTGTAATCGATAAAATCACACATTTACTTTCACAATATCAATTAGATGTGTATTTATCTATTTCTAAAGTTCACTTTTTCATGCCTTTTCAGTTGTGAAATTGAACAGATATTAATTCTTTTCTCCACATCCTTCCCCAGTTAAGCATACATGTATCCCTCCCCGGTTAAGCATACCTCAAGATTAATTTCTGTAACAAATTTAAACATCATTTATTATCTGGTATATTTTTTCTCTATTAGCACTTGGAGAAGAACACTGCCACTAATCCATTAAGAGGTAAGATTTCTAAAACAGCATCTAGGTAATACTGCAGAGCCCTTAAAATGGATAGAAAAGCATTGTGTCCTCTTGAGTCTCAAAACAAGATAGGTCTCCAGGCCCTTTCCCATTGGAGCTGGAGAAAGAAATGGCAAGAACGGTCCTCCTGGAGAAAGAAGAAAGATGTCATTGCAAAGAATAACCTTTCTAGAGACTTCTAAACTCTCTTTTGGTGATCCTATGGTGGTATAAGTCTTGTGCAAAGGGGAAAGACATAATGGGTAACAGCTGAAACAAGGGACAATTTACATTAAAGGAATATTTAGAATTCCCACAAAGTCTCTTTTCAACGGCTATTGAATATTTGCAGAACAATGCATGGTAACACAGTCCTGTTCCTGCAAACACTCTGCTGCTACTGCAGACCAAGCTATTAAAAGCCAAAACACCGATGGTTGGGCTTGGATGGCACAGAGACCCCAGTGCTGGAGGGGCTCACACACTGCACAGCTTATGCCGTAAAGTCCCACAGGTTTTACCTCTTCTGATTTCAAATTTTCAACCATACATGCAGAGCAGTCTGAATCAACATAGTAACCAAAGGTGAAGTCTTGGCTCTGAGAAAATCCTAAGATATGATTCCAATATCCTAGTCATGTCAGCTGTTTTCAACTCATACCAGTCCTACAGCGTGTATACACAGACCTCAACTTTCTAAGCATCAGAAAAACACCAGGTTTTCCTGACGTGTAATCAATCCCACTTATGCACACCTGTCCATGGAGGATGCATCATTGCAAGGTCAGAGAATCACGACATCAACCACTGGGAAGTTGTCCCAACACAAGACTTCCTGCACCACAAAAGCTCTGCCTCATCAACATTGGCCTGAAAAACACTTTCAGCTTTCAGCTGTATGTTATATTGATTAGACTAAACAGCTTTCTAGTGTCAAGCTTTTGTTTATCTTATCATTCTTCAGAATGTGACCATCTCAGAGCTTTCCTTTCAGGCTAAAATATGCACTGCATTCTCTGGGTGTTTCATTATAACCACACTGATTTCATATTTTGTTCCAGACCTCTGAAAAAAAGCCTTAAACATT
The DNA here is from genome assembly GCA_035048155.1 of Cinnycerthia olivascens. NCBI lineage: Eukaryota > Metazoa > Chordata > Aves > Passeriformes > Certhiidae > Cinnycerthia > Cinnycerthia olivascens. The sequence continues at coordinate 36,553,368 of JAWWMU010000180.1, forward strand.
TTAAAATCAATGCCCTCAGGGTACCACTTAATATATCCCTATAGCTGCTAAACCCCCTTTAAAATTAATTTGGGAGCCATCAACCAACTTCCACTCTATGCTGTATCATTTCAAAATTGTATCACATTTTTAAGGACACAGATTTCCAGCAGCATCTCCTGTCTGCTCTTAAATACATCATTACATTACTTTTGTCAAGCAAGATCTACTTTCCTTTAACCCCACTTGACTGCATTAATTATTTTTGGTTTTTTCAGTTTCTGATTAACAAAGTCTCATAAGAAATATTTAATCTCTTGACTGAGTTCAGAATCATACTGATAAGAATAGAAATACATATTTCTTTCACTCCATTCTTTTCCAGTATTAGAATTCTTATGCCAATTTTCAGGAGCTACTACTTCTGTTTTTAAAGGTTTTTTACAAACCTAACAAAGTTGGCTCTTAAAACTAAAAGGCTTTTGCAGACTGTTCTTATATCTTTTCAGGATAAGACAGAAGTGATGAAAGGCACACAAATAGAATGCATGTTTTGACAGTTGGAGGGTATCTAAGTATTGCTTCTTCCAAACATGGAGAATGAGGCTAGAATCAGAGAATGAATCCATTAAAGCTGAAAATTATTTTTAATAAAGTTTGAATAAAGCACATCATTTGCTGAGCCTACTCAAATATCAACTAAAAGATACAGTTTTGATAGCATATGGAATAGACTGAAGGCAAAGTGTTGGACCTTCAGAGATATCTGAAAATATACCATAATCTGTGATGCTAACCCTGTTGCCAACCAATATTTACAAACTTTTAGGATCTACTCCAGCGTTTGGAAGCTGCATGTATTTCATGACCAGTTCACTTAGTGAAATTCACAGAATCACAGAACGGGTAATACTAGCAGGGCTGACCAGTGGATCATCTGGTCCAGCCTCCCTGTTCCAGCAGGGTCACCCCAAAGCACATGGCACAGGATTGCGTCCAGAGAGTTCTGGAATATCTCCCAAAGCACATGGCACAGGATTGTGCCCAGAGAGTTCTGGAATATCTCCAGTGACAGACACTTCACACCCTCTCTGAGCAATCTATTCCAGTGCTCAGTCACCCACACAGTAAAGAAGTTCTTCCTCAAGTTCAGATGGAACTTCCTGTGCATCATTTTCTGCCCATTGCCTCTCGTGCTATTGTTTG
>JAWWMU010000180.1:36563787-36584292 GCA_035048155.1 Cinnycerthia olivascens
GGAAGAGCTTCAAGCTGCATTCCAAGCAAAGAGAATAAGATTAGTGCTGAGCACTGTGTGAAGCAAGCAACCAAGTCTCAGAGAACAAACACCCCCCACATACCAGGCAGGAGTCCACAGACTTTCCTGTAGAGCAGAAAGCCACAGAACCACCTTGAGGAAACCACACTTACTGGAGCACTCTGGGCTGAATTTTGCAACTGTCCTCTTCCATTTCTGCTCTCCCTGGCATAATAATTTTGAGTTTTCTGTATTTAAGAAGGTAATAATTCCAATTTTATTCTTATAAACCCTGGATTTTGTGGATCATTCAAAAAAAAACCCAACCAATCACACAAACAAACAAAAAAACGCACCAAAAACCCCACAATTTTACTACTCTGGGACTCACTATGGAATAGTATTTTCTATTAAATTGGTATATTCAGTGTAAGTTATCATAGCACCATATCAATATAATATTAAGGAAGTATTATAGGTAAGATCTGAAATAAATTCTTAAACAAGGAACTGATTGACTTTTTGAAAATTTATGAGAGCTCCATCAGTAGCAGATATTTAATCATACCTGAAGAGACACTGTCACACAGAAATAAATCTGACTGCTAATAATTCATATTGAAAATAAGTCAGGTAATGAAATTCTTAGTTCTTATATGTGCAAGTTTTATGCAATCTTTCTTCCCACGAAAGATAAAAGAAATTATTCAAAGAACCATAAACAGAATTGTATAAAAGAAGTTACATTCTTTCTGTTTACAGTAGTGTTCAAAAATATTTTCAAATCATGAATAAAAGTATGGGTCCTTGTTATAATGTGGGTGTACAATATTTTATTTAATTTTTAATCAATTTAATTTAGATTAAATACTATTATATTAATAAAGTATTATAGAACATATATACAATAAATATCTGTATTTTACTAGTTTCTCTTTTGTTAGAAATTTAACGTGCTGATGTGTACTTTTTTGGAAAAAATATTCTTCCCAACAAAAAACATTTTTACATTAACCTAAACGATACTACTTTGTGCAGAACAGATATTTCAATAAGAAGAGTGAATATACATATATATATATAATTTTTATATATATATATATATAATTCTTAGTAAGGTATTTATCCTGTATTTTGGAATCATGCATCTTTCCACCTAATTTCACCTAAGTATGCACTGAGAATCTTCATATAACATAAAAATATAGTTTCAAGTCACATAAATTCATAATGGAAACAATGTTTAAAATAATCACATTAAACAATAAATTTTCAGAGGATAAGAAGTCATATAAATATGAACGAAAAGGTATTAAGCCATTCTGATGTAAACTGAGAGTACAACTGAGGTAAAAAAACATAAAACTTTTACTTTGAACAAACTTCACTCTTTAATGTAGATGCTTTTTGACTTCTATAATTTGTAAAATATTCTGCATATTGGTTTTACCTCCTATATAATTGATATATATTGATTTTACCTCCTATATACATCTTTAATATCTTATCCCATTGTGGGGGAGGGAGGGATAGATTTAGAGAAAATTTTATTATAATGATTATTCTAATAAACTATAGTCTATTTTTCCATTATTCCCTATTTCCACTCTTATGAGAGAACTGGAGGAGTCTTTCCATCCAACCCTTTTATTGCTACTTTTGCCTTCCTTTAATGCCTTGACATTTTGCATAAATCACTCCTTTGCAGTAATGGCCAAAACTTGACAGATGTCCTCTAAAATCATATTGGAATATTAAAGACAAACAAGCACATTCAGGATCTTCATGCAAGGTTATCTTCAGCATCTCCCAGCATTAGATTTGCATTTTCTGTGACAGCTCCATCTATTCTGCTATTCTCATTTGCTTTTGACTTAAGCACAGTGCCTTGTGCGTACGTGTCATTGAATCTTAGAAAGGTCTGGATTAGAAGGAATGCTAGAGACCATCTAGTTCCAAATCCTGTCCCACTTTATCAGGTTATTCAGAGCCCATCCAACCTGGCCTTGAACACTTCCAGGGACAGGGCATCCACAGCTTCTCTGGGAAACGTCTTCCTGTGCCTTATCACCCCCACAGTAAAGAATTCTTTCATAACATCTAACCTAAACCTGCCCTCTTGGCAATTAAAAGCCATTACCCCTTGTCCTTATGGGACATTTCACCTTCCCTGGTAAATTGTCCCTCTCCAGCTCTCCTGCAGGCCCTGTTTAAGCACTGGAGGGCAGCTCTAAGGCCGCCACAAAAGCTTCTCTCTCCAGGCTGAACATCCTAAATCACCTCAGGTTTGCTGATTTTAACTTGTTGCTTTCAGAAGTATTTTTCAATTTATCAGATCACTTTTTATACAAATTCTATCTGTTTTGAATAAAACATTTCAAATATTTTTGCACTTCATATTTTGGTTAGATGAAACTACTTTCTTTTTCCTCTCTGCTGATATGAGACAATATCAATGAGTTGATATTTTAGACACAGTTTTCTTTATGTGCACTAGCCAAGCTACTCCGACAAACAGAATAAAATCTGTTCCACACAGAAAAAATTAGACTGGCAGATCTGACATTTCAAAAATGCATACTGTGTCTTTCCTCTTCTGGGACTTTAACCACCTTTCTTAAATTGCCCATTTGTTCAGAGTGCATCTGTGTGCACAGTAATTATTCTACTGTTCTACAGACTTGAATGTCTTTAATCTCCTGCTGGCATTCCGGAGGGCCTTCAGTGGAGCTATGTGGGCACACACTTTCAGAAAACCAAAGACACAATCTGATAAGGATCAACATCCTTCTTCAGTCAGTACTTTCATAGATTTATGGAGAAATACTTTTCCCAGCTGTCATGTCTGTAACACACACACCCTGATGTACACCAAAATTCCTTAGTCCTAGTTAAGGAAAATTAATTCAGTTCAATTTCTTGGTTCCACTTCATCATGTCATTATTTACAATAAGAAGAGGATCTGAGGCCAAAAGAGATACTTCAAAAATCATAGAAACAAAAATTAAAAAAACAAAATCATATAATATCATAAAATGCAAAATTATAGACAGTTTACATAAGCTTCCTTTAACTGAAAAGGCTTCTGTCTCTGTTATATCTCAAAATAATGAGATTCAGGTTGGAAGTTTGAGTTGTATGGAAGAAGAGGAAAGATTGAGTCTCTGAAGATTCTATGCAGAATGAATCTCCAATACATACAGATACTAAAAACATAAAGGTCTAAATATCAGTCAAAAAATAAGACACAGATTACAGACTGTCTGATACATAACATTGCTTGTCTATGACAAAAATATAAAAAAAAAGGAAAAAGAAAATATAAAATGAAAAGAGAGACTGCAATGAGGCAATGGGGATCCAGCAGAGAGCACAGACTTTTTCTTGGTTACTGAATTTCAAGTCACAGTTGGACATCCATAAGACTGAGATAAGGGAAAATGGTGTTTAGAGGAATCTAAAGCTTTTGTAGCAGTCTATATTACCCAAAGAATGTTTCTTTGTAGCAAAAGAAATGTTTTGGTGCATTTCAATTCTCAGTTTTCACTGTACTTTTCTAAAGCCTGTCAAATTCTCTGTTCATTAAATCTGTCATTATCCTCACCAAACAGCTTTTACTGATGAAGAGTTCTATTTTGACCATTTTTTCCTATATTTTAAACTTCTAAATATGTCATCTGAAATCTTCCTCTTCATGACTAGTCCTGCATTTCTCAGTATCAGCCCTTCATATTTGAACACCAAGAACTAGAGTCATTGATACCATTTATTACCCAGTCAATATAACCAAAGGAAAGGTTCATTAACTTTGAAAACAGTGATCAGGCACCAACTTCCACCAGAACACTAAACAGAATTTGGTATGATTATTTCCAGAATTGTTATTTGAAGTTTTATGTAAGTTTCATGTATACATAGGGATTTTACAGGCATATATGCAACATACGTAAAAGGAAATTGAGATCTGTTATTAAGTCTTCTACTTATAGTTGTGAATTACCCACCCCCTGCAGAGTAGCAGCCCCTTCACTCGAACAGTTTATTGTACTCAGCATTTATTGCTGAAGTGTGATCAAAAGTATATTTTAGAAGAAACTTAGATGACACAGTAAAATATTGAACTATAGTCCAGATGGCATCAAGATGTGATGATTAAAGGACAGCTCTTTCATCACAAAGAGCTGTACATTAAGTTCTCAGTTTATTCTCTACTTAACTCTACCTAAAGTCTTGTTCCTATAGCAACTGAATATACAGATATACCTGAAAGAATTATATACTAGCAAGCACTCCCATCTCCAAAGTATACATTGAAATTTAACACATCTTTGGGCAGGAGCTTCCATTTAGTAACTGCAATAAAATCCTCTTCTCCTTCCAGTCAAGAGGATTACAGTCCCTGTCTTCTAACATCTCAGGAGTTTTACTGATATTCAAAAGCATCTCTAGCTCTGACTCACCAGAGGTTACTTCATTATTTAAAACACAGTCATCAAAGTCATTTGGAGATAAAAACAGCGACTTGGTCACAACATTAAAAATGATAGGCTGGATTACATTTCCCAAGCTCCTTAGAACCATTACCTTTTCATGGAACATCTAAAATATATTTATATCAAGAAAATATTATGACAGAAAAAGTGATGTTTGACAATTCAGAAATTATTTTTTTTTGTCTTTATGAATAACCTTCTCATCTGAAGTAATTATTCTCCCTTCATTACGTTTCCTCAATGGCTTAAGATATTGGTATTAAGAAGCATTTAGATATAATACATGGAGGAATGAAGGATTTATGGAAGTGAAAAGCAAGGGCACACACACTAAGCCTTGAGGTTACAAGATATGCTGAATCACATGTTCACTGAGTTAATCTGGAATTCTTTCTGAATAGTACACCTGTACCACAATATCAGCTATCATACATAAATTGAGCCAGGATGGGTTGACTTTTATTGTTCTCCCTGAAAGCCATAGAACTCTTGACAGATTACCAAAAATTAAATTCCAAGTAATAATTAGCTCTTTTAACATTTAAAATCTTCAAACTACCTTCTCCAGACCATCTAGTAGATCTTCAAGTAGAATAAATATTTTACAACTAGGAAATTTGCTATAGGCTCTGAAAAAGTGATTTCTTTTTCTCTGCTAAACAGGAAAATTATATACTAGAGAAGTGTTAGATCAATGAAGCTATAAACTCAGTCTCACAAAAGACATTCTTTCATCTGTTCCTTGAGATTCCTTGAAAAGTTGACATTTAATCTACCAATTGAGGCCCTCAATGAGCTTTCTGCAAACTTTGCCTTGTAATTTCTAAGATCACAAGAAAATAAATAAATAAACTATTAAAACTTGATCTTGAACTTGTCTCAAGAGAGTTTTATTCCACTTTGGGATGGTCTTTCTAGGAAACAGAACAGTTAGATGACAGTTCTTGTCTTATTTCTCAGCAAAATTATTTATTTTGAAGCAGCACCACCATTTACCTGCTGTTTGAGAGCAATTTTATCAAATTTGCACCATCATGGAAGTCCGAAACAGTTAAAATGTTAGTTAAAATGTTAGCTATCAAAAATAGTTTTTAAAAAGCCTTGTCTTCATTGTTCACATATCATACAAGAAATTATGTCTGTTAAGAAAAAGAAAGGGAGAGTCAGCAAATATGCCAGCAGGCAGACTTGAGATCAGGTAGGTTATTTATAGCTTTGGTTTTAGTAGGTGTAATAGGGCTTATGAACAAGGTCTTCTGTCAACTGCTTCTCAAAATGATTTAGCTAGAATTTAGCCGGGCACAGACGTCCTGTGGAAGTCTTTGTGGAGACTGCAGTGAGGCTCCATGTGAGAGAAAAAGATAAAATACTAGGCTATAGAAATTATATCAACTGTGCTCGGTTCTAAATACTGTTAACCTTAATTTGAAACGCACTCAACACTGATTTTATACTACTCTAACCACATTGATTTCAGCAGGGCTAGTCATGATTGATTTGGAGCAAGTCAGATAAGCCCCAATCATTTTTCTTTATTCCCTGAACAACAGAGCAAAATATCAGTATTTAATGTCTTCAGTTTCAAATATAGAATTCAAATTTGAGACCCAAAAATCCAAGTGAAGTCAGCCACAATGAAAGTTCATTATTTTGCCACATTTTTCATTTCCCATGCAGAAGCCTGTCCAACAAAAACTGCTGATGAAAGTACTACAGTCTTCAAAACAAAATAGCAAGAATGTGGAACATCGCAGACTGCAAATTATTCTCAGGTGAATATATCAGGAGATGCACAGGTCTTAGAAGATGAGATGCCAAGCACACTACCTGGTAAACAGGAATAGGTATTATTATGTAGCAAACATCTTTTCTTCTATTCAGTGCTACAGCAGGCGTATCAGTCTTCTACAGACTCCTCTTTTCAATTGATAATCTAGCATGAAAATAATCCATCTAAATAATATTTTAAAACAAAAACAGGGTTAAAACAGAGGATGATAATCAGAGGAAAAGTGAAAAAAGGAAAATGCTATCAGAATATAAAGTTCTGCATCTTCCATGGTTAATCTGGAAAACATTGTGGACCACAGGCAGAAATATTTTTTCAAGCTAAGAAATTCATGCACTACTGCTTTAAAAATCTAACTAATCAATTAAGCATAAAGATCTTCAAGCTCATTAAAAGTAAGAACACTATCCCTTAAGGATCAAAAAAGCTGGGTCACTCCAAACTAGTAAACAGCTTCCCAGGATAATAAACCTCTATTCTGAATATCAACTTGCATCAGACACAAGCTACATCTACTGCGTAGAAGAGATTTTATTCAAAATCCACTGATTTTAACTCATCCGCTAAATCAAGACAGAATTAAAATAACATGTTGTTTAATCAGAAGCTGTTGATCTTTCTTTTTTAGGCTTTCCTGGTTTCCTTCTGCCTCTGTGGACTTCATGTTAATGTTCTAAGTTGCACGAGGATTATTCAATCTTTCATCAGGCCATTAAGGGTGGGGAATTAAGAGTTTTACCACCCATAGCACATTTTCGTCTTCAGAAAGGATTTGGACAGAAAAAAAATCACAAAATGACATTGTGTTAAACAAGACAAGAAGCAGTAGAGCATTTAGAATATTTCTATGCAATTTTATATTCTCTTTTGCAACCAGTCATCTGTTTCATCTAAATCCAGCTACATAAAAGCAGGTACAGGCTGAAGACCATTCCTGGAAAGGATAAGGCCTTCAGGCCAGAGATACAGATGCTAGAACTCTAGTCAAGCAATGAAAACAAAACATTAGCCTGCCATATGTTAAAAAGGAGCTTATCTTATGAGATGGTCTCAGTTTTGCTTACGATTTTTCATCAGTGTATATAGGAGATATTTAAAGTAGAATACAATTTCATTGTTTTGCTCTGGTAGCCCTTTTTACTTGGAATTACGAGAAAAATAATGAGATTTATATGCAAGTATTGTCAAAACTCATGAGAATATCTGTACTGAGAATTCCCAGGGGATTGTGGTTCTTTGCCTGCTCCCCTTTACCTGCTCACCACTACTGTCTGCCCGACAGCATGCAGTACCTTCTCCATAAGGCTCTTGCATCAAGGTATCATAGGATTAAATTAAAATAGTGTCTATTTTAAGCTCTCTTTATCACATAGAGCCAGTAATGCCAAGTGAACTGGGCATAGCCTGAAAGTTGCACCTTCTGACAGCAGACTCTCAGGCCAGTATATGCCATCAAATTTTGAAATGTAAGCATTTGACACTCATGTGTCCAGTTGGACTTCAAAGACTTCCAATTCTCAGATGATCCACGAGAAAATGCCAAGTATAAATACAGTACTAAGATTAGTAAGTAAGAATTGAATTTATAGTTCTAAGTAGGTTCTATACCTGAAAAAAATCATCGTGGGCACAAACTTAACAGAACATACAAATAACTGAAACTTAGACTACTTTATAAAGATACAAGACCCTCATGTGTTTTTGCTCTGTGGGAGGCCAAAGGAAATTCCAGATGTCTACATACCTGACAAATAAATTCTGCTCTCACTGACCAACACTTCCAGGTCCTTTTCTGCCAGACAGCTTTCCAGCCACTCATTCCCAAGCCAGGAGTGCTTCAGGGGCTTGCTGTAACCCAAGTGCAGGACTCAGCACCTGGCCTTGTTGAACCTTGTACAACTGGCCTCAGCCCAAAAATCCAACCTGCAAACTTACTGAAGGTGCACTTAATCTCCTTGCCCAGATCACTGATAAAAATATTAAACAGGAGTGATATTGAATATAAGACTGCTGTTGGAATACTTTTTAATTTCAGATATCCATTGGAGAGTGAAATAAAAATATCTGACATGCAATATTCTGCTGCTAACAGTTCTATAGGTAATGCAAAGATGGGAAGAAATACTGTAACAAATTTAACATTTACATAAAATATTCTGCCAGTGTGGAACAGAATACCAACCATAACAATCTTGCAATTTGTACATATAGAAACAAAAATAAATTTGCTAGTGTATATATTAACCTTCCTGCTCCAAATAATTTTTCCAGCCATATATTTAAAAAGAAAATAAGCTGTTGCATATTTCAAATCAAATACAATTCAATACAGACAAAGTCATAGCATACATACATACAGATACCATAGTATGAATCACCACATGCTAAAGCCATTTCATCATTCTTCCTTAAAACAGCAAAAATATATACCAGTATTTTCAAATAGTGGATGAATGAATCTTAGAGTAAATCTTTGTAGATTTTCTTAGGATTCAGAATGCAATGGAATTGGTAATTTCAAAATAGGAAGGAACAAAGTTATTTTAGTTTGCCTGGAAGGCAGCAAATAGTACAGTAATAAAAATTTCTATTTTACTTTTGGAATAAACTTATGTGACTGTGACTAGTTAAAATTAACATGCTTATTCTTTTGAGCCAAGTAGTTTCTGAAATAAATTTTCTATTATAAATACAATTCCAACTCAACACTTACTGAATTTCACTAGGGAAAAAAGTAATCTTTACACTCTGGGGCATACAAAGTAAAATCTGCAAGTAAACATACTGCTTATGTTAAAGTTGTATATTTTTGCATACTACTACTTTTCTAGTGTGGAAAAGTACATAACATTTTTAGATGTTGCACAGTATAAACCACATCAAAGGAACTCTATTCAGTTCCAAAAGCAACTGTTGCATTCACTGTCACTTGGCAGTATGACTGTTTTCTGTTTGCAGTACTGTTCTAGTGACAGGAATATTAATTTTCAAAAACCTTTATTTAAGGAACAAACATTTAATATTCTAAAAATTTTGTTAGCCTTTAAGTAAAATGAAAGCAACAGAATGTTTCTATACAAAAAGATTTCTAAAGTCACCTGAGAGTTGTTGCTGCAGACTTTATTTTAATGTTACATATTTATAGTAATAGCTACAGAATATTTTCCCATTTAAATACCTAAACTCCTTTCCTAAGGCATGTCAGAATTAGACCCTCTGGACAGCATCCCAGGTCAAGCCAGGGAACAATCCAGAACTTACCTACAGAAACAGTGACTATGAGGATCTGTTTTTCTCCAGAGGTATGGGAAACCAAAAATGCCTCAGTAACTCAAGGCAGGCTTTGTACCCTAAGACTCTAATGATTTTGCATCTTCTGTGGTTCAAACTCACAGATTACCTAATACATAAGCAATATCCGGATTATGCAGTCAAAAGCACAGACATATCCAGCAAAGAAAATGTGTGTGAAACAAGCAAGGAGGCTAAGCTGTCTCTGCATGTATAGTGAAAAGACAGAAAAGGGGACTGGGAATGCAGTCTAAATCTCTTGGCACAAGCTAGGATAAGCTTTAACTTTTCTACTCTTTTAAAGAGCTTACTGCAATGTCTGTTTAGAAAACCAGAGAGGTATGCTATGCTCCTGGCTGTGGCAAATATATCTTGTTTGTTCCAGAAAAGCACAGGGTATGATTCAAGATAAATCATGCATCAGACTTTTCAGTCACATGACTGGAAATGTGTTCAGCGTGATGGTCCCTGTACGCTCTGTGCAGAAATGACTCAGAAGCAAGTTACACATTTGTAAATCCGAGCAAGGGACACAACAGTAATTAAAATCACCAACAGTTGGGTGAGGCTCAATACATCCTTCTAGATCTGATGCATATAATAGACTAATATGTGATGATTGATCAATACTTTATTATAATATCATATCATAATATCCAAAAAGATCTGATTAAAATAATATATTAAAAATAACAAGAAAAGGAAAATTTGGCCTAGTTAGTCAGTTAATTCATGGAAGTGTGTGTGCTCACTGGCACTAGCAAAGATTCTTATTAAATAGGTTTTTCTTTGAGGCTTGAATACTTTTCCAGAGAACAGCACTAGAATAAGAAAAAACTACACAAGTTACTCCCATGTCTCCTGCTTCTTGCTGATCAGTGTGCAGTTAAATTTTCATATATGTTTTCAGATCTTTTCAATACTTTGATAAGAGTTATATATAAGAAAATACTTAGGCATTTACAAGTTACCTTAATTTTATCTGCTTGGTCACAAGTCTGAAAGTTAGGACCCTGTGAGGGGACTCCAGAAACAAAGCTTGATATTTTTAAGGACATAAATGATATCATGTTCATCAATCAGAAGGATGTCTAGGATTAACCAAGAGGAATACTAAGAAAATGCAGAATATATAAAAATCTATCCCTTTTCTGGCATACCTTCAGTAAAGTAGGTAACAGGAGGGTAAATGCCAACTGCTTCTCTTTCAATAATTAGAGATAAATATTCTATTGTAAAATGCAGATGGACAAAAAAGAAAACATATTTTACACCACAGTACAATCCAAGAACACTCACTTGTGAAATGGAAGATGCAAATTCCTTTTCCTTTTCTGCCTGAGGCAATTCAAATACTGTTTAAATTATGCTTCCTCATCACCAAATTGTAGCATTCTCTGGGTGGGACATTCCTCATTCCTCCCAACTGATGTTCAGAAAAAAGCAGACACCCCATCCACGTCCCAAACCCTATCAACTGCTCAGACTGTATTTTGATCTCTGTCTTCTGACTTTTCCCCAAGAAGATCAGTGTCTCAGCTGTTGCGCTTTTAGATGCCACGTACTCAATGATCCCTTCTTATATTTTCCATAGCCAAGTTAATCCAAACAGATTTTTTACATTTCTCTTACAATGCAGTGGATAGTAAAACAACATTTTGGAACCTCAATCTCCTTTCACTACTTCACATATTTAAGAATCAAAACTAGGAATTAATGTAATTCCTTCCAGATTATAAAATTCTTTCACAACTGCTACTAAGCTCACTATACAGGTTATAAGGAACCTCCTGGAGGACTATAAAGATACACATGCTGGGAACTATGCAAAATATGAATTCACTAGAAGGTGTTTACCCAGATGAATAATTTTGTTCAGAAGGATACTATGAGACACAGTACAGAAAGCTTTAGTGAAATACCAAAAGACCACTTCTGCTGGCTTCCTTGGTCAGCTGCATGGGTTACACTGTCATAAAAGGAAAGCAGGTCTGACAAACAGGACTTTAATGAAGCTGTGTTGGCTGTGACCAATGTCAGTGTTTTCTTTTAGGTGATTTCCAACACCTCCCAGAATAATCTTCTCCGTAATCTTACCAATCACTGAAATGAGATTGACAGGCCTGGAATTTCCAGAGTCATTTTTCTTGCCCTTGAAAACTGGGACAACTGTGTCCAGTTTCCAGTGAACTGGGACCTCTCCAGAGTCCCAAGACTATTCCAAAATTATCTAGAGAAGCCTTGTAATGACATCAGCCAGCACTTTGAGTATTCTCAGATGAATCCCATCAGGCCCCATGGATTTACAGGACTCCATCTGGAGCAGCAAATCCCACACAAGTTCAGGATCAGCTGGGAGTTTATCACTCTCACAGGCATGATCCTCCTCCTCAGGATGCTGGGATCCCCATAGCCCAGGAATGACGTTGAAGATAGAGGCAAAGAATGCATTAAATACCTCTGCCTTGTGAATGTCCCTGACTGTAAGGCAGCCATCCTCATGCTGTGATGGATTGACGTAACTTCTGCACTGCCGTTTAACATTGATGTATTTTTAAAACTTTTTTATTGTCTCCCATAGTTCCCACCAGCTTCAACACCAGTTGGGCTGTGGTCATGTAAATTTTCTCCCTAGCCTGTCAAGCAGCCTCTTTGTGCGCCTTACAAGTAACCTGTATTTGCTTCCACTGGCCATACTCTTTCCTTTTTTGCCTTATCTCCAAAAGATTCCTGGTCAGCCAAGCTGGCCTTCTGCACCTCACCTGCTTGACTCCTGACAGTTTGGAATTGCCAGGTCCCATGCCTTTAGAAGGTGCTGCTTTAAAACTGATCAGCACTGATGGATCCCAACATCTTCAGAAGCACCTTCCCAGGGAACCTCACTCCCTAGTTCCCTGAGAAGCCTCGAGTCTGCTCTCATATCCAGCGTTGAAGTTTTGTTGGCACTGGCACTTTTCCTTCTGTCAACAGAGCTTTTAAACTCAATTGCTTTGTGCTCACTGTGGACAAGACAGCCACCAATCTCCATTTCACTCATCAGACCCACTCTGTTTACAGCAACAAATCAATGAGGGTATTTTTTCTAGTTTGCTCCCTTAGTACCTGGACCATGAAGTTATCATCCAAATGCCTGAGGAATATTCCAGACTGTTTGTACTAGCTGTGTGATGATTCCAGTTAATTTCTGGCAAGTTGAAGTCTTCCATAATGACAAGGGCACTTGGTTTGGGGGTGTCTCTTAGTTCTTCAAAGAACAATTCCTTATCATCATCCGGGCTAAGGGGTCTATAATCAGACTCCCACAATGACATCCACATTACTTTCTTTGTTCCTTAACCCTTACCTAGAGACTCTCAAGTGTGCCATTGCCAACAGTAAGCTCCATTTTGGTTCAGTTCAAATTTTATACTCCAGTGGTCTATGAGTTCGCTTCTGGTGTCATCTCTATGACTTAAATAACTTGGGGGAGAGGAAGGACATCGTGCACATAGTAAATCTCAAACTCTTTTCATTTGAATTAAACATAGTACTGAAATATTATGTCTGAGCTTTTCCTCTTTCATGTGTTTAGACTTTTCACTTTCAAAAATACTACAGTTTTACTTTCAACAGGGACCTGCTTAGGAATGCTCATCTTATTTCTCCTCACATTCTAAAAAGTTCCCTGCTATCTACAATCATATTAGCTATTTATTGGGCCCTTCTAATTCCCACTTTAAAAATTTTAATCCCTACATAGCCACTACTAAATTGAATGGGTGGATTATTCCTACAAAGATTCTGAATTTAAATATGTTATTATTAAAATGTATATAAGTCCTCATGGAACTCTTTTCCTAACTGCATCCCAAACTAAACCTTGTGTACTGCTCAAGGCCAAAATAGACAGATATTGATATTTTTTCAGTTCCATTAACAGTGATTCTGAAAAGCAACCATTTATGAAATTTAAATGTCTGTATCATCATCCATCGGAACACTCATTGAGTGAAAATAAGCACTTTGCATAATTTTAAACATCTGCATTTCATGCTTTTAAAACAGTATTTTTTTTTGCTTATAAAGAATACACTGTATTTCAAAGCCATTACATATTAAAAAAAAAAATCACACTACTGCAGTTTACATTGAGAACAAAGCCCCAAACCCTAAATGAGTCACACAGAATATTTTTAAAGTCTTTTAGAACAAAATTTTTAACCAATGTTTCACTTAAAGGGCTGATAAAACATGAACTATAACACAAACAATCCTGTTGCTATGAAAGTTTGTTTCCATTGTTAAGGCAACTGTCTATTTCTTCCAAGTAGCAATAATAACAACCACACACACCATTTTAGACAAAACAATACAAATCATTTGCCCAGTTAGGTGAAAAAAATGGTGTGATTTACAAAATAGAGAGTGTAAAGCCAGTGATACCTAGGTACAATGGCAACCCATTAGGTAGAAGCAATTACATAAAAATTGCTATTTTGGGGAAGACAAGGATGGAGGTGAGGTCGGGGGGATCAAGATGACTCAACAAGAAACAAGACCAGCAAAATGGAGAGAAGTCAGGGAATAAAAGAGACCTGACACATGTAGACAAGCTACTGGTCATTAGGTTTGTCTGGCTCATCTTGTTCATGTTTATGAATGCTCTGAGTGTTTTTGCAGGTGTCTGCAGTGGCTGGCTGTCCCTGCAATACGTGTGGTTGTGTCTGTGTATGTGAGTGCCCACTGGGAAGTAGCCTGGCTAGAGGCTGCCTGCAAACAGAGAGAAGCTGCCATCTTGCATCTAGCAAGCTTCATTGAATTCAGCTACCACCAAAACAAGTCAGATTATTTTAACTCTGAACCGGCTTAATTTTGTGGGATCAATTCACACTTCCTCTATAACTAAATATGAGGAAAAATGAAAATAGATGATCATATTATCCATTGGTTCTTGTGTATCTTCTATATTATTTTCTCCTTCATCAGTTTACCAGAGAAACATTTAACAAGTATTTGGTTATTTAAACATACTAGGATAGCTATAAGATCATTCAAAAAGGGAAATAAAAAAGTAAATTTTCAAGATCTTTAAAACAAATGAATGTAAGCACTACTCTATGCTGTATCTACAAGGCTTGAAGAATCAGGACAGAACAAGGTTTGAGTTGATTATAATGTGTAACGCAGAGATATCAATTCTATCTAGCAATAATTAATGACAGCAAACCATTCTGCTCAAATAACACACCAATATACTCGAATATGTCAATACATTTTGAAGCAAGCATCCACAATCCTTTTGGAAACGGAATTTCGCTGTTAATTTCAATGAGAGAAACTATTTAGTATCATCAGTACAGTCCCATAGTTTCTAAAACAAATACATGCCTATCAACTTCAAAACAATATTTATGGGAATATAAAATAATATAATGAACTGTGAGAGTTTTAGATTGGATTTTGTTTGAATGTGCTGTGCTATAGGCCAATTTCTATTGATGACTCTTTCTAATTTACTACAACAGCACTTTTTAATCACAACAGAATGAAAATGTCCAACAGCTAAGAGAGGATAAACAGAAACATCCCAAGCATTCCGCATCAAACTTAGCAAGTCTACTTTTATTATTTATTGGGGTTTGTTGGTTGATTGGTTGGTTTGGTTTCTTTTAACTTTGTTTCCTTTTTTGCCAAGCCAATTTAAGTTGGTAGCTCTACCAGTACTGGTGGAAAACACAATTTTTACACAGTGCTCACAGAATGGTATTTTAACCACACTAATATTTACCCTCAAAAAAAAAAAAAAAAAATTTTACAGGTGAGAAAGTGAAATAGTCACACATTTTTCAGTAAAATCATATTCTAATTTGGTGCAATGCACATCCAGAACTAAGATACCTGAAAAAAGCATATATATGAAATGTTAAAAGATACCATTAACGTCTAGTAGACCAGCCACTTCATGCAGGTAAAATTCTACACAAGAAAACATAGAAAGTTTGGAGATGAAGGCTAAAGATGAAGCAAGATGGATTTAACATTAAAAAACCTAATTAAAACCCTCAGTCTATAGATAATTTTTCAAGAGATGAGACACTAATGATTATCTTACAATGAGTGCAGCATCTTGTGATGTACACGTGAAAACACACCTAGAAGTGGCAGAATCAATAAAGGTTGACAAAGTTTTTTAATAAATACAAGTATATAATGTACATTATATAGAAAGACTGAGTTCACTACACAATATAGCAAGGATGTTTAAGGAAGGCTCAAATGGGAGAGACACTGGTTATTGTACTCTATGATCCAAATTCTGTTGAAGGGAAATACGCACATAAGCTTTTCCAACTAATTGAACATTGTTAAAATTCATAAATCAAGCAAAGTCAGTGCATCATTTTAGAAGTTTAAAATTCTAAATCTTACTTAGAAATGTAAGATCCTAATTTGCATTCTTTACTCACAGAAAGACTTTTACTGAATTCAAAGGAAGATTAATTTGTGACCTAGCCTACAATCACTGCACTTGAATAACTTCCAACTGAACTCCATGTCTGGTTCACCTGTACTCAGATGTAGAACCTGAGTCCTTCAAGTTCTTCAAGACAGAAGATACGTCTAATTAATTCTCTTTATTTCGGAAGGAAAAAACACATATTTGCCTAAGAAGAATTTAAAGATGTCACAGAAACTTCACATTGATAAAAGACAGAGAACAGAACTAGATGACATCAGATGTTCAGTATGACAAGTTTTTTCTATAATAGCCACCGCTCATTTACAAGTGATATATAATTTGAAATTAATGCATCAGACTTGGGTACAATACAGTCCTTCTGTAACCTGTCTCCCTTGACACAGATCTACACAGGTATATATTTAAAGGTTTTTTTTTAATAAAATTGAACAGACTAAATATGATGTGCTAGTTTGCTGCTTCAGGATTTGTGATAATAAAATGTCAAAGAAGAAGCTGCAAGCTGGTTTTTTTGCTTGAGATACTCAAAGAATTAATTTTATGCTGGCATATACTGTAATTAGAAATAGCTCTGTGCATCATGATTAAACTAGTAGCTATGGAAACCAAAGCAGACTAGAATAAGTGTAAAAGGAGAATAGTGAATAAGCCAATCATAAAATTCCTTTAATCTGTTTATTTTTAATTCTTCTCATAATGCAAATTGGAATACTAAGGGTCAATAGCTTTCTTTTTTTTTTTGTTAACCTTTGTATGTTTGGAAAGAACAGTATTTTTTCCAAACTACTTCCTAGGCATTAGATTTTGTTTTCACTCCAGAACTTCTCTACCTACCCACACAATCTTAGGTGTTAAAAGCATACAGTTTTTAATGAGCCATTCCATATTAAATAATTGTATATATTTATCCCTTTATGAAATGAGAACTCCATGTTTTCAACAGCTGAAAATCTCCATGGTGCTCTATCCCCTCAGCTATTCTGATAGCCATCTGCTGAACACGTTCCAGTTCAGAAATCTCCTGATGGGTATGGAGGAAGGATGGATATATCTCGAGTTGTTCTCACCTGGTGCAATCTCAAGTACTGAATGAGGGGGAAGAATCACTTCCCTTGCCATGCAGGCTATAGGTGCTGTGACCACCAGGCAGGCAGACAGCCTTCATGACACAGTGCTGACTCATGATTAAATTCTCACTCAGCCTCAGCTCTTTTATGAAAGAGCTGTTTTGTGGCAAGTCACTCACCAGCCTTTGCTGCTGCATGGGGTTATGCCAGCCCAGGTATGTCTGTTCTTACCAAATTTCACCAGGTACCTTACAGCCAGGGTAGCTGAGGTCCTTTTGAATGCTAGCCCTGTGTATAGCCCAGCGTATAGGGTGACTCGCTTTGCCACCCATTGTGCTGTCATCCACAAACAAAGAGCACTTTCCCTGCCATCATCCAGGTCAATGATGAAAACGTGAAGCAATGTTTGCACCAGTATCAGCCTCTAAAGGGCAGCCTTAGATGTCCTCAGACACCATGCTGTACACCTCTGTCCCTTGAGACACACAGTGGAGCAGCTTTCCCACCTGTGTTGTGGCCACTAGTCCCTAATGCTTTAAGAAACCATGCCAACACACTTGATTAAGGCAAGGTAAACAGGATTGTTAACCTGTTTTACCCTCATCTACAGAGACAGGGCCTTATTACACAATGTAATCAGGTAAGTTAGACATGGTTTATCCTCAGTAAAGCCAGGATGGCTGCTATGAATCATGTTATTTACCGTGCTGTGCTTAATAATGACTTCCAGGCAGATTTATTCCATATTCTTCCCATCAACTGAGATGAGACTGTGCTGTGTACAATCCTCTGGATATCCCTCCTTTCCCTCTTGAAAGTGGGCATATTAATTAGCTTTCTCCAGTTACTGAAGACCTCTCATAATCACCATAATCTTTAAAGAAAGATGAGAAATAGCAATATTGGTTGCACATCCAGCAGTCTCAGCTTGCTTATATGAACCCTTAAGTCAGTGTTCCTCTCACATAGCATTCCTCTCCCACAAATTTCCCCAGTAGGCACAGAGGTCTGGGAGGCTAATGACCAGAATCCCAAAGAGACCACCTTAAGAGATCACTTTCAAATCTTAAAATAGAAAAACAGTAGGTATATTAGCTATATTACATACAAGCAAACCGTACCTGCCTTCAGACTGGGACAATTTATGACACTCAGTGTCAATATTTGGTACATTATTGAGTCACAAATATAAGAGAACTGTTCAGAAAGTAAAGTTTTCTCAGAAGATGACTGTGGAAGGGGATCTGGTCCAAGGATATGCCATTCTCTGGGCTATGGCAAAGGATAAGTAAACATTTCAGATATTTCAGACTATCAGTCTGAATGTACTGATATCAATATCAGTACTTTTAGACAGACTTAAATAGTTTTTTGGTATGAAGGACCTGACATTGACCTGCTTAGAAAATATTTAATTGTTGATCAGTATCATGCTTTGAAATGAAAAAATCCTACAGATCAAACTAAAACCTTTTCTCCTCATTGCCCAAATAATACGAAAGCAAATAAACCTTACACTTCAAACTCTCTTTTCTCTCTCAAGAAAACACTTGGTCCAATAAATTCAATTTCATCATTTTCAGTTAAGTGTTTTCCTGGGCTACTCCTCCAGCTGCCTCCCAGCACCAATGCAAATACTCATAAAATAAAATATGAAGAGCAACATTTTGAAAGAGAGAGACATTTTTTCCCCTGCTATTTCTGCCTGGAGTTTTTGGGTCCTATTACTATATCTCCTCTACTACATAGGCTCTAATATCATCTAAAGGAAGAAAATCCAATAGAACCAGTGACAGGATCTCACCAACAGTCATCATACTAGCATCACTTGGATAAGGAAAACTGTCATCATAATCATCTTTAAATTCATCATCTGTGTCCTGCATAGTGACTATATTCACCAATTTTTGCTGCATTTGAAGTCACATCTTCATCAGCAGAGACAGGTAATAATTTCTTTTGAACTTTGGGAAGAAAAGGTTACCAACATAAACTAGATTTAGCTTTGCAACTGTATTTTCACAACTGGAAGAGAATGCAAAAGTCCATACCAATGAAAATATCCTGACTAGCCATTCCCATGACTCATAGAACTTTTACACTGAAAGACAAGGTAAAATCTCAAATTACTATCTTTACTATGTTTTTGAAATAATTATAGTATAAAAAGTCAGCTGAAAATTTTTTCCTCTCAGAATACAGGAATTCTTCCAATGAATCTAAGTGATTTAGGGGAGAAAAGCAAACCAAAAACGCTTCAGTAAAATGAACTAATACTCAGGATAAAGAAACCATGTCTACCTGGGACACCTGTGAAATTTTATCTGCTTTATTAATAAAAGCCAGGAGTTTTTGACACAAGTCATTAGAAAAGTATTTTCAGTATTATCAGTATTTTTTCCTATTCCCAGTACCTTCTTTCATTTATGCTATTATAATCTTCTCTTTCCTTATGCTAATTTCAGTGATTGCACTAGCTTTCTCACACAGTGCCAAAGCATATCTGACAATATCCTAACCGGTTTCACTATTAGCAACAGGATTCTCACGAAACACAAAATTACTCAGGATGGTATTACAAAAAGGGTTTGGTTTTGTTTGTTTTTTCACACTTGAGAGCATTTCTAATTTCAAAGATCATCAAAATTTTGCATATTTCATTAGCAACATTTAGGAACAAGCCTTCTTCAACATGCTCCTTTTTCCCTCCTTACTAGCAGTAGATTTTATTTTCTTTACCGGAATATTAATTACTGCAACTTTGTTGAGGCACTGCCTACCCAGCTCTGAAGCAAACACTGAACTGCTTCATGTGCTCATAAAGACAGAAACAATCAGACTATTTCTTGTGGCAATTGCATTGGGTTTATGCGGCAATGTTTTGTAACACGGGAGGGGGGCTACAGGGGGGACTTCTCCGAGAAGCTGATAGAAGCTTCGGCTTTGTCCAGTGGAAGCGCTGCTTTCCATACGAAATGCATCCCTCCGTGAACAGAAACAGCTCTCATCAATCAGAAAAAAAAAAAAAAAAAAAAAGAGAGAGAAAGAAAAAAGGCTGTTTTTACGATGGGGCGGCGGTTTGAATCAAGATCGACAATTTTGACTTCAAGAAATCCCTGCCTAAGATTAGGAACTGCGTTGTCTTCTGTGTCCGACCGCATGATGCGCTCTCCATCAGACCTTAAAATTATCCTCCAGCTCTCCACCTGCAGGAGGCTACGGGAAAAACAACCTCCCTTCCCTTCTCAAGGAAAAAGGATTTCCACTCGCTTTAAAAACAGATGACGTAATCCCTGCTTTTTTTGCCTTTTTTTTTTTTTTTTCTTTTTTTTTTCCACCGCCCTCGCCCCGCGGCCCTGCCCGCTCCCCGCGCAGCCGCAGCCGCCTCACGGCGGGCGGGGCGC